>CM033714.1:0-646530 GCA_019671005.1 Hibiscus mutabilis
AAAACCATGGCCGCCCCTTCCGCGCGTGACGAGAATGTCTACCTGGCGAAACTCGCCGAGCAAGCCGAGCGCTACGAGGAGATGGTCAAGTTCATGGAGAACGTCGTCTCCGCCGTCCCCGCCCCCGACGAACTCACCGTCGAGGAGCGGAATCTCCTATCCGTCGCCTACAAGAACGTGATCGGCGCTCGCCGTGCCTCCTGGCGGATCGTTTCCTCCATCGAGCAGAAGGAGGAAGGACGCGGCAACACCGATCACGTCTCCGTCATCCGTGACTACAGGGCCAAGATCGAGGCCGAATTGTCCGAGATTTGTGCCGGAATTCTGAAGCTCCTCGAGGAGAAGCTCGTTCCAGCCGCTGGGACCGGTGATTCCAAGGTGTTTTACCTGAAGATGAAGGGAGATTACCATAGGTACTTGGCTGAGTTCAAGACTGGCGATGACCGGAAAGCGGCTGCCGAGAACACGCTCACTGCCTATAAATCTGCTCAGGTTCGTCGTTATCTCATCATTTCTTTTTCGATCTTGTGCATTTCTTTGCTTTGATTTGCTTTATTTCTAGGGTTTGATCAATATATGATGAATATCTTAAATGTTCAATTTAAATTAAAAATTAAATTCTTCTTGGTGTTGTACAAGAAAGGTCTTATAAAATCAAGGAAGGATTGATCTTATTCGATTAAATATACTGATCAAAGATTGCCCCTTTACTTATCCCCCAATGATCTAAAATTCAAAATCATTTTGGTGGCTTGTGTTAACTCAATTAGCACTGGGCAATAATACTATTTGCTGCTTCGCGTTATTGAGCCTTTTCTGGTCCGATCACAAATCGCTGCAATTTCTGTTTATGTAGATCTTTTGATTGCTATTCTCTTTTCTTTAAAGTTGGCGATCAGTTTGGATATGAAGATATTATTAATTACTATTTGCATTTCCACACTTTTACATTTGAATTGAAGATATTTACCTTTGCCAAAGCGGTCATGACTTGTGTTTTATCCATAATTTCGGTTCCTTTGTTGATGTTATCTGCATCATTTTTGTTCATTATTCTTTTTAGGATATTGCGACTGCTGAGCTGGCCCCAACTCATCCTATCCGATTAGGACTGGCTTTGAACTTTTCCGTCTTCTACTATGAGATCTTGAACTCTCCAGATCGTGCTTGCACTCTTGCGAAACAGGTAGGACCAATGGGACTTTGGAATTTTAGTTTAGTCTCTATATTCATCTTATTCTAAAACATTGGTGTGCTTTTGTGGTGTGTTTTGAATAGTATTAACGAATCCTTTTTTGGTTCTTCCTTTGGAGTGCCAATAACTTGTCTTCAAGTTCTATTAGTCAGCATCTTTTGTTTCTTTCCTCAGGCTTTTGACGAAGCCATCGCGGAGCTGGATACTCTTGGAGAGGATTCATACAAGGACAGCACTTTGATAATGCAACTTCTCCGTGATAACCTCACTTTGTGGACCTCGGATATGCAGGTCAGACCCCACACATTTCTTTTTTTCTTTTTGACCTTTATATTTGGCCTTTTGTTTACCTTATTTTGTAATCATTTTTTAACTATTAATATGTTTTTTTATCTATTTTAGGATGATGGGACCGATGAGATCAAAGAAGCTCCCAAACCTGAGGACGAGAAACAGGCGTGAAGTCGCTAATCTTCACGGTAGTGTTTCACTTCTCTGGTTGTTTTTGTATGGAGAAGTCGCTTGGTCCTACTATCGCCTTCAATTACTCGTTTTTAGTAGATCAGGCCTCAATTTATGAAACCGTGGAAGTAGTTCTAAAAGTTTCTTAGTAATTCTCTGGTTATTCGTTCCAAGTTGAAGCTTTCTAATTGCTGTGAGGTTATATGCACACTTTCGTAATTGTTTTTCTAGACAATAAGGGAGCTGACGATTGGGATATTTCCTAAGCTTAAGGTTTGGAATATGCTTTCTTTGAATTCTCCTTTTGACATCTTATGTAGCTTTGTTGTTTTACCATATCGATTATGCTTGCGTCTCTTTATTCTCTTTGTCCCTCCTTTTAGCTTGATGCCGAATTGCCGATGTATTTGTCTTTGGCTTTGTCTAGCTTGCTTCTAAACTTACATACTCATTTCGGGAAACCGGTTTCTTATAGTTTTGAGCACTTCGTGGGTACTACTTTAACATTGCTTTTAAAAAGTACGGAAAAAAAAGTGTTTTTGAAAAGAATTTTTTACCGTCCAAAAAGCACCTTTTGACAAAGGGTTTTTGTCACGAAAAGAATTCTTTTCTAGGTGATAAAGTATTTTTCAACTGGTTAGGGATAGGACTCCCATTGGTAAGATGGACAATAATGGCCGACCCCACCTGAGCTAGCTGTCGCCGTCGGTCACCGTAGCCACACACAACCATTCTAACCTAGTCATGTATATTGTTTATGTATTGTTAGGAAATTACTTTTTGTTAAATTCAAATGCATTTTTTATTAAAAATCAGTCTCTCAATTTAAAATGATTTTGAATTAAATATATTTTAACTTTTTATTTGTTAATAATTAAGAATGTCACTAAGGTGTTGGTTGACATTAGATTTGACAATAAAATTTTATTTATTTTAAAGAAACATGTAAAATTATATACATTTATTTCCTTTTAATAAAAAATATTTTTTTTATATTTTATAGAATTAAATTAATATATTAAATTTATATATTAAAGAAAAAATCATTTAAATTATTTTCTGCAATTGATTGTTATTTATAAAAAAAAAATGACAATAATATATTTAAATTTTAAATCAAACAATAGGTTAAATTCTAAGATATAACGTTAGATGATAATTAAACAAAATTAAGAGTTTAAGTTTTAAATGTGAAACTAGATTTGGATTGTTTATTTAATTTCAAAATACAAAAGTATGGATTAAAGATCAAATTAAAAATTACTACTTAAAATTTATTAACCAAAAATTATTAAAGGTGTTTGACAAATTTTTCTTCTCTTACCAAATGTAGAAGGAGAAAAAAATTTACAAAGTTTCAATTTCTAATATTAAATTTTTAAAAGCTTTTTAATTTAAAATTAATTTTATATTGTCTATGTGTATTTACACTTAAAAACAAAATTTTCAAAATATAAAAATTTAAACCCTATTAAAAAAACTAAAAATTTTATAAGGTAAAAAAATGATGATGTGAACTGTTCAAATAAAACCTTTTTTTCCTATTTAAAGAAAAAATTCTTTCAATTACATATAATTTAAAATTCTAACTAAATTTAGTCTTGATGAAAAAATTACAAATTATCAAGTCTACTGATTGCATTGGACCAAATTGGGTTTGAATGAGATACCAAATCTCGTTAACAAGATCAAAAGTTCTAATGTTGATGTTATGAATGGAGTAAATTAAGTACTTAAACTATGATTTAAAGCATATTAAATTTAGATTAAACTACATTTTTGTCATTTTAAAAATTAACCTGTTTTTTTTGGTCATTAAATTGGATAAAACTGTTCATTTCAATTAACATTTTTTTTTTAAAAATTGAAACTATCTTTTGGTCAATAAAAAATTATGATGTTTTTATAATAACTTATTTTGTCCTCTATAAAATAATTTTCATTTTTAATTAAATAATTTTATTCTATTTTGTAAAAACATATAAAAAAAAAATAATGTAAATGATAATGTGAACTGTTTTAGGGGCACTTTAATTTTAGTTTTAAACATTGATTTACATTTTTATAGTTTGGTCATAATCAAAAATATAATTTAAATTTAAGGTCCAAGGTTTAGCTTTTAGGATGTTAATGTTAAAGATTTAAATTTTAAATTTTATAGCTTAAATAAAAATTTTTTAATTTTTAAAAAAAAAATAGCAAATAATTTAGAAAGAAAAACCAGAAAAAGTGCCAATGGACCCATTACGCAAATTTCTGCATTAATATAGCAGCTGCCCTTTCAAATTAAGCGTGATATAATAAACAAACCAAAAAGCTCCTTTGCAAATGCAGAACCAACCTTTATCTTCTCTTTCCTACTTTTTTTTGGCAAAACAAGCGGGGAAGAGAAAAACCAGAGATATTACCCCAGCAATGGCATTTTCCATCCACCTACTGTAAACAACAGAACACAATACATTGTTCTTCTTCTTGTTGTTGTTGTATTATTATGTGGATTAGATAGAGAAGGAGACAAAAAAAAAGATGTTTTTCTATTTGATCTCCTTGCCTTTGACACTGGGGATGGTGATCTTGACTCTGAAATATTTCGCTGCTCCGGAGGTCCCTAACTATGTTCTTTTCACCGTCGGATACACATGGTTTTGTTCTTTTTCCATTATCATCCTTGTCCCTGCTGATATCTGGACGGTACTTTCCTTTCCTTGGATCAATGCTGGTATATGATTGTGTTTCTGCATTGATTTGAATTCATTGCTTGTTTTTTTCTTCGTCGTGCAGACGATGTTCGGTCAGTACAGCCGAGGGATATCTTTCTTTTGGAGCCTAACCTATTGGAGTACATTTTTGCTAACTTGGTAATTACTGCAATCTGTTATCTGCAGAATTGTTTTGCTGCATCTTTCTGCATTTTGAAATGTTTTTTTTATATACTTGTACCTTTTATTTATCATGCTGCGGTCTGGTGTAAACATTTTAGAAGCTGCATGCAGGGATGGACCGATGGGTGTTAGAGGGACAGTCACAATTCTTGAAAATTTCAAAATCTCATATAATTCATGTATTTTTTTAATGTATTTTATATTGATGATCTAAGTTCAAACCTCATAAAATTTTGTAATTTCACACGTACTTCCCTGGCTGCATGTATTCTCATTGATTTGTATTAAACTATTTCCTAAGCAGGGTTGTGGTGCCTACTATTCAGGGTTATGAAGATGCTGGAGATTTCACAGTGGTGGAAAGGTTGAAGACCAGTTTACATGAAAACTTGGTTTTCTACCTATGTGTTGGTTCTGTTGGACTTGTTGGACTCGTTTTGTTTGTTATTTTCAGCAAAAATTGGTTTGTTTTTTTCCTTTTATACTTACTGATTCATCTGTTTTTGATTCATCCTTTGTGTTTTTCTTGTTTTTTAGAACTGACTTTTTGTTTTTTTAACACCCTTTGTGTTGATTAATTTTTTTTTTTATTTTGTGGGGGAGGAGTGGAGACATTCTTGGTTTTGCCATGGCTTGTTCCAATACTTTTGGACTTGTTACTGGTGCATTTCTCCTTGGGTTTGGTCTTAGTGAAATCCCAAAGGGCATTTGGAAGAATGTGGATTGGACTTTCCGACATAAGGTTCTCTCACACAAAGTTGCCAAAATGGCTGTTAAACTTGATAATGCTCATCAGGAATTTTCCAGTGCTATTGTAGTATGTAAATCTGCAACTTTTCCATTATTTTCTGTTGAAGAACTTCCTTTGTTAGCATTAACGAAGGTGAATTCATCTAGGTTGCTCAAGCGACGTCAAATCAGATAAAGAAGCGCGATTCGCTGAAACCGTATATGAATATCATTGATGGCATGTTATATCAAATGGTACCCCCCATTTTGTCTATGGGTCTGTTTAGTCTCAGAATGTAGTTTCCATGTACTTTCCTCAGGTGCATTAGTTTTGCAGTTAAAAGAAGATCCTTCCTTCAAACCTCAAGGTGGAAGATTTGGGGAGATTGACATGGACTACAACACCGATTAGAAATTGATGGCTACTCTCAGACGCCGACTTAGGATAGCTAGAGAGGAATACTGCCGGTACCGAAGGTATGCGTAATGTGGTTGTTATGGGTGATATAACATGCTCCAGAATCTACAGTCTGTTTCTTGATTGAAGTTAACTGATAGACTTTTGCAGTGAACATATGAGCTTTGTCATGGAAGCTCTCGAACTGGAAGATACGATCAGAAACTATGAGCGCCGGAATATAACCGGATGGTTTGTACTTTGCACTTCTACTATGAGTTGCTATGCTTGTTGTGGTCATCATCATCATCTAAAATTCAAGGTGTTGCAGGAAATTTGTTTCGAGCTTCAAGCCGGAACGAACAGGCAAACTAGGGTCCTCGTTTGATATGATGGGTAATTGCTTTATTCTGAATGCTTTTCCTTTCTGTCTCCTTCAAGTCGGATAATATTTAAACGAATTAGTTATTCCTTACAGAGTTCGTCTGGCGTTGTGTTCTAAGAAAGCAACTGGAGAAACTCTTTGCAATAATTCTGGGTTGTATGTCTGCTGCAATTCTTTTAGCAGAAGCTACCATACTGCCTGTAGGAGTCGATTTATCTCTCTGCTCCATTCTCATAAACTCTGTGGGAAAGCAGGAAATGCTCGTCCAGGTAACATATCGAGAAACTGGATCTCTAGAAATCAATTCTGCAATCCCTATATGTCAGTAAGAAATTCACCGGTGAGATCGTGTCGGTTTACAGGTTATTGCTTTTGTCCCCCTGATGTATATGTGCATCTGCACCTATTTCTCCTTGTTCAAAATCGGAATGCTGATGTTCTATTCATTAACACCAAGACAAACAAGCTCAGTCAGCTTGCTTATGATATGCTCGTAATCCTTTTACCTTAAAACTTTTACTTGTTCTCTCATTTCACTAGGATCTCTCACTCCATAATGTATCAGGATGGTTGCACGATACGCTCCTCCGATTTCATACAACTTCCTCAATCTAATCCACTTCCCTGATAATAGAAAAACCATCTTTGAGAAGGTTAGTAGTTTTGCTTTTCTTGATACCATCCAGCCATCTTATGATTATCTCGAAATCTCATGTAGCATCAACTCGTGCAGCGAATGGGGAACATAGACGATGCTGTCCCGTTCTTTGGTAAAGGATTCAACAAGATCTATCCTCTCATCATGGTTATATACACATTGTTGCATGTGGCAAACTTCTTTGATCTGGTCATTGATTATTTTGGCAACTGGAGAATATTCAATTTTCAAGAGCAAGATGAGGACACAGATGGATTCGACCCATGGGGACTGATTATCTTGCAGAAAGGTAATGACTGCACCATGCTGTCATAGTTTCTTCTTTGTTTTCTGTAAACTACTAGTCTTAAATTTACCCTTCTTTTCAGAACGGGCTTTGCTTGAGCGAGGGCATAAAGTTGGTGAGCATATTATTCCGTTGGCAAGGAATTTCGGCAGCATGAGTGTTGACATTGAACCAGGAAGCAATGAGACAGTATGCCTGCTCTTGCATTTATACTTTTTCATTTTTCTATTAGAACTAAATGCTGTCTGAAAATGACATTCGAAGCCAATGCACATGAAGACATGAATATGAGAATATAATCCTCCAAATGCATAGTAAAGAAAAACTGAGCATACCTCTGTTGGACATATCCCTGTATCTGATACTCGCATCGAAGTCCAAGTAACATAGTTTAAAACCGCTCTTTTGGTATATCTAAAGCATGCTAATAACTTCCTTTGTGCTCATTTTTAGAGTGCCTTCAATGTTTGCAGATGACTAGTGGAGAAATTGGAACAATGGCTCCATTTCAACCTATGAACGAAGAGGTTCAACAGGTCACAAACAGAGAAGCCATTGTCAAGAAATATTCTACCATAAGAGAACAGAACAAGCAAGCATCGACTAGTGAAGAGTTAACTCCCTTCAAGAGTGCAATGAGACCACCGCCGCCCGAAAGATCGGGCTCAAAATGGGAATCAATGAAGTCTGGTCTTATAAATTTCAAATCTGTCCTGGAAGTGAAGAAATACCTCCCTTTAAGCCAGACTGAAGAGAACACAATGTCCTCCTTTGCTTCCTCATCTGAATCCCTTGATGAGATTTTCCAGAGACTGAATCGACCAACTCTGGACCTTAGAGACTAAGGTGCTGACAACAATCGTTTGCTTTGAGCATGACACAGAGTTCAGAAACTTTGGTCGATCTAGATAGTAAATGTAGCAATTTCTGGAACAGAATCAGAAGAGTTGTTCATTTTTCACCAAGGTCCGAAGCATGCGTGTTTTTGTAGCAAGCTGAGTGCCAACTATGGTACAATTCACATCATCTGTAGCAGCCAACCAGATACAATCTGAGGGATACTGTACACTTGTAAAAAACATTTTATGTTATGGTCAATCATTGACTATGAATGTTTGCTTCCTTGTTTCTACAGATTATCTGTTGAATCTAATATTATGGAGTTCTCTTTACTGTTAAATGATTGCCATTCTCATTTTTATCCCCTTTCCCTGTTTTACCTCCAAGTTAATACAGACCTGTCTCTGTAGCTGTGAATCACAGATTCACGTTGCTAGACCTTTCTTCCCGGTAAAAGTTCGAACCAAGAGCCAATATAGTCAAGTTTTTGCACCGGCAGAATTCCCCAAAGAAACAGGCAATAATCCTGTTAATCTATTTGAGCAGGCAGAGAAGGATTCAAGCTTTCTCAGTCTCTCGAAAACATCAGGAAGTCTTCTGGCGGAGCCATTCAAGGAGATATCCAATTCAACAAGGTTGGAAAGGTTACCTATTCCATAACTCAGAGGCCCTGAAAACCGATTTTGTTGAAGGTGCATTACTCTAAGAAGTTGTGGCCGGAACAAATTCTCCAGGAAAGTTACTGACAGACCATTTCCATTAAGGAAAACATACTGCAGTGAAGTACAGTTCTCCAAATATATTGAACCTTCTCCAAAGATTAAGATCCTGGAGCTCCAAATATATTTTGATTGTCAATTCAACCATGCAATAGTTATTTGATTGTGTATTATGAATCCCTAAGAAAATAAAACATCATCATGTGAACTGTGAAGAAGTTTTTCTTCTTTTACATCAAAAATAAACAAGACAAGGCCATAAAAATATAATAATGCTAACCAGAAGTCAAAATATATTTTAACAATCAGCAGAACAAGTATGAATCTCAAGTAACAGAAGATATATAAATTGAATTTAATAAGCAATATAAACCTGCTGAAATGCTAACCGGAAGTCAAAATAGAGCAGACAAAAAATAGGTAAAGTTTGTAACTGAAATTTCTTTGGAAGAAAATTCAAATTGAGCTCAATTTGTCCCCAAAAAATATGACTTCTTATAACAGGGAAGAATGACACTAAGAGACTAATTAAATCAGAAGAGACCCAAAAATTTCCACCAGAAGCTTCCAACAACGACCCAGATGATGGCATTAACAAAAGCCATTACAAATCCCATTTTGAATACCTCAGGCAGGTCCACGTATCCAGCTGTCAAAAAAACAAAAGAATTCATCACTTATCCGATGCAAACCTGAGTATAGAAACTCTATTAAGATTTAAAATGGTATATTTAGCAATAATAATTGCAGACAAAAGCAGGCTTTGTGTGTCAAAGGCAAAAGGTGCTCATCTGCATGTGTACACAATAGAAAGTGAAGAAAAAGAGGCACCTCCATAGTAGACAGCGGCCTGACCACTGCTATAATGTGTTATGGCACCAAAAAGATTGGTGTTGTAAGCAAGAGCCAGTGCTGCTAATATACCAGGTACTCCAGCCGCCAAGTGCATGGCAAGAAAAGCGGAGTACAATGCACCTACATGACCAGTTTGACTTGCAAATAGGTAGTGGATAAAGAAGTATGATGCCTGAAGAACACCAAATGCAGGCGGCCAGCTCAAAGAGAAAGATTTAAGGAACTTAGCTACACAACCAGACATCCAGCTCACTATCCCAAGGTTTGTCAATTGGCCTGCCATGCCTACCAAAACAGCAAACCAAGCCAATGTATCCCAAGCTGATTTTTCACTTAAGCAATCATTCCAGTCAAGCACGCCTAGCAAAAGGAGTATTGACAAGCCAATCATTGCAGCCACAACGCTTGGTATACCAAGTTTCTCTCTGTATATGATTCCGGAAATACCAATAAATTAGAAAAGTAATAAATTATATGTTCAAGCAAACATCAAACCACAAAAATCTTAGCTACAAACTTGCAACCTATGAGCATGAGTGGAGATTCTATAAATGCTAAAAAGAAAAAGGTTAAAGGATGCATACATACAAGTCAGAACCCTAGAAAGTTTTCTATTAACTTGAACCATGAAGAGCAATATAACATCAACATGCAATAAGTTCCACCTGAAAATCTTATTTGCATGTTGATGCTAAAATCAACCAAAGAAGGGAAAATGAGTGATTGCTTAATTTCTGAACAACCATGCTTCAACACTTCAAATTACATTCCTCAAAACAAATCATTTCCTAAACATTAGAGTACACAACTGATTGAAGTTCAACTTCATTGATGCATCTACAACTTCCTCTATCTATTTTGTGTTTAGGTTTCCAGGTTTGATATCTGATGACTGCTATGATTATGAAGATATGGGTATTTCCATGCACACACAAACATTAGATGCAAAGACATCAATTTCTCAGCTCAAATAGAAAGAAAAGCGAACTGGTATGATGAACTGCCACTTATGACTTACCCACAGACCCATAGAGTAACTGCAAGAAGCATCGTTCCAACCATGACCCATTCATTTCTTGTGATAGGACCCATGTTCTCTAGTTTCTTTGCTGCCATCGCAGGGGCATCTGGTGTATCTTTGGTTTCAGGAGGGTACAGCTTGTACAAAACAAGTGGCGTAAGCAGTAGAGAAACAAGTGCCGGTACACTAGCAGCCTTGAACCACGAAACCCAAGGATTCGAAACAATAATCCCGAGCTCCTCTGCTAATTTGAGGCATAGCAAATTCTGTGCCGCAGCAGTCAAGAAAAGAGCACTAGAGTTCCCAGCAGCCTGCCAGAGTAATGCAAAAGTCAAAGATCCAAAGCTACTAATGCAACGACGAAAAAAAATATTCACAAGTCCAAATTACATATAGAAATCAAAGAGACGAATTATATTAAAACCCAGAATCCGAATTAATTCAACAGTGTAAGAAAAGTCTAGTTCCAGAATCTAAAAGTATAAAATTAATATTCCCACCCATAAATTCAAACTAACAATATAAAGAAAATAAATGGGGCAGAGAAATCAAAGAGCCTGACTATATTTAAAAACCCAGAATGATTAATCTATCAAATGTCTACTTCCAGAATCTAACATTATAACTTAGTTATCCCCACACATAAATTCAAACTAACAATGAGAAAATAAACTAAGAAAACGATGATTACTAATGAACTAGAAATCAGGCAAACCTGAAACTGCGATTGAATTAGATAACTCCCAAGCTTCTTAGCCGACGAATCTCCGGGCCGGCTTCCAGCAGAGAGAGACAAGGACTTGATAATGGGCAAGAAAACCCCACCAGCTCTGGCGGTAGTACTAGGCATCGCCGGCGCAATCAAGGCCTCACTCAAAGTCAGTCCATAAGACAATCCCAACGTGCTTTTACCCAAACATTTGACGAAATAAGTAGCGATCCTATCACCGAGCCCCGTTTTAACAAATCCGCGAGCGAAAAAGAAGGAAATGACGATCAACCAAATGACTTCATTGGTGAAGGCACTGAAGGCGGATGTAAACGACAGTGTTCCGGTGACAATTGAAGTCGTGAGGCCAATAAAAGCCCACGCTCCGACGGGTAAAGGGCTCAAGACTAAACCGGCAATTGTGGATAAAAATATGGCGAGGAGCTGCCATGCTTGTGGGGTTACTTCAACGGGTTTGGGGACGAGGAAACGAACAATTAGACCTATGGAAACCGAGAAAAACAAAGGAACGAGCTTAGCTCCTTGGGGAGGCGGAGGAGAGGACGGTGGGTCGTTTTCGTTTTGAGAAGCGGCCGCCCGGATAGGTGAAAAGAGGGGCTTGGGTCGTTCGGGAAGTGCGGTGAATAAGAGGGGCTTGAGCGGAGATCGGAGGATCTGGATCGAAGGTGAAGGGAAAACAGACGGTTGGGATGATTTAACGATGGGTTTAGAGCGGCGGTGAAGGGAAGTGCGGGAGGAAAGTGAGAAGGAAGTGGTGGAAGCGGTGGATAAAGAGTGGAGGGCCAAGCTCTCCATTGTTTGGATTGAGAGAAAATGAAAGGGAAAAAATGGAATTCAAGTGAAGGGAAAATCGAAGACTGAATGTGACTTTTGATTGTTGTAAAGAACGGAAATCCCGAAAAGGGTGGCGAATCTGATTCTCTTAAACTGGTGATTGTGGTGAATCGGGTCGGGTTTGTTTACTTTCCTACTTGGGAGGGGAAAATGTTTATTAATTTTTCTGTGGATTTTACTTGAGGCGCCGTTTGTTTAGAGTGAAAACTTCATAAATTTTCGGTTTATATACAAATTAGTACTTGAATTTGTCTACCTAAAGTTTCTTCATCTCAAATTGGTATCTGAATTTGATAATTTTTCTTAAATCGGTACATGTGTTATTATATGATATTAATCCGTCAAAAATACTAATATTATTAAATATCACATGTCATAACTTAATTAGTCGTTGAAAACTCACAATACCATGTACCAGTTTGATCCATGTTTAGATACCAATATGAGAATTATTCCTAAGTTCATGTATTAATTTGACATACACAAAAAAGTTCGGGTACCAGTTTATATAATAAACCTAATTTTCTGAGCCCGTGCTTCTTCTTTCGTTGGACAAAGGACATGTTATCTATTCCACTACCAATTTTTGTAGCCATTAGCAATAGCCAACGAAAATAATTACTTCCATGAAAATTGATATGTTATAAACCGTACCCTTTTAGAATTGTTTTTCTATTCCATTGTAGCTTACATAACGTGCTTATCGAGTGAGTCAGTCGTGATTTAAGTAGTATTTGAATCATATTTGTTAAAAAAATTTATTATTAAACTTGATTCATTGCTCGTTAAATACGATAAAATTTTGTTCGATTTATACTTGTTAAAAAATATCGTTAGTCTTTAAGTTCACCAAAATTTTTATAAACAAAAGAAAGATTTTAATAAAAAAGACTAATTATTAAAATTTAACTTTTTATTAATACAATTAAATTTTTGAATTCTATGGAAATACAAAAAATTTTGAAAATGTAAAATCAAATATTTTATGGGTAAATTATCTAGCAAGTCATCGAACTTTTCTAAAATTTTTAACAAGCATTTAAACTCTTTGAAACATAATTTTTTTAAGATAAACACCAAAAAATATTTAAAATATATAAAAATATGATATATAATTTACTACTAGTCTTGAAATTACTCGATGGCGCTAAGATCTCAAGTTGAGCTCAAACTTGAGACGAGTCAACTCGAGTCGAACGTTGATCAAGTTTAGACCGAGTTGAACTCGAGCCGTTTGCGAGTTGCTCAACTCAATTAGCATCATCACTCTAAAAAAACCGTAAAATAATGTTATATAAAGAAATTTATCTTGAAATATAATGAAAAATAAAAAAGTTGTAATTGATTGTATCTTAGTTCGATTGACACTATTATTATAATATCTAGAAGGATTTAGGTTCGCATATTTAAGTGTCTGATATTCTTTAATTTATGAATTTCATCACTTGAATTACATATTTGTATTACAAAATCAATAATAAACAAGAGAGTAAAACTCGAATAGGATTTGTTGCATTCCAATCTTATATACTACCTTTTCAAACGTCTAAGTACGAAATACTTTGTGATTTTTTTTATCAAATTATGACTCGAATGGATTTACTACTATCGAAATGTCATATTAGGTTGTGTGCTACTGTCGAAACACGTTAATGTTTCATAATATTAAAATCAGGAACGAACGCATAACTTTATATTATGAGTAAATATATAAAATTTTAGGAGGGCGAAAATAAATTTTAATAAAAAATATATAACTTTTTTAAAATATATATAAATCATATGTAAATTTTAAATTTAAAAAAAAAACAACCGTCTCTCCTACCCCTTTTTATCCTTGACTAAATATAACACTTCTGGACCAACTAACATATATATCAGCATTTTTTCGTGAATGAGAAAAGGTCTCTATTGGATATATATTGATTTATAAATACAAATTCAACATGTTGAATGCTTAATCTATAAGTTAAAACAAAACTTACACTTTCCTGACCCTAGTTTTCTCTGAAGATTTTTTTTTCACATTTGTACTCCTATTTAAATTAAAAAAATGGTTTATTTATGAATTTATCTCTTTTCAAACATTTATAGTTTACCTCTAATCTTAAATTTGTACTCAGTTCCTGTGCAACCCCTTTACCTTCGCCCTCTTAACTAGTGGTCGACTATCAATTTTAGTATTCGTTGTCGATCACTAGATTTATTGTTTTTCTTTTTTATATTTTAATAAGAATCCCTGCTCTTGTGGCACGCGTTTTTTTGCCATTGTGACACATTTTTTCCTTGTTTTGTGGTTCGTTTCATCTGTCCTTGTGACATGATTCTAGCATACTTTGACAGTCGGTTGGTACTCGTACAGAGATCTTCACGGCGCTAATCTTTGATTTTGATTCTGTCAGTGGTCTTAGAAAGATGAATCTTCACTCTGTTGATGGTTGGTTGCATATGTAATCAGACTTGGGTAGCAGAACAATTTGCCTGGTAGCTTAGTTCGCTCACAACTCCTTTTTCACCATTTTAAAGCGTCTCGTTTGGATAGAGACAATGCGATTTATGGAGGTTTCTGAATTTTAATATGCTAATCTCGATAGAATTGTTTTTTTGCACTATTATAAAAGACTTTTAGTAGATTTGTCTTTTTTTTAATATATTGTATTGTATTATTTTTTATTATAATTAATAAAATTCATATGCTATTTTTCGGAAAAAAAGTTAAAACAAAACTTTATTTTTGAAATCTCACCAAGAGTTTAACTATTATTTACGTATACAATAAAGAATTATTTTTTAGTTTGGATCTTTTACTACGAAGTTGTGGCATGTTAGTTAAAAGAGTTTATTTTAATATAACTTATGAGTTTTAGATAAAATATTAATTTAACTATAATTTTTAGAAAAAATATCAATTTGATCATAAACTTTAGCTCAATCTCATGTCGTCAGTCGTTGCTCACCTTATCATTGACTTTTGTTGGTAACGGCCGTTTGATCTTAAAATTTATTAATTCTTTCATTTTAACATCTTCAATGAAAAATTCAATGTCTATTTCACCAAAAAATATTTCAAACTTTACAAATCTATCTCAGATCCATCAAGTTCAAAATAGTTATTATTATATTTTAACTTAATATCATATTGTACACTTCATTTTTATTTAATTACATTTTATTTTCAATTATATTTATAACTTGAATTTAACTATAAATAATTCAAAACGATATTCTAAGGACATGGGAAAGTTCTAGGGCGAAGAGCCTTAAAATGAGGCGCAACCGAAATTCTTACAAGAATTGTAAAAATTATAATTTCGATTTCGATTTTTAGGTATATACTAAATTTTTTATAAAAAATATAAAAATTTCGAAAATATAAAAGTTTCGGTATATACTAAAATTCTTACGAAAAGTATAAAAATTTCGATATATACTAAAAAGTTAATATCAAAATTTTTATAAAAATTATAATTACGCTTTTTTAGCCTCATTTACGTGTCACGTTAAAAAAAAACTCAAATTACATGGTTTTGAGAGCCGCCTTTAGAAATAGATTACCACTTTCAAAAGCATGATGCGTTGGAGAGCGAAAGGCATGAACTCAATTTTTCCATATTTGTTTAATGGGTGCGGCCTGGTGATTGGGACACTAATACTTTTCTTTAATACTAATTCTATTTTAAAATTCGTTTTTCATTTTTTATTCAGCCTTTTACCTTATTTTATTGTTTTTACTTAAACTATTATTATTTTCAGATTATTTAAAAGGTCAGCAGCTTCGGAAAATAAAATCACGCTTAATTGACAAAAACGTGACAAATGACATCATATGTAATATAAAAGCAGCTAATTGCATGTTATTTTTTCTATTAAATAGAGATAATTATATTTATAAAATAAGTGTTTAAACTCGAATATATATAAAATAAAAAATATAAATATTTTTATCATTCGATTAATTAGTATATCTCTAATTGCATGTTATTATTGGCTAACATCGTCGTTTTCTTTTTAACATTGTTATTTGTTTAAAGAGAGTAGTTTAGTTATGTATATTTAATTTTAAAACAAAGAAGTAAACCGTAAATTTGAACATTTTAAAAAATTAATTTATTGTTTTTTGTTTCATAGAGTTAATTTTTATGGTAAACTATGCCAAGTACTAACTATTGGGTGTGACTTATTTTTACCATAGAACTTTTAATTAGTCTAAATTTGCCACTAATTTTTTTTTCGACTCGCTTATACCACCGCGCCGTTAATTTTTTAACTCCGTGATGACATGGATACTAGACCAAAACGACATCATTTTGTTTTGCGAGAGAAAAATGTGAAAATTAGCTTCCATTAGGATTTGAACCTTTGGAATCAAAAGCAACCCTCTAACCACTAAACCAACTTAATATCTCTAATATATTTCTAGCACAAATAATATATATTCTAAACTGCAGTTTATCATATAAATAATAACACTCTATATAAATAATATAAATATATTATAACTATATTAGTATACATATATTAATATATATAACTAATAAATAAAATATTTATATAAAATAAAAAATATATTATCAATAATATTGAATATATAAATAAATAATATATTATTATAAAAACTAAAAAACTATTTTTTACAAACCCCAAAAATTGCAAAACTTACAAAAAAACCCTCAAATCCACCAAAATATATTTTCAAAACCCCAAAATTTTCAAAAAGCACACAATCCAACAAAACCTTAAACCCTAAAATTTTATTCATAAACAAATGATATTAAAATATAAAAACAAATAATATATTATTATAAAAACTAAAAAATGATTTTAGAAAATCTAAAATTTTGAAAATTTACAAAAAAAATCAAGAACTCACTAAAACCCTAAAGCTTAAACCCCGAGTCTATCCATTTTGGCTGCTAATGGGTTTGTGGTTTTAGGGTTTAGGATTTATGATTTAGGGTTTTAGGGTATAAGGTAAAAATTTAACGTTTTGGTGGATTTTGAGGGGGTTTTTGTAAGTTTTAGAACTTTGGGGGTTTTGTGAAAATTAGTTTTTTTAGTTTTTCTAATAATATATTATTTATTTATATATTTAATATTATTGATAATATTTTTTATTTAATATAAATATTTTATTTATTAGTTATATATAACTAATATATTTATAATATATTTATATTATTTATATAGAGTAAAATTATTTATATGATAAACTGCAGTTTATAATATATATTATTTGTGCTAGAAACATATCAGAGATATTAAGTTTGCTTAGTGATTAGGAGGTTGCCTTTGATTCTAAAGGTTCCAGGTCTAAATCCTAGCGGAAGCATGATTTTCACATTTTCCTCCAGCAAAACGACGTCGTTTTGGGCAATATAGTATCAAAATAGCGGCACCAAAATGGCTTCGTTTTAGTCTAGTATCCATGTCATCACGATGTTAAAAAATTAACGGCGCGATGGTATAAGCGAGTCGAAAAAGAAAGTTTGGTGGTAAATTTGGACCAATTGAAAGTTCGGTGGTAAAAACAAGTCACACCGAATAGTTCGGTGGTACCTGGCATAGTTTACCCTATTTTTTAATATATGGGTGTAATCACTCATTTTTGTCCGGGTTGTATTAGTGTTATTAAATAATATATATATATATATAAGTATAAAAAAGTAAAAAAAAAAAAAGAAAAAACAAAAAAAAAAGGAAAAAGGGAGCGGAGCACCATGCTCCATGTCACCCCTCATCCCCTGCTTTGCCCATAAAAGGTGGGTGGGTGGCAGCACACCTGGAGGGAAGATCGGCCAAGCCCCCAAAAAATTAGGGGAGGCAGCCCGAGCACAGCTTGCCAAGGGTCGGGAGCAGTGCTCTCGGTCATAGTTGGTTCGATTCAGTATTCAATCGGAGATTTCTTTGTAGTCCGGTCTAGTAAATTTTTGGGTCACGGTGCGTAGGTTTTGGTGAGGGTCGGTCGAAGTTTTGCGTTCAAGCTTCTAGTTAAGTATATTTTTCTTTTTTATTTATATTGTACTTTTCATTTTTTATAATTTAATGAAATGTTAGTTAATCTAAATGTTGTTCTTTTTTATATTTAGTTTGTATGTTTATATATTCGAATGTATTTGTGCTTTAAATTAGTATTTATTTAGTACTTATTTATTTATGTTTTTGCTTTATATCGTATTTATTTATTCCCATGAATGCTTAGTTAATTCGTTGTTAAATTATTTTGCATCCGGAATATAAATTGTTATGCGATGCCCTTTTATTCGGGAACGAACGAGGCCAATACCAGTCGTAGTGGTGGTGGTTTGGACGTTCCTTCTCGAATATTAGGCCCTTAAAATATGCTCACCTATATAACCAAATTTCGGTTTAATTTGCCACTTTAATTCGCAAAATCCAATATTAACAAGGCAGTAATAATTTTGGTACCAATTTATGGGCGTGACGGGGGTGCTCACCCTTCCCCATGCGTAACCGACACCCAAATCCAAAAATCTCTGGTTTTATTTTCGGTGTCCGGTCTACCTAACCCAAGTGACCGGTGGACTCCAAGTTTTATTTCAAAAGCAGTTTTTTTAAGAAATCCATATTTTTAAAATGTTTTCAGTAAAAGTGGGAAACCTCAAACTTTTTGAATTCTCAAAATTGTCGTTACAGAATGACGACTCCGCTGGGGATTTTTTTTTGTTTTTACAAAAAAAGAGTCAGGCCTAAAATTTTTTACCGCTTATTTAATATTAGAAATTGCGAATTAAAGTGACTATTAAGTTGATATTTGTTTATAAATGCGAGTTTATTTTAACGCATTTAAAATTTGGCATATAAACCCGTCCGTTTAAGTGGGGGAAAATGCTAGTGCTTTCGTGGGGATATTGTTCCTTCGTATGGGCCTAGTAAGTACCTTCGAGGCTTGATTACCCTATGTTTTCGTGGGAATATTTTTTCTCCGTATGGACATAGCAAAATGATCTCCCTGAATTGAACTCGGTTAAAATAAGCCTATAACGAGTGATGGTCGGGGGCCTTGCTACCCTTAGTAGGGGACAGCGAAAATAAGCCTATAACGAGTGAATGTTTTCGGGTACCTTCTAGTACTAAAATTGCATATAAAGAACATAGAAAGCTCACCCCTTTTAGAGTCACGCGGATAACCTAGGTGTTTTAGATGAGGAAAATAGGGTTATTTCTTTTGATGCTTTGTTTGTTTAATTTTTTGCTTTATTGCTTCGTTTATTTATTTATTTTATGTACTAACTTATTTCTTTTTGTGTTTTGTTTTTGCTTTTGCATATCTTTTGCATTTTCATGACATTAAAGGTGTTGATTCGCGAGTGGTCACCAAATTAGAAATCCTTCATAATGGATAGAAGGTTTTGTGATTAGATGGGAAAGAGTGAAAATTTGGGGTTATTTCCTAAAGAAACACCAAAGACAATAGGAGAGGGCTCATCCAAAGGCTTCAAGTTAGACGTGTCAGATGATACTCACGTTAGTGAAGAGCAACATGAGATACAAGAGTTGAAGAAGGAAATGGCCGAATGATGTCAACTATGGCTAAAAAGAATGGGTCTGTTAAATCGAAAGAAGAATTGAACAATAACCAAAATATGAATCTTGAACAAGGCGGTTATAACAAATATCCGAGTGTACACCCAGTTGTGATTTGCACTAATAAGCCAGTGGGATGTGTATTTGAGTCCAACTCCGAGAAAGTGGTAACAAATTCAGAAAAAGCCCGAAAAAGTAAGAATCATGTTTTAATTTCTATAAAAATACATCAAGCTACCTCCGAGGCTTGTTGAAAGAAATCTCATCACCTCAATTCAGTCTGTGCCAAATGAACCTCTTTATCCGAGAGGTCACAATATTCATGCCACATGCAATTATCATTTAGGAAGTTCGAGTCTACTACCGAGAATTGCGGAGCTTTGAAGAACAAGGTTGAAGATCTTATCAATGTAAGATTGTTGGGTTTTGAAGACGGAGAACCCAAGTGCTCTAATGAACCAACGATCACTAGAATTACCCGAGATGCAAAATTGAAGGAAAGCCAAAACCTAAGACAATGTTCAAATCCCAATGTCTACTTCTCGACTGATGGCCACAAAACAAAAGTTAAGGGTCCTCATTTTGATCCAATACCCATATGGAGAGTTGTATACTCAATTAATGGAAGCCCGATTGGTGACTCCAATCTTTTTGACACCTCTACAACCTCCGTATCCGAATTGGTATGACATTAATGCTCGTTGTGAGTTTCATCCCGGGGTCCAAGGACACATAATTGAGAATTACATCGCTTTCAAGCGACGAGTTCAAGTTCTTTTAGAACTTGGAAAGTGGGAATTTGGAACAAGGGGTCAACCTAGTACAGTAGTGGGCCGCTCAGTGTAGTTAGAATCCAAGGCTAAGAATGAAAGTACGCGAGAAGAGAAGCACTCGTTCGAAAACGATGCTCATGCAAGAAAGAGATAATTTGAGCAAGGAACAAAAAAGTTTGCGGGATAATTGTTAAAAGCTTCATGTCGTGCTCAAGAATGTCGGTTTGGGCGATACTTTGGGGGATTGGAAGAACAGTGTCATTCAGTTGAAGAATGTTTCGGAATATTGGAAGTGGAGAAACAAGAAAATTGAAAATAGAACCAGGCTATTTCAAGGAAACCGAAAGTCGGTGTAATGTTCTCAAGGATGAGCCGAAAGACGAACAAGATTTTGAAAGCGAGTATACAACAGTGCGAGGAAACACCCAATACCCTTCAGTTGAAAAACGCATCACTAAAAAGGCAAACAAATAAACTTAGGAGTTCTTTACGTATGTACGAGAAGCTATCAAACACGTTGCATATGAAGGCGTTGTAGAACTAACTTCTAAGTTACGAGAGGCTATGCGAGAAATACAAGAAAGAAATAATGACATGAAGATTGTACCACCCAAGAGCGTGAAGTGGCTCAATAGGTGGCGGACTTGGCCGACGAAACAATGCCATTAAGTCAGAGTATGAATCCAGTATTAGACCGCGAAGGAAAGTTGACTCGGTTGTTTAACGAAGTTAATAGGTTGGGTGTTAGGGCTCATCAGTATCTGTAAAGCTTAGAAAAGCAACATTTGATGTAACAAACCTTTTTGTTTAATGAAATTTGTTCTATGGGGATCACTTTTGGAATCAATACCTTATTGCATACATGTTTAGCATCACATTATACTGCATTGCATTTTTTTGCATATTTAATAACATTGCACTACCTCTCAAGATCTAAGATTGTTGGGGTTCGATGGCAGTATTCAAGAACCAATTGAAAGAAAGAATGGAATCAACACAGAAGTCAAGATTCGAGCGGTTAGAAGATAGACTCGAGAAAGAGGTCAAAAAGAGAAGAAGAGTTGACATCTTCAAGGCAAAGAAACTTTGTCTAGTCCCTGATTTGGTCATTCCGCCTGATTTTAAGGTCCCCAACTTTGAGAAATATGACGACACTAGCTGTCTTAAGACTTGTCTGCCTATAGTTGTGACTAGGGTAGTACTTGTAATTTTCACATAGGGGCACTAGGGCATGCCACGAAGAAGTGTAGGCCATTACTAAAAGAAATTAAGAAGCTGATCAGCGATGGAGTCCTAACACATGATTTAATCCAACAGTGGAAAACAAGTGAGATGGGGCAAGCTTACACCGAGCTAAAAAGGCCAGGATGACTTGAAGTCCCTATTGTTTGGTTTTTTCATCTTTTCATGAAGATGTTAGTTTGATTCCCCCACATTTCAGCCTCTCTCTTTTTTAGAACAATGCACAGAACAAACCCTACGACTTAAGCCTTAAAGCAGTAGGGACATTTTGTAAAGACGCATGTCTACTATTTTTGTCAGAAATGAAAATCACATTTTCTTTATTCATCTTTAGGAAACATTTTTGCATTCTTTGATTCTTTAAACATTCCATTCATTGTTATGGGGTAGTTTTTGTGTAATACCCTAAATCCTGGCCTAGTAGTAATGGAACCAATTGCCTAATTTGTTAACCCAATTGGACTTGTATTTAGCTAATTAGATCAATTAAGGATCTAATTGAAAGAAAATGCAAAATTTAGATTTAAATTTCAATGACCAAATCAAATGGTAAATAATGAGATTGCATGATAAATAATTCAATTCCAATATTTGCCCCTCCACTATCTTAGGCTTAAGATATAATTAGAAGGGTAAATTAGACATTTACATGTCTAATTAAGATGACACCAAGTCATCTTCTTCATCCCATTTGGCCGGCCAAAGCTTAGTTTAGAGAGAGAGAGAAATTGGGAGAAAGGCAGCCATGGAAAGCTTGATTATCCTTGCAAGGTTGGGAATTTGAACTTGGAAATCAAGTTTGAGAAGCTTGGTAAGCTCCTCACCCTAAGCTAAATTGAATTGTAGCTTGAATTCTTGAACGTTGATTGCTTTCATGTTGTTTTGATCTTGATATGATGCTGGAAATTTGTTAGAATAATTTATAGACTATAATCATGTTAGATTATGAACTGGATAATGAAATTAAGGTAGAAATTAGCTTGTCCGAATGCTATGTACATGAATTAGTGACCTATTGATGGAATTTGTGAATTAAGTGGTCCAAATTGAAAGTTTATGATAATTTTAGGACTAGAAATAAATGTTATCATGCTGGAAATTTAGTGTATAAAATGAAATTGAATGTTAATCAAGTGAAAAATATGTTAAATGATAGAAATTGAACTAGTGATGAACTCGTGTAGTTAGCTAATTAGTGGCAAAAATTGAAAGATTTGACAAAATTGAGGACTGTTCTGTACTAGAATAGCTACCGGAAAATTTGCTAAAATCAGGGGAAGTGTCTAATTGTAAGCTTTATAGGTTGAAATTGTTATGTTAAGAAGTTATTTGACTATCCTAGTGAACTTATAGAAATGCTTGTGTGTAGGGACTGAATTTGAAACTCTGGTTAAAATTAGAGACTGAAATAATTGATTCAGGGACTAAAATCCAATATATGAGAACAAGGGAAAATAGGGTAAATAAGGACTTAAGGTACTAGAATGAAATAAATGGAATTAAGCTAGTAAAGATCATGAACTAGAAACATGACCTAATGAATCTGCCCAGAAAGATCTGTTCTGGGCAGTGACTTTGAAAAATTCCTATAAATTGTAGGAATTGAATTTTAAGCTGAAATTTTGATGGCATGAACTTTAACATGTCTATTTTCACTAGGAACAAACGGCATTGAATTCTGGATTGTATAGTGAAATCTGGAAATGGAAATGTCAGGACAGTGCAAACTGTCCAGATTTGCAAATGCTCTGTCTTTGAGCTAAAAACTGTACTAATTGGTAAATAATTAAAATGCATGGATTATATGGTTAGAAAGAGGATTATGTTATCTTTCCAACGGTATAAACTAATCGAAATTCCGACGTATAGATTAAAAGATATAAACAGATTAGTAACTAGTGTGCAAACTGCCAGGCAGTGGCAGATTTGTTACTTGTAACAAATCAAGTGTTTGAATGCTTGTGTGAATTGAGTTTGGTATGGTTATAATGCATGATTGTGTTATGTGAATGCTAGATTAAGATAATGGTGGAAATAATGGATAGGTGTCTGGATGTAAATGAGGAATCGGGTATCCCGTAACTTCGGGATACAAGGTGAGTGTAGCTTTACTTAGGGTTAGGACTTAGGTCCTAACCAATTGCAATTGTTTACATAGTTGATATGGAATTGACATGAAATGAACCAAATTTCTATTTGGTAAATGTATAAGGGAAGGATGCTTAATTGGAAACTTGATGGTGGTTACATGTATGCTTGCTTTCTTGATAATCAATCGAATTATAGTGGAATGTACTTGCTTGGATTGTCTTGTTTGAGATTTGATATGTATACTCATGTGTGATTGAGTTGTTGTTGCCTTGGGCGTAAATTGACACTTGTTTGTGTGTGATAACTATTCGAATAATACTACACTATAATGAACTTGCTTGCTAAGCGATAAACACTTGATTAATGGTTTAATTGGTATTGCTTAATGCTTGAATCTTTGAATGCTTAATTGATGATGGTTCGAATGACTTGTTTGAAACTAGCATGCGTTCTTGAATTTACAATATGTAAGCATAAAATGTAAGAAACAATTACAAGTTTTAAACTAAGATAAGACTTCTTATGCCATAAGATACTTCTCTAATGAAGATTAAAGATTTAAAAGGTTTAAGTTGCCTACAATGGAAGTCCTTGGATCAATGGCATGATGCATGGTATACTTGGGACTACGGTCCATGAGCCACGGCTCGGGGGGACGCTCCATTACATGTAATAAGTTATTGGCGACAGTTGGAGGTAACGTGGGAGTTGTATGGGTGGCGATAGATGGTTGGACGGTGAGAAGTTTAGGAAATCTCTTGAACCTTTATGGTCGAACACAGACCAATGTCATTCATGACCAATTGTGATCCAAGGCGAACTTGTTAAAAAGTTACGAACCTTATTGAGAAATTGAATAAGCAATTCAAGAGAGAATCTCGAACACATGAATTATATCTTGAAAATACATAAATGATCCGACAAGAAATCTTGAATACTTGAATCGCTTGACTTGAATCCTTGAAATAACCAAATTGCTTGACATGTAATGTTTAATTCTTAACACGATTGGTAATTTGTGTACTCTAATATGTGGTGTAGCAGACACCTTCTTGTTCAAGTACTTTGTGTACTCTAATACGTGGTGTAGAAGACACCTTATCATGATCCAGTACTTGTGTACCTTAACATGTGACACGATTACCTAGTCCTACTAACTACCAAGGCAAAACAAATTTCTAAAGTTGTAATAAGACATGATACATGGCTAATAAATGAGCAAATTGATACATGCTATTGAGCTTCTAGTAAAATGCAAGCATACGAATAAGATGAGATAGATACTATCTTGATTGGCTCATTGTTTGAAAGATAAATTACATTGGAAGTGGCCCTATTCGAATAAGGGGATTTATGGCCATTGTGCTCATTGTATGATTCTTGATATAATCTTGCTTGTTAGATTGCTTGAGTTTGAGATTGGCTAATTGCTTGATGAGTTGCTTATTGCTTAAGGATTCATTCCTTGCTTGATTGTTGTGGTGAAAATGCTTGAATTGATGATCTTGATTATGTGAACAAGCTTGTCATGGTTTTGATAATGGATGTTTGATGCTAGACTTGTAAGTTAAATGAATTTGAATGTAATCTTGACCTAGTTGTGTCTGAGTATTGCTTACTAGTCTTGCTTAACAGTGAATTTTTAGGTATCTTAAACCTAGCTCATTATCCGATTGGTATATGTTTGAATGGACATCATAGGTAATCAAGATTAGAATTTAAACAAGACTAAGTCTTGCCTTGTATGTATGCAACATGATTGTTTGTAAGGTTTCTTACTTGGTAAGTAAGTTGTTCAAAGGACTCTATGGTCTCAAATGTTTGGTCTAATTCAACCGAAAAAGATTTAATTGTCTAGTCTAATTAGAATCAAACTAATTAAGGTTGAATTAAGAACATGTTTGAACTGGAAATGGATAGAGTATTTATATGATGATGGTATTCGAATGAATAGTTAAAATTGGGGTTGTCTATATTAGTCTATGGTTAACAAAGTTAAGTGGTATTTAAAATGAGAATAAACCTTTTGAAATAAGCTGAAAAATGATGATCTTACAAGAATAGGATAATGAACTTAATAACTTGAGCTAGTTTATACTTAATTGATAAAATGTAATAAAAGGCTTCCTACTCAAATGACATGTTAGATACAAAGTTAGACTAACTTAAACTTGTAAGAAAAGGGTTATAAACTAAATACCATGTTAGAGTCATGTCCTAATGAATTAAGAAGTTTACAATGCAACCTAGTGTAATCTGCCCAGGAAATTCTGTTCTGGGCAGCAATTTCGAAAAATCACCATAAATTATGTAGGTCGAATTAGGGGCTGAAATTTATATGGAATGAATCTTAGTATGTCTATTTTCATTAAGAGAAAACAAAATTGAATTCTGATTTGTGAGCTGGAATCAGGAAATGAAAACCTCTTGACAGTGCAAACTATCCAGAATTGTAATTGCCCTATCTTTGAACTAAAAACTGTATTAATTGGAAAAACATTAAAATGAAAGGTCTAAAAGGTTGTAAAGAGGGTTAAATAAGCTTTCTAACGATAAAAATGGTTTGAAATTCTTACGTATGGAATGAAAGTTATAAGTATTTAAGTGACTAGTGCTTATGCTGGCTGGCAGCAGCAGTATTGGTGTCCTAGACAGTTTGTGAACTGTTTTGAAAACAGTTTTGGGACAGTGGTTACTGCCCTGTTATACATGAATGAAAGTGTGCTCTTGATCTTGTTAATTAAATGGCTAATCAATGGAATTAAATGATGAAAATGAATGCTTGGATTGTTTATCCCTTGAGAAATAAGATACATGAAAATGATTCTTCCTCTTGTTCGAATGGAAATGATTGTATGCATGCTTGATTGGCCTTGTTCTTGTATGAGTTGTTTCTTGATTGATTCATGGTGGTAATATATGAATTGAGTTGCTTGATTGAATAACATGAATGCTTAATTATGCTTGGATAAAAACTAGCTAAATCTTTTAATATTGTCTAAAGCCTAGATAGGTGTTTCTTGAAATAAAGGACACATAACTTGACAAAATTGATAACTTGAAAATCTTGCTAGACTTTAGATGCTACCTCACTAAGTACATTATGTACTTACCACTCTTGTTTGCATTCTTCCCAAACCTCAGGTAAAACCATCCCGATCGTTACCTTGACATCAAAGTTAGCTTCCTGGATTTGAAGCAAGGCATACAAGACATGAAATATAACTTTGTATTTACCTTGTTGTACTTCTAGAGGGTGGCATACTAGAATTGTGTATAAATCATAAATAAGTCATGCATTTGGATTGTATACAAAACATGTATATAAATCTTGAGTAAATGGTTTGTAAAGCTTAAATGGTACTTGTTGGAATGTATATAAGCATATTTGGATATGAACATGTAAACACTATGGTTGTGTCTAAGGAAAGAATAAACATGAACTTGTCTAGCTAAGGTATTTGAATTAGTATATATGACCTAGTGAAATGAATGTGTTAAAACGAACCTAGAATTGTCTAGTGTATAATACCCCATTCGAATGGAATTTGAATGTTTAAGTTAGTTCTTGATTCATTATGTCTTGAAGTCTAGACTAAGCTAATGGATAGATGATGTTAATTCAATGAATCTAATTGGTACGAATGTTGCGCATATAGGTATGATTATATTGAGAACTTGATTCTAGATAACGAACGAAATAGAATGTTAATAGGTAAAGAATGAAACTAGATAAATGGATGAATTAATTAATGGGTAGTGTTCGAATAGTGGCTTATTCCTTAAGTAAATGAGCGAGTTTGATTCTAGTTGTTAATGAACTAAATTGCATATAGGTAATATATTAAGCAAAGTTAAATGGAAAAATTTTAATTGGCCATGAATTTCACGATTGTCTTGTCTAGTTTTCTCGCCGTAACACTTCTCGCTCCTAACCCGGGCGAGAGGTGTTACGAGTTTGGTATTAGAGCCTAGGTTTAGCCAATTCTCGGACTAAACCGGGCCAAGCATGCATTATATAGGAAAATTGTTCCACCTAGGAGTTAAACATTGTTTGGTATTGGTAATTGGAAACCAATACAAATTCTTTGATTGATTGAAGCTCAGAATGAGTGAAAATTCTGAGTTGATAGTATAGTATCTCGGAAGAAATTCGAAGGCGAATTTCTTTAAGCGGGGGGAGAGTTGTAATACCCTAAATCCTGGCCTAGTACTAATGGAACCAATTGCCTAATTTGTTAACCCAATTGGACTTGTATTTAGCTAATTAGACCGATTAAGGATCTAATTGAAAGAAAATGCAAAATTTAGATTTAAATTTCAATGACCAAATCAAATTAAATGGTAAATAATGAGATTGCATGATAAATAATTCAATTACAAATTTTCCCCTCCACTATCTTAGGCTTAAGATATAATTAGAAGGGTAAATTAGACATTTACATGTCTAATTAAGATGACACCAAGTCATCTTCTTCATCCCATTTGGCCGGCCAAAGCTTAGTTTAGAGAGAGAGAGAAATTGGGAGAAAGGCAGCCATGGAAAGCTTGATTATCCTTGCATGGTTGGGAATTTGAACTTGGAAATCAAGTTTGAGAAGCTTGATAAGCTCCTCACCCTAAGCTGAATTGAATTGTAGCTTGAATTCTTGAATGTTGATTGCTTTCATGTTGTTTGATCTTGATATCTTGCTGGAAATTTGTTAGAATAATTTATAGACTATAATCATGTTAGATTGTGAACTGAATAATGAAATTAAGGTAGAAATTAGCTTGGCCGAATGCTATGTACATGAATTAGTGACCGATTGATGGAATTTATGAATTAAGTGGTCCAAATTGAAAGTTTGTGATAATTTTAGGACTAGAAATAAATGTTATCATGCTGGAAGCTTAGTGTATAAAATGAGATTGAATGTTAATCAAGTGAAAAATATGTTGAATGATAGAAATTGAACTAGTGATGAACTTGTGTAGTTAGCTAATTAGTGGCAAAAATTGAAAGATTTGACAAAATTGAGGACTGTTCTGTACTAAATTAGCTACTGGAAAATTTGCTAAAATCAGGGGAAGTGTCTAATTGTAAGCTTTATAGGTTGAAATTGTTATGTTAAGAAGATATTTGACTATCCTAGTGAACTTATAGAAATGCTTGTGTGTAGGGACTGAATTTGAAACTCTGGTTAAAATTAGAGACTGAAATAATTGATTCAGGGACTAAAATCCAATATATGAGAACAAGGGAAAACAGGGTAAATAAGGACTTAAGGTACTAGAATGAAATAAATGGAATTAAGCTAGTAAAGATCATGAACTATAAACATGACCTAATGAATCTGCCCAGAAAGCTCGGTTCTGGGCAGTGACTTTGAAAAATTCCTATAAATTGCAGGGATTGAATTTTAAGCTGAAATTTTGATGGCATTAACTTTAACATGTCTATTTTCACTAGGAACAAACGGCATTGAATTCTGGATTGTATAGTGAAGTCTGGAAATGGAAATGTCAGGACAGTGCAAACTGTCCAGATTTGCAAATGCTCTGTCTTTGAGCTAAAAACTGTACTAATTGGTAAATAATTAAAATGCATGGCTTATATGGTTAGAAATAGGATTATGTTAGCTTTCCAACGGTATAAACTAATCGAAATTCCGACGTATAGATTAAAAGATATAAACAGATTAGTAACTAGTGTGCAAACTGCCAGGCAGTGGCAGATTTGTTACTTGTAACAAATCAAGTGTTTGAATGCTTGTGTGAACTGAGTTTGGTATGGTTCTAATGCTTGATTGTGTTATGTGAATGCTTGATTGTGTTATGTGAATGCTAGATTAAGATAATGGTGGAAATAATGGATAGGTATCTGGATGTAAATGAGGAATCGGGTATCCCGTAACTTCGGGATACAAGGTGAGTGTAGCTTTACTTAGGGTTAGGACTTAGGTCCTAACCAATTGCAATTGTTTACATAGTTGATATGGAATTGACATGAAATGAATCTAATTTCTATTTGGTAAATGTATAAGGGAAGGATGCTTAATTGGAAACTTGATGGTGGTTACATGTATGCTTGCTTTCTTGATAATCAATCGAATTATAGTGGAATGTACTTGCTTGGATTGTCTTGTTTGAGATTTGATATGTATACTCATGTGTGATTGAGTTGTTGCTGCCTTGGGTGTAAATTGACACTTGTTTGTGTGTGATAACTATTCGAATAATACTACACTATAATGAACTTGCTTACTAAGTGATAAACACTTGATTGATGATTTAATTGGTATTGCTTAATGCTTGAATCTTTGAATGCTTGATTGATGATGGTTCGAATGACTTGTTTGAAACTAGCATGCGTTCTTGAATTTACAATATGTACGCATAAAATGTAAGAAACAATTACAAGTTTTAAAGTAAGATAAGACTTCTTATGCCATAAGATACTTCCCTAATGAAGATTAAAGATTTAAAAGGTTTAAGTTGCCTACAATGGAAGTCCTTGGATCAATGGCACGATGCATGGTATACTTGGGACTACGGTCCATGAGCCACGGCTCGGGGGATGCCCCATTACATGTAATTAGTTATTGGTGACAATTGGAGGTATCGGGGGAGTTGTACGAGTGGCGACAGTTGGTTGGATAGTGAGAAGTTTAGGAAATCTCTTGGACCTTTATGGTCAAACACGGACCAGTGTCATTCATGACCAATTGTGATCCAATGCGAACTTGTTAAAAAGTTATGAACATTATTGTGAAATTGAATAAGCAATTCAAGAGGGAATCTCGAACACATGAATTATATCTTGAAAATACATAAATGATCCGACAAGAAATCTTGAATACTTGAATCGCTTGACTTGAATCCTTGAAATAACCAAATTGCTTGACATGTAATGTTTAATTCTTAACACGATTGGTACTTTGTGTACTGTAATATGTGGTGTAGCAGACACCTTCTTGTTCAAGTACTTTGTGTACTCTAATATGTGGTGTAGAAGACACCTTAACATGATCCGATACTTGTGTACCTTAACACGTGACTCGATTACCTAGTCCTACTAACTACCAAGGCGAAACAAATTTCTAAACTTGTAATAAGACATGATACATGGCTAATAAATGAGCAAATTGATACATGCTATTGAGCTTCTAGTAAAATGCAAGCATACGAATAAGATGAGATAGATACTATCTTGATTGGCTCATTGTTTGAAAGATAAATTACATTGGAAGTGGCCCTATTCGAATAAGGGAATTTGTGGCCATTGTATGATTCTTGATATAATCTTGCTTGTTTGATTGCTTGAGTTTGTGATTGGCTAATTGCTTGATGAGTTGCTTATTGCTTAAGGATTCATTCCTTGCTTGATTGTTGTGGTGAAAATGCTTGAATTGATGATCTTGATTATGTGAACAAGCTTGTCATGGTTTTGATAATGGATGTTTGATGCTAGACTTGTAAGTTAAATGAATTTGACTGTAATCTTGACCTAGTTGTGTTTGAGTATTGCTTACTAGTCTTGCTTAACAATGAATTTTTATTTATCTTAAACCTAGCTCACTATCCGATTGGTATATGTTTGAATGGACATCATAGGCAATCAATATTAGAATTTAAACAAGACTAAGTCTTGCCTTGTATGTATGCAACGTGATTGTTTATAAGGTTTCTTACTTGGTAAGTAAGTTGTTCAAAGGACTCTATGGTCTCAAATGTTTGGTCTAATTCAACCGAAAAAGATTTAAGTGTCTAGTCTAATTAGAATCAAACTAATTAAGGTCGAATTAAGAACATGTTTGAACTAGAAATGGATAGAGTCTTATATGATGATGGTATTCGAATGAATAGGTAAAATTGGGGTTGCCTATATTAGTCTATGTATAACATGGTTAAGTGGTATTTAAAATGAGAATAATCCTTTTGAAATAAGCTGAAAAATTATGAGCTTACAAGAATAGGATAATGAACTTAATAACTTGAGCTAGTTTATACTTAATTGATAAAATGTAATAAAAGGCTTCCTACTCGAATGAAATGTTAGATACAAAGTTAGACTAACTTAAACTTGTAAGAAAAGGGTTATAAACTAAAGCTGCTTTTTCAGCTTGCTATCATCGGGAAGCTTTTCCGCCACCTAGGCTGACATATTCTCTGCCGCTGTTGCTACCTCTTCCACGACTTCCGCCGCATTCTCCGCCACTTCCACCACCATCTCTGCTTCTCCTGCAAATAGATAATCATTGTATCATAATTCATAAGCGTTTTCTAAGGTGTTTCTGTACTAGGAAACGATTATTGTCTGTTGACGAGTTTTGACATTAATATATTACCTTCAATCCTCTTCAAATTTGCCTATTTTATCTTCCAGAATGGCAAGAAGAAACCCAACACAGACCCCAAAAGGCATCTTGCCCTACCATGCATGAAAAAATGATGATTTTTTGCCTCAACTTTTGGCTTAAATCATTGAAAAGTCAAGCTCAAATTCGGATTTGATCCTTTTACTATGCTTAAATTTGGGTTCTAGTCCATATACTATAAGTTTTTTTTTGAAAGTATGGTGAACTTAGTGATTTTGAAAAATGTGGATTGTTCGGTTAAAATTCAAATATTTAGAATTGTTGTCAAAAGGTGTTTTTAAATAGATAAAACATCTATTTTAAATATTGTTTTTGAAAATATAAAAGAGTTGGTGATATAAATGAGAACAAATGTATAATTTTATTCAAAAATACTTTTAGAAGAACTAAAAACCGGAAATTTCAGTTCTTTCTGAAAACTGTTGAAAATACTTCTAGCCTCAAAAGTTATTTCTACATTTCTTTTGATTCAAAAGTACTTTTGAAAAACAATGCAGAATCTAACCTAAGTAGAGGTGGCAAACGGGTCGTTCGGTTCAGTTTCGGTTCGGATCATTTCGGTTCTGTTCATTTCGGGTTTGTCTGTATTCGGTTTAGATTCGGATCGGTTCGGGTCTGGTTCGGATTTTAGTTCGGTTCTATGATGATTTGGGTCAATTCGGGTATTGGATCAGTGATTCGGGTCAATATCGGATCAGTTGTTTTTGGGTCGGGTCAATATTGGATCGGGCGTTTTTGAGTCGAGTCAATATCGGGTTGTTCGGATCGGTTCGGGTCGGGTCAATCTTTAAATTTTTGGGCCAATTCGTTTTGAGTTGGACTTGGGTGTGAATCTAATCGTGTATATTATATAAAGAATTAATCATTTATTATTGTAAAAACATGTCTTTTTATTTGTTAATATTATCATTTAGGTTTAGTTCTAATCATTCAATGTTTCAAAATCAACCATCATTGGTATTAATCATTTAACCTGAACTTAACGAATCCCGATCCAATCCTATAACTATTTTTTTTAATTTCATATTCGATGTTGGTTTTTAGTACTATAGAATTTTTTATATTTTCAAAATACACATAAAAAAGAGAGATAATTTTATGGGAATGAATCAAACCTTAGACCATAATTGTTAGGGATGTGAAATCAGGTAATCGTTCAAGTTTCAGGTCAGGACATGCCAGGTCAGGTCAAATCAGATACGGGTTATATCAGGTCAATTTAATGATTCGAGTTGGATCAGATCAGGCCCGAGTCGACTCAGATTCGGGTCATTGTCAAGTTGATTTCAAATCAGATTGAGTTCGAGTTCGAGTTCGGGTTGGGTTAGTTTCAGGCTGGGTAAGTTTCAGTTAAGGCCAAAAACGGTTCGGGTCTGAATCAGTTAATTAACGAGTTAATTCTGATTCGGATGGACTTCAGGTCGAGCCACATTCAGGTCGAGTCACATTGTTGACGGATAAAATTTAGGTCGGGTAATATTGGATTCGATTGAGCTTCAAGTCAGGTATTAGTACTGAGTTATTGTTACGTGTATGTACAAATAGTCATAGACTCCGGGACCGGGTGTGGTAATTGTGTGTCAATTTCGAATAAAAATATTTTTTACAGATTAATAATTTAATATGAATCAAAATATCTCTTATTCCTTTAGGGATGGATAAAAAATAATTGTGACTACATAATAAATTTAATAAACTAAAACATAAATCAGGACTAAAATGAAAATTTTTAAATGGATAAAGCCTTAAAGGTAAACAAGGAGGATCTAATTAAAAAAGAGCCTAAACGTGAACATCTAAGGAAACTAAATTAAAATTGGGACTAAAATTAATCAAATTAAAACTAAAGAATAAAACAAAAGACCTAAGTGTAAAGCTCCTAAACTAGTGATGACCTAAAGTGCAAATAACCCCTAAATGGGCGGGATTTTTCCCTCCATTTGTTAACTTAATTGTTTACTCAATTAATCAATTTCATTTGAAATTGAAACTTGAAAGATGGGAATTGGATCTTGAATTCTTGATATAAAAAAAGTTGGGAATTGGATTTGAATTTGTTGGTTGACAGTGACACTTGACCGTTCCTTGCCTTGGGAATGAAATTTGGCCGCCCAAATCCCTAAAAAAATGGCCGTTTTTTTAATTTGGACTAAATTACAAAAAAATGATAATTGGAACTAAAAATTAAGATTTAAGGACTAGAATAAATTAGACTAAATTGCTAAAATATAAATTAGTATAGGGAAATCTTGACTAAAAATTAAATTGTAAGGACTATAATAAACAAAAATATTATTTAACTAAATTACCAAAAATAGAAATATATGAGTCAATTTCTGCTAAAAATAAAATTTGAGGGGTTTCTGGTAGCAAAGTCGGGCTTTTAGCCTTGTAAAACTTTTGCTGGTAGCAAAAATATTATTTAACTAAATTACCAAAAAATGAGTCAATTTCTGGTAGCAAAGTCGGGCTTTTAGCCTTGTAAAACTTTTGTTATAAGATCTAAGAGCTTAAATTTTAACATAAATTTATTGAGTTGATTTAATTGTAATTTTATTGTACAAAATTGTAAATTTAATTTGTACAGTTATAAAGTTTCATAGTTTCAGAATTTGTGAAGTTGCTATCCCATTTATAAAGTTTCTCATGTTTTGATATTAATAAGGTGCAATCTTTTAGTGTCTTGCTTGATCATATTATTATTATCAGTATCACAAATTATTTGTACAATTCACAAGTTCACAACAAGTAAAATCACGTTTAATTATATATATATATTAAAATCATGAATTAAACTTATTGATATTTAAAGTCATTTTATATAATCTATTTTTTAATATAATAAAGTTAATAATCACGAATTAAACTTATTAATTTAATGGTTGTAAACTTACAATTAAAATTTAATATAAATATCATAATTTGTCTAGGAAACAAGTTTATTAATTTAGTGACCATACTTAATCATTTCAATAACAAATAAATTAATGATCCTAAATAAATTTATTAATTTAATGATCATATACCTTAAATTGAGAAGATATATTTTCTCACATTTTAATATAGTAAATTCATATTCTTACAACTTCATCAATTGTAAATTTGTAACTTACAAGTTAGGCAAATACCAAGTCAAGTAAATATCATATCAGTTCAATAACAAGTCGGATCATTAACAAGTTGAGTCAATTACAAATCATGTCCATAACAGGTCAGGTAGATAACAAGTCGGGTAATATCAGTTATTTACCAGGTTAATATCGGGTTCGGGTTCATATTAGGTCGGATGCAGGCCGGGTTCGGTTATCACATTATCAGGTTGAATTTGGGTTCATGTCATTCTCAAGTCGGGTGCAGGTCGGGTTCAGATCCAAAATTTCTAGGTCCAACTCGGGTTCAGGTCAACACCAGTTCAGACTCGAATCAATTTCGAATCACCAGTCCTTCAGGTCGCAAGCAGTTCTGACTCAAGTTGGTTTTAGTCAGTTTTGCAGGTCGAGTCAGCTTTTTATATCCCTAATAATTGCACATATGATGAGCATTTTGAAATATTGCCTAAAAATTTGACTCGAGTATATGTGTATATATATTATCAAATTTAACTAGAATATGTATATTAGGATTTTACTTTTCCCTCCTACTTTTTATCAAATGTAGTGATTAATTAGTACTATTATAATATATATAATCCTAATTCAACTTAACTAGGATTTCAATATATATATATATATATTAAATATATAATCTTAATTTAACTTAATTAGGATTTCATTATATATATTAAATATATAACCCTAATTCAACTTAATTAGGGTTTTAATATATATCGATTTAAACCGAATTATATTATTTATATATTAAAAGAGTCATAATTACAATAATTATTTTTCTTTTAATATTTACCCAATAGTTAAATTATATATATCAAATATATATTAATTTAATTAAATTCGTGTACAACAAATTTGTACATATATAATTCGTTTAATATATGCTTATTACAATAATTATTTTTTCTTTTAATATTTACCCAATAGTTAAATTATATATATCAAATACTCCCTCCGTCCCACCAAGAATGTCCATTGTTGACTTTTCACGCAGTTTTAGGAAGAAAAAATTTGTGTAAGAATTATGATGTAAAATTATTAAAACGACAATTTTACCCTTAAAAGTTAAATTTTGTTTTGTTGGGGAACTAAAGAAAGGGTATAAAAGGAAATATGTCTTTTAAAAGTTGTTGAGTTTTTCAATGAGACATTTTAATTTGGACAATTTTAAAACACAAAAGGGACATATTGAGTGAGACAGAGGGAGTATAAATTAATTTAACTAAATTCGTGTACAACAAATTTGTACATATATAATTCATTTCTAATATTACAAACAATGAGTGACATCTAGCAATATGTCATTTTCGCCTAAGTTACAAGAAATCATGATTTGACACAACCTTTTCGTGGTTAACTCTATTTATGTATTACATCATTTTGTCCTTTATATCTAGATTGGACACAAGTCATGGAACGGTCACTTGTATAGTCCATCTAATATTTCTTAATATCTTGAGTAGACTATTATAAACGAATAATTATAATATCTCATATCAACTTATTCGAGCATGGCCATACATTTCTAGTCTCACTCAATCAAGTGGCCTACGATATTACTCCTATTATGTAGGATGGACAAATCCTATATTAATCAACTATATTCCACTACATAGATTGTGACATATCCAATATCAGTCTTTATAGTGTAGTCAGTTACGACACACGTTTGACCATATCAAAATATGTCACTCACGGTGTTGAAATAATGATGATCTTAAGTCTGAGGATCATATATGTAGTTATCATTATGAGCAATGTTGTGACTGTCACATAATAATCTAAGAAACATGCTCATAGCGGGTTAATCCAGTATGTCGTTCTCTAACACATACTTATGTATTGATTTTGACATATTCATGTCAATGACAACACTTTGTCATCAATCAACTACACATTAGTCTTAATGCATTATTGTTGTCCATGCCCACGATAATACTCGACTAAGGACATTTAAAAATAACTATATTATTCTAAGGACTTTATTATAATTCAGTTTATTTATGCACGCAGAATTGTAACTGAAAATAATAATGACAAAGTCTCTTTTTGAATAAATAAGGTAAAAACAAATGACATTTACAATTATTTTATGATTGATTTTTGGACCTACTCTAACATCTAAACTTTAAAAATTAAGCGTTTATGGAAAATAAATATTTCCCGCCAAGAATATTTTCCCAATAATTAATGAGAGAAATAAATTAATGATATTTGATGGAGTAGTGGGTTAAGGGGGCTTTAAACACATCCATGTCTGGCCAATCACCAACAAGCAGCATGTGGGTGTGATACGTGGCTCGTTTTCCACCATTGCCTTCGCCCTCACGTTCACTCATAAGTTTCAGTTTCCTACAAGCAAAACTACGGATAAATAAAATGTAGAACTAAAAAAAATCATGTAAATACTAATAATGTTGGTCCAAGTAGTAAGTAACTTGATATCGTTTAACGTATCTCGAATTTCAGACCTTTTGTATACAAAAAAATTTTGCTGAAAAATCCACTCACTAAAACTAGATAAAAAACACGACTCGATTTGAAGTAATCAGGATAAAACTCTAATAAATTGAGAAGACAATAAAAATGTAAATAAAATTATCATAAAGTCACGACTTTAAGCATACGACAATAGTGATAACAAAAATTACCGCATTAGAAATGAACAACTAACCAAATTATTATATCTAATAATTAGGGATGGGCGAGGGTTAAAAATAAGTAGGCTAAATTCGACTCGACTTATAGAAAAAAAATTAATTTTAGAGATTTAATTGTTTAAAATTAATTTAGGGGACTTAATCATAAAAATATAATTTTAAGGACTAGATTATAAATAAAAAATTAATTTTAAGGACCTAATTATAAAAAAATATATAAAGAGGGGTATTATTATAAATACCTCTAAAAAACTTAAGGGAAAATTACACAATTAGTTTTAGGTCGGGTCGGATAATTTCCATAATAAATCCGAACTCGACCCGACCCAACATAGAAACCTGACCCGACCCAAACTCAATTTTTTCATTAAAAAATCTGACCCGATCGGGTCGAGTCGGAACATGACCGAATTGCGTAAAATGCTCATCCCTAATAATACTCAACGTGATATAATACAAAATCACAACAATACGATATAAATATTTCAGAATTTATATAATCTATTTAATTAATGTATTAAAAACTAGGCTTAACTATAAAATAAGTGACCAATTTTTTCCCGCAATACGTACTTAAAGTATTTTATTAGTTGAAATAGATGCCTAAAATTTTATTTTTGGCTAAAATAGGTGCCTAATTTTTTTTTACCTAAAATAAGTGTCTAAAGTTTTATTTTTTGTTAAAATAAGTGCCAAAGTATGTCTTGAATTGACTTTAAAACAAGCTAAAAATAAATGTTTAGGCACATATTTCAGCAAAAAAATATTTTAGGTATCTATTACATAAAAAATACATAGTTTGAGCACTTATTTTGTAATAAAAAGCCTAAAAAATATATAAAATATAATATTTGAAATATAATTGTAACATATTAAAAAATACAAATACAACAAATTTACCGGCAACTTTACCAAAATATAGTATCCATTTTTTTTCCAGAAATATGGCACCTCTCAAATTATTTCCAACAATATTTATTGTACTTTTTACAATAAAAGTAAAGGATTTCGACTTTGAACAATATTTGTATTTTTATCAAAAAAATTAAAGTTGGATTGAAAGAATTCTAATTTTGAACAGTATTTTCGCTAAAGTAAAATTGTATACTCACCATCTTCAACATTTTTCAATTTAAAAAATAATATAAACAGTAAAATCAAATTATTTTCTCATCAACTTCATCTTTACTGTAATAAATATTATAAATTTAGAAATAAAAGTAAAAATACCATATTTTTGGAAATAAATTTTCCAGCTGCCATGAATATGGCATTCCCCCAAATTTACCCATCAATAAATATACATTAAATATTATTCCTTTTGCAGCACCACTCATTCCTTGCCCATACCCAAAGCTCGCCATCCAATCTTATATAAGTTCTGGCACCTGGGGCCTGGCCTGGCCATCTGTCATGTCTTGGCCCATGGGTGGTTGGTTCTATTTTTCTTTTATTAAATCCATATACTTTAAATCTCATAATTTTGATAAATAAAATATATACATATAAATAATTTATTTCAAAAAATATTTAAAATACTTAATTACTATTAACAATAATTTTTTTATTTTTTCATACAATACATAATTGGTTTGATCAATTTCAGTGCAATTTAATCTGCAAACATACATAACCTAAAATTTAAAATTGAACACAAATATTATTTTGTACTTCAATAAAATGTTAAAAATAATAATTTAACAATAAATGTCGAGTACAATAGTAAAATACATTATACTTCAAGGGTGAAAATTTAAATTCAAATTCAAACCTTAAACATAATATGAAATAAAAAAAATAAATCAAATTGTGGTTGGTAGCCAATTTCAGCAATAAAAATAAAATAAGGAATGGTAATAAGTTATTTTTCTCTTTATAAAAAACAATTTGATAATGAAATTAGAATGAATACTCAACAAAATCGTGGTTAGTATTGCTAAACATACCTAGCCGCCTATGTTACAATGTCACTTGCTTCTTCTTCTTTTTCATTTCTTTTTACTGTTGTTTGTCAAATGCTAGTATTTTTTTTTTGTTTTTATTTCTCATCTTTGATTTCCTGTTATTTTTTTAAGTTTTAATAAGAATAATTCTACCTTTATTACATGTTTTCTTATATTTTTCGGCACACTTTTGGTCTTATTTGTCAATCATTTGACTTTTTTTTATTTTTTTATCAGGATTGAATTTGATATCGCATTGACTGATCAAGATGATGCTTATTTGTTATCACGTTGATCTTTCATGTTTTGGACTCTCATATTGGATTTATATATTCAGTTTGCGTTCGTAGATAATTTTCTCACGACGCTCGACTCTAATTTACGGTTGTCGGTGATCTTTTAGTAGTTTGATCTTCTTTTGTGGCTCGTTTGTCGATGTAGTTAGATATGTTCATATCTATCTTTTGTTCAAATTTTTTGGTTGGGTTTTCTAACATTTTCCTTATATGATCTTAAGTGGCTAGTTTCTTGTGTCAATGATTATAGGAAAATGTTCATATCTATCTTTTGTTAAAATCTTTTGGTTGGGTTTTCTAACATTTTCCTTATATGATCTAAAGTGGCTAGTTTATTGTGTCAAAGATTATAGAAAAATGGCCAACCTTTGTGTTTAGTTTATGATTATAGTTGTAAACTCTTGTTGTAATTTTTGATATTTTCTCTTTTTAATAAAACTATTGGCTTTTATAAAAAAGTTCGAGGACCAATTTAAAATGAATGTCATAGTTTGAGGATGAAATTGAAAACATTCAAAAGTTGGGACCGATTTAGAATGAGAACCAGAGGATGAAATTGGGACGTTTAAAAAGTTTGGAGACCAATTTAGAATAAGAGTCATAGTTTGGAAATAAAATTGAAACGTTTAAAAAGTTTGGGAATCAATTTAGAATGAGAGTCATAGTTTGTTGATAAAATTAAAATATTTAAAAGTTCAAGGTCAATTTAGAATGGAAGTCATAGCTGGAAAAACTTAAAACAAGTAAAAATTTAGGAATCCATATAGAATAATAATCAAAGTTTGAGGACATATGATATAATTAACTCTAATTATTATTTAAAAAATAATATTTAATAATTTCTCAAGTAAATTAGAATTTGACTAAATAATAGTTATAGACAACAAGACATAAGAATTATTTCATTACTCCTATATTTTGGGGAAGAAGGAAAAATTAAGAAAAAAACGTTAATTATGATGTCAAAATTTACTAAATTTAATTACACACTTGTAAACATCAATTCATATTTTTATTTAATATTTCTCAATTAGTATCGAGCATTTCAATTTTCTTGGATCAATATACAAAATCAAATAAATCAACTCATTTTTCATGAAACGAAGATATTTAATGTGAATAATAGTGATAAATTCTCTCATTATATATATATATATATAATTTTATTAAAAATAAATATTTTTTAGAACTTGACTTTTTTAGAAGATAAGAGTATTGATATTCTGAATGATACGAGTTCGATTAGTTTATTTAAACTAATGTATTGTTAAAGGTCACTCGATTACCTCTTGATGAGAACACCCGATGAAAGAATTAGTTATTATTATTTAAAAAAAAATTAAAATTAATAAATATTATTTTGTAATTAAACCCATTTTAGTTTTACATAAACTCTGTTCAATTTTATGTGAAAAAAAACTCAGCTCAGTTCTATCTCTCACTGCTTTTCTTTCTTTTTCCTTAGAAAAAAAAGTATCTAAAATTTTCCAAGAAAAAAACAGTTGATTTGAAATGCAAAGCAAAACCATCCAAAAAATGATCAAAAAACACTAAGATACTATACTACTACTACTACTACCACTGCCCATTACTTCACAGCCTGTAAGGAACAAAAAAAAGGCTTGAAAATCCGTGAGAAACCCGACAATTTCAAGATAATTCCAAGCATCTCATGTGGGATTCTTCCTTTTTCTTCCCCTCAGTTGCCCTCTCTTTGTTGTTCTTCTTCTTCAATCCTATCTTTCTGTGTTATTTTGTTGTTTTCATCTCCTCCTCTACCTGAGCCAAAAACGAAGAACACCCAGTTCGAATTCCCCGTTGTAGTTTCGTTTTTCTTCAATATGTGGGAATCAGAGACTGAATCGGTTAGAGGAAGAGAGTATGACAATGGTGTTCTTAGCTCCAGTAAACATGGCGTCAAGACTGACGGTTTTGAGCTCAGAGGCCAGTCCTGGTATATATGTTCATAGTTTACTTTTCTGGGTTTTTCTTTTTGTTTCTGGGTTTGCAATTTGCACGTGCAATACTTTTTTGACCATGTATGTATGTATGTATGTATGTATGTATGTATGTATGTTCAAATATCTGAACTTGTTTTTCCAGGTATGTTGCTACTGATATTCCAAGTGACCTTCTAGTTCAAGTTGGAGATGTCAATTTTCACTTACACAAGGTATTTGTTGAAATGCTTAAATGGTTTCCTGAATTCAATTTTCAGAGTTATTAAAAACCATATTTTTCTCTCGAATTCTGGGGAAAGTACCCCATGCTTTCCCGTAGTGGAAAAGTGAATAGGCTTATATATGAATCAAGCAACCCAGAGTTGAAAAAGATTGCCTTTGAAGATCTTCCTGGAGGACCCGAGGCATTCGAGTTAGCAGCCAAATTCTGCTATGGAATTGCGGTCGATTTAACAGCAGGGAACATCTCTGGTTTAAGATGTGCTGCAGAGTATCTTGAGATGACAGAGGATTTGGAAGAAGGCAATCTTATATTCAAGACCGAAGCGTTTCTCAGTTACGTGGTGTTATCTTCGTGGAGGGACTCGATACTCGTGTTGAAAAGCTGCGAGAAGCTCTCGCCATGGGCGGAGAATCTCCAAATTGTGAGGAGGTGCAGCGAGTCGATAGCTTGGAAGGCTTGCGCCAATCCGAAAGGGATCAAATGGGCGTATACGGGGAAACCGAGTAAAGTTTCGAGCCCCAATTGGAGTGATTTGAAGGAGTCTAGCCCCAGTAGGAGTCAGCCTGTACCTCCTGATTGGTGGTTCGAGGATGTTTCGATCCTCAGGATCGATCACTTTGTCAGGGTTGTTACTGCGATCAAGGTGAAGGGAATGCGGTTCGAATTGATTGGGGCGACAATAATGCATTATGCGGCGAAATGGCTGCCAGGTTTGATAAAAGAGGGTCAGGGTCAGGGTCAGGGGCTAGCAGATGATATGATGAGCATTATCAGCAATAGTAATAGCAGTGGCGGAAGCAGTGGTTGGAAAGGTGGACTTCATATGATTGTAGCTGGAACAAAGGATGAAACTCCGTCGATTCAGGCCAAAGATCAACGGATGATCGTCGAGAGTCTGATTAGCATAATCCCGCCACAGAAAGACAGTGTTTCCTGCAGTTTTCTCCTTCGGCTTTTGCGGATGGCGAACTTGTTGAAAGTGGCACCGGCTTTGGTTACCGAATTGGAGAAGCGGGTCGGGATGCAATTTGAACAAGCTACGCTGGCAGATCTTCTCGTTCCTTCTTACAATAAAGGTGAAATCATGTACGATGTGGACCTTGTTCAGAGACTGTTGGAACATTTCCTTGTTCAAGAACAGACAGAAAGTTCCAGCCCAAGTAGACCGCCTTTCTCGGACAAACACATGTATGAAGGAACACAAAGGGTCAATAATCCGAATGCCAAGATGAGAGTTGCCAGGCTTGTTGATAGTTATCTTACAGAGGTTTCGAGAGATCGAAACCTGTCGCTAACAAAGTTTCAGGTACTTGCTGAAGCATTGCCCGAGTCTGCAAGGACCTGCGATGACGGTCTTTATCGAGCTATTGATTCGTATCTTAAGGTAATCTTCTTATCCATATTGCAAATGAGATTGAGATCATATGATTGCTTGAGGCAATGTAGATAGTAATGTCAATGTTAAATTTCGACAATAGTTCATCGAATTGATAGCATCGAACGAAGCTTTCGTTCTCAAATCCACACTTAGTGTTTCAGCAATAGTTTCGGAGTTCCATCCAACAGTTTTGTTTTAAGATGTGATAATTCCATGGATTCAACATGAATATAATCTCATTTGTGGGGTACCAAAATTCTATCCAGGCACATCCGACACTCTCCGAGCACGAAAGGAAGCGACTCTGCCGTGTAATGGACTGCCAAAAGCTCTCGATCGATGCCTGCCTGCATGCCGCTCAAAACGAACGGCTCCCGCTGCGGATTGTCGTTCAAGTTCTCTTCTCAGAGCAAGTGAAAATAAGTAATGCATTGGCCAACAGCACACTCAAAGATCCTGCAGAAACTCAATACCAGCCATTGATACCGAACCAAAAGACATTACTCGAAGCTACCCCACAATCCTTCCAAGAAGGATGGGCTGCCGCCAAGAAGGACATTAACACACTCAAATTCGAGCTCGAGAGCGTCAAGGCCAAGTACCTCGAGCTCCAAAACGACATGGAGAACTTGCAACGACAATTCGATAAGATGTCAAAGCAGAAACAAACATCCGCATGGACCACCGGATGGAAGAAACTTAGCAAATTCACTAAGATGACACCGGTAGAAAACCACGACATCGGACCTCAGATGTCGACAGCAGCAGAACAGACTAGAAAGGCACCAAGAAGATGGCGAAATTCGATTTCGTAAAAGAAGTACATTAAAACCCTACATTTCCATCCTGTATTGTCTGCCTTTTTTTTGTCTAAATTTTTTGAGGAACTGCAGTGTTCATGTTTTGCAGTGATTACCCTGATAAAGAAAAAAAAAACACCATGACACTAACTCGAAATTGTCATTCAAAATGTGTTTGGTGTTTCCATGTGTGAATTCACAGATTTCTTTAGTGTGATCAATCCTTTGTTACCAGATATCACCCTGTCTGTAATTTTCGAATTAGTATGTACATTCCGTAACAATTTATAAACGAAACAAATCGGAAAAAATACTACCCCTATGGAATTACATTTTATAAAATAACAAATTGTGTTATAGTTTTAATTCGTCGCACCGACCGATCCGTGTTCGAGATAACATTCAATCAATTATTCAAACATCAATAATTTTATTTTCGTGCAGAGATAAGGATATGAACTGCCAATAATTTAAATCATCCCTATTATAGAGATAAAGGATATGCTACAAAATTAGACCAAATCACACATGTGAGTGGTTAAAGGCCAACAAAAAATCAAAGTCCCACCATCAAAAATGAAATTGAAAAGAACATAACCTAAATTTGTTTGAAATTCTGTCAATTTCTTTCTTGTCTGGGTAACATCATTGTTTAATGAAAAAGCCGCACATGCTAGAATTTCAGTTTTGTATCCGTATGATTACAATCAAAATCAATCGATACATTATGAACTCGAACTCGAACACGAACACTCGGAGTTTTAGAGTTTTGATCTTACAAACATGGCTAAGGCCTCGTTAAGCAGCTTAAGAACTCATTCAGACCATGGAATTCTGGTTTTATCAGTAACATTTTAAGCTGGAAAACAAGGAAAAGACAGCTCTCCAACAATGAACTCGCCATAAAAATACTTCCTTTTACACAAACATACAAGCGAACATGGAATGGATGGGACAACAAGAACGAGAGTGAAAACTAACAATTTTGTCTAACTCAATAATGTGATCCAAATTATTGATCTTTTCGATTTTTTTTAATTTTACTTTTATTATTTGTTTGCACTTCTTTGGTGTGACGAGACGGAATCAAGACTTAACTATAAGGGAACAAAGTAGTTAATTTTAAAACAAATAGGGTACTAAAATACAAAAAACTATAAAAATTAAAGAGTTAAAGTTTAATTTCACTATTTTTAAAATTAAAAGATCTTAGAAGTCCCTTCACTATGAAGTAACCCAGTATTTATAATTGGTTATACGGTTGTTTAAAGCAGAGACGGTTCTGAACAAACGTAATGTGAGCGATTGTAAAAATTTCAAAATATAGTAGGAAAAACGTCTTTTCAAGTGTAAGTGTTATATTTTAGATGTGTATAAAATTTTTATTGCTCGAAAGGGTAATTAATAATACTTTTTGTATTAAGATAACTTTTTAAATATATATATCTTTTAAAATATAAATTAAAAATTCTATTTTAATAAATGATAGAATTTCTTACTCAAAGAGTTGCTCGATTGTATGTCAAGTTTTGAACAACTAGTCTTGTTATGTTTGATAACTAGTATCATTAATATTTTGCTTTTTCAAAATTTTAATTAAATCATTTTAAAACTTTCAATTAGAAAAAAAACCACAATATTGTGGTTTAATTTCCCCCTCAAAATATGGTTCCCACTAAATTATTTCCTAAATTATTGTTGCTTATTGTAGAAATCAGAAATCGAAATGATTTTCCCTGTCTTTGAACAATGTTTTACTAAGAAACATTAAAAAAATATGGACATTGTTTAAAGTCGAATTGTTCTCCCTTCGACTTCAGTGTAAAATACTGTTTAAAGTCAGATTGCTATCCTTCCGACTTCATTTGTTTATTAATTTCTCGACGAAATATTATTTAAAGTCTAATTGCTCTGCTTCCAATTTCTGACTTGAACAGTAAACAACCATAGTTCTGAAAATAATCTGCCCTAGACTATATTTTGAGAAAAAAATTTCAACCACAATATTATAGTTTTTTTGCCCTTTCAATTAAGTCCACTAATTTTCTTAAAATAATATTCAATATTTTAATTAAACCCTCGATATCTTTTTTGAAAGTTCTCATCACATCTTTCAAAGTTCTTAAGAATAGAGATGTGATGATATGGGGGTGCCCACCAATGCATGAAATGGTTTATATGCGTATGGCTTCAAAAGTGGGCATATAATAATATACAATATATAGATGTGCGAACTTAACGAAAGTGGTTTTAGTGGAAAAAATATTTATTTTAAGAGATTCGTGTTCGAGCAATTTTATTTGTTAGGTGTGTATATTTTATTAAAGATTAAAAAAATATAAACAAATATTATATTATAATCACCTAAAAACTATTAAAAATTTAACTTTTAATGTATATATAGGGATAAGATCCAGTTACATGGTGTAAAACTCTATAAGTTTTACACGTTTTTTGGATCGTTGAATGAGTGAAACGGATGACTAAGATTAACAGTAAAATATGTAAAGATTATCATTTGAGAAAAAAATAATAAGTTAATCTTAGCCATCTATTTCTCCAATCCAATGATCCGAAAAACGTGTAAAAACTTAAAAAAATTTATACTATATAAGTGAATCTTAACCTATATATATAGAGAGAGAGAGTTCAGATAAATGTGCATGTTTATGTTATTATGAAGTTTGTACAGATGGGGGAGACAAAAGCTATCAAACCCTACAATTTAAGGCATTGAATCAATAAATGGTTCAAAAAGTTTACTCCGCGCACAAAAACAAAAAAACGTGCCTACTTCCAACATAAGGGAGTGATTTCTGGGTTTTAGGAGTTTTGGATATCCTTAAATTTAGGTTTTTGTTTGTAATAGTTGGTATTTGTGTAACACCCCGGAAGCGTAAAATAAAATAAATAAATGAATGAAGGGGATTGTTGGTTGTGGGCCACAACCTTAGAATACTTTGGCTAGTGACCTAGCCAACTAAGTTAAGTAGCTCTTGATGTTTTGATCTCCCCAATTTATATTTGAACCTTACCAGTCCTCTTATTAACCGATCCGCCCCCACCGCGCCGCCGTGCTGCACACCGCCACCACCCCCGTGACCGCCGCCTTGCACCGACCAAAACCCCTAAAGCCACCCGCTCGGCAACCGTTGCAATCGTCGGTAATCAAGAGATTTAGGTTCGTCGAACCTAGGGTTAAACTCTTTCGGGTTTTGGCTTTTTCCAGCTGTTATTGCTAGCCGTTCGACGGTCCAGTACCGCCGCCGCCTTCGCCGTGCAGAGCTGATCAAAACCCAGGTGACCGATCTTCAATCCGCCGCCGTCAGGGCCTTCGTCGAAGTTACGCGGTTTTCCGACTGTTCTAAGTTTTAAGGGTAAATTTCAGCCACATTTTCGGCTTGTTTCAACATATTATAGGTTTCATTTGATTTGGGGTCTAACGAACTTTCATTTTTTGGCAGAATCGACAAATAGGGGCATCTCCGGTGATCGTCGATGATCGTCGGCGGTTCGATATTAGGGTAAGTGAACCGGTCTGACCCGAATCGGTCTGAACCAATTCAACTCGCCGAGTCAACTTAGTGAGTCAACTCGTCCGAGTTAACTCAGTTGACCAGCTGACTGATGACGTCATCATTGAGTTGACCAGCTGACTGATGATGCCAACAGTCAATGCTGACGTCAGCGTTGGCCGTTAACCGTCGACCGTTGACCAAAAAGTCAACTTTTCTCGAATAGTCCTATCTTATGTTTTTTGACGTCTTGAGTCCGGTTTTGAAGTCTGTTTCACGAAATTCTAACCTGAAAGCCTCCGAATCTGACTTTGAACCCGAACTTGTTTATGTATTTAATTGTTCAGTTTAAAGGCAATGTGATTAAGGATTGATTATGGGTTATGTTTAATTGAAGGTATTAATATATCTTCGCGTATGAGATGTTGAGGGTTATCGAATTCGGGTTCGAGATTAATCGAATGGAGTATCACAGTTGATCGATGTAGCAAGGATTAAAGGTAATACATTACTACATCTTGTATGCTTTATGATACATGTTGATATTCGGTTAAGGTATGTATGATTATGATTAAGTGTACTTTCAATTATGCTTGAGACAAATCGAATACGAAATAAAAAAATAGCAATCCGGATAAGATTGAACTGTTCGATAGAGAAGTTACAGTAAGTGATGAATAAGACAGTTAATTTTCAAACTCAATTTATAATGTTGAAGGATTCAACGTCATAAATATTTGGATATGAAATTATGAAAATACCCTTGATGTACATGAATAACTAAAATACCCCTGACGATAGAAACGATCTAGAATCTACACTGGATTTGATGAGAATAACTAATTTATCGGAGGACGCCGAACTACTTGGACAGTTGCAGAAACTAGATTCAACCTCTTGAAAATGTAAATACTTAGATTCTTCTTAAATCCTGATTAAGATAACGACGTTAAACTTTCAAAAAGATCTGTCGTATGTCCACATTACCGAATTAATTGGAAATGATGGACATACTCTCAAGTTCTGGAATGAATAAATTATTTGGAAATACCGAAAGTACTTGAATGACTGAAACACCAGCACATACTTAAAGGATTGAATTACATATGTGACTTGAGATATGTAAAAGCTTGGAAGTTCTTAAATGTTTGATAAACCATAAATGACCATAATACCCTTATGTAAATCAGTTATTCTTAACTTTGTTCAGTAATGAAAGAATACCGCTTGCATACATGCTTGACTATTCGGGGCAGGTCATGTGATATCTCATGAAAGTGACATGTTCAATTACACGATATAGCTAGTATTGAGAAATACATTCGGGTGTGGTGCATACGTTCGAACACTTGATAAATATCGAAATATTGGTATTCATAAGTTGGGTGCGATTTGGAACCCTGATAAACTGTAGAGATCTTCATGTACGTAAATTACCAATTTGCCCTTGTAGGGTGAAGTTACGAAATCACCCATGGCAGTCTAATGACTAAATGCCCTTTTTGGCCAAATGAACATCCCCGAATGTATTCGATAATCTGAAAGATCTTGACATAGAAATTCTTGAATGATTGGTTAGAAAACCTGATGAGTAAACATGATTCCTGAGTTTTGCGAACCACTGTTTATACATTATCGGTATAAATTACCCAAAATGCCCATGAATGCCAGAATAACCATAATGTCCTTGTAGGCTTAAAGGATTGAACCGTCCATGATATATCTGAATTTCAAAGATCATGATGTATCAACTCCTAAAATGTCTGATTTGAGTCGAAAGCACGAATCTTATTTAATAGGGACCTCGTTTCTGAAATCCATTCAAATTGTCAAAAGTTCAATGTGTCTTATTCCGTGAATATCAAGTACAACCGAGAATTAAGTTGTTCCATCTAGTGTGGTCCTTGTGTGCTATACGACTGATTGCATACTGATTTACATACTTTATATGTTTTATTAAACTGATCATGTGCACATAATTATCAAACTTGATTCCATATGAACATAACATGTATTATGAAGTAAGCATGATTATACTATATGATTGATATATTCCCTAGTACCGATATGACAAACATGTTCTATGGTAACCGTTTATCAATATAGAAATGTGTTTATTAAGTATTGTATCACTGTTTGTTACTGCATGCTATGATGTTGCTAGATTGATTAATAGGGGTACCTAGGTTATGATGTGAAGTATCGTAAGGTTCAGCCCTGATCCGGCTGGTAATTCTGCCCGTATGAGGTTCCTATGCTTATGCTAGGGTAATTCCGCCTGTATTCGGTTCCTACGCTTCGGCTAGGGTAATTCTGCCCGGACCTAAGGTATTTCCTTAGGATGGTACCCACGCCTAATGGGCTTGGGTTAATGCCAGTATATGATACTGTTCGGGGAAACTGTATCGTGGAGTTTGGTTGGAGGGTAAATGAAGAATTAAAATAAACTTTACTGTACATTAATCATATATTCTTGAAATAAAATATTTATTGCATTGTTACATATCATATATTAATGTTGCACTGTTGGAACACACTAGGTTCCTTGATTCAATATCCTCAATTCACCACCCTACTAACTTTCTGAACGATGAGCTCTCACCTGTTACTCAATGATTGAATAAGGAACAAATCTCGTTATCCTCAAGTTTACTGCTATACTGAAATGGCGAATAGTAAATGGAGACTGTTGCTACATGGAATACCATGAGTTTGTTATGCCTACCAAATACCTGCTTGTGCTTATAGAATCTTTTGGTAGTTTTGTATTACTGAGCTTTCCCAAGCTCATGTTGTTTTTGCCACCGCAGGTTAGAAGAGATCTACCATGGTATAGTGACCGACATCAGAGTTTGGAGTTCTCTCGACGTTGCTTTTGGAGTACGGTACTGGTACAATTAGCGGGCATGTGTGTCGTGTATTGTTTTATGATAATGTCTGTAAAACGTTTTCTGAAATTACTATTATATGTTTAAATGATTTCCTGAAAGGGTAATTTTAAACAGAAGTTAACGTTACAGTTAATAAGTGATTTAAGGGGAAATGTTTTTATGTGGATTTTTATTGTGGGTCGCTCTTGTGACCCTTATGTGACTTCCTAGGATCCGTTGTAACGCATAGGCGGGTCTATGGGGTTACAATTTGATTTGTCAGTTGGTTACAATAATCATCTCACTAAATTAACTGATAAATGGTAAAATTTAGATTTTTTTTTCGCTTACTACCACCTCATTTGTTATATCAATTATTTTTTTTCTTAGGACAATATGGCCTTTTTCATCCGAAACCATAAGAATAGTAAATAAAATTTAGGGATAAAGCAACACAAGGTCTTTAAATTTGCTAAAATCTTTAATTTGATCCCTATTTTTTATCTACATTAATATGTGAACTTGTCACTTTTTCTTATTTTTAATCATTTGATGATGTAACACTTTGAGATTGTGTCACGTGACTTAATCTTGGGGTATCACATTATCTTAATGAACAAAAATCTAAATGCAAGGGTTAATGTAGACAAAAAGGTTAAGGGATCAAATTGAAAAAGAATATTAAATTCAAGGACTAGATATTAATTTATCTCTAAAAATGCAATATCTTATTAACAACATCATATACATGCTTTTCTCTATTTCATTATGCATTTCATGTTTCACACGTAACGCCCACTAGAAATGAATCATGCGCCCTTTTCTTTTTTCTACTTTTAACACATCTATCATATTTTTATTTAATTAGAAATGAAATTAATTACATTGTTAAAAAGTTATACTTATTAATTTAGGGTGTTTAATGTAACTAATACTTATCTAAAAGGGTTTAGAGTTTAAGAGTTAGGATTTAGGTGATTACATGGGTTAGATTTTAGTGTTTATGGTTTAAGATTTTTGAGGTTTAGGGTTTTGTGATTTAAGGTGTAAAGTATAAGGTTTACGATTTAATATTTATATGGTTGTGGTGTGTGATTTAGGGTTTATGAAGTGGTGTCTGAGAGTATGGTTTATGAGATGTATTTTAGGATTTATGGTTTATTATATATTATTTCGGGTTTAGAATTAAAGCGGTATTCAAATATTATAAATTTTATGTTTGTTTTTAGTATAATTAATGAAGTAATATTTTTTACTGGATATTGATTATATCTTAGTAGATTTTATTAAAAGAAAAAAAGAAAATATACTTTAATTATACAAATCTTGTATGTTTTAAACATAGCCCTTATGTTTGTTTTTAGTATAATTAATGAAGTAATATTTTTTACTGGATATTGATTATATCTTAGTAGATTTTATTAAAAGAAAAAAAGAAAATATACTTTAATTATACAAATCTTGTATGTTTTAAACATAGCCCTTAAAACTGTGTAGAGTAAAACCCAAAATTAATTTAGTACTTTTAAATGTATCAATTAATCATCGTTGTTAACAAAATAAAATACTAAAATAATTTATTATTTTTTAATTCAAATTCTTTTTAAATTAAAATTAAATAATAAAACCCAATAAGAAAAAAAAAACAAACTCTAATGGTTAAATTCAATCAAACAAAAAGAAGGGTAAGAAGGGCGATTTAATATAGAGTATTATGATAGTTTTTTTATAATTATCTATATACAATCCATTAGTCAACTAATAAAGATCAAATACTGTAAGCTTTACACGTGTATATCAAAACATTTTTCTAATAATAATCATGGATTAAAATATTAATTGTTTCCAAATTTGATTTTATGAACATTAAAGAAACAACAAACAAAAATCACAAACAAACACGATTACATTCACACATACCACTGAAAACGACAGTACAACAAAACAGTCATATTTTGGAGCTCAAGCTCAACAAGTCATGGCTCCAATTATTATTACAAAAACCAGACCAGACCAGACACGCCATAAACACATACAACTTCTACACGAACCAGACACTCAAAAACCACTCACGTGAAGAAAATAAAACCAGACTTTTTTACTACAGAAGATGGACCCCCGGGGGGAAAAGGAGGAGAAAAGAACCAGACGCCATGGCAACTTTTGTCGTCATACTTGTAGGAGAAAGGTTAATGAAAGTATCAAACAAACATGATGTGTTGTTCTCAAGGTAATGAAAAGGGAGAGGGGGGCAGGGTTCGGGTCGTGGGACCCGGTTCGACCTAATTCGCATACACTAAAGCTATGGCCATGGCGGGGCCTTGTTTTTACAGCACAGATAACACTACCAGCAGCCTCATCCCATGCGTTCAAAGCATTGGCGACTTGCTTTTACTATCAAATATAATCATTTCAGGTCAACAAACAAAACCCTATCTTTTTTTAATCAAAAGTGCAAATAGTATACCTTGCCTTCCTTTATTGGCCCCCCATAAGGCTCCTTAAGAAAGTAAAGGATGACAAATCGGGTCGGCCCCCCAACGGAGAAAAAAGCGAGTTTAGTGATTTCAAATTCATCAATCATTCGAGTTGAGACTTCGGTTATTTTCGTGTCCTTCTTTTCCCACCAAATAGATCGCGCCAACGAATTGCTACAAAGGAAGGGAGTGCAAACCTAGTAGTGGTTCACTCCTAATGTCTCGGCTTCGAGCTTTAAGGACTTCAAGTAGTCTATAGATTCATCGAGGACCAACAATGGGTTCTTTCCCTTTGCACCAGGTATTATGCTCTCAAGGATTTTTAGCGTCGCGAATCTTATCCTTTATCGACTGTTCATCATGCAAAGTTTCCACTCCGTGATTCTGTCCAATGGCATAGCTCGAGTCTGCATCACTATCATACTCGTGAGAGCCTTCATGCACCATTATCGGTTGCTTATTCCCATCATTCGGTAGCTTTTGCCTTTTGTTTGGACCATTAGAACTAGCAACTTGCTCCATTACATCATAAACATGGTCTTGATCCTCATAGTTTCGCTTGATTCCAATCGGCGAGCGACCCGTGCTCGTAACCTCATCATCATTGTCGTCGTCAGCATCACCATAATCATCATCAGAGTAAAGCAAGGCATTAAGTTCTTCAGTGTCTTCATGCATCTCACTCTCTTCGGCACCCAAATGGTTCTCATCAAATTCCTCCTGTAAAGCTGGTGGAGTCGGAATGAAACTATCTGTTTTAACGGCTTGCCCTTCATGGAAATCGAGAGAAGAAGCTACCTCAGTGGTGGCAGTCGTCGCATACTGATATGGAGATCGAAAAGGGCCATAAATTAACCTTGTCTGACTGCCCGACTGATCAAAAATTACCAGCCCTTTCTGCGAGGAGCCAGGGACCAAATTAGCTGTGGCCCTGCCCCCATGCCCATTAGCAAACATGAATTGCTGTTCATTGAGATATGAACCTGGATAGGGTAATGAAGTCGGGAAACTGGGATAAAACTGCTGAAGAAACTCCTTGGGATGATACTTTTGTTCCGTTTTAAATACAGAAATATCTGCCGGCCCTGGCATTGCAATATTTGCAGGAAGCAAATGTGTGCCATGATCTGTACCAGGAACCAAAGCACCCTGTTTTGATATACTCGCGGAAAGCATGTGACTGCCAGGATTTATAAATGCAGGCAAGCATTCTGGCTGCCTGGGCTCTAATGATGCGCTCATGCAACTTAAGTCGGGCAGTTGCCAAGAATAACGCTGAGGGAAAAGCCGAGAATTGTTGGTCCGGACCATACAACTAGAACACTCCTGCAGATCACAAATAAGAAATGACTTTTTTATCACATGAAAATGGAAAAATAAATTAATAACAACAAAAAACAAGATGTAGTAAGTGGTAACAACATACCAGCTAATGGACAATGCTCGATCCCGTATATTAATCTTTTAAATGCTTTTTTATCGAACAAATGTTGAAATGTAAAACTATACAAATTCCAGCTTGATAATATACCACGGATATGGAATCAATCTACGTGACGGGCTTAAGTAAATGACGAAAGTACTCGGCCTGCAGAAGCAAAATTGGTAGGATATCAATATAAACATGCCGTTTATAAAATTACCAATACAAAGAATTAAAAGAAAGAAAGGAATTCAATGAAACTGAAATTTAAACTAACCTGACAATCCTCCATTGGTTGAAAGCATGCAATTACTCTAACTACAATAGTTGGTTTTCCGGCAATCCCATTTTCATGTTTTAATGCTCTAAATCTTGTTTGACTAGCTGCTTGGCACACCATAACTTCGTATTTCTCCTTGGATTAATCACTCCTATCAATATAGGACGAGACGAGAACGGAAACTAATACCCAAATAACAAAGCAACCAAAATTCACCCGAGGTATAAGACAAACCAAATATCTATCTAGTACTAAAGAAACGGTTTGAAAAGCAAGAAAATGGCGGAAGGTGCTCGAATTAGGACTAGTATTTTAACTTTAGATATTTCTAGCTAATCCTATATTGATCACGAAAGAAGAGATATAAATGGGTAGATCCCATGGATGGTTGAGCAAAGAACAGCTAGCTGATATAAAACTAAAGGTAAAGTGAAAAGGACAAATTTTACAAAATAACTCTGCAGTATAAATTCAAGCGCACAACTCTGCGAAAGAAACTGAACCAAGGCATGCTGTTTCCCTTTTGTTTTACCGAATTATCCGCAGCTTTTATGTTCTTATTTATTCAAAACCAGATGCTTTTCTGCAAAAAGAAAGGGTTCCCGTTAGAGGAACGAATAACATAAGCCACAAATAAGGAACTCAGAACAGGATAATCAGCTTAACATCAAATAATGCCAATGAATATGATTGATACACTTTCTTTCTTAGAAACTATGTTAACTCTTCTTCTTCTCTAATTCATGCACGACTCGAATCGGACATGATGCGGGGTTATAATTCTCCAAATATGTGGAAAACTTTAGAAGAAACGAGCACCCTGTGTCGGATATCCGACAATTCTACCACTAGCATAGCTTGCAATTGTTGGAAACAGAATTAAAATTTCATTCCTCATATGAACATTAACAATCATTAATAGATTTTGGTTTTTGTTTTTCTCAACTAATATATGCATCAAGCAATATTTCAATCTAGAATTAAATGTAATATCAGGAAATGAAAGAAACATGTAGAAACCCTGAAGAGATTTCTATTGATGAAAGTGATGAAATCATTAAAACAAACAAAGAAACAAACTTGTCTCAATTATCAGGTAAACCTACATGGAAGAACAATACCTTTAAAAACCCAGAAATAATCTAAGAAATTCAAACCTTTTTTTTCATTTTCTTGGTAAACAAACAGGACAAAACAACCCATCAAGCTTAAGCTAAAGAAACAACATACAAAAACCTGCAAAAAGGAAGGAACTTTGAATATGAAAACTTACAGGAAAAAGACCCAAGCTTGCTATGGTGGGATCCAAAGGAGAAAAGAGAGAAGCTGAAGACAGAATCTTAAAAGTACGAGAAAAGAAACAGAAGACAACAGTTTAACTCAGAGAGAAAGGTGTATGTGTCTAAAAGAGGTGAGTGAGTTAAGAGATAGTGAGAATATATAGACAGATTGGATACCCATTTTACCCTCTCTTTCTTTCCCCCCAATTATTACTGGTAGACCTTTTTTTACTGTTTCAGGTACAGTAGTTTTACCTATTTTAGTGGTTAAAATTAAAGAAACTCATAAAATAACTTTAAAAAGTCAAAAATCAAATTTTATGGGATGAATTTAGTTTTTTATTATTTTATTCTAGTATAAAATAGTTTTTTGTCCGATCTCAAATTTTGATAATTTTATATATGGTGATTGTTCAGATTATTGAACTCAAATCATTTAAATAAAAATATATCGTGAAATGTTCATTCAATCTAGTGTAGTTTTAAAAAAATTCGGATCATTGCATTCAAAAGGTGAATAGGGAACAAAATAGTATTGAGTTTCAACGTTCTTTAAGCTACAATAAATCAAACAAATATGCTACATCGTATTTTAAATTAACGTCACATTATTTAATTAAATTCATTAAATCAAACAATTTTTAGTAAGGGTTATATTTTGATACATATGTTGTGTAAAAATATATGGAAAAAAATTTGATACACAGGTCGTGTAAACTTTAGTTTACACTTACCTTTTAGTTTTAGGGGTTAGAAATTTAGTTTAGGGGTTTAGATTGTAGGGTTTAAAATTCAAGGTTGGTGTTTATAATTTAGGGTTTAAGGTTTATAGTGGTGTGGGGTTTAGTTTTTTAGGGTTAGGGTTATGAATTTAGGATTTGGGTTTTATAGTGTAAATACACATGCTTGTGTAAAATTAATTTTACACAGCCTGCGTATCAAATTTTTACCCATAAAATATTACATAATATTTTTTTCAAAATCTTAAATCTAAAACCTTAAACTTTAATTCTAAATTATAAAATTTATAACCTAAATCCATAAACACTACACTCTAAACCTTAAATTTTAACAAGCTTATGTTTTTTTTCATTTTAACAATGGTTACAAAAGTTACCATTTTACTTATTTTTCTAATATAAACGGAAATCTTTACTTCCTTTAAAATTATAGGTCAGTCATTAAAAAATAGAAGTATAACGCTACAATTACAATTACAAATATAGATAATACACTTATTTAAATAGTTAACATAATAACTAATTAATTAAAAATACAATCGAATAAATAATCAAAACATATTCGAACAAAATCGCATATCGTGGATGTTAAGAGCATGAACCAGAGAGACAAAAACATGTGCCAATCACTCATTAAAAATCTAACCCACTCATTAGCAATCTAATCAGGTGATTATCCAATCCAAATGCAACCAATTTTCATAATAAATTATTTATTACAACTTCTAACAAGTAATGAGTAAATGAGGCATGATCCCACAAATATAATGAAAAAGGTGGGACATTTTGGAAATTATCCAGCCAGGATTCAATCAAGTGTTGCAATTAGCTCTCTCCACCTTTTGTGCACACCACCAACAATCATATTTCTTATTTCATTATAATCCTCGTGCATTAAACCTCAAACCAATATATAAATGTATAAATATAATTACATCTTTTATTCTAAATTGGTCCTTAAGCTTTTGAATATTTTAGTTTCATCCTCAAACTACAATTTATACTGTAATTTAGTCCCCAAACTTTTGAACATTCCAATTTCATCCGCAAATTATCGTTTATGCCACATCATATTATGATATAATACACATCTGTGTTACATGAAAATCAATATTTATAATAATTTTATCAACATGGGATATGATTAGCGTATATTGATAATTTTTGGATGAAATTAAAATGCTCAAAAGTTTATGTACCATTTTAGAATGAGAGTCATAGTTTAAAAATGAAATTGAAATTTTCAAAAATTTGAGGACCAGTTTATAGTGAAATGTCATAATTTAGGGACATGCAATGCAATTAACTCGTATGCATATAATTGAATTATTATTGAGAAATTTTGGTTGGGAAGGTCCCTCATATTAAATCTCAACAAAATCCGATCTGAATTAATCCGCTAATACCTCGTATTTAAACTGGAAGTTATTACATGTTTAAGCATATCAAAACTTATAACTTTTAAGATACAATAAAAACAGTATCAACCAAACTAATATTTAATAGACAATTGTTAATGTAATCTAAAAAAATAATTCTATCGTGGAGCATAATAATAATGATAGTAAATAATGTATTATTTAAGTATTAAATTTATGAATGATTAAAACCCATTTTGGTGCTTGCCTTATTGCTTAGAGTGGAGGGAACAAGCATTGCATTCCACAACAATGCTTTTATTTATTTTATATATATATATATATATATATATATATATATATATATATATATATATATATATATTCGTACTATTATAACGTCTGCCCTTTACGAAGCACTACAAAAGAATTGGTCATCCAAAGCAAAATGCTGGAAATAAAGGGATGAATGTGATAATATTAAAATAATAAATCAAATGGCTTCAATAATTAGGGTTTTAATTGAAAGAATTGAAAGTGTTGGAACTTTGAATTGAATCAATCACTTGGGGATTCCATGCCCATGCTTTTGTAAAAGTACCCCATGCTTAAAAAGCTTCTTTATATATTAGGTTGAGATTTTGGTATGACAATACTTATGTTATAACATGTACCTATACTTTTAATTTGATTTGATCTGATTTAATTAAATCCGGTCACATTTATCATAGAAGTAAACAAAAAATATTATATAAATAATTTAGTAAATAATTATTGGTGGAATAGAGAATGATATGTATTCAAATTTGTTAATCTTGTGTTTGATTCTCAAATAATAATTTATAATTAGTTTTATCTAAATTTAAAGATTATATAGAAACATAAAATGTTAAAAATATATGTGAAGGATCTTACTTTCATATGGACACATGGTGACATCTTAAACTCGTTTGTGAATTTTTTTATTCACTTGCGGTATATAGAATAATTATCTTAATATTAATTATCATTTATATATTAAATATTTTATCAATTATTTTTAACTGAATTGTAACCTGATTAGCATATGATGCAATTAATTAAAAATTTATAATGTACCCTCCGAATAGTCCTTAAAGAGAATGTTATTATCTTAATTTATAAGAGATTATGGTTCGAACAACTTATCTACAATATATATATATTATTAAAAAATTAATAAATAATAAGTATATATTACTATAAGATCACACTAATTATTAAAAAATTAATGAAATCAATAAAGATTTAAAGAAATTAGAATGGAAGTCCACAAATTTAACTTTATTGGTGGTGCGGTCGTTACTCATGCCACCGCTAATTGTGGCACTGATGGGGAGATTTTCAGAATTCGGATTATAGTCCCCCAATTTCATTAAAGAAAAATAATGGAATCTGTTCCATCAATCATAATTAGTTTCGCTGCATATCATTCGAAGTTCCTTTTTAAATATATACATTATATTTTATGTCTGTATTAAGATCTATTAATATGTCGTTAAACTTTTAACTTTTACATATTTTTTGAATCGTTAAATTATTGAAATGAATTGTTAATAGTAGTAATAAGAAATTAGAATATTATCAACAAAAAAATGAGTAAATTATTATTAATTTAAAAGTATTAATTTCAACTAGTATAATCAGATATTCCAATAATCTAAAAAAACATGTGAATCATTCTTAGGTGTTGTTAGGGATGAAACTATGATCAAAGTTTAAATGTTAAAGGGGGTAATTCATAATTAATACAATTTTTTTTAAATGTATTGAAACAAAGGTAAAAAAAAAAATGACTGAGGGAAACGCCTCCCAAAATTTAAGTAGATCTGTCATTGAGTGTTGTTTGATAAATTGAAAAATTAAGTGATAAAAAGATCTACTAATTAGCTTAATAGCTAAGAGTGCTCATATTACTCATCTTGTATAGGTCTAAATTTCAATACGAGAATGTAATATCTATATTTAATGAAGAATTTAAATGCTGAAAATTTATTGGTGTAGTGGTTTAGTTCAATATAATTGTATGAAAAATATAATTACTACCCTAATAATTACACTTTATATTTTAGACATGTTTTTCTGAAATAATGTAATTATATCTTAATTCTTTGTGTTATATATATTTAGTGCTGTAAATTAAACAATTACATAATTTTAAATTTGTTAAAATTTAGTTATTATAAAGAATTGACCAGAAACTCCAAAACATTATCAAATGATGATACCGTATGAAAAATATTGGAAACTCTAAGCTCTAGCCACTAAGACATTTGGCTTTTGTCTCGCATGTACAGCCGAGCCGACTTATTAGATGAGCGAAATGATTGTGGCAACAGCCATATCTCCAACCACTGCTTTCACTTTCTTCTTCCATTCGTTCTTCGTGCTCTCTCCGCCATAACTCTGTCAATTGAATCCATTCGATCATCGTCAATGCTTTAAAAATCAAAGCCGAGAAATTAAACTACAGTGCAGTCATATTTTCTATCATAATATTTTATTATAATTATAATTATAACATATGCTATTATAATCACCACAAAATATTACTTTTTATAATAATAGTTTCCAATATTAACATTATCGTTATAGAATTATGATGAAAACTAGACTCAGCTTTAAAGTTAAACCCCGCCAATCATGACATCTGACAAAACACTACAGTTACAATTCTTACAATAGGCCCAATTCGTTCCTTCTTTGCTTCATAAAAAATCTTTCTTAGCATTAGCTGAAGTCTTTTGCAAGGCAAGTGTATATTTGGGGAGTATTGTTGTATCGATACCTTCTTCTATTCTTAAGTCAATAAAAGAGGGTATATAAGAGTTTAGAGAAATATTCGATGTCTAAGTGTTTATACACGATTTTAGAATTATCAATATTGTAATGATTGATAATGAACGATGATAAATTTGATAATATTTGTTCATCTTATTTCGTTTTAATAAATCGATGTTGTTATACGTTTATCTTTAAAAGAATTAAAATGAATAAGTGATTTCAATTTCAAAACTTATTTATAATTGTAAAATGAAGTTCGTCACCCATGAATCAGAAATCCTTGAGCAGCTTCCTGACTTGCTCCAATGTCACAAAAAGCACCACCGTGAATGGCCCCTGCCTTGAGATCGTGGGGATGAACCCTTTATACAATGCCATTGGCCCCTCCGCTCTCATCGTCTTCAGAGCACAGTCCAGAGCACCTGCGTACGGCGGCTCTGCACCAGGCGCCACCTTCATGTTCATCACCCTCGTCTTGATCACGTCAATGGGGTTTGATGCCACGGCCGCCACGAACCCCGCAGCGAAGCTGGCGGTCACGTGAGTTCCGATTCCATCACCCATCACTCCTTTCTCTATGATCATCTCCTTGATCTGATCGTACGTCGCGAGCTGCGATGCGGTGACGATCATTGCTCGGTTCACCGTGAGAGCTGATCCCCGCCACAAGCTGCCGACGCCTTCTTGTTTCGTCATTTGACCCAATGCATCGATTACGCTCTTGTAATTGCGTCGTTGATCAATAGGAAGACGCCCATCAGCTTGCATACGAACCATAGCTACGTCGGCCGGGTTTCCAACGGCGGCGCCGACGCCACCGGCGATAAGACCAGCTACTATCTTGCTCGTAAGTGGCAAAGTCCCGGTTTCTTTGTCAGTCCATTTGTTTTTAAGAATATCGTAAAGTCCCATACGGGTAGTGGAATACAACGTTTGGCGGAGTATGGTGGCAGAGACGCCAGAGAAAAGCGCGGCAACACCTTCCGATTGGACGATACGGACACCGATGGAAACGGGACCGACACGAGGCTGCGAGATCGAAACATTCCCGACGGCGGCGGAGTTCACGGCGAGTGCCGGACGGTAAACTTGAAGGGAGGGATTAGGGAGATGGGATTCACCTTGAAGTTGCATACGGACCTTGACGAGGTCCAGAGGATGAGTGGAAGCGCCGGCGACGATTGATGCAATTCCTCCCTCCACGAAACCTTTCAAACCCATGATTCTATTTCGATTGCAGAATCTTTCCAGACCAAAAAAATAGAATTTAATCTTATTACAGTGCGAGAAAGCTGAGATTAAAAGAGAGACAACCGGGGAGATGTGTCGTGTCGGAAAGAAGTGGAGCGGAAGTAGATTTATATGCAATGCTAGCGGAGAAGAAGCCAAAGGAGGAATTTGACGGAAACCTTCTTCGTTTCAATTATTGAATTTTAACGCGCTGAGTTTCGACCCACTTTATTGACCCTTCTTTTCAAACAGGGTAAATTACTAAAATATCATTGAACTTTTTATTTTGATCATTGAAGTTTTAAAACGTTCAATTTACTCACTGAAGTTTAGACATTAAAAATTTGTTGTTATTGAAGTTTAGGCACTGAACGTTTTTTGTCACTACATCGTTCATTGTCGTTGAACGTGCACAATAGATGGTGGTCGTTCGAAACTAAATTTCATCAATCGTTTCGTCTCGTCCCCTTGAGTTCGAATCTGACCTCCATTTTGTCGGTAAGTGTCATGAAGTCCACAAATAGGGTAAAAATATTTCAGTTTCTCTCTTATCGATCTCCTTCATCCGTCACCGGATGGAGCATGTTTCTTAGTATATTGCTTCCCTCATGCCGATGATGCTTTCCACCGTTCAGATATTGAAGAAGTTCCTTCGTTCGTTGGTAAATGAACATCATAATAGAAGAATGACAGAAAAACGTTTAATGTCTATACTTCAGTGAGTAAATTGAACGTTTTGAGACTTCAATAACTAAAATAGATTTACAAGTAAAATTCAGTGATGATTTACATAATTTACCATTCTAAATATTGTGTGACCATTATCGTATGGTCAAATTTCTATTAATGTCCATGTATTGTGAACTTTTACTCAATTTAGTCCCTTTATTATTATTTTTTGAGATGTAACCCCTTTATTATTAACTTAATTATTTAACGAAATTAATGGGAAAATGACATCAATATCTTCTTTTGAACATTTAATGTACAATGTCTATATGCTATACTACTCCACTCATAAATTAAAGAAAAATAAGCGCTTAAATATGCTCAATCTCACATCTTCTATTTATCATACCAGTGACAATGTTAATCGAACTATAATCAATTGAAGGGAAAAAACTTATATTACAATAACCTTGAATATAATTTGACCTTGTATTATTTAAGCATTAAGCACTGTGTTATTGACTTTGACTTTGACTCTTATTATTATAGTATTAAGGTCATATGCTTGGAAGGCACCCGTACAAGTGGCTACACATATTGGGCAATTGTGTCCCTCAAATTTCAACGAACTTATAGGTTGGCCCTTTTGGACTTTTTCTTTGAAACAGTATACCATCTTAGTTGTCCAAAATCAGCGGAGCCTTGCAATTTGGGATTCTTTTACATTAAATTTTGGGGTCGGAAGAGATCAACTCTGCCTGCCAATTTGCATTTTCAGATAACTGTCACTGTTGAAAGTGGTCTAGAATATAATTCTCGTTATAAATATTGAACAATTTTAAAATTATGCGAGCTTCCCTAACGTGAAAAATCATCACTAAATTCGTTAACTGTGGATTTTTAAACGAAATAAATAACTAAATATATAGAGGAGAACTTTTAAAAAATAGTTTTTGGTAAATTGAGAGTAAGAACCATTTCAGTTGCATAGTAAAAAAATTGTTAAAATTAAGACGTGAGATTGCAGTCCTATATAGTTATGTGACAGAATAGTCTACAGTGATTTTTTTTTGGATATAGAATAATATGCAATAAAGGAAGTTAAGGTACAATGGCATAAATTAATTTGGTACCCTCTTCACACCCCTAAACACTCCATAATAGTGTGTATGGTTATACTTGACCGTTTGCTCACAAAAAATCGATTACTCTGCATGGGGATTACAACGGATGTTGTTTGTAGACTTTGCAACTATAGCCTATAATTGAAGAATCATTTATTTTTTGGAGGGCCTTTTTCGTGTTGTGTTTGGAGTAAGATCTTGCATGATTACAAGCTGTACAAATAGGTTGCAGGCTGGGATGATGAGATCCTATAGACATTGGATAATTTAAAAGGGAAATCTCTCATTGTCGTCGTCTTCAAGATAACTTAGAGTGCATACATTTATTATATCTGGGAGGAGCAGAATCAAATGCATTTTAAGGATATTATTCGGTCTATAGATGATATTGTTAAATGCATAAAAAATATAGTTCGATTATGTATACAGGAAAATAGTATAGACACTACTAGTAGAGTTAATGTACAGTTGAGTATAACGTATAGATTGGGAATTTAAATGTGAGGATTTCCTACCATGATTGTAATGTTCTTTGCAGCGCCTCGCTGCTCCTTGAATTATAAACATATATTTATCTAAAAAAGAATTTAAATATATATAGAGAGAGAGCAGAATGACATAATAAAAAGCTAATTAAAAAATTATAAAGAGAAATATAATAAATATGCCTAAATATACAAATAAAAGTTACATTATTATCTTAGGCAGGGTTAAATGTTTTCACTATAATCTTGAAACGACTCAACCCAACCGCATCATTCACATAAACCAACCAATCCTTTAAGTTAAAATCAACCGAGTCCCAATTAAATGATCATCTTGAATCGAGACCCATGTATTAGTTTAATTACCGACTCAATAGTTCTTAGGATGCGACGGTTTAAATGCGATTATATTGTAATTGCTTTGGTGATAACTGTAATATTTTTAAAATTTTCAGATAAAAAAATGAAATAAAATAAAATAAATATAATAAAAAAGTCATTAAATAAAACATATTTCTCAAAAATAACCCTCATTTACTAAACTCCAAATTAATTTGCCAGAACAATTGAAAACCAACCGCCGCCGCCCCACCACTGCCACCGCCGACGACACATTCAAAGCGTCTCCACCGATACCTTCATCTCATTTTTCTCCATCTTCGCTTCTCTCTCCCTTCATCTCGTTCCTTCTCCACCATCTATTTTTATCTTCACATCAAACCCTTCGTTTTTTGAAAGAAATATGGGGCAAAAATCTCAACACATGATCTGAAGATTATAAAACAGTGTCAAATCAATAGTATATTCGACAATAGTGACCACTTTCTCACTGAGAAGTTGTTGAATTTTGGACGTTTTATAATATATGCAGCAGCCGATAAAGAGCCAAAAATTCAGTACACTGATTGAAGAAGAAAAAACTGTTGGATTTTGTTGGAATTTAAGCATTACCATTTCTTAAACCAACATTCACGGGTCCCAATGCTTTGGGCTTCTTACCATGATTATTTGCTTGTTGTTGCTTAATTCCCTCTATTTTCACCAATCCCATTTGCGGAGAAACTCATTGTGGGAGTTTTCTCAATTTGAATTACTATTTTGGAATGATACAGTACGGTCAAGCTTCATCGTCATCATCCTTGCAATATATTCCTTTGTTGGGTTTTGTGAGAACTAAAACTCGATTTCATTAGGTGTTAATGCAATATCTGATAAGTTGGTAGAAATGGAAGAAAGGTAGGGTGATTATTTGGAGGAAAGAGTGGGAAAATGGAGGCTTCTATGGCAAGAACAGGAGATTCTGTGGTGGTGGTGGTAGTGAGAGAAGAGTAAAAGAAGATATTTTTTTAAAAAAATAAACTAAATCAATAAATATTTTAATATTTTATTTTATTTTATCTAGAAATTTAAAAATAAATAAGGATGTTGACGTGGCACGATATTATTAGTTAGCAAATTATTTTTTAACGGCGTCAATTTTTTGCGTAATTTAAGTAACGATTCAAATTTTAAAGGGTCGTTTGGTTTACGAGAAAGATCATTAACAAAAAGAATATTTTTTTCCGAAATCACATACTCATGTTTGATTTTAGAAAATTCCCAACATGGGTAATATTATATTCGCAATACATTAAAAATTTGGATTATTTAATTTTAAATAACATTATAAATTTTATTTGGAATTTTAGATTTTAAAAAATAACTTTTGATTTTAAAAATAATGTAAATTTAGTAATAAAATATATAAATATAATATTTATAGTTAGTTATTAGTATATTTTGATTTAGTAGTAAAGTGATGATTATTATAGAAGTTTATGAATTTATTTTTTTCCTGTATTTTTTAAATATATAATTATAATAAATTACAAATATTTAATGTATTGTAACATTAAAAATTATATTCAATTATTTGTGTAGAACTTTATAAAAAATTTATAAATTAAAAATAATAGAAAAATATATTTCTTATGAATTTTTATGCAAATGTTTTTACTTTAATATAGAGAGTTTGACTAGTTAAAAAAATATATCACAAGGATAATTTTGCAAAATATACTTTCTGGTAATCTTATAATCCATCAACCGGACATTGTAATTTTACATTCCTATTAAATAAAGTAATGTAACATTCTCAGTAATATACCAAATAATGAATTATTCGGAAAATCTTATTCTTAAGGGTAATGTTACATTCTGTGAACCAAACGCCCCCTAAGGGGCACAAGAGCCCAAAGAATACTTTTAAGTATCAATATAAAGAAAATAGTAAACTTTAGAGAGCAAAAAGTGCATTAAGCGTATTATATATTTTATATTTTAAATTATTTATATATGTTACACATAATGCATGAATAATAACGTAAAAAATGTATAAACAAATATTATTCTATAATGAAGCTCATTCATTTACTATTAATTATAGTTTCGAAATCTAAGGTTCGTATATGATTATTTATTAGTAGTAAATGTTAAATGAAGCATATTCTCCATCGTCACTTCCACGTTCAAAAATCTTTGAGCAGCTTCCTGACTTGCTCCAATGTCACAAAAAGCACCACCGTGAACGGCCCCTGCCTTGAGATCGTGGGGATGAACCCTTTATACAATGCCATAGGTCCCTCCGCTCTCACCGTCTTCAGGGCACAATCCAGAGCACCTGCGTACGGCGGCTCTGCCCCAGGCGCCACCTTCATGTTCATCACCCTCGTCTTGATCACGTCAATGGGGTTTGACGCCACGGCCGCCACGAACCCCGCAGCGAAGCTGGCGGTCACGTGGGTTCCGATTCCATCACCCATCACTCCTTTCTCTATGATCATTTCCTTGACCTGATCGTACGTTGCGAGCTGCGATGCGGTGACGATCATTGCTCGGTTCACCGTGAGCGCCGATCCCCGCCACAAGCTGCCAACGCCTTCTTGTTTCGTCATTTGACCCAATGCATCAATTACGCTTTTATAGTTGCGTCGTTGGTCAATAGGAAGACGCCCATCAGCTTGCATACGAACCATCGCTACGTCGGCAGGATTGCCGACGGAGGCGCCGACGCCGCCGGAAATAAGACCAGCAACTATCTTGCTCGCAAGTGGCAAATTCCCAGTTTCTTTGTCAGTCCATTTGTTTTTGAGAATATCGTAAAGTCCCATACGGGTAGTGGAATACAAAGTTTGACGGAGTATGGTGGCGGAGACGCCAGAGAAAAGCGCGGCAACACCTTCCGATTGGACGATACGGACACCGATGGAAACAGGACCAACACGAGGCTGCGAAATAGCTTGCGAGATCGAAACATTCCCGACGGACGCGGAGTTCACGGCGAGTGCCGGACGGTAAGCTTGAAGGGAAGGATTAGGGAGATGGGATTCACCCTGAAGTTGCATACGAACCTTGATGAGGTCCAGAGGATGAGTGGAAGCGCCGGCGACGATGGATGCAATTCCTCCCTCCACGAAACCTTTCACACCCATGATTCTATTTCGATTTCAAAATCCTTTTCCAACAACAAAAAAAAAAAGAATTTGATCTTATTACAGTGCGAGAAAGCTGAGATTTAAAGAGGAAACTATTGTGAGGAAAAGAAGCGAAGGGAAAGTCTGAATTTATATGCAATGCGAAGGAAGAAGACGACAAGGGAGGAATGTTATGCAAACCTTCTCCGTTTTCAATTATTGAATGTTGACGCGGTGAGTTCTCGACTCACTGTCTTGACTGTTTCTGCTCAGCATTTATGACCGTTGTTATACTTATATACAAGTGTTAAGCCGTGTGTTGTTGACTTTGACACTGGGCCACGCCCCCAAATTGTAAAAAAATTTAAGTTTAGGTAATTTAAAAAGAAAAATATATATGGTGGACCGGTGGTGGTAAAAATATTTTATTTTCACAAGCTCCTAATTTTAGGAGTTAGAGATTTAATTTAGGATATATAGTTGAAGGGTTCAGAATTTAGAGTAGAGGTGGCAATGGGGCGGGGCGGAGACGGTTTTGTATTCCCTACTCCGTCCTCAACACATACAGGTACGGTTTCGGGAAATTCTCATTAAACGTTTTTGAGATTTTTTCATTCTCATACCCATCCCTGACGGATCCCCGCAATTTTTGATAATCCATGTATCCAAAAAATAAACATAACTTAATACATTAAAATAAATACAATCAAATTTTACTAACAACAAACAAATTATTTCAAAACTATAAAACATGACTAAAATATTAGCTATTAAAACATCACAACCTGCATAACTTTTAAAAAGAAAATATGTAACTAATAATCTACATTTTCAAATATTGATCCGTTTGTTCTAAAATGAACTAGATTCGATAATCTTTCCAACCATATAAATTACCTCTTCTAATTTTACTTATACGATTTGTGAGAAATTTCTGAAGTTACTATCATTGTTATTTTTAGAAATAGTCTACAGTCTTTTCTTCTAGCATTTGTTCACTCAAAAATTAATAACTCTTAATATATAACTCGAAATCAATAACCATTTATTTTAAATGAATCTAGACTTTCGTATGTTATAGAAATATAAGGCCCACTTTCTGATTTATCTCGTAGAATTTTTGGTGATTTTTCAAAATCACTGTTAAAATTGTATTTTAAGAAATCACCAAATTTTTTTTAATTATTTTTATGAAATTTACGAAGAAATTCCAAACTTACTCCAACTGACCATACTCAGATTATAGAATATTATATTTTTGTTAAAAAATAGGTAAAATATCCTTATGACCATTGAACTTTGTAAAATATTGAGATCCCTGTGAATATTTTTCGAGAATTCCTACGGTGATTTATGCGAGTACGGTTCGGTTATCCTCGTAGTTCGGATATAGCGATCATTGTCTCCATCACCATTTGAACTTAGGTGACAAAACTTCCCCATCCCAATCCCCATCCCCGTGGGTGAAGATTTCGGTTATTCCTCATACCTGTCGATTCGGATCCCCGCGATTTTCGTTATTCCCCACCCGATTGCCACTCCTAATTTAAAGTCTATGATTAGAATTTAGGTTTAGTGTTAAGGCTTATAGTTTAGAGGTTAAAGTTTAGATTTTAGGGTAATATGGTAGAGATTTAAGTTTTTACTTATAATCTCTAAATTCTAAACACATAAACTTAAACCCCTAAACTATAAATCCTAAATTAAATTTCCAACCCCTAAAATTAAGGCACTTGTAGAAACAAAATATTTTACTGGTAGAGTAATTATACCATGCACCGGCGGTGAAAACATTTTGTTTCCACAAGCGCTTTAATTTTAGGGGTTTTGTTTTATGTGCTTAAAATTTAAGGACTATAGTTTAAATTTAGTATTTAAGGTTAAAATTTAAGGGTTATAAGTAAAAACCTAAATCTCTAACACATACCTTAAATTTTAAACTCCTAGACTAAAAACCCTATATTGAATCTCCAACTCTTAAAATTAAAACGCTTGCAAAAACAAAATATTTCTACTACCAATGCATCGTATATTCTCCTTTTAAAAAAATATAATTTATATCGTTGTTTTCGTAAGTTTAAATACTTTTAAATAACCCTTAATAAATAATATTAAATTTCGTCAATGAGTCAAATTATCATAAACCTGCTAGTGGTAGTAATGTTTATAGGGAGGTTGGTCCCTTAACTATTTCTATGAACCAGCTTACAGTCCAAATTAAAGGAGTCTTAACTCTTTACATTAAATTTTGATATTGGAAGAGATCAAATTTGGCAATCAATTTGCAGTGCCGGATTTCTGGCACTGTTGATAGTGGATCCAACAAGTTGCTTCGGCAAGTTAGGGGGCAGTCTATCTCAGAAACCAAAAAGGCATACGTGGACGGGGATTATAAATAATGAACAAATCAAACTAATACATGGAGAAACAGCAATGATGTTTGCTTTACTATTATTAGAAGAAAAAGTCACTACATAAGGGCTAGTCATACATGATAATACTCATTAATATTCATACATATGCTTCTCGATATCATCGTATGTTCACGGCAGGTAAATTATTCGGGATGCATATTAGTTCTCGATACCACTCACTGTGCGCTTAGGACTTCGATCTCGAAGTCGAGAACCGAGTTTGGCTGTATTCCCCATGCAGGAAATACACCAGCACCATAAGCATAGTCCGGAGAGCACTGCAAACATTAGAAAAATCCATCAGAAGATTCGTCAAAGCATGCAGGGATGGACTAAAAATAATTTTCTCCTCGGTGAACCAATAGAGACAATACAAGTGTAGATAAAAACTTCAATAGAAAGAACAAGGCATCGATTTAGTAGAACCAAGTCTGCTCTGAATGAATTCAGAATTTAGTAGAACAGTACCCGAAGACCCAGTAACTTCTCCCACTTGCATTCCCAACACACCTTCATCCCACCCGACAAAAGATTGAACATAACATTTAGTTCTCTCAAATGAAGTAGTAGAACCTACGTGTTATGGCAGTCACCGCGAATGAGTAATTAGCACAATCTAAGTTTTCTAAAAGGATCAAATATTCTTTCTTCTTTTACCCTTTTCTCGATCGATATTGCGTCCAACCTACGTGTATATATATATATATATATATTATAACCTGGTCCTAGTTAACATTTTACTGACACCATTTCAATACGAGACCACCTCCTCAGATGATGAAACAGGTACACAACCAACCTATAAAGTGGAATGTGGTCTCACATTTCGTTATTGACACGCATTTACCTATCTAAATCAGGAAGAATGACACGATTTACCTATCTAAATCATGAAACTTCCACAATCTCAAAGGTGAATAAGATCGACGTCAAGTAGTCAACAAGCTCAAAGGTGAAAAAGCACACTTGGATGAATTCATTCAGAGCATATTCTACACAACAGCGTACTTTCTCTTAACATAACAGCATTATATTCTGCCAAAGAATAATAAAACCTTGAGAAACAAGTGAAGTTTAGCTTTATGTTTTTAGGGTGTACAACTCAAACATCCCTGCAGGAGCATATCATTGCCACAAACACACACTAACACCACAAGCAGAATATTTCCTGCCACTCAAAATAAGGCCAGTCCTGGAGGGTGAACATCTACGGCCAATAGGCCATGCCGAATAAGCATGAGATTCAAATTCCAGCATAGAGAAAAGATTGTATAAATGCAAATCATGTCACACAAAATATCAGGTGAAAAGCAATGAGACAAAAGCCAAGGTGTGACAGAAGACAATCATAAAACTTCTACTACATAACAAGCCGAGCACCATTCAAATCGGAAATTCTGATGCATCAAACTTTCACACCAAACTCAAACCAATGCATCCACATTAATTAGTCAAAGACTCAAAATACCCCAACAAATAAGCTTTCTACTTTGGGGAAATACCATCAAATTAATCAAACATCCGCAATAAGCTATTAAGATTTACCTTTTATAACAGAGCCCTTCCCAATTTGAAAAGAGAAAGGTTGCTGCCCAGGATCCTTTGTACTAAAAAAAGGACACAAACAGAGAAAACAATTAATAATTCAATAGTAAAAGATTTTTATAAGAAAACCCAATTCTTCATTTTGGTGGAAGTCATTACTCACCTCCATAACTTATTAGATAAATTCCTATTCTTCCCTGCACCAAAAATAATAAACAAAAACATACAATTCATAGCATCAAGCACCGCACCAAAAAAAAGCAAATTTTCTATTAAATTAGGGCTTTTAGGAAAAACCCTTTTGATTGAAGAAGAAAACATCGATGATTCAAAAAAAAGGGAAGCAGGGGGTTTTTCCCAGGCACAGTGAAAAACGTGAAATAATAATAAAAGTACTAAAGAAATACTAGACAGAGAGATAGAAACCGTAGCCGGTGCAGTGAACGGTGACGGTCTGACCGGGGGTTTAGGACCGGTTCCGGGCCTGATGACTTGCTTCTCTACTCCCATTTTCAAGCTTTTGATGATCAATTAGATTTTCTTAGGGTATTGTTTATGTTGTCGGTGGTATTAATTTATACAAATTGTTAAAAAAATATAGTCCAGAGGTTTGAGAGTATTGTAGCAAAAACCGGGGGGAAATCTTGGAGAACCGGGTTACTCGTTGTAGAGCCGGGACGGGCCAGGCCCATTAAAGGATAAGGAAATTGTTCTAGATTAAAATGGGATGCCTTCCATATTCATTAACGAGACGTGTGATTAAAAATATTTATGTTATCTCATTTAATATGAGTTCGAATTTTAATAATTATTTTGAAAATATATATATTTTACTTAATAAAAAATGAGATATTTTGACTACTGAGTCTTTATTCAGTTGACATAGTTATTATTGTAGTGGAGTGGTATTTGTGTAGTTTAGGCATTATATAAAAAATAGTTGGTTTAATTTACATGTAGTTGTGTTCTTTTGAGTTTTAAATTTTAGTAAATACTTTTTGTTGCAAAATTAGTCCCAAAGTTCAATTGATGGAAAGATTAATGAATTTCTATTGAATCAAAGTCCAATTAATGACACATATTCAAAACAAGCTAGTAAAATGACTACATTTCTAGAATTAAAAATAGACGTACCAAATTTCCAATGTTTGAATAATATGGACACTTGGAGTATAATTAGGTTAAATTAGATTATTCAATAAATCCGCGAAACTTTATTGTTATTTTAGGTTTAAAGCAAAAAAAAAACCCTTAAACAACGTTTTTTAAGTGCTTTAATTATATTTTGGTCAAACTAAGTTACTAGATAGGTAATCATTTTAAATTTCGTCATTTTTTAATTAGGAAATTTTATTTAGACTAATAACACGTTGACATGTCATAAAAAACTATATACTTATTTTTATTAAAAGAATAGTTTGAGTACTTAAAGTAAAAAGTGCATAATTTATATACTTATTTTGATAAAAAATTAAATACTTAAAATGATAGCATATACTATAGTTTAAGAATTTATTTGGATAAAAAAATAATTTGGATATTTTAAATAGAAAAGGACATAATTTAGTGACATTTTTAAATTAAACCTTTTATAATATTTTAATTAACTTTATTTACTATTTCTTTATTAGAGTTTATATTTTACATTTCACACCTTAAATTATAGTTTCTTCTGTTTGCCTTTTAAATTGATATGTAAGTAATTGTTTAAAGAAAAAAATTGAATAAAAAAATACTAATAGTTTAATCTCGTCGTGCCCGATGACGAGTTGAGCTCTCGACCGGCGCGCACGGCAACAAAATTCAGACGTACACATTGAATATTTTGAATATATCAATATATTTATATAATATTACATATTTATATGTGTTCGAATTTAAATTTTTTAAAATAAATATTATCACTTTTTCAGAAATAGCTCGCAAATTAGTACACGCCGAATATGATAAGAAAGAGGGGCATTATTCCAAATTATCAAAAAGTGAATGTAGTATTTTAAATTAATTGTCTGAAAAGCACTAAATTCTAAAATTATTTATTTGAATATTTAACCTAAAAGAAATTGAGATGAATAATTGATATTGGTGGGACACTGTAAATGAGAAGAGGAAAACCGTACACTTGTCGTTGCAGAATAACACAACATCTGTCGATGGGTATACTATCCCCACTCCTATCCGGTCCTCTTACTCTTTCATTCAAAATTAAATTAATGTTTTTGTTGGTATTTTCTTCTTATATAAATCAAATTATAATTTTTTGACACATTAACTTTAAGTTTTATTGATAAATAAAGATAAAAATATAATATAGTTTAGAATTTTTTAAAACATCAAAAATCAATAAAAAACAATAAATCTAAAAATAAAAGTTAAACTTTGTACCAATCAGATCATACACTTTCTTTTTGCACTAAAGAAAATTTATGTGGTCTGTTGTAGGAAGAATTATTGGAAGTTGTTAAAACACGACTTAGATTAAATCCTCAAAATTAAGAGCAATCAGCTTCTCGCATATTTTTAAGAGTGACAATTCGTTATAAATTATATCGGCAAACAACCCAAAAGAAAATTAAACTCTATGTGACCATCGACAACAATGAATCAGAAACAAGCGTTGTAGGATCATTGTACAAACACTAAAAACTTATAAAGTAACCATAATAACGTGTCATAAAGGCAGAGAAAAGCGCAACAACATATGCGAAAAAACAAACAAACTAGATATCTACTGAGAGGAGGGTGAATGTGAATTTTATTCTTATTGAGTCTTGAACCCACAACCTAAGGGAAGAGGAGGATGTCTACTGAGAGCTAGGGGTGTTCATTGTTGGATATCAGATCGGATCCAATCTTTTTTTTTGAATATTTGGTTTTTCGAATCGACTGTATAGTGATCCGTATATGATCCGAAAAAATTAGATATCTGAATATTCAGATTGGATATTCGGATATCTGATTATCGAAAAATATACTTCAATTTAATTATTCTTTTTCGAATTTGAAGGTCGTATTTATGAAAATTTTGAAATTTCAAATATAATAAACTACAAATTACTAAATATAACAAGATGTGCATCTATGAAAAAATTGATTTTTTAAATGTTCGTATATGACAAGCATCAAACTGTTAAACATAACAATATTAATATTTATTGAAATTTTGAATTTTCGGATAATCCAAAACTTGAAATATTACGATCTGTATTTGATCCGAAAAATTTAAAATCAGATCAGATATTCAAATTTTCGGATGGATCAATAGATAATTAAATTTGATCAGTCGAATCAAATATTTTTAAACACTCTTACGAAAAACTTTAACTATATGCTCTAAAAGTCGTTAATAAAAAAAATTATTTTTAACATAACGACACAATCACAAAAAAAAAATTATAAACATCTACTGACCGACCTCCTTCGCATGCTATCGGAAGATTACTCAAATCATTTCACCAGGCATCTTTATTCTCATGAAAACAATAAACAAAAGAAGCATCAAATACAACAATCAACATCAAACGCCTACAAATAAAACAGAGAAACTGGTTTTATTTGGGGGGAAATCACATACAAATTCCCCCACATGAACTCTTACACATAAAGATTAATAATTAACATTAACAAGTTGCAGATTTTGTGGCAATGAAACTGCAAAATGGCTTTCCATTGTTAAGCATTCTCATTCCCACCATTGATGAACTGCAACTCCTTCATCCCTAAGCTTACCATACAGAGCTAAGCATTCCCAATAAGCCCTTTTGCTCTTCTTCCTCCTCCGGTTCTTTCTATTCTTCTTCTTGTTCTTCACTTGGTCTTGCCATTGATTGTTGCACTCGAAAAACAATTCATCCACCAAACCGATTACTTTCCTCTCTATCATCTTCTCCACCACTCCGGCTTCGGCTTTCATCACAACGTAGTCTTCTTCACCTACATTCTTTGTCAACCAATCCGAAACGTCGATCCGGTCGCTGACCATTTCAGAGCCGTAAACCTCGAAATCTTGGTTATTTTTGGGGTAGTTCTTCTCGAACCATTTCATCACAATGTTCTTATCATTGTCATCATCATCGGATCCGACGTTGATGAAGACTCTACGAGGGAAATGTTCGAGGGAATCCCCTAACAAATCAGGGAAGAACTTGATTTTCTTCGAGTATGCAGCTCTTTTTCTTGGTGGCTCAAATAAAGCATCCTCTAAGCCTCTCAATGCTGCCTTCTTAGCCTTCATTGTCATATCACAAAGCTTTCTTTTCGCTGAAGAATCGAACATATGGTTCTTCGGACCGAGTTTCTTCAGCGCGACAATGGTGGAACGGTATTTCTTATGATAAACAATTCTATAATCCGATTGCTTCTGATACCCCGTTGAGATTTCATCGCTCAATTGCATAGCAACAATGCCACCAACCTTCACTAACCGATCCACAAACTTGGAATCGATCGACCCCGACACGAGTACGAAATCAAACCCTCCATTTGGCAAAGAACTTTGCGAACTGAATTCGGGTTCGAACACCACATTGATCCCATCATTGTTCATAAACATGGAACCTTCGTCTTCGTTGTCATATCATCGTCATCGACCCCTTCGATGGTGGAGTTCAAAACGAGAGCTTTCTGCCCTTTTTTGACAAGACCCTCGTTGGCAAAATCTCGCCAGAGCAAGTTCATGTACTCCGAACTGATGGAACCGGAGCTTCGACGAAACTCCACGGCTGCCGAAGCCGAATATCCTTCTAAAACGGACCTAATGCAGGGCAATGTGATGATCACCGTCGCTAAAAACAACGAACGCGACAGAACAAGCAAGAACCTCAGATCCGGAAGCTTAATAACCAAAAGCGCGTCTTGATTCAACGAAACCCTCGGATTTTGCAAGTGACTGTAGTAGTGGGGTTCCGGTCGAGGCGGCCGACCTGCCATCTCCGTGTCGAATAACCAGATCTGTGTCTGAAAACAAACCCAAAAGTGCTTAAATTTCGCTAAATTCAGCCGAAATTAGCTAAAGGGTACCTCTTGATGGCAAAATTTTCCGGGAAAATTACAGAAACAGAGACAAAATCTAAAGAACAGCTTAGCAAAAAGGGAAGATCTTTTTTAGCGAGTGCAAAACCTAGCAGCGGTGTGGTTTCCACCCAGGAGAGAAACGCGTGTGGGTCGAGCTCTGCAACAGAGGGAAAGCAATGACCTAAACCTCTCTATCTCCATGGTTGTTTCCACTTCAAAAATCCCTCTTTTTGTGTGCTTTCTTCTCTGTTTAGGTGAGATCAGCGAAGGTCCAGAAGAACCCAGATTCCAAGTTTTGGTAACATGGATTATGAACCAAAAGAAAGCATGAGAAAAAAAGCAAAGTATTGGAGAAGATGAAGATAGAGAGGAAGGAGAGCATGATGAAGTGGTTTGTTTTGTCGGTTATATGAGAGGGGAAAGTTTAAACTTAGTAGTAAACAACACGGTGACGGTTCGATGACTTCTGAGATGTGCGACAGATCTGTGAAGTTTGTTTAACGGTTGAAGTTCGTTTCCGAGCCGCGGGACGCCCGCGTGGGAACGAGCTTTTATTAATCGTTTATAAATACGTATAATTTTGATTAGAATTTTATATTTTATATTCTAAGTTTGAATCATATTTGAATAAACACGTGTGGTATAACCTACAAGGGTCGAGTGTAATGACAAAGCGTATTGTACTCTTTTAAAAGGAGTTTAAATTTGAATTTTAGAGATATATTGTTGGGGGAGAACTACGAATCCCGAATATAACACCCTAAAAATCGGCTTAGTCGGATTTTAATTTCTAATGATCGAAAATCGTTTCCGATAAGTTAAATGAAAGTATAAAATGAAAAAAGTGGATTAATATGATAAATTATGAAAATTTAAGTATAATTCGAAAGTTTAAAGAATAAGGACTAAATTGTAAAGTTGTGAAGCATTGAGTTATAAGTGTAAGATATGTTAATAAAACAATTACACACAAACTATTAACTACCGTGTAAAAATTAATGTGTATTGTGTAATAATATGATGTGACATAAATAATAATATGAGGATGAAATTTACAGGCTCAAAAGTTTGGGGACTAATTTAGAATGAAAATTAAAATTTAATATGAAATTGAAATATTTAAAAGTTTAGTAACCAATTTAAAATGAGAATATAGTTTATAGAAGAATTAGAATATTCAAATTGTTAAGTATGAATTTAGAACAAGCGCCACAGTTACATGGTGCAACAAACTCTTTTTATATATATATATATATATATATATATATATATATATATATGGGTTAGGATCTACTTATATGGTGTAAAATTTAATTACTTTTATATTTTTTGGACTGTTGAATGATGATAATTAATGCTAAGATTGTTTCCTTATTTTTTTTCAAGTGATAATCTCCACATTTTTTATTGTAATCTCATCCATCTATTTTACTCATCCAATGACCATGGATTAGTGTAAAACTAAATGAGTTTTATACCATGTAACTGGATTCACTCTCATACACACACACATATATATATATATAACACTTACATTGTGTAAAACTCAATAAGTTTTACACTATTTTTGGACCGTTTGATGATGAAAATAAATGGTTAAAATTATTTCCTTATTTTTTTCCCAAGGGTTAATCTTCATATTTTTTACTGTTAGTGTCATTTATCCATTTACTCATCCAATAGCCATGAATTAGTGTAAAACTCTTTTAGCTTTACACTATGTAACTGGATCCCTTGTCTCTCTAGGAGATAACATATATTAATCAACCTTAATCCATTAATAACGCGCGAGACATACAGATACATTATTAGAAATCGGATTACCTTTTTCACTTAATAGTGTATAAATTTTAAATTTATATTAGTATAATAAATTTAAATATTCACTTTATTCTATATGTAAAACATAAATATAAAACACATGAAATTAAACACTACAAACCTCTTGTTCTCCTAAAATAACTTCAAATTCTAAGCACCCACACACACAGAGAGAGAATAACACATTAAACATAACACATACAATATACTATGAATCAACACAAACACAACAATCAAATATCAAACACCTTCAAGTGCTAGAGCTCAAGGGGTAGAAGGAGCCGGAGGTGGAGACAAGACGAAAGGAATCGAAGGCAAGCTCGGCAACGGAGGCAAAGGGAACCGTGGTGCAGTAGGCAGCAAGTTAGGCAAGCTCGGGAATGGAGGCAAAGCCAACCTTGGTGCAGTAGGCAGCAAGTTAGGCAAGCTTGGAAGCGGAGGAAGAACAGTTGCAGGATTAGGCAAAGACGGTTGGGTTGTCGGCAAAGTCGGAAGCGTGGGCTGCGGTAGGTTCGGGATCGTAGGCAACGGCGGTTGCGTTGGCAAACCTGGGACGGCGGGCATCGGTGGCAGTTGCTGGAGATGCCGAGCTGCTAGGCTAACATCGATGCTTGAGAAAGACAGTGCGATGAAGAAAGCTAAGATGATAGCGTTGGAACCAGCCATTTCCGACGTGAGCGAAAAAGGGTTGCAGAATTAGTGGGAGAGATGAACTGAACTGAAGGTTAAAGATTGTTTCACGTTTGTATTGAGGAAAATCAGTGTTATTTTCGGTATTTATAGCCTGATTGTAAGCTATTCTAGTAGTTAGCTTACCAGCTTCTCATCCACCTTTGATTAAAAAAAAGTTAATTGCATCCAATATCCCCAAACCACGAATTAGATCTTAAATTAGTCTTAAAACTTCAAAATGTTTTAGTTAGATCTTCATCTAGTCGTTAGTTTGAGCGTTAAAAGTCATTTCAAATTTAACATGAGTATGTTCAAAACGACAAGAGTCAAATTGTAAATAGCCTTCCGAGATTTTATCAACATTTTTGTTTTTAAACACGTAGAATACAAACTATCTATGGAGTCAGTACCAACATGTTTTTAATTTAATTAACATATTTTAAACATATTTCACTCTAGATCCGAACATCCATTTAACATTAAGTTGACAAATAGACTAATGAAAAGATTAATTGATATAATACCGGTACTTTGAAGCCTCTCTTAAAATGTTTTATAGTTTAGGGTCAAATTATAATTTGAATAATAGTTTGAGAATGTCAGGAACAATTAATCAAATAAAAGTGAAAAAAAAACTACATTGGTTGGTTGACAGGTTCTTGTTATTGGCTTGATAAAACGTCAGATACAGTAATTCAATAGATTTAGGACATCTAACTCTTAGTTGATCTAATTGGTCGGTCATTTAATTTTTAGTTAACTAAAAGCCACCTCTAAACCTATGACGTCACTTGGTTTATTAGCTAATTTTGACCTTTAACTTAAGTTATTACTTAAAGCATAGGTAGAAAGGGATCTATTAAATGACCTAGTGATTGCATATGTACATTTGTTTCATTTATCATGTGAGTAAGAATTTCAACAATTTTTTGGAATTTTTTAAACACTACTTAATAGAAAAATATGGTTGAAAAAATCAATAATTTTGTTGTCTTTTCGTGGATATAATTATTGATATTTGAATTATTGATTAATTAATCTAAGTTAAATATAATATAGGTTCATTATGAGACAGTGCCAGAAGCATGCAGCCCCTAAGGGAGCAGTTGTATCTCCAATTCTCGGAAATAAACTTAAATTAGTGTGAATTTATTCTTTATTTTTAATTTAATGTTTAAAGGTAAAATAAATTGCATACGTATTTTAGAAAAAAAATATTCTTGACCTCATTTTTTAATTTTTAGATTCGTCACTGTTACAAAGCAATCCTTCTAACTCAATATACTTCATTCCTAATGTCAGAATTTAAATTTCTGACCTTATTTAAAGAATTTAACATCTCATTTTGTTAAATCAACTGTAATTAATAATAATATTTTTATCTTTCATAAAATAATTGATATAATACGATAATACTTTTTTGAATTAGATCTACTGATTTTATTAAACGAGATATATCCGAAATTACAACGAAAGTTCACAACTTAGTAAACAAAACACCTAATCCAAACATATTCCCAGTAAATAAAACTAGCGTCTCGAGATCATAAGATGACCATATAAGGAAAAGGTAAAAACCAAACCCAAAGACTCGAAACAAAATATGGATACAAACATCACTGTAGATCGACGAGGAAAGGTAAAACCATCAACAAACAACATAAAAATGTATATTATAATGAGGTACGTTGACAACAAGGTCATTACCACAACTCAATCGCGAAAAAAGAAACAGTGAATGTAATCGCGTATTCAAATACAGTTTGAAGGTCTGAGACAGAGAGATCAACATCATAATGAAAAGAGCGTCATCTTGATCAGTCGTGGCGTCGTCAGATCCAACCCTAATAGAAAATCAAAATAAAAAAGAGAAAAGCGTGTCAAAAGACAGAGAAAAACGTACCAAAAGGTAGAATAAATCGTGCCACAAGAGCAGGATAATTTATTAAAAATTAAAATATAAAACAAATGAAACGATAAATCTCAACGGTCGACAACCATTATTAGAATCGGTGCTACCACCGACGTTTTAAAAGAAAAGAACAAAGTTAATCATTGTGCGTGTTAGAGTATGCCCAAAGACCAATAATAAGATGATTGTAAATAACATTTGTTTTACCTTGTTTATTCATAAAAAGGCATTGCCATTATTATTTTCAGTTACAATTCTGCGTGCATAAATAAACTGAATTATAATAAAGTCCTTAGAATAATATGGTTATTCTTAAATGTCCTTAGTCGAGTATTATTGTGGGAATAGATAACAATAATGCATTAAGACAAGTATGTGTTAGAGGAAGACATACTGGATTGACCCGCTATGAGCATGTTTCTTGGATTATTATGTGACAGTCACAACATTGCTCATAGTGATAACTACATTTATGATCCTCAGACTTGAGATAATCATTATTTCAACATCGTGAGTGGCATATTTTGATATAGTCAAAGTGTGTCGTAGCTGACTACATTATAAAGACTGATATTGGATATGTCACAATCTATGTAGTGAGATATGGTTGATTAAGATATGATTTGTCTCTCCTACATAATAGGAGTAATATCGTAGGCCACTTGAGTTAATATGAGATATCATAGTTATTCGTTTATAATAGTCTACTCAATATATCAAGAAATATTAGCTGGACTATACAAGTGTGAATGTTCTATGACTTGTGTCCAATCTAGATATAAAGGACAAAAGGATGTAATACATGAAAAAAAGTTAATCATGAAAAAGGTTATGTCGAATCATGATTTATTGTAACTTAGGTGACAATGACATATTGCTAGATGTCACTTATTGTTTGTAATATTAGAAATGTTCTAATATTTACTACTAACGTTACGTGAACCTACAGAGTCACACCCACGGTTGAAATGAACATATATTAAACGAATTATATATGTACAAATTTGTTGTACACAGATTTAGTTAAATTAATATATATTTGATATAGATAGTTTAAACTATTGGGTAAATATTAAAAAAAATAATTATTGTAATTACGATCCAGCCTTTATCGAAGCACCCAGGAAACCTCCATGACTGCCCTTTTGAATCTTTCCAAGCATTCGAAAAACAAAGGTGCAATAGTGGAGAACTATTAGAAGTGTGGGGTTCGGGGGAAGAGGATGAAGGGTGGGGTTTGAGGGAAGAGGTGGGGTATTTTGGTAAAACAAAATTAATTTAATAAATATTTTAGTATATTGAATCGAAAATTAAGAAAATAAAATAATTAGATGACGTAGCACGTTCTGATTGATCAGGATGAATTTTTTTAACGGTGTTAACTTATTGGGCCAATATGAGTAACGACAAAAAGTTTAGGGGGCAAAAGTGGGCAAAATATAGTTTAGGGGGCAAGTTAGGAAAATAAGTAAAGTTTAGGAGAGAAAATATGGATTAAGCCTTTAATATATATATTAAAATCCTAATTAAAGTTGAATTGAGATTATATATATTTAATATATAAATTGAAATCCTAATTAAGTTGAAGGGATAGGATCCAGTTACATGGTGTAAAACTCATTTAGTTTTACACTAATCCATGGCCATTGGATGAGTGAAATGGATGGATGCGATTAACAGTAGAAAGTGTGAAGATTATCACTTGAAAAAAAGATAAGGAAATAATCTGAGTCATTTATTACTCTCATCCAACGGTCCAAAAACTGTGTAAAAGTAATTGAGTTTTACACAGTGTAAGTGGATCCTAACCCTAAGTTGGATTGAGATTATATATTTAATATATATATATTGAAATACTAATTAAGTTGAATTGAGATTATACATATATTTAATATATATTAAAATTCTAATTAAAGTTAAATTGGGATTATATATATTTAATATATATATTGAAATCCTAATCTGAGTTGAATTAGGATTACAAAGGCTATATAAAGGCATGAGAGATCTAGCGGTCGTTAATGTTTTTGGAAAAAACCTTCTAAATAGTTTAGAGAGTTTTTATACGCTTATTTCCTTCTAAATAGTTTAGAGAGTTTTATATACTCGTTTTAACTGGGTGAACTACGTAGATGTCAGAACGTTATTGTTGCGACTTAAGAATCGAGTGATTGGTTTTTTTATCTTCTCCAAATTTTAAATTTTAGATTTTTAACAGAAAATCTTTCATCCATTTTCACCTTGATTCGTTCCTCGTATATGAATCTCTGATGGTGATTGCTGATTTTTTTTCGCTGCGCCATAAAGTGTACCAGCGTTTCTCAACAGTGCGGCTAGAGTTATTTGAGAGAAAAAGAATGGCTATAGCTAATCGAATTAGGATTGATACGACAATCTTTTTGTACTTTATTACTAATAACAATTTTAATATTGTCACCCCTCAATATATTAACGTTTCTTGTAAATATTCTATCAATTAAATATTTTTATCATTTTAGTTATTGTTAGTTTGAACATTAAATACCAATTTAAATACAACATGATTCATATTCAAAATATATGATTATATAAAATTATAGTTATATATATAAAAATAATTTGGATCCGATATATTAAAAAATAATCTTCTTAAATTTTATCAACATTTTTTTTAACAATCATATCAGATTTATATATAAAATAAATAAGCACGTGTTTATATAAAATAAATAAGGACATCCAACTCCTAGTCTCCTACTTTATCTAATTGGTCGGTTATCTAATGTTAGTTTAATTAAAAGCCACCTATGAAGCTATGAGATCAATGGGTTTCTTGCCCAATTTCGGCACTTGCAATTACTATTAAAAACAACTATAATCATCCTAGTTTTAACTTAGTTTTAACCGAATCAAGTCGGAAGTATATATGGATGTAAGTACAATATATGGTCTTTTAAATATATGAAAAATATATTATGTAATAAATTTATTAAGTCAATTACATCGACCAACGAACATTTAAAGTCACATCGAACTCGCTTTAAAACTTCACAACAAGACAACAAATATTCAAATCACATTTAAATACACCTGTAGAAAGCGCATGATGACTCGGTTACGAATTCTCCTCGCCCCTCGACGGAACATCTGTCTCGAGGGACTCGCATGGTTCACAAGAGGCATATAAGGCTTTCCCAGCTACTCAGAACACTGCAAGACACCACTTTTACACGTGATTGCAGTGAGAGACAATTGAGTTTAAAGAGCTTCATAAACCCACAGATAAAAGGTTTCGAGTTCAAAGGCCAAGTTTGTGATCTGGGTATAAATCTTTAAGGGCATTGAGTGTACCCGTTCACGAGTCCGAATCGATGCCACAGTTGAAGTTTCGAGTTCGGGTTTAATGACAGAATAGGTTTTAGCAGAGACAAAACAGTTGAAAGCAACATACTGAACTTTATATATGTATAATATGAGTATCATATTGTTAGTTTGTTACCAAATGAATTGAAACTACAACATACATAATCAATCTTCCAACACCAGGTCCCCTAATTTCCTTTTCAAGAACCCTTTTAAACAAAGATACAGAAGCAGACATATTATTACAACTAAGTAGTTATTCCTCGATATTACAAGGAATAAACATTATTCGCTCATGTCGACGATTACGAATCAAACAAGTTCTTCAGAGAACGGAGAATGCAAAAGAAAACGATTCAAATATAAGGTGGACCGGGAAAGTTTTAGCACCAGAATGATCGGTCCTTCACCACGACTCTGTTTTTTCCATCCTTAATGCTTCCCTTGTAATCCAAGGTCCATTTCTCGAAAGTACAGTCGACAAAGTCATAGTATCCACCATGCAGAGAAAGCACCCCTTTCTTCACCCTTTCTTCTATCCATGGATAAGTAAGCAGGTTCAACAGTGAGTTGTTGATTGATTCCTGAAACGGAAGAATATCATCAAATACCGAAGCAGAATACTTGCCTTGGAAGAAACACAATCAAACTAAAAGAGAGTAAGAATACCTTCTCACAGTGTGTGCATTGCCGGTCAAAATCAAGGTTCGAAGCAGTAGCCTTTGTACTTAGCTTCGCATTCTTTCCAACATTAACCCAACTTCGGATAAAGCTACAGAAACAAGCGAGTTTATCTAAGCAAGCGATGCATGCAGAATTACTCACTCTTATCAGAAGATGCTAATGGTAGATTAGATTGCTACATAAAAGGTGTTTTTTCTAACCAAACCTTGAATCCGCTTCGTCTTGCATGCTCATGAGGGCACGAATGCCGCCACAGCAGCTATGACCAACGATTAAAATGTTTTCAACCTGCAAAAAGTAATTTCATCAGAAGTCATTATACTTCCACTGGTGGCATACACACGGCAATATAAAGATTAAAAAGCTGTAAAAATGGGGAATGGAGAGAGACGGGGAGGTGTGACTTACTTCAAGAGTATTTACGGAAAACTCCAATGCAGCATTAGTTTCTGATGGTCCACTCTGAGCAAAACAGAAAGGGAAAGAAAAGTGAAAAAGAGAATTTACAATATCAATTCCAGAGTTCAGATGCCTTAGAACCGAAAAGCAAAATCTACAATATGTACCTCAAATGTGGGCACCAAGTTCGCAACATTGCGGACCGTGAAGGCTTCTCCTGGTTCAAATCCCAAGATGTTTGAAGGGCATACCCTTGAATCTGCACAAGCAATCACCATGAACTGTTCTAGAAATGGTTAGCTAATGACATGGGCCATAGTCAAAGCAAATAACAACTAACAAGTAACAATGAATCACTAGAGAAAAACATCAGTACTTTTGGAGCTTGAGCCTTGGAGAGTGCTTGATAGTGTTCCGAGTTTTCCCTGCTCAAACATAACATCCGATCAACCGACAGTCCACTTCTAATTCAAGGCTAAAACAACTCGGTCAAGATTTCGCAGCTTACATATACTTATGGCTTTTGAAACTAAGGAACCTCTTTTTCATTTTGTCGAACAAATCACATCGACTTTCCATTTCCACTATGCTCTCCTGTTTGTCACCCCGAGTTAGCGCTGGAGGCTCTGCCGAAGCCTTCAATCTCACACCTGTGTTGCTCCTACAAATGTCCGGGAAAGACATTTGTGGCAGCAGAAAACAGATTTATCAGTCAAACCAAATCCACAAGAAACCACACTGCAGGCGAGTTAAAAACCGAATCGGAAATCAGCTTATCTCTTAAGAGTCAATCCAGAAACTTGCATTGTAGTCGTAATCTTAAATTTGTATAACTTCTCCTATAACAAATCATCAAACAAGACAGAAATCAGAGCTCAAACCAACTCACACGAGATCTTGTCGAATCCTCCACTAATTTAACTTCCTTACATGAAAGAATAACACATAATTGCAGCTTAAGTGACAATTGACAAAATCATTTCAATTAATCCAGATCCACAACCTTAATCCCCAATTTCTAAATCAGATCAAGCCTTGTTAATGCCATAGAGCAACAGTAGAACTGCAAAAACAGTTTCTGCAGTAAAATTACTATCAGATTCATTTCACAGAAAAGATAAACAATAAATACCTTTCCTTTTATAGACATCAAGAAAGTATTTTTCAATCCAAAAAAGAGTTAATACACTACTTTACTTCCTTAAACTCAGTTGCTTAATTTATCAACAATTCAACACCATAACTATGAACAATTGAACATAGAAGAAGATTAAGCATTATGAGCTATATATCTCCAAGAAACAACAGCAAATCTGGGATTTTAAACACTGGGGAATCGATTAAACCAGTCCCTAACCTGAAAGAAGTCCAGAATCTGAACTGGGTCGGTTGGATTTCCCCACTTTGGACACTGGAACCAAAGATCTGCTAACAAAAAAGTAAACCCAGATTCAAAAACAAGCACATTAAGCATTCGAACGATTCGAGAGAGGGAAAATGCGATAATGGGAGAAGGAGATTACCGTCGGTGATTCACTTGATGAAGGGTGTTTTGAAAGAGAGGTAGGTGCAAGAGCTGCCATTGGAATTTGATGGATCTTAAAAAAAGCTAAAGAAAAAGGGCTTTAAGAGAGTAAAGGAGAGTGCTTTGGTGATGGAAAAGAAATGGTGAAGAATTAGGAGAGAATCATTCAAAGTATATTGAAAACAACGAAGAAAAAGCTTTGGTTTTTTTCGAAAAAGGGGAAATGTTTATGTTGGTTGGTTGGTTGGATCGAACTGTCCTAACCTCCAAGAAAGACGGAGAAAACAATGCGGAAGTAAATGGAGCAAAAGTTTGTAGTAATAAATATATGAATTAATAATGAAAAATATAGTTAAAGATGAACTACTTTTTTCAATTAGTTAATTTAAGACAGTAGAGATTATTATCCAATACACTGTCGGTAAAAAATAAAATTTGTACGAGCGATATTATTTAGGGATATAGAGGTTAGAAGCTTATGCGGCAAAAATTAGAATTTATGGTTCATTGTTAAATTTTAGGGTTTAAATTTTTGGATTAGAATTTTAAATTTTAAATTTTGACTTGAAAATAAGTATGTTTGTGTAAAAAAAATTTACAGTGACAGTGTATGAAATATTCACCTTTATATTTTTTGAAAATAATTTAAGAATTATATTTGGATTTATAAATTGTGTAAACAAATTATAAAACTCTTCATGGTTAAGCTTTGAAATCTAAATCTCTAAATTTAATCAAAAATCATAAACCCTAAAATATAAATCCTTAAATCATAAATTAAATCTTGACCTATAAAATTGAAAAGTTCACATAAATTAAAGTTTAGGCGGTTTATACATCAGAATATTTTTTTTTAATTTAATTCAATTGTTTCTATTCATAACAAAGTATGTTTTTAATACACTAATTATATAAAAAATAAATTTACACAACTTGTTTATTTTAAGCCTAAAGCCTAAAATCAAAAACTCTTATCTATAAGCTTAAATTCAAAACTTTAAACCATGAATTTTCAATATAAACTTTAAAATTTAAGTCTAAAATCTAAAATTTAAACCCTAAATAAAATATCTAATTCTTAAAAACAACATATTTGTGTGACTAAACTCTACACCGTGTATCAAAATATTTTTTTATAATACCAAGATTTAAAGAATTTAATGTATAATCTAACTAAATCAATTAGTAATAGATAAATATATTTACATTATTAATTTCTTTATATATATATATATATATATTAAAATTAACATCTTAAAATTTAGTTTGTGGGGGTGGCCATGTGGTTTGGGACTTTCCCAATTTGGAACACAACCTGACCGAGCCTGACTCTGCTGTTTGGATTTTGGCCTCTTTGACGACAATTTGAATCATTGAGATTTCAACGTGATAAATTTATTTATTTATAAATAAATCAACTATTAATTTATTATAAAAAATAATAACTTAATTGATTTTGACGTAAGATATTAACTATCAAGAATAGTCAACCCGTCTATAGTTTATGTTTAATTTACAATTTAGTCTTAAAAATTAAAATGAGTTCAGTGATTAATAGATTTAAAATCGAGTCAATTTATCAAATTAAAAGAAGTCGTTTTCAACTTAAACTCCAAAAGTGGTCTTAATATAAAATAGATGATGTTTATTTTAAGAGACTGGATTCAATCGTTTTATAGGTAAAGTATGTGTGTCCATTGTCAAAAGGTTAAAAATATGTATGAGTATATACTATGTTGTAATTAGTGCCGTCATTGGGAATGAGCAGGAGGGACGCTCGCCCATGGCCCCGTTTTTTTTATAATATTTGATATTAAGATTTTATTTTTTAATATTTATTATTAGAGATGTACTCTTAAAATTATTTATTTAATACTTATTATTAGGACTCAATTTTTTCTAACATTTGTTATTAGGGGCCTACTCTTAAAATTAATTTTTTTCTCAATATTTGTTATAAAGGGTCTAATTTTTTTAATAATTATTACTAATTTTTAGTGACATATTCTTAATTTTTTTAATACTTGTTATTAGACTCGCTTTTTTCTAATACTTACAATTAGGGGCCTAATTCCCCATATTTGTTTTTAGGGACATTCTCTTAAAATTTAATTTTTTAATATTTATTATTAGGGGTCCAATAGGGACATGATTTTTTTTCTCAATATTTGTTATTAGGAACATACTCTTAAAATTTAATTTTTTTCTAATATTTGTTATTAGAAACCTATTTTATTATTCTAATACTTGTTATTAGGGTCAACTTTTAATTTTTTAATATTTATTATTAGGAGCCTAATTTTGGGGCATACTTTTAAAATTTATTTTTTAATATTTATTATTAGGGGCTTAATTATTTAGTTCGCCCTTGGGCCACTAAAATCTCAGAAACAACTCTGGTTGTAATCACCTTTATACTATTAAAAAAACGATTCGTCTTTATGCTTCACTTTTTTTTAATTTTTATATTTTTATTTCCTAAAAATCATTTTATTTTTTTAAAACCAAACATATTCGCCTCGATGGTTTTCATTATCTAAAAAATAAGAACAAAATTAATCTATGTTTCCTAAAATAAAAAAAAAATGTGTTCTCTTTAATTTTCCAACTCTATTTAATTATTTTTCCATCTTACCAAATAAAAGTAAAACCTTTTTGGATTAAAAGAGGGAACAAATTCCATCCATATATGATCTTAATTTTATTAGTGATTAATTTTTCGTATTTTGTTAATTTATATAAAAATAAACGTTGGACACGTGTTCTATACACGGTATAAGTATCAAATCTCAACTATCAATTGAAGTAAGGGAAAGACTTTTTTAACTTTATTGATGATCTTAATTCTCGAAGAAAAAAATGTGTTACCATTCATACATAAATACGTTATTCTAATGTAAAATACATTTCTAATGTGATACTCTGAACTTTACACAAGCCTTTTAATTTTTAAATTAAAGTTTTAAGTTATGATTTATGGTTTAAGAGTTTAGTGTATAGGGTTTAGAATTTAAAGTTTATGGTTAGAATTTAGAGTTTAAGGTTTAAGATTTAAGGTTTAGGTTTTAAGGTGCTAGGATTTGGGATTTAGGTTTTAAATTTTATAGAATGGTTGTGTAATTTTTTTACACAACTTGTGTATCAAAATATAACCCTTATTTTTAGGGTAAAACTTTGATAAACGGGTTGTGTAAAATTAATTTTACATAAGCCTGTGTTTTTACTTTATAAAACACAAATTCTAAATTTCTAACCCTGAACCCTAAATTCTAAACACTAATCTTAAATCTTAAACCCTACAACTTAAGCACCTAAACTTTTAACCCTAAACTAAACCCCTAACTCCTAAATTTGAAAAGTTCGTGCAAACATTTGTTTACACGGACTGTGTATCAAACTTTTTCTCTTATTTTTAACCCACAAAACAATATAATATAAAAATAATTAATACAACATGAATACATGACTATGATCAGTTGAGAAATCTATCTATCTATCTATCTAAATACAATTTGTATTACATCTATCTAAATACAATTTGTATTACATCTATCTGCACACCCATCACTAAAAAAATCAATGAAGTTTATATGATTGTTTTTTCCCAAAAAAAAATGTGCATTGAGTTAATTCGAATCGTATGTTGCATAGACCTTTAATTTGTTAATAGAATTTGAATTTCTGACATTGCTTAAAAAATTGTGTCTCATCCAACTAGATCAACTGATTGTTGGTAAAGAAGAATATACTTTTTTAACATATAATTTTGGTACAATGCATAAATTACCTATACCACTCTCCACACATAATCAAAAGATTTTGAGCGTTTAAACATACTCAATTTTATATTTTCTTATGCGTTGTACTAGCGAAAATGTTAACTGAGCTAAACTCAATCGACTAAAGGTGAGTATACTTCAAATGCACAAGAGTGAGTTTACTAATTCATTCTCTATGATCAAGCCAAAACGTAGCGGAAACATGCATTCAAATGCTATAAATTATGGGTATAAATTCATAGAAACATACTAAAATTGATATGCATTGGAAGGACTAACTTATTTGTGAAAGAGAGTTAAAAGCATGAAGATATGAATGGTATGGGGGTACTAGTCAGTCTTATTTTCTGACCACACTCCACCATGGTCCATATGTACTATAACACAAAACTCCATATTTAAAAATAAAATAAAATTATATATATATGTATGAATTTAGATTTAAGGTTCAGTATTATACTTAAAACGTTAATGGTTCAACTAAATACCTGAATTTAGTTTATTATTTCAAATTTAGAAATTTGATTAAACAAAAAGTGAATTTAGGTAATAAATTAAACTTCAAACCTATCTAAATTGTTAAGAGGAGAGGCTTAATCCAAAATTATAAATGGAATATTTCCTAAATTTCGATTAAAATAATAAATTTCTTTATAAATTTTATGATTATCTTCATACTTTTATTACACTTCAAATGAACTTATATAAAAATAAATTCTTAGCATAAATCAATATTGTATTTAACTAAACAATAAATGTTATCTAAATTTAATGAGTAATTTACATAAATTTAATATCACTTTTCATATATGTCTTAATCTTTTAATTCTATACTAAACTAAACTCATAAACCCTTAAATTAATTTAATAAATTCTAAAATAAATAGACATGTAAGGGATAAATTGTTTAGATATTGCAGTAAAATAACACCCCCATATTGTACTGTTATTTTTTTTAATATATTTCACTTTAAATAATACAAGGTGAAGTTAGTAGGGATACAATCCGACTTTGCTGCTCATTATTTTTTATTAAAAAATTAAAGTTTGGCGACAATAAAGCCAATGGAAACATGCCAAACGAATTTGATATGGTAAAGTTGGAATGTAAGTACCTCGTTTTTAACATTTTTAATAAAAAAAAATACACAATGAAGTCAGATTGTATTCCCGTCAACTTCATTTTCACTGAAGCAATTGTTATAGGCCAAAAAGTAAAAAAAAGTGCAATACTTGGGAAAATAATTTTCGCCACCGTAATATTTCACCAAGGAAGACGACTTGTAAGTATTATTTAAATGTTTTTCTTGGTTTATTTTATTTTGACTTAACTACAAAATAAGTTCTTAAATTATGTCTTCTTTTATAATATGTGTTTAAAATGTTTTTTTAGCTGAAATATGTGTTTAAAGTTTTATTTTTTACTTGTTTTAAAGTCAACTGAAATACTTATTTTAACACATATTTTAACAAAAAATAAAATTTTAAAAATTTATTTTAACTAAAAGTTACTTTAAATATCTATTAAAAAATATAATTTAAACACTTATTTTATTTTTTATCTGAAAACTATTATTGGTGTCTTTGTATCCGATTCTTTATGAAGCGTTAACGCTCAGCAGCACACCCCAAACGACAAACCCTCCACCAAAAAAGAAAAAGGAAAAAAGATGAATCTGTGAAAACTGAAAACGATAAATTCTCAGCAATCCCACCACTTTCTTCTTCCATTTTCCATACTAAATGAGCTTCAATCGGTAGGTTTTTCCTTCTTCTTTCTTATTTTCTATCTCTATGCTTCTGTGAATATATATATACACAGTTACACACACGATCTAGGGTTGGTTTCGACGATATCGTTTTCTTCTTTTAAGGTCTTTGGTTTTATATTGGCTAAATTTGGAAAAATTTAAACAGTGTTACCAAGCTCTTTATTCCTTCTTTCTATTATCTGGAACCCCATTTTGGTTATATCTTTGTTCTTCATGCTCCAGATTCCATTCTACTCATTTTCTCAGCTATTAACTTGCCTTTCTCTTGTATTTTTCTGGATTTGAGGTGAGATTTTTTGTTTGGGTTTGATTTCTTTTTACTAAACAGTAAACACCCATTTTTGTTTTGAGTTTTTATGTGGTTTTTAACATTTATAGCTCTTCCGTGAGGGTTAATGACTATAATTTTAGGATCTGTCTGTTTCTCTTTGAAAACCCTCCCCCAGTTTTCCATCACTTTCCCGAGAAAACTACCGTCTTTCTTTGATTCTTTCACTAGTTCATGCTTCTGGGTTTAGTTTTCTCCAAGGGTTTTTGCTAAATTTTGTTTTGTTTTTTCCGTTGAAGATAATTACGAGTCATTATCTTTAGTTTAAGCTTCGAGTTTAATCGAAAAACATTTGTTAGTTTTGACTTGTTCCCGTGTCTTATTTTGGCAGGCATTTGCACGTTTAAGTGCGGTTTATGGTGGTACTTACATGCTCAACAAGCCAGAATGTAAGGTAAAGCATTTCGAAAACCTCTTGGACATCATTCTTAAAGGTGGCTACATGAACAAAGAACCTGAATAAGCTCTTTTGGGTTCTCGTGGTGCATCCATTTGAGTAAAGCCTGTAATGGTGATTAGCCAATATAGTTGTTCAAAGAGTTTTATATTTTGGGTTGCAGGTAGAATTCGATGCTGATGGGAAAGCTATCGGTGTGACTTCTGAAGGAGAAACTGCTAAGTGCAAGAAAGTTGTTTGTGATCCATCTTATTTGCATGATAGGGTAACCTCCAACGAAACCTTGCCCTTCTCTCGTTTTTCTTTCATGGACATGTATGCATCCTCAAAGGTTGATTATATTGCCTTTGTTCGGTCATTTGTTTTCCGATGCAACAGGTTAAGAAGGTCGGGAAAGTTGCTCGTGCTATATGCATAATGAGCCACCCTATTCCTGATACCGACAAATCTCACTCGGCTCAGGTCATTCTGCCTCAGAAGCAACTTGGTCGTAAATCAGACATGTATCCTACGAACTTCCTCAGCTAATTTCTAGTCCTTTTGTTGAATTTAAAAGGCTGATGCAACTCATATATGCTCAACAAACATTTAAGGTTTCATTTTTGGTTCTGCAGGTACCTCTTCTGTTGCTCATATGCTCACAATGTAGCTCCTAAAGACAAGTACATTGCTTTTGTTTCGGCAGAAGCAGAGACCGACAACCCTGAGGCAGAGTTGAAGCCCGGTGTCGACCTCGTGGGAACCGTAGAAGAGATATTCTACGACACTTACGACCGATACGTTCCAGTCAACGACCATACAGCCGACAACTGCTTCATTTCTGCTGTAAGAAGACTTCTTTATACTATACGACATGCAAAAGGATCTCAGGACATCCCAATCTTACTGGTTCCAAGTCTTGAAAAATTCTTGCAGAGTTATGATTCAACAACTCACTTTGAAACCAGTGAATGATGTGATCGAGATGTATAGTAAGATTATTGGAAAGGTAGTGCTGTTCATTTTCAAACATTTATTAAGTACATATATTCATGTTTGAGCGTATTATTCTGATGATGCGAATATAGATTAGAATCAATCATGGCAGTTGAAGAGCGAGACTACATGGTGGAAGTCCATGACGCTGAAGAGCGCACGACATTAGCATGTCGTGCGCTCTTTAACAATGTGTGCTTTCGCTCTTCAGCGGTTTTGAGACTCTCTTTGTTCGAATAAAACCTTTAGAGTGTACCAATTTTTTTTGTTGGCAATGGCTGATTCTACAGGTTCTTGATTTATCTGTGGACCTGAGTGCTGCCAGTGCATCAGCTGAAGACGAATGAGAAGTTCTTCAAATCTGATTCCTTTCATGCAAAACATTAGTTGAGGAATTATGTTGTCTCTTCCTGTTTTTAAGCACGCTATATGATTCTCTTTATTTTCAAATCAAAGTGTTCAATTGACAACGCTCTCGAGATTAATGTTAAGATAATATTTTAGTACGATTTTAAATTTGATAAAATCATACACCTACAATTATATCTCATGCCAATAAAATTTTACATTGATGTGTATTATATAATAGTATAATGTGGTATAAATAATAATTTGAGGATGTGATTAGAACGTTTAAAAGCTGAAAATTTTAAAGCTCAATATTTATATTTTAATCTCAATACTAAGCTCAACCCAAAAGGGAGAAAAATAAAGTCAAAAAATATTCAACCAAAAAACTAATGATCAATTTATTGTTACTTAAATTACTATTTAAGATCAAAACTAAAAAGTTATTAAATTTTTAGTTAATTAGATGATCGACTAAATTAACGGAGCTTAGTTAAATTTGCTTACTATTTTTTTTAAAGAAAATCAATTTACTTAATAATTATAAATTTTAAGAGTTTGGTTCGATTATTAATCGAACTGACCGTTTGAATACCCTAACTAACAAGGTAGACACCCTTAATTCTATAAATAGTTGGCGTGAATTTTATATATTTTTATAACTATTGATATATAATTCATTGAGCGATTAATATAGATTACGTATTGTGGAGACTTATTATGAGATAATTCTTTCAATCAAACACATAATTTTACTTAAAAGATCTAATCGGTAATTAAAGGTAATTATACCTACACTCACGGTGGAAAACTTTTTCCACAAACACATTAGATTTAGGGACATGTTTTAGGTTTTATGATCTACGGGATTAGGTTTAGGGGTGTAGGGTAAAAATTTAGGGTTTATAAGTTAAAATTTAAATTTATCATATTACCATAAACTTAAATACTAATCTCTAAACTCCTAAATTCTAACCCTAAACCTATAAATTCTAACAACAACTCCTAAATTCTAAACCCTAAACTTTAAATTAAAAATACTTGTAAAAACTAAATTTTCACCACCACTAATACATAAAATATTTTACCATGAATGAATATTATACTTTTAAGTGTAACAATATTTCAAGGAATTTTATATGAAAATGATTTGTTCTTTAACCCAAAATAGACATACAGTGTACACTTACGTTAATTTTGTCATCTGTTTTAATAAATTTAACTATTGATTTTTTTTCAAAAATTAACTATTGATTTTTTTTCAAAAATTAACTATTGATTTTTGAATAAGTGGTAAATATTTTCATTAAATTTATTATATGATCTATCTGGTTCGTAATAAAAAGGTAAAAGACACATTTTTCTCTAAAATAATTCTCTAAAATACATTAATGTCTAAAAAAGTTAAAATAAACAAACAAATTAGTATATGACAAAAAAATATCACTCTATCAAAAAAAAAATATTATGAATCATTCTCGTTATATTATTCATGAGACTAACTAGTAAAAATTATTATTTTTATTAGTTTTTATGTCATATATTTTATCAAATCCATCTTCACTTAATAAAAATTAAATATAAATAAAAATTTACTTAATAAAAATATAATATAAAAATAATAAAATAAATAATTTTTATTAGTTAACCTCCACAAAAATATTTCTTAAAATGTAAAAATTGATCATCACTCTACGTCAATCTGACCCATTCATGATTCAGGTGCCCTTCCACGTGTCCTTCAGCGGTACAAACCGTAAATATCCTCATTCCAATGACCTTTTTCTTAACATTCCAATCTCCTCCTTCCTCTCCCAATCTTCTTCCATCTTTCTCCTCTGGCTTCACTTAAATTAATAATTTCCTTAACACAAACTTATTAAATTACAATAAATTTATTATTAATTTTTCAAAAAAATTTCACCCAGTTTTGAATTCTTCTTACATTTTTCTTTAATCGTTGTCCCCCCCCTTTATTTTTGAATATTTTATGGTAAAAAGTTTGGGGTAATTCGGATGCGAAAGGAATGACGAATTTGAACCACCAACAAACAACCATGTACGATTCAGGCGCCATGAACGTACAGCAGAACCTAGAAGAAGAGCAAGACGACGATGTTCCTGGAGGTGGCGGAGGCGGGGGAGGGGATGAGTCGGTGGATAACCCTCAGATCGGATACCAAGAAAGCGGCGGCGTTCTTACGGTTATGAATAATGGCATGGAAGAAGCTTCTCATGCCCATATTTATGGTAAAGGGTCCGATTTACCCGGCGGTTCCGGTAATGCTGGCGCTGATCAGCTCGCCCTCTCGTTTCAAGGCGAAGTTTATGTGTTTGATTCCGTTTCTCCTGATAAGGTTCGTTACATTTTGCATCTGATTTAAGGTTGATTGGATTAATTAATGTGTTTATTTGTTAATTTGGTGAATTATTTAGCGGCCTTTTGTGTTTATAATAATTTAGCTGAAAATCATTGGTTTTTGCATCTACGTTGGGGTTTATTATTCAAGTATTAAATTACTTTGTTTAAAGGAAATGAAGACAGGTCCTGTTCCATTTCTCCTCAATTTACATACTGTTTCTTTGTCTAAATCAGGTTTATCTTGTCTACTTGTTATGCTTTGCGTTTGTTTATGATGTTTCATGTTGAAAGAGAAAGGTTTCTGCTCATTGAAGATAGTTGTTTTAGGGGGATTCTAGCATAGTATTAAATTGCGGATGCAGTTGCAAAGTCGCCGTTGCGGACATTGCAGCCGTTGCGGTGTGATTTTTTTTCTAAAAAATAACTATGATTTTAAATGCGGTTTGCGGTGTTGTGGCCACCTCCAAAACCGTTACGATGCGGCCGGAGTTTAATACTGTGGTCATTCTAGTTGTTGTCAATTGTCATTATCAACTTTGCATGCATTTTGTTGATAATGTAAGTTAAATTTATTTGCGGTTGCATTCTTGCAGGTAAATTTCATACCAACAATCTTTATTAGAGTTACATCACCGAGTCGTGTACTTCTTTCGTTTTCTTACTTCTTGGGCTTCACTTCTTCAAATTCAAGTGCACAATTCAATAGTAGATGAATATGAAAATAGGCTGACATGGATTTTTTTTACAGATAGTGTAAATACGATGTTGCATTGATGGTGTAATTCTTTGTGTTTGGTCTTTTCAGGTACAGGCAGTATTGTTACTTCTAGGTGGATATGAAATCCCTTCGGGCATCCCGGCAATGGGGGCAGTTCCTGTTAGTCAAAGGGTATGCGTTAGATTAATGGTTCGGTTATCTTGTAACAAATTAGTGTTAGGAGGTTCTGTTTTGTTCATGTTTTGTACTTCTTTTATTATGTTCTCCTAGGGCATGGGTGACTTTCCTGGGAGGTCAGTTCAACCACAGAGAGCTGCTTCTTTAAACCGGTTTAGGCAGAAGAGGAAAGAGCGATGCTTTGATAAGAAAATCCGATATACTGTGCGGAAAGAAGTGGCTCTCAGGTATCCAGATGATCAGTTTCTCTTCTTTTTTCCACTTGGAGCTTGTTATTCAAGCCACTTTCTAACATACTAGATGTGGTTTGTCAGGATGCAACGCAACAAGGGGCAGTTCACATCAGCCAAGACAGTTTCTGAAGAAGTAGTCTCAGCCTCCTCGGGATCAAATGGGACGCCTGGTTCCGGACAAGATGAGCAAGAAACTTTGTGAGTAGCTTTTCCTATGATCAAAATTTTCTTCCAATTTATAATTGGATTGGTGTTAGACGACACTTAACGATGTTAGTTTCAAGTTTGTACTCCAGCTATCATTTGTTATGTGCTAATAAAATGGACTTTTGTAGATACCTTCTTTAATTTCCTATTGTTTTGCTAAATTTTCTGTGTAGATGTAGGCACTGTGGAATCAGTTCTAAGTCCACCCCTATGATGCGGCGTGGACCTGCTGGTCCCAGGACTCTTTGTAATGCTTGTGGACTCAAGTGGGCAAATAAGGTTTGTTAAATCACAAAATAGTTCTTTCATAAGTCTATTCCTCATTTGATTGTATGCAGCCTCGAGAGATCAGGCTAATGCGATGATCGACAGTCCACTCACATTTTGAGTTTCTTGGATCGGAACTATAGGAAAAGCATCTTTCTGGGGTGCATGATCAAACCTTAAAAGTTTGTCAAAAGCCTGAGTTTCTTATCTGCTGATCTCAGTTTTTAGTAACGTTCAGAAACTAACCCATCTCTTAGAAAATGATAAATCTTCCGTAATCTTTTGTAATTTCTTCGGTTTAGTCAACTGGGAACCATTGATTTACAGGGTGTTTTGAGAGACCTTTCGAAGGTCTCCACTGCAGCAATCCAGGATCCGATTGCGAAGACCACCGAGCAGGTATTGCCAGCTCTTAGAACCATGTTGATCATAGCTATCTATTACTCCTTCACATCAAGTTATTTACCAAAGTATTCTATGAATCCTATTAAACCGTTACTTCACAGGGTGTTTATCAGAGCGATGCCGAAGCCTATGACTTGGAGGCTGTAACTGTAACTGCAACTACAGATGTTGTATCTTCATCGAACGGAGATAACTCCACCGTCACCGCCGAAAGATGAGTGGCCGGTTCCTTCAATTACGGTGGTTGCTATGTTCCTTACCGGTTGATAGGCAGATGTCAAAACTTTGTTGTAAAAATCGAGTTCGTTTTACAACTGTATATATATGGTTTTTCATTGTTTTCGCTCATCATGTAAAGAATTGCGAAATCGTGAGATTGGGAGATACAGCCCAATTAGTTTCTGTAACTTAGGAGTAAGAAAAACAGAACTCAGTGTCGATGTTAGAACTTGTTCTTCCATATATGCTGAAATGGCAGCTTGTTTTGCTCATTTCCTTTCCCTTGTCCTCTCAATTCTCTGCTCATCTTCTCAACAGTTATAGATGATAAAACCAAATCGGATTGAGGCTGATTCGGTTCATTATCGGCCATGCCGGGCTCATTATTGTGGTGTGTTGAGTCTAACCCCGTATAGAGTTCAACGGTCGAGTGATTTAAATGAAAATAATTTTATTAAATTATCAATAGTAGACATTGTGATTTTAACAATAAACACACCTTTAGATATTGTGATTGAACCCGCGTCTCTTAGGATGAAGATCGTCTACTTTTTTCACTGAAACACTTGTTAGGTTTAATTTTTATAATATGACTAAATTAATATAATGTATATATGTCGAAGGCTAAAATTTTTACTGTATAATCAAAATTATATAAAACTGATAGAAAATGTTAGACTCAATGATCAATCTTTCTTAATTATTTGCTTTCAAAATTGATAGCGATTAAATTTTAATTTAAAAATGACAGCTTATCTATAAGGGTTCATAAGAAATAACACCTACCCATAAGATTTATTAATTAACTAAATTCCAAATAAAAATGATTTTATCTTTTTAAACTACTTATTATTTTATTCATTTTTTGTTTTTATTAAAAAATTAATAAAATAATAAAATTTTAATTAATTATAAATTATTTTAAACACCGTAAAATTAAATGCATAATGTGAAATTTTACCTTAACATCCAGCACAATAATAATTTGATTTCTATTTTTTTTGAAGCACCTTATCTTTAGGCCTCTTTGGTTTTATAAAATATTTTTTGTTTTTTGTTTTTATATTCATTTTCAGAAAATTATTTTCATTTCCAATTTCCTAAAAAATAGAAAACATGCTTGGTTAGGAGGGATGAAAACTTATTTTTAAAAATGAAAATAGTGAAAATGTGTTTAGTACCTAACTTTTCAAAATAGGAATGAAAAATATTTATTAAATAATTAAAATAAAATATAGTTAGAAAAATATTTTTTGATCAACAAACTTGTACGATTTTATTTTAATAAAATCATACAAGAGCAAATATTTGTATAGACCTCATTAAAAACCTCTCTAAACTTATCGGAGAAAAATAGTACCTACTCGAATATAAACATAAAGAACCAGAAACCAAACACCGAGCCCCAACAAAGCACCAACACCGAAACAAGGACCGACCATCAAAATCGCCCGATCCCTTGTACCGCTGCAATTGCCCCTTCTTCAGCGCACACACGCCAGGGCAATATCCCCAAACGACCCAGCGAGACCGACCCCTTGCAACGCTCAACACCAAAACATGTCATGTATGCCAGGGCAATTGCCCCATCCTCACCGCACACACGCCAGGGCAATGGCCCCAAGCGATCCAATAGGACCACACTGCCACCCATTACGAAACAAATCCGCACGATCCAACCCCTTTGTAGCAAGTGCATCAGCCAGACAATTTCCTCACGAAAAATATGTGCAAAACACACACAAAATAAGGCCTCCACATGAGCATCAATCACCATCAAGATATCCCAAAATTTCAAGAGCGACAATCCTTGTGAGAAATCCAACTCAATAACACAACCAAATTCAGTTCGGCAATCAAACGCACCTCGTCACGCCATCGGGAGCCAACAAATAAATAGAATTTCGAGCCAACCAAAGAAACCACAAAACCAAAGCAACACATGCCACCCAACATTGTCTTATCTTCATACTTCACTTCGCCTTTTGGCGATCCACCATATTGCGCAAAATATCTTTAATGATCTCTTCTTCTTTACCCAAAGTTGAAATTCCAACCAGCTTGCACAATTGATGATTCGATTCTGCATTTCGTAACAATTGCTCTTGTCTCACCTTACTATCCGAATCTAACACACTCTCCTTAGTCACTGATTCCCCCTTGCGCGGCCTCCACGCCCCCTTCTCACAATCACTGGACGCTCACCCATATTACCTGACTCGCCAAAAAGCTCGTGATCACCACTACCCGACCCAATAAGGCTTGGCTCCAAAACCTGTGTTACATGATGTGCATCGTCTGTGACGAGAATCAAATCCAAACCTGGAGCCCTCGTAACTAAAGGTTCTAGACTTAATCCTAAGCCCATCAAAGAGTCATGAATCCGATCAACCTCCTTACACGCTCTTGTTTCCTCATGGTTCTCACTCTCAGCCCTATCAATCATTCCCACCTCCTCCTCCAACATCCATACCTTCGACCTTATCCCCCTATCACTGGCATCAGACCCCACGCTACGATCATGTTCCCACAGCGCATTATCCTGCCACGTTGAAGTGTTGTTCAATTCCTTTCGCAAATCATCTCTAGATGCTTCGTGATGCACATGCGTTTCCACTGCCCTCACCTCCTCGCGGTCATCATCCTCACACTTATCTCCATTACTCATGCCTTCGTCATCCTCATCCACGTAGGAACAATCACAATTATGTCGAAAATAGATCTCCGCTTCTGTCACCCTAACCTTAAACACTTGTCCATGTACTTTTAGGTCGACAATCTCATCAATTCGATCCAATCGTTTGGTTTCAATGAGCACCCGTCCTCTCTCAAAACATGCTGGCGCCACAGTCTCATCCTCAATTCTCAACACTTTGCCCCAATGGTTACCCAAATTGTCAAAGGTCCCTGTTGACCAACCATGAACCGGCACCCCAAATACAGATAACCATGTACGTCGAGACCCCACTTGTATATCTGGAGACCAATTCAGAACTTTCTCAAACCATTTGGATAACAATCTGTTGTCCATAGTCTGACGGCGTAATTCAGTATCCTTAAACACAAGTACACAGGAACCCGCAATTCGCATTATCGAAAATCCATGTAATTTGGCGGTCCTCAATTCCGACGCCAATTCTGCAATTGTCATTGGCTTTAGACACCATCCAATTGCACAACTACCCAATAAATTTATATTCGCCTCTTCTACCATCGCGCCAATTACAGGTACTGCCAATCTCTTTTCCTGGAAATTCAATCCCACTCCAACCTCTTCATTCTTTTGCTTTTCCATAGCCGACGTCCGCCTTCGTCTCCAAAAACTGTCCCTGGTTTCACGTTCCGTTAAGGATGCCCGAATCCTGGACCCATATATCCAGACGCCATTTAGCCGATCTCGTACTCGCATCTCGTCGTGACTCCATCCGGACAAAACCAAATCGAAACCCTTCTCTATTTTTCTTATTCGGGATGAAAACATCCAGTACACAACCATGTTTATTAAAAACCTGCCATAATCCCTTCCAATGGAGGTTTTGCGACAGGTTATTCACGAATAGAGTCTATACACGCCTACCGCCTGAAGTGTTGACGTTGCTCCTCTCCATTACCACCTTTATCACCCGTGTATTTTACCAGTAAACGTGCAGTTTTACAGTCATACGCTAACAACGAATCGCATCCAAAAAGAACCCAGAACTGAAATAAGACCCTAGGACCCGCCGGCGACGAAAACCCCAACAATTTGAACGGTGCAGATTCGAAATGAAAACGCAATGGAAATAAAATTCGTCGATGACCCGCCGGCGATGAAAACCCCAACCTTTTGACGAAGTAAATCTTGAAAAGTTCGTCGATCTCTCAAATTGAGAACAAAGAAGTATCAAAATTTCACCCTAACACCCTTGATTTGAAACGCAAATGTAATGGCGGCGCAAGGATTTGGCAGGCGGCGCTCTCCCCTCACTATATTACGTGAGTTAAAACAAAATTTAAGGTCGTTAGAAAAATATTAGTATAATAATAAATAAATAAAATATGAAAATAAAATTTCGAATGTGTTAAAATTATTTTTTTTTCATGTTTTTCATTTTTTAAAATATTTTCATTGAAAATAATAGAAATATTTTTTATGTTTTTAAATTTTCACCCATTTTTATTTTTATTTTCTAAAAATCACGTATTTTTCTCCACTATTTTCCATTTTTTTGAAAGAAAAACAAAAATAGTCTTCATTATCTTAAACCAAACAGACCTAAGTGTTTTCTTTTTTATCAAAATAATTTTTTTGGATAATTTTTTTTAGTTTATTAACTATTAGCATTTATTGTTGACGTGACATATTCGTATATGGTAAAATTAAATATATGTAGATTTAATTGTAAAGGGTCAAACACAGACAGGTAACGGCAATATTTTTAGGGTTGTTTTGTTCTTTTAATTTTGTCTTTTAATTCAATAAATATGTCTTTATAATACGATTTCTTCTACTGTTTGATACTTTTTTTTTACTTTTTAGCACGTTTTTTTGTCTCTTGATACGCTTTTTTGTTATTTATTTTTTATCAGGGTTGAATTTGATGTCGTCACGACTGATTAAGATGACGCTTTTTTGATTATCCTGTTGATCTCTTTCTTCTGGACCCTCGAACTGATATTGATGCAAGTTTAGTCATCGCTCTTGTTCGCAATTGAGTTTGTAGTAATAAACGTGTTGTCAACGTACCCCAATTCTACAATATACATTTTTTAATGTTGTTTGTTGATGTTTTTTACCTTTATTGTCGAGTTTTGGTGATGCTCTGTATCTACTTTGTTTCGAGTCTTTGAATTAAGTTTTACCTCTTCTCTATTTTGTCCTTTTATGATCCAGGGACGTCAATTTTTGTGTTTTTAAGATTATGTTTGGATCATATTTGTTTATCTGCATTGTAAGCTTTCATATTGAATTTTTTCTTTATTAATAAAACTGACTCATTTTCAAAAAAAAATTGTAAAGAGTCAAACTAATATTTTATTTAAAATTTAAGAGCAAATGATAAACCGATTCAGGAGCAGAGTCACACAGGCAGCAATTCAACGGTATGAATAACCTTCTAATTTGTAAATTAACAGCAGTAGGAAGATAATTTCTAAAGAATCTCCATCCTGTTATTTTAACTTTTGCTGGTAGATTGCTATACCATATATTACCGTAGACTTTAGCTGATACCTGTTGAATAGGAGACGGCTCATCAGTAGGATAGGCATCTTCGCCACACAGTAATCTATAACCACTGCGTACTGAGAATAAGCCAGACTTATCAGCTCTCCATATTCTTAAATCATTTTCTGGAACTCTTGGTAATTTCATACATAGAATCTGTTCTGCTTCTAAATGTGAAAATATACTTCGAATTGCAGCTTCATTCCATGAATTAGAATCCTGGTCAATGAGATCAGAGACCATTGTGTAATCTGTATAGGTTGTGGTAGAATGAATTCGGCCATCCCCCTTGCCTGAAAGCCACGATTCAGTCCATATGTTGACTGAAAATCCATTTCCGTTTCTCCAACTTAACCCTTTTTCAAGAAGGCCCCTCGAACACCATATGCTTTTCCAAGTATATGATGGACATGATCCCAATTCTGCCTCCATAAAAGAGGTTGTTGGGAAATAACGTCCCTTTAAGACTCTTACAAGCAAGCTGTTGGGATTCGAAATAATATTCCAGCCTTGCTTAGCCAATATGGCTATATTAAACTTGGCCAAGTCCCTGAAACCCATTCCTCCCATAGCTTTAGGAGCACAAAGAGATTGCCACCGGGCCCAATGGATTCCTTTTTTAGAGCCAGCATTCCTCCACCAGAATTTACAGTAAATGCTCTCCAGGTCACGACACAAAGCCAATGGAAATAGAAAGCATTGCATGGCATAAATGGGAATGGCCTGAAGAAACGATTTAATGAATACCTCTTTACCCCCCATCGAGAGGAATCTTGAACTCCAACTATCAACTCGACGATTTGAAGAATCTCTCAAACCTACAAAGGCTTCGTGTTTGTTCCTGCCAACCATAGTTGGTGGCCCTAGATATTTTTCTGGGTTATTTGAGATGCGAACCCCAAAAAAATCCCCGATTTGTGATTGAAGATTAGGCTCCACATTTCAACTGAAGTAAATCAATGATTTATCGAAATTGATCTTTTGACCAGAGGCACCTTCATATCTTGACAATAAGTCCTTTAGAGCTGCGCACCCATGGGAGTAGCTTCGCCAAACAAGATACAGTCGTCAGCAAAGAAAAGGTGTGATAGGACAACACCACTACGCCCTACCTTAACTCCCGATATGTGATTAGATTCTCTCGCTTTATGTAGGAGTGCTGATAACCCTTCCGCACAGAATAGGAACAAGTAAGGGCTAAGAGGATCGCCCTGTCTTAGTCCTCTAGAAGGGCATAAGCTCGCACCAGGAACACCATTAAACACTACCCTGTAGGAGACAGTCGACACACACCTCATCAATTTTAAAGCAAAAGAACCTTTGCGCCCAGACTTCCTTTTCAAAGTGTGTAACACCTCATACGCCACTAACACATTGTCAGTAATGTGCCGGCCAGGAACAAAAGCCACTTGAGTAGGGTCAATGCAAAAATCCAAGAGCTTGCATAATCTATTCACAATGGCTTTGGCAATGATTTTATAGATAACATTGGATAAACTTATAGGTCGAAACTGAGCCATCGATGTGGGGTTGTCCACTTTGGGAATCAACACTATATTGGCACCATTAATCAGCTCCAAATCATGTCCATTATTCAAAATACTAAAACGGTACTCAGATACTTCGTTACTGACTATATGCGAATACCTCTAGAAGAAGAGAGCAGGATACCCGTCTTGTCCTGAAGCTTTTAAAGGAGCCATATTCTTTAAAGCAACATTAATCTCCTCGCGAAAAAATGGTTCCAAAAGCTTATCATTCATCACATTGGTAATGGAGGGCTGAACAATATTATTAATAAAATCAGAACCTGAAGTACCAGAACTGGTGAAAAGGTCTTGGAAAAAAGCCTCTGCTGAATGAGCCATCAAATTATCATCAGCAATCCAGTGACCACCATCGGATAGTAGACGTTGCACCCTATTCTTTTTCCTTCGATACGAAGCCCATTTGTGAAAGAAAAAAGTATTCCGGTCACCATGCCTTAGCCAATTAACATGTGCACATTGTTCCCAATACATCTCATCCTTATCGGATTCCATATTCAGAGCTAGCTTCACTTCTAAAATCTCGGATAAAATATCATCATCTGGCTCGTGCGTAGAAAGCGTATCCAGCTTGTCATTAAGTTCCTTGGAGTAACGTTTCCGAGAGAGTCTTCTGTTTTTACTCCAATCCCTGAGGACTTCACTAAGAAGCGAAAGTTTAATGGGGAGTTGTTCCGAGTTGGACATCCAAAAATCTTGGACCAGCTGCTCAAAATCAGGTTCTAAAGTTTAATGTGTTGCAGCAAGTGGATTTTGGGTAGTGATGAGCAAGGGACAATGGTCGGAGATAGTGTGAGTGAGATGTTCTAGTGTGAACTCCTTGAAAATATCACGCCATTCATTCGAGGCCACTCCTCTGTCTAAACGCTCCCTTATATTGTTTCCAGCAAGTCTGCCCGTCTCCCAGGTATACCAATTACCAGAATATCCCAAATCAGAAAGATCACAATCTCGCAAAACAACTCGCAAAGCTTCCATATTCCTTTCAGAGCGTATACGACCCCCTCTCTTCTCAGAAGCAAGCATTATTTCATTGAAATCCCCAGCCATTAGCCATGGAATGCTTGGCTCTGAATTGAGAGAACGTAATAAATCCCAAGAAGCTGCTCGCTGACTCTCCACAGGATCACCATAAAAACCAGTAAAGCGCCAAGATATATTAGTGGAAGGGTCTAAAATGTCTGCATCAATGTGATGAGAAGAATAACTGCGAATAGAAATCGAGATATCTGTCGTCCAAGCAAGAGTTAAGCCTCCTCGAAATCCAGAGGATCCAACATCAAAGCCATTAGGATACCCACATCTTCTACGTACATTAGCCATTTTAGTCACAGAAAGTTTTGTTTCCATAAGAAACAAAAGTTGGGGAGAAATCGATCTCAGTTTACTCATGAGTCTTCTGACTGCCCGTAGTTTCCCCAACCCACGGACTTATGATCTTCATTGTGACCGGCTGGCCCGTTGAACAAGGCCTGCCGATAAAGAAGTCGAGACACCATTCAAATCTGCTTGTTCAGAAAATCCAGGCGGAGAAGGCTGAGTACGAGGGCGTTTAAGTCCTTCCGAGTTTGCAATTGGGTCTTCTTCATCTGTTGCCATCATACGTTATATCATACCCATCAGGAAAGCTCAAAGAAGTATCATATGGGCTGACTGACCCACCAGGAGATGAGCTGTCAACAGACTTTGACTTCATTTCTGTTGAAATAGGTAACATAACAATTGGAGATTGGATTGCCATATTTAAAGCAGAAGATTGAGCCTTTGCAGGATTCCCGCTATTCCTCAAATTTGTGTTAGCATTAACTGGGGCTGGATTAACTCCACCAATTACGGGTTCATCCCTCAGCCAGGGACTCGTCGGTACCACTGCTCTGCGAGACGGTGCACGAAGGGAAGCATCCCTACCCATGGCAATTTCCTTCCCGGCATTAGCAACTCGGACTGGACAAAAACTTTCTCCATGGCCTAACAAACCACATACAAAGCAGAAAAGAGTTAACTTTTCATACTCGAAACGAACATAATGGGGATTGCCATTTGCCAACATTAGTTTCTTTCGACGCTTTAACGGAACCCGAATGTCCAATTTTCGAATTATCCGTTTGTAACCCAGTGTTGTTGCCAATGAATCATACTCAACGAAAGTGCCAATAAAATTCCCAATTGAACGTGCAATTTTCTCAGAAATAAATCCATGGGGAACATCATGGATAAGAACCCAGTAAAAGAGATGATACAGAGGGACTAACATGGGATCTTCCCCTTGCTGCAGGCGATGCATAACCAGAAGATGGGTATTAAAATACCATGGTCCACCATTTGCAATCCTATCAGCATCAACAGAATTGAAAAAGCGGAACAGAAATCTTCCTTCTCCAAAGATAATTATAATCGTAATACTATTATATTAAAAAATATAAAATTAAATTATATTTGACTTCAAGCTAAGATAAGAATTTTAAGTTTATATTAAATTATATTTTAATTCCATAACTGACTAACTGTATCTTGTAGAAAATCCTAGTAAGAAGTAGTTGAACATAGATATGAACGTACAACATACAGCTGAAAAAATTACCTACACATAGAGGGTAATAAAGCATGCATGTTCCACCTGACAGAAGCTTATATTAATAATGTATACTTAATTTTCAAGTCTCGCAAAGCAAAAGGCTACTTTAAACTTTGTTTGTAGGAAATTAAGATGAAAAGAAAATTATAAGAACAGATGGCGTGGAGTGGAGGAATTTGCCGGTTGTAAAGGTATCCCGGAACTCTGTGGTAAGGGCATGCTAGAATATAAGCTCATCCATAAACCTACCAATTCACGCATACTTTTGGTTTAACATAGTTAACCTGAAGATAAACATAAGTCCCACGTAAATCACTCAGAGGGTCGGAGCTAGTTATTTCCTGGTAAATAAAAGGAACTTAAATGACCCAAAATGCAGATAGCAGCAGCATGGAGAAAGAAGAGGATTAAATTGAACATTATTAGCAATCAGATGGACAGAGGTCATGATTGTCCACAGTGTCTTCTTTTTAAGAAAACAAAGTTGGTTCAAGAACAACAACAAGATGGACAGAGGAAATTAGGATGTCAAAATACATCATTCAACCAAGTGAATCTTTTTCTTGTAGTTTCCAGTAGAAAGCTAGCCATAGAAGACCACCATCTTCGGAAACCAACTTCAATTATATGTTCATACATCCAAACAATTATCATTATGCATAGCTAATTGCAGAACACACATCTTCACATATTACCACACTATACTTAATACTTGTTTGAAGACAGTTTAGAGAAGAATATACCTGGGTATAAAACTACAGTTAAGAGTAAGCTAGATGTTCCGAGGCTGTACAGAGACTACACCATTAGTCAAGAAGATTCATGTCCTTCGAGTTGAATGAAAAAAGAAAACAATGCTCCATCTCCCGTACGATCACCCTAAATTCAAGTTGCAGTTTAGTTGAGATCATTTCTTGACCATTTCTTCATCTTACACAATAAGAATTTAAACAACTCCAGATCCTCAAACTTTTATATATGTCCCATCATGTTGTAAATGATCTTATATCCTTAATTTTACTTTCTCTAGGAATATGGAACACAGAAAGAAAGTTACCACCGTTACCGTTACCATCACACTCTTGCTTACAGTTTTTATCTTTGCCGTATCGGTTCACTCTCGCGAGCTGGTCGGCTCACCGTCACCTTCTCCGGTCTGTGCATCCCGTAATTCCATTGTTGTTTTCTGTTTTTAGTATAGTTCTCTACTTATATAAACACCACCGTCACGTGCCTTGATTTAACATGAACTTTCTTCGAATACTTCAAATCAATTTTATATATACTCTGCAGGAAAATCTGGAGCTGATTGCTGGAATTAGAAGGCCAGGATCATTTTCGGCTTTCTGTCATTCAATGTGCAAGCAGTGCGAGCCCTGTATGCCAGTCGAAGTATCAATTTGAGCAGCGGAATTGGAAGAGAATGAGTACTACCCTCAAGTGTGGCAATGCATTGCCAAGAAAATATATTCCCACCGTAATTCTAAGTTTTTAATAAGGTTACATTGTTCTGTAATACTAGTATATGATCATAGGTTTGATGTTCTCCGAGTGTTTTCTCTGCCTAATTTGTTAACTTCAGAAGCAATATTTTCCTTTTTTGGTATGAAGTATGGATGCTCCTGCCTATACGTTTAATGTTCTAAGCAGAAATTAACTTATGTATCACAACTCGAGATGACGGTAAAATATTGATAAGTCTTCTGTACGACATCTCATAACTATATTCGGATAACCCGAATATGTTTCAGACATAGGTTTTGAACATGGATACTTTAGAAACATGAAAAAATCCAAATAACATATCACTGTCATTATACCATAAAACGAAAACAGAAATAAATAAAAGTAACAATCTTGGCATTGAATCTAGGGTACTTCAGCAACTCTCTTCTGGTCTACTTGAATCTCCATTCATGAGCAGCAGCAAAAAAATCATTCTCTTTCTGCTGCATATAAAAAGCATATTCAAACATGAATAAGATTAAAGTTTCATCAATAAACGAATCTAATTATTGACTTTAGAACTGTTAATGATCTCCCGAAAGTGCATGTCACGCAAGCTAAGACTTAATCAATAGCATATATTTCCTTTTCAATCATAGACAATGGGTTAATAATATATTGAATCTCTTAAAGTAGAGGGTATGCATGGGCGGATGTATACGAGATTTTTAGGGTGCAATTGACCCATTGAAAAATTTTCAAACTCATTAAAAAGTATAAAAAAACTCGAATTTTTATAGGAAATATAAGAATTAACCCCACTCGAATTTTCAGGATACGGAGTCAACAATACTTATTGTAATACTATAAGAAATTTCCCACCATGCTCTGACCCTACTATACAAAAATCCTGACTCCGCTACTAAAGATACGTTAGATTACTAATTTCTTTTACCTCAGTTTTGGCCTTTTTGCCTTGGTTGAGATTTGGGAGTGGGAATATATGAATCACAAGGGTTGATTCTCAAGGGGACCTTGCTTGTACCATCATGCTAATTGCTGGGCTATATCTCAATTCATGACAAATAAACAAGTGATTAGCACGGTTCGTCTGTCATCAAGATTGTGAACAGAACCGGGCTTTCATTCTTGAGAGACTGCATGTCCAATCACCAAGCCTGAAAATGTATTCACAAAACCATATACTCATTTCGCAGATTTATAGTGTTCAAATCCTTTAAATGTGGATTCGATGATTGAGGATTACTAAAAAAGATAAGATACATTGAAGGACACTCAATTATTAGTAAAGTTACAATTGAGTCGCTCAATTAAAAGATTAGTTACGATTGAGTTACTTTTCCGTTAAAATACAAACGAATCTAACAAAGTTTGGTATAATGACAGTTTTAGTTCTCAAAACATACATATTCTACTAATTTAGTCTTAATTCAATAATTTTAACCATTAATATTTAAAAATTATATCAATTTGGTAATTTTTCTTCTCCCAAATTGTTTGTCATTTATCGTTCATCATTATTCCTACTTAGGTACTATCAGTAACACAAGTTATACAAAACTTGATATTTTAAATTAATTATAAACATGTATGTTGTTGTTATTGCTGTTGTTGTTATCTATTTATTTGGTTCTAGTAGTAGTAGTTCATATTATAAAATATAATAAATTTAAAATAATTATTTATATGGATATTAAAAAATATAATATATATAAGATGATTATAACTATAAAATTATACTTATATGTTATTTAGTTTTATAATAAATATTTTTTAAATTATTTAAATTAATTAGAACATCATAAAATTAATTAATTAATTACATAAATAAATCATATAATAAAAAGAATATTAGATATTAATGTAATAAAATTATATTTGTCATCGCTTCCTACATATTTATGCTTTATTATGTAAAAGCAACTTGTGTCTTATTTTAAATATAAATATTTTTAATAGATTTTATAATAATAAAATTTGTTTAGCAATTAGTAAATATGTAAAATAAGAATAAAAAATTTAAAATTATTGTAAAAACTATACAAATTTTTAATGAAAATAAACAGACAGAAACCTATAGAAATTACGTTGTAGCAGTAATTAACACCTAAATATTTTCACAAATAGTTTAAATATATTTAAATGAGTTTGATTTTAATATAGATACAAATTATAAATCTAACATTGAAAAATAATTATAAATATTTACATTTATAAATTTGTGTATTAGATTAATTAATACTTTTAAATGAAGTACTCTAAAATTAACAAGAGTATACAAGCAATTTCGGAGAAGAAAAATGACTAAATTGGTATGTTTTTAAAATATAAAGAGTTAAATATATTTAATTATTTTGAATTAAGACTAAATTGATAGAATATATAAATATTAAGGACTAAAACTTCTAATATATTAAATCTCGTTAGATGTTATTATACTAATAATTGAGCGAACTCGGATGTGGTTTACCCAAAAATAAAGGGCTCTTATCTAAAAATAAAATTCAAAAGTAGAAAAATGACCTTCTGAAGGAGGGAGGATCGTGGGAGATGATTTGAATGTCGGGGATGTGGGCAATGTTGGGCCAATCCTTTCCTGTGTCTTTCTTAAGCCGCCTTTCCAGATGTGGGCATCCTTCGATTCTCAGCCTTTGCAGTGCCGTCCATTGAAGCTTTCTCAGAGATTGCAGCTTAACCATTGTCGTCCATTCCTCCAAACATGGTGATCCATCTATTGTGAGAACCTCGAGTGATGGAAAACAACTTTCCATATCTCCATAGAAGCCGCTCAGACCACCCATTCCCTGAATAGTAAGGTCCTTAAGGAAGCGTAATTTCCCTAGAGGTGGAAGTTGATCGCATCTTCCACAGTCTATTAGTTCGATTTCAACAAGGTTTGGTAGAAGCAGATCCATCATCCAATTCGGAAACCTTGCACCTTGGTAACCACTTATGCACAACTTCTTCAAGCTTGGATGAGGTTGGAGAGCATGCAGGATCTCTTCATAATTTCCATGTTGCCGATGACTGCTTTCCCTGCTGTGCCAAGACAACTCTAATGATCTTAAATTTTGCTTCTTTATCAAATTGGCATTTTTAGCTTCTGTTGAATTCTTCACGTTGCCAAGTCCCCTGATGCTCAATTCCCCCTCTAGGTCCAACTCTTTCAACTCATCAATGCCACCACCTTTGTCCTTTCCCACAACAAACTTGCTGAGCTTGCGCAAGCATGTTAATTCTCCCAATCCAACAGGCATAGAAATTAGATCATCACAATCTCTGAGGTCCAAGTACGTCAGATTTTTCAAGTTCTTCAAACCCTTCGGTAACATTTCAAGATTATAACACCATGGGATATTTAGTGTCTGCAAGTTATGACGGAAGCTTATTGATTCGTGAAGAGCTTTAACATTAGGATCATGAAAGCGTAAATACCTCAGGTGCTTCAAACTTTTAAATGCAGCGTTGCCAAGTTTACCACCAACATCCAAAACCTTTAGATGCTTTTGATTCCTGACGAAATTGGAAGGATTGGAGATGTTACAACGAAAGCGAGAATTGCTATCGAGGATCAACGAACGCAACGGTGGCAATTTAGACAAGTCTATGATGCTTGTTGATGAACTGCTGTTATGAACAAAAACGTGCTGAACAGTTTTTGGTATTTTCAACCTCTCATCGGGCTCAATCACACGGCATTCGTATCCCTTAATTGATGTTGCAACGTCGTGCATCAAATCATGCATTTTACACGCAACAGTTCCACAAACATCCTCATTGATTTCTTGGAAAAAGGACCTCCGAGTTAACTCAGAGAATATTTCACACCCCATATCATGCAAATCCAATGGTCCTCCAGAGGAATAAATCCATTTGCCATCCATAGTCCTATCAGCTCATCCTTTTTCATGACATGATCTTTGGGAAATATGGAGCAAAATGAAAAGCACTGCCTCATGAATGATGGAAGATGTCATAACTTAACCTCAACACAGCTACAATTCTACTTGCCTCGTCTTCCAATTTCCATATCTCGCTGTCTCTGACATGTAACCATTCACTTTCCTGACTTTTGGAACTCAATATGCTTCCGATGGCCTTAATTGCTAACGGAACCCCTCCACATCTCCACACGATCTGCCTCCCAATTGTTTCCAGGTCCGCATTGCCTTCATTCGTTCCCATGCCAAAGGCTCTTCGCTTGAATAAGGACCAAGAATCATCATCCGACAAACATCCCAAGTGATGCCGATGAAAAGGAACTGGAGCCATCATAAGAGCAACTTCTCAAGTCGAGTTGTGAGAATAACTGCACTTCCTCTCCCTCCAGACTGTAGCGCTTGTTTCAGTCTATCCCACTTGTCATGGCTTTCGTCCCACACATCATCAAGTACAACCAAAAACCGCTTCCCGACAAGCTTCTCAACTAAGCGCCGCTGCAGGGGATCTAGATCTTGGATATCGCAGGGCATTCCTTCAATGGATTCCACAACGGCTTTGGTCAATCTTTTTACATCAAAATCATCCGATACGCACACCCAAACTCTCAAATCAAAGGCCTTTGCCACGCTTTCGTCGTTGTAAACCAATTGAGCAATTGTTGTCTTTCCAAGACCCCCCATGCCACATATGGCATAAACGGAGAGGTCATCATGATCATGGCGACTCGCATTTCTAAGTATCATACTAACCATCTCTCCCTTCTCATCTGCTCTGCCAAATACTTCAGATTCATTCACGAGGGAGCTGGTTTCCCTGTCATTATTACGTTCAATTACAGCTTCTCCCACACCCGCTTCCAAGTGGAACTTGATTCTCTCCTCAGCAATGGCAAAGCTCATAACATTTTCACCTTCTAAGTATGATGCGGCTTTAACACATTTTAAGTTCTTAGGAACAAGTCATATTTTTTCCCATATATAGTAATGAGTCAAGTTTAAATGCATCCAAATGTGCAAAGAAGTTATCTCAATACAATCCCACCATGTGAGACTCAAGACTTTCACCAGTGCTTAAAAGAAATGGCTCTTGCTATATACATGACAGGTCTATCCATAAAAGACATGTTAAATTCCTTGCTTGGAAATCAGGTTTCACATGGTCTGGGATAGGATTTTTGACATTATTAAGAATGAAGATAAAGTTAATATAATTTCATGTTGGCAAATGGTACAAAATAGTTGTCACCTGTACCCTTCTCTGATGGCTTTAGTATAAAACTATTACCACAAGTAAACGCGATAGATAACATCTGCAGGTAACAAAAAACAAGAGGAAAATGAATGAGGATCAACTAAAACAACTAAATTAAAAATGTTTCTACCATTTTTCCTTCATCAGAATGCAAAACCTGGGAGGGCAATGCTCTCCCGTTCTTGAAACAGATTAACAATACTAAACATAAAAACAAAGAGCCCCTTGCATTATGAAGTTACATCAAACTCTGACAACAGTTTAACTCTTTTAGCACAGGATTAAAACTAATATAAGTAATCCTATTACTTATCATCATACTAAGTAAGAAAAGTGATACTATTAGACAACATTGCTATTTTCTTGGACTAAAAGCAAACTAAGCTTACCCATAAGGGGATCATAGCCGGAAAGTCAAATGGACAATACCAGCACAAACACCAAGAGGTTCTATAATGCTATAAGAATCAACTCCATTAGAGACATTGGAAACAAAGCCCCCAATTTGCATATTCGCCAATCCACAAGCATGTTCAACCACCTCTACCAAGAAAAATGAAAGATTTCATAGAGCAAACCATTAATAAAAGATTTATTCCAAAAAAAACTAGATGAGAAAGAATATTATAGAACACTAAAATCGGAAAAAAGTTACTAACCTAACCCACACAAGACATCATCATACGCATCCTTCAATGCCTTCCCATGTTCATTGGTAATGTTCATAGCAAGCTTATCCTAAGGACAAAATGATTATTCCCATCAATAAAAGATATATGCCAATCAAAAACAGAACAAGTGGAATTCTAGAGATTTACAATGTCTCTTTTAATAAGCTCTTGAAACTTGAACATCATACACTGTCGGATGGTACTTGGAGTGTTTCGCCATGATGGGAAATCCCGTTTTGCTGCAAAAACTGCTGCTCTGAACTCCTCATTTGTAGTCAAAGGAACTTGAGACACCACTTCCTGTGTTGCCTATGAAGGATTAAAAAAGAAATGATTACAAAAAGGTAATCCAATCATCTATTTATAACTTGACCGTCATGAGTGACTAAAACAGAAACATTTTGGGTACTTACAGGGTTTATAACATCAATTGAAGCAAATGACTGTGAATCAACAAATCTGCCCCCAATGAGATTGGGAACACTCTGACATGCAGCACCAAGACAGTTTAATACCCATTTAACTTCAGAGAATAATCCAACAAGGAGGGGGAGGTAGAGGAAGAGTAAAAAAAGAAGAGAATAATTCATTTAAGCACTCATTGTGACCTAAGTGGTTTTGAATTTGAACAACAACTAAAGCTTACCGGAGGATTATGTTGCCTCCACAAGATGGCTCTATAACTGATAGATAATTGTTTCTTACAGCAGATTTTTCAGGTTTCAATGACTTGTAGTTTTTCACTGAAAGGCAAACAAGTCATCACTTAAAATAAGAAACACTGCAAAGAAACTGGAAAACTAGAACCAAGAAAAAAGAATCAGACAATGCTTGTCATGATGTGTGGAAAAAAACCTGAGATATTTTCTTGCTGAAGCTTGGCTTTGACATTATAAACATGCTTTGGTGTTGATAAAAGATCAGGGTTGCTTTGTCTCAGTCTCTTTAGAATTTGAAGAGGTTTATTCCAGCTTCTGTCATTTCTTTTATTAACAGGACTTCCTTCACTGAAAAGGAAGAAGCAGATGGATGTTCAGCAATGTCCTTCAAGGGTTCATGGTTGTGTGTACCACTTTTAACAGTAAGTACCCACAAACCATTATATCCTTTCTACCTACAACTTCAAAAGGGCAGTCTGTAAGTCGAGAACCAGTTTTTCTCCTGCAAATACGTTCAGCAGCAGACTCATCAATAGGTTTCAGCCTGTTACGATAGACCCCACCTCTGCACAGCCAAGGAGTACCACTTTGTCCCTCTTAGATTGCTTAATAGTAACCACATACCCTTGCGATACAGCAAATTCACCAACATGTTGGATAAGTTCTTCGCGATCTATAAAGGCTCAACGTGGAGGAGGAAGCATCTGCGCCTGTTCATTAAACTCTGTGCTACATTCTATATCAATCATTAACAGATGAAACGTATTACCTATAGTAAAGCATAATAAGCATTACGATTTACGCTTTAAGATCTACTCGTCACCTCCAATTGGTAATTATATACTTGATCCTCGTCCTCTAGGACTTCACTCTCCATTGAGACAAAGTGGATCAAAATACCTACATTCCCCTGCCGAAAAACTGAAACCATGTTAAATGTTAAGAACTAAAATCTCCATTACTATAAAGAAACACATTATTGTCCATGCATGAAACATAGATATGGACATTTACAAAAGCTGTATGTGTCATCCAAAACATTTTAAATACATGACATTATTAATATAGTTCACAAACTATTTTTTCTCAGAAGTTAAGCATTCATATATGATTCACTCAAATGAATACTGGAATTGGAACGTCAAAACAATCAAAATGCCAAGATACCCATATGCTTGAAGCCCTGAACTAATGCGCCAGAATTCCGATTTACCTCTGTTTATAAACATAAAAGAAGAAAACTTTATCAAAATCTCGTGATTCCCTCTCATGACGAACTCTCCACTAAACTAGACTCGGCATGTCGATTTACTTCTCGTTCTCTCGGGCATCAGACAGAATTCAATGTCATTAGCAGTACGATGAAAGAAAGTTGGATAAGAGTTGCAGAGACTTACCGGAAAAGTTGCGATCGGGCTCGAATCGACGGCACTGGACGTTCACTGGATTACGTAATTTTTATCTTTCTTTCTTTCTTTCTTTTTCGGAAGGGGGTTAATGTGCTCTTTCTCGCAGTGGAAATATTTTGCAGAGAGGGAGGGTCGGGTCGACGGTAATTCTTGATGGGTCCGAATCAAGAAAAGGATGTACGTGTTTGGTTTATTGAGTTGAGAGGGAGGGCCGACGGTATTTATTGTTTGAGGGGCCCGAATCAAGAAAACGCGTTAAGATGTATTTCAAACAAACGCGGCCTTCTTGGTTTGTTTACTACAGCTCGCAACGAGTGATTTTCTCTTCTCAACGTTTCAATCAAATTTTATAATTAGTTTCTGTTTATTTATAATTTATGGATTTAGTTTATATATTAGAATTGGTCGATTCACTCGATCATAGTTTTTATACTTTTTATGTTAAGAATTCAATTACGATATAAATAATAAATAAAATATGAATCGAATCTATAAATTAAGTATAGAATTAGTACAGGATTTAATAGCATAATTTAATTTAACGACTACTATTTAGATTGTGACTAAAATCTTATTTACAGAGATGGAGCTCCGTTAGGGCCTGAGTTATAAAATTAATTTATTCGATCAATTTTAGTCTAATTATCATTTGGTTCCTGTAAAAATAAATGTTCAAATTAAAAAAATACAAGAGTTTATTAAATATATGATCAAATATAGATTGAACAAAAAATAATGAGCCCGCATTATCAGTTTTTTTTATTTAATATCAATTTAAGTCTTTATAAGTTTAAATATTCGATAAATTAGGCATTGCCTTATAAATTTTAAGTTTTAAATACTTAATAAACCCTTGTATTTTTTAAATTCAATATTTCGGCCTTATAAATGTTCAATCCTGGCTCTGTTATTTATTAAAATTCTTAAATAGTATAGAGACTAAGTTCGTGTTATGTTTCAGAAGCAGATGACATTTTTGTATCCATTTTTTTAATTAAAATAATAATAATAAAGGAAACGTGTTTGAATAAAAAAATTAAAAATGATTTTTTAAAAAAAACTTAGAGTTAAATTTAAAATTCAAAACTTGAAATTTATCTCAAACAAGATTTTAAATATGAATTAAATTGTTTGAGTTTTTTGTTTGATTAAATTTAAGTAAACCTATTTAATCATAGAAATGAGTTCGATTCTCAATTTTAAGTTCAATTATTTATACTCAGGTTTGAAATAAAAAGTTCTAATGCTAATTAAAAAAGAGTAAATATTTGATATATTGTCGGAATAATTTTTACACAAGCATATTTATTTAAACTCCACAATATAAAATCTTAATTTCAATATTAAATTTCAAAATCCTAAGCCTTTTAAATTTTAATCTTAAACTTTAGATTTAAAATCTTAAAACATAACTCTAAATAAAACCCGCTTGTGAAAAATATATTTTCTATTACCGGTACATGAAATATCGTCTTATTAATAATCTTATTTGATCTATAAAAAATATTCATTTACAAATCTGACAATTGATAATTCGATTTATTTGAATTTAATTCGAACATAATGTTTTGACATGGATTCCACGCTCCAACTAAGCAAAGCCCACCCAATTAAAAACATTCTAGGAGTTAATGGTGCCAACCAGCTCCCCAAGGATAGAATTAACTTCATGAAAATGGATAGATACTGTCATTTTTGTCAAGTAATTGAAAGACGGATAATTTTATTCAAAATCTAATGATATTTTTAGTCTTTAAATTATTTTTATAAAAATCATTTTATCTTTATATTTTTGGAAAAAATATACGAGTAAACATATAATTTATTGGCGCAACTTATAAAAGAGGTAGGGTGTCCATAACTGGGTTATAAAGTACATATATGGCTAATTAGCTTATAATATAAGTTAATAAAGTAGAAGAGATGAAACATAATAATACTATGATAGTGAACTTATTGGGCATTTAGATCTGTGACCCGATTATGAACACTCCTAAAAAGAGGCGTGTAAGACTATATGACATGCTAATTATACTTGACTATTTCTCACAACATCTTCGAGACATTAAATTAAACATTTTCATATAAGTTTTTTTGGACAATTTAATATCTTAAAAAGTAGAGTCACATATTGATCCAAAAATACATGGTTCAATTCTTAATTTCTTTTATGTAAATTTTGAAGATTTTTCGAATTCATTGTCAGTTATGTTATATTATAAATAACTTTATATACACTTGATTTTAACTTGAAATCGCTTTTATCAACAACCTCTAGAACAAGTGATTAAAAACCTAATCAATCGCTTTTAAATCATTTTAAATGTCATTCCTTTAACATATGCCCAAAAAATTATCTAATTATTAATTGTGTTCTAAAACATGTTATTAACCATTCAAACAAACCATTGGACATAGTAAACATATAAAATCCATGTCATGGAACCAAACCATTCAAACACATTGTTTGCAACTAAAAAGCTTGGATAAATGCACCAACCTTAACAAAATCAAGATTAAGACTAAATCAAACTTCTTAAAGTTTTTCGTTTCATCTATTTTCTCAGTTCCGTTTTGATGAGCTATCATCAACATCACATTGGAATAACGAGTTCTATGACGGACATATGTAATATCTGATCCGAATTAGTCAATTAATAGAATGAATATTAGTGGTTAAATAAAAAAATGTAACCAACAAAAGAGTTGTCATTTATCATAATTAAAGTTTCGAAACTTCTAAGAAATAAGCATAAAAGTTCATAAAACTTCTAATAACATGGTTGGTCAAAGTGATAAGTAGCTTAGTATCACTTAAACAGGTCTTAAGTTCGAAGCGTTGTGCATACAAAAAATCTCTGTTAGAAGACTCACCCATCAAAATTGGTGTTCGACACTTGGGTCGGTCCAAATTAATAAAGGCAGAGCCTAAAAACTAAAAGACAACTAAAAAAAGTCATAAACTTCTCACCTTGCTCTTTCCAATAAAGTCTATCTCTTCACGCACTCGAATTTATTTTCTAAGATAATCAACTTAGTAGACTATGATATCTTAGCTCATGCAAACACCTTTATCTCTAATAACCTTCTTAAACTTTGGCTCAGATTGTAGAAAATTTCCAATTTTTTTCTTGCTCCAAAATAACAAAGGAAAAATGGATGGATACAAAACTTCTTTTGTTTTATTTTTGGATAAAATACTTCTTTTGTTTTACTTTCCACAACAAAGAGAAAAAATGAGATCAATTATATGATATATTTTTTGTAATAATAGCCGCTAACGTTATAATTTTTTATTTTAATTATTGATCGTTACGTTTTCACTAAAAATAACAAAAATAATAACGCAACATGACATAATAGTAATTTTAATCCTTAATAATTAACTTTAGCCCTAAATAAGAAAATAATTCAATAAATTTAACCTTTAACGTTTATAAATTATATCAATTTAATCTTCATTTCAAAATAAAAATAATTTAATCTTCATTCAAATTAGATTTTGGTTTAAATCCCACTATGTGTAATAGTGTGAACATTGTTTATATTTATTCTAGCTTAGGCCCGAATATATTCTAACTATCGGTTAACTCTAGTTTGATCAGGCTTTACAATGGTTAACTTTAGTAATAATTATTTGGACGTAAATTATTTGTAAATTGTAACTACAGCATGGGCGGATGTACATTAAGATCTGAGGATGTAATTGAATTCACTATAAGATTTTCAATAAGTTGATATATAATTTTTTATAAGAAATATTAAAATCGATCTCGCTTGATTTGTTAAGGTACGAATCAACAATACTTATTCTAATGATATAAGAATCTCACATACCTCACACTCCACTCTAACCTTATTATTTAAAAATCTTGACTCCGCCACTAAACTACAATTATAATTGTATTTATAACTTTAACGACAATTATTAAAGGGCGGAGCCAGAATTTTCTACAATTATAAGTGAAGTATTTGGATTTGAATCCCATATTTCGCAACTCAATTTTTTTTCTTATAAAAATAATTTAACTTAAAGTAGTATTAATAATTAATAATCAATAAATTTAAAGAATAATCACATGGTTTAGTGAGTGGCGGAGCCAAAATTTTTATATAATAGGATTAAACAATAACTAAGGAAATTTTTAATAAATTCTATACCACACAATATTTATTTTGACCCCATATTTCACAACTCAATTTTAATTTTTCTTAAAATAATAAAAATTTCATAAAGTAACAAAATAATTAATAATTAACCTTTCAAATTATAATATAGATCAGCCCATGGGTTTAGTTGAGATGGTAAGCGTCTTTCCTACCTTAACCAATAGTCGAGATTTTAATCATCGTCTTGAGTATGAAATAACTTTAAAACTTGTAGCTATCATTTACTCTCATTATGGACTAACAGAACACAAAAAATTAATCATTAAATTTGTTATACTTCGAGAAACCAAAATAAATAAATAAATTTAAAGATATTTTTAAACTAATAAAATAAATGGGGACTTTAAATTAATAGATATAGTACAATAATTTTTAACTGTTGGGGTTACGAGCTAATTGTAAAATATTAGATTTGGGTCGTAAGACATGCTGTCAACCTTTCTCTTTCCTTGTACTTTGGTCAAAATTTAATATTAATATATGATATGTTGATGATTGACACTTGGCCTATCTCCATATTTCAAGGCATCAAAAGCATAGTATTAACGTTCCTTAATAATTTAATTAACTTTTAAGAGTGTGATTAAAGTTTAATTTAAAAAAAAAAACTTCAAGTACAAAGGTTTGATTTATACAAGGAAACATCGTATCTCAATCGGATACTATCACATGGGTCTGACCAATCACAAGCTTTGTACACAAACATGTACACTTAATCCTATGTTATGTGACTTGGACCACATGGTCCCGCCCAAGAAACTATCATATAAAATGAAATACTTAGTCTTAGTAATTGGAGTTTGTACTTGAGATTTTTAAGGATCTAAATTTAAATTGTATTATGTACAAATATATGTGTGAGTTTTCGATTCATGTTTTATTATTGTTTGAATCTTATAATCTAAGTATCGAACAGTTGAAGAATAATAAAAGTTATCCTGCATATTAAGATAAAAAAAAAAGTTCGTATTATATGGCTTGTTTTTTTATTTAAATAACCTAATATAATATTTATGTAAGATTTTAATTCTTCTTCTCCATCTCCACACTAATGATAAGATTCTTTTATAAGTTTTAGTCTACTTTAGTTGTCCATACCTACTTGTTCTTTCAATTTAATAATATAAAAACTCAAATTAACTCGAAAAATTAAATAATTTATATTTAATTAAACGATATAAACAATAATGTCAACTTCACTAGCACATGAACTTGAATCAACGTCGAAGCTATCTTGATCCCTTAGAGTTGCAATTCTTGTCCGATGCTAAGAAATTTTGGACAACATCGATGAATCCAAAACAACATACCAATGCATTGTATTGTTATAAAACTATTTGGTATATTAGTAAAGAATAAGTATTGGACATAATTATATTGTTTGATAATAGGAAATTTTTTATTTTTTTTATATATTTATCCCGTGATTTTCAAAGGTATACAAGAGGTCATTAAACTATGTTCAACTGGTCATTTTCATCACTAAACTTTTAAAAATTAAAAAATAGTCATTAAATTTATAACTATATTATAACTTTTAAAAATTCAGTCACTATAACAATCATCGACTTCATCCATTTAAAAAACATCCTACGAACGGATTATGATAGATCACTCGACTATTTTGTAACGTAGTGAGCTCTTCACATTATTAAAAGACTTGAAAAGGAAGTCTTTCTCATCAACCAATTTGTATATTTTATAGGTCATTAGTTTAACAAGGATGATAATCTTTTTATTAATTTTATTTTACTTTGGCCATCCACGCCTACACATTCTCTTAATTTAATGTTAAGTAAGTTCAACTTAAATTTGAAAATCGAATATATCATTTAGTTAATTGATATCCATTAGCATCATGATTCTTACGAATGTTGTTATGCATTGACTCAAATTCTAATTGATAATTAAATTGAATTTTTGATGTAACGTGTAACTATTTCATACACCGACAGTAAAAACGTTAGTTTTTATAAGTACCTTAATTTTAGGGTTTATAGATCTAATTTAGGGATTTTATTAGAAGTTGGGGTTTAGGGTTAAGATTTATAGTTTAAAATTTAAATCCCTCACTATATTATCTTAAAAATTGAATCATGACTTCTAAACTTTAAATTTTAACCATAAACATTGAATTCTAATCAAAACCTTAATATTCTAAATTACAAACCTAAAATATACATACTTTAAATTAAATCTTTAAACTTTAAAATTAATACACTTATAAAAAAAAATTACTTTTCGCGGTTACTGTATTGAATATAAATCACACTCAAATGCATTTGTTAACGATAGAAAGAGTAGGGCAATAATTTCCTCGACCAATCAGGGAAAAAAGGCTTGGAAAATAAACTAATCGTACGACCCTAGATTCTGTTAGCTAACGTGGCGATCATCTATACGTCAATATTACAGTGCTTTCACTTTTTCCACTTCCCACACCATTTTCACTAATTCCACACCCACGCCACCCACGAATCCTGGGGAGCACTCTGAGAGTCCGAGGATTACTAACTTTTTCCAACGCACCTTTGAGTGCATGATTAGTCTACTCGCTTTCCACCTCCCGATGCGCGTCCTTTCAAAATCTACCTTTGCTTCTCCAAGACTTCACAGCGACAAATGTCGCTCAAATAGAGCGAATAAATGTCTCATCCGCCTACTCGCGAGAGTAGGCCGTAGTAAAACCGGTAAGCGGTTTGGAGCTCAATGTTTTAAGTGCTGAAAAGTGGTTTTGTTCCTCTGATGTTTGAAAACCGCTTACAGCTTTTTCCATTTACATAATAAATATATTTTCCTCTTTCGATCAGTTCCATTTTTTTCGTTTCTCTTTTCCAAAAAGAGGGGAAAACGAAAGGAACTTGCGTCTCTCTTCATAACTAGCTAAAAACAAGTAAGCTTCTCTCTTTCTCTCTCTACATACGTATATAAATGATCGCTAAATCTTTTTTTATCGCTCAAAATGATATTTTCATTCTTTTTTGTTTACTTTTTTCCTCATCAATTTCGTTGTTCTTAGCGTATAATTGTGTGTTTGGCTTGGTTTTTTGTTTTTTGACACGATTTGAGATTCTCCAGGCTGAAATTGGGGGCGATCTGGGCAAAGAGAAGGCTAAAACCCTAAGATTCGGAGGAACAAAAGATTTAGTATAAAGAGAGGGAAATATGGGAAGAGGGAAGATAGTGATTCGAAGAATCGACAATTCAACTAGCAGACAGGTGACTTTCTCGAAGAGAAGAAGTGGATTGTTGAAGAAAGCGAGGGAGTTATCTATCCTTTGCGATGCGGAAGTTGGATTAATCATTTTTTCCAGCACCGGCAAGCTTTATGATTATGCAAGCACCAGGTCAGTTTCTCTTCCTCTTCCGCCCTATTTTGGTGCGATTGATTTAATTACATTTCTATTCATTCAATGATTTCGTTATCTGATGAGCAATTACTATTTTTATAAAGTTTTGTGTGTCTGTGTTTGTTTATATTTATATTACAATATTATTCTTTCTTCTTTTTTTTTCATTTTTCATTTGGTATATGAAAAAGATGGCTGTTTAGGTTTACAAGGAAACATTAGTGTCAACATGCATGTAAATATAAAGTTTGAAATCTAACAAGTTTTGAGGTTTTATAAATAATGAAGAAGAAACTAAAAGCCATTGAAGATTTTGCATGTCTTAGTGGTTCGTTTTCTTTTAATGATAACTAGCAGAAGTTAATTAATTTATGTTGTTTGGATCCAAGACAAGTTTTTAATATGAGTAGATGTTTGATATATGAATATCCAGTCTTTTTAAAGAATTTTTTTCCTTATATACGTGATTCATGAAGAATCATATTATACTCTGAAATATGTGTTTTTGACATGTATTAGATTAACTTCTTCGTAGCAAATGCGGTGAATTTCAAAATGTAACTTGTATTTGCCTATTGAATGGGTTCAAGTACAACTGTTTCGGTTTTAAGAATTTGAAGGGATTACGAATAATTTAGATATTATAAGAAACTGACACTTGTACTTTACAAATTACTGTTTTACTATAAACCCAGAAACATAAATTTTGAGAACTGGTTCTTTTTCATTTTGTTATGTTACCAGCATGAAATCTGTTGTTGAACGCTACAATAGGGTGAAAGAGGAATATCATCAACTAATGAATCCTGCCTCAGAAGTTAAGGTAAATCGTCAATCAACTTGTTCTTTTCTTTCTATTCAGTTCACAGTCTTAGGCACGCGTTAGTAATTTAGTGAAAACTTATAGTTGATGCATGAAATCACTTCATTAATAAAGCAAGGGAAAAAAACGAACATGGTTGCTGAAGAAGTAAACATGATCAAACAAGGCATATATAGCATAAACTGACGTTCAATACTGAAGAGAAGGAAAGGACCGTACAGTGGAAGTCATGCTTCTGCGCCAGACAATTAGAAAAATCCTCACCTCTAGAGCATAAGAATCTGCTTGCAACAAGGCAGGGCCTAGAGCTAATGCAATGCAAACATTTTGCTTTAATTGACCCAGCAAGTTTAGAGACTGATGCCAACTTAAGCTTTCCTGCTAGAGAGCGTTGGAAAAACACTAACAGATCTGTCTAGAAAACAATACAAGGTTTACATCCTTACATGCATGGTTCATGGGGCTCCTGTTACTCTTCATGGAGCATAAAGCATTTCTTCATGCATGTGCACCGATAGCTGTATGAATGAAAGGAGCAGTGTATCCAAGACATTCATAATGCTTAGCGAAAAGCATAATGAAATAGAAGCAAAATGATGCCTCTGATATCAGCTTCTTAAGCATGGAGCTTCTAGCACTTCTATCCCATAAAATGTCATACGAGGAAAACTTCAACATACTGAAAAATAAAACCATCCGAGTCTAGGAGTATATCCCTTTCAGCAAAACCATCCATAGCATTCCTTGCAGGTCAAAGATAACTTCGAGAATAAGAAACTCCCTAGGGATAATGCCATGTGAGTAGCATGAAATTTAACATAAACCTACCAAAAAGTATTTTGTTTCAATTGACCTAATACTCGTATCGTGTAATGCAACTTAAGCTTCCAATAACAGGGTGTTAGGAAATCACATGATGCTAGAAGTTACCCGAAACAGTGTTAACATATTACAATAGAACAAATCTTTTAGTTGAAACACAGAGATTGATAAAGGTACTTAACTGAGATAAAGCTCATGCCTTCCAAGTTTACAGCAACATGAGTGGCATAGATGTACGATTGGAACAACATACACAAGCCAGTCCTAGTGTTTAATAATAAAACATACTGCCTACAGCAAGCCTTATGAGACGCAGAAATGAAACCACAGAAGCATCTCAACAACAAAAGCATTTGAGACTGTATTGTACTCATCGAACAAAGACTAATCTCCAAGTTTTTTGAAATGAACTTCAATTTTACATCTCCTTTTATATTAGTTTACAATACAATACAAACATTCAAGAATACGACTCATTTAATAATTGACTTTGTACTCGATAGTTTTGGCAAAAGCAGGTAGCAAGTTTGAGGCAACAACTACAGTACTTGCAAGAATACCACAGGTACTAAAAGCCTCCATTTCATCATATTAAAACACTCTATGAATCTTTGGACTTGTAAATTTTAAGCAAGAAGCTAGGGACTACTATTAAGTGGAAAAACCATGCTTCAAAATTTTTTGTAGTAACAATTGCATTAACTACATTGTTTCCAAAACTAAGTTTTAGTGAATAGTGGTTATGTTTGCCTATCTTAATGGGAGAAGTACAGGGAAGAACAAGGATGGATTTGGGATTTATGTTCAAAGGGGACAGATTAATATAAACATATAATATATATAGAGAGAGAGAATGTTTCTACATCAATATAATACATTACGAATGTTCTCCGCGGCGGTTTCAGAAAATGTTATATATATAGTATGACATGGTAAATATCACTTAAAAAACTCCAAAACTCTGTTCGTAACAGGAAAACCTTGATGGCAGACAAGAACCTTTAAAATATGATAGTTAGATTTTCCATACCATGTGATAAGCAATAGCTTACCTAACATTCCACTCTGATGGGTTGCAGGCAATTGATGGGAGAAGAACTATCTGGCTTAAGCATCCATGATCTAGAAAATTTGGAAAACCAACTTGAAATGAGTTTGAAAGGTGTCCGTGTGAGAAAGGTATGACACCATTAGAATTGGATGAAATTTTCACCAATCGTATTCAAGATCAAATGATAATATTTATGCAATTACTCCTATGATATTTTCTGATTGTAGGATCAAATTCTAACCGATGAAATCAAAGACCTAAACCACAAGGTTTAATAGAAACTTTTGCTGCATTTTCATTCATGTTTTCATTGTTTTAAACTTTCTTGTTAGGTAACGTTCATTTATTGAATTGCAGGTACACCTCATTCATCAGGAGAATCTAGAACTGCATAAGAAGTTAGACCTCTATTGCCAAGAAAATACTGAACTTAAAAAGAAGGTACTAGGCTAGATAATATATAATTGATAAAAATACCACTATGCCAGAAGTTCCATGGAACACTCTTGAGTTATAAGCAAATGAAGATTTTCCTCATGATAGTCCTAAATAGCACAATTTTTTGGTCTTTAGGTTTATGGAACAACACAAGCAAATGAAGCTAGCAGAAGCCCCCACACAAATTACAGTTTCAACAATGGATATGATCTGCATGCACCGGTTCATCTCCAGTTAAGCCAGCTCCTACCTCCTAGGAATGATGCACCAGAAAAATCAATGAAGTTGGGGTAATTCTTTCACTCAATACAGTTTTAAAAGATACAACAAACAGAAGCCAAGTAAGAAAGCATATTCTTTCAGTATCAATCCTAAAAGCAACTTCTCAATTTTCCAACAGATTACAACTGCATTAGCAAACTGGTCGGGCAACTATGGATGGACGTCATCAGTACCCTCTCAACAACCAGCCCGTGGTTAAAAAACTAAAGCTTCTACCAGTGGCCTTCATGTTCCAGCAATTAGATAAAGTTTGTTCAGCATATAACAAGAAAAAAAAATTATCTTGAATATAATGAAGCAGACTTTAGGGTTCTGTAATGAATAGAGAAGCACATTATCTTATGTAAATTTACGAAATAATTAGAATGCACTGTTTGTGTCTGATGTTACTCTGCAGTCAGCTGCCTTGTTAACTCATTCTGTTTGACGGTATTGATTTACTGACTGCAGATTGCTATTGTACTACTTGTGTTATCCAATAAAAACAATTTCTCACATTGGTTTTCGATTCTTATAATAGCTCCACACCATTGATATATATATAAGGATAGGATCCAGTTACACAATGTAAAACCTATTTAATTTTACACGTTTTTTTTGATCGTTGGATGAGTGAAACGGATGGCTGAGATTAATAATAAAATATGTGAAGATTATCACTTGAGAAAAAAATAAGGAGTTAATCTCAGTCATCCATTTTCCCCATCCAACGATCCAATAAATGTGTAAAACTTAATAGGGCAGGGAGGCTAACTCATATATATTAAAAAACATAAGGTTAAAAAAGGATAGGCAGGGAGGCTCAACTGAATTACTGATTATTTATTTAAATATAATAGGGCACTAACAATGCAACAAGCAATGCAATTACATAATCAGAAATAACTTGGGTAATCCATTGCACCACAAAAAGCATGCTTTAATAATTGGTAACTGGTTTAGACAGACCAAAAGTTTTCTAAGCACATTACCTTGAACCAAAAGTCACCATTTCACTAGAATTCTCCATTCCACTCATCACCTCCTCAACAGTAATTGTATTGACTACAATGGAGAAAAATATTGCAGTCAACTACAGATCATGCATACATTTATGATAAAAGGAAATAATCAAACCACTTCTTAAAATTCAGTAGCATGAGTATAACTACGGAGAACAAGGGAGTCTGGGAAGAAAAATGTCTTCCATTTATAATATGAAATAAGTTCATGCCACTTTTAATTATTTTATTTAGACTACGATCATACACATATTGACGGTGCAAATAAAAACATTGTACGAACCCGGTTAAAAAAGTTCGAAGAAACACAAAAGCAAATAAAAATTAAGCACTTTCTAAAACGATAAGCTTTTAAAGCATTGACCTAATTCCGATTCTTAAAAAAAATAGAAAACAGTATCGCCATGAAAATTGAAGGTAGAGATTAAAAAGAAAGAGTGAGCCTACAGCCATTATCATACAGTGATATCGCCATGAAAATTCTCAAAGGAAAGCATCTACACAGACGAAACTACAAAAAAAAAAAAAAGGCAGAATCATCATCAAAGTGAGGAGGAAAACAAAACCGAGAGGCGCCGTACGCCTGAAATCTGAATGATCGAATTCGTCATAATGTAGAGAGAAGAAAATATCTTCGCCAACTTACACGAATGACGAATCCTTATTTATGTAAACATGAAAACCCCTTTTATATTCAATGCGCACATAATTAGGTGGACGATGTGCACTTTGGAGTTGTCGCCTCTTTGATTGCCCTGGTTATATTAAAATATGATTATTTTATACAGTCAAAAAAATAATAATCACAAGATGAGTTATTTATGAATTCAATGTTCTAGTTTAAGGTTAGGAGTTATTATTGTATTGTTTGAAATTTAAGATTGAAGGTCTGAATTCATGATTTTAATTTTATGAATTTAGATAAAGCATAGATAAAACTAAAAAAAAGTAGTTTGCTCTCAAATTTTTTGATCTAATAATAATTTAGATGTTCGATATTTGAGGCATGATTCTCTTTGTATTTCATGAAGTATTCCCGAATTGAAACATCCGGTACTGATGATGATTTTCTTTGGACATAAAGTTTGTATTTTTGCAAAAGAATAAAGCCAAAGAATGAACCTTAAAACGAAAGTTTATTTAGAACAATTCCTTCCGTACAACACTGCAATTTCTGTTGACACGTTACGGTTTCTATCTATACTTTTTGATATTCCTTGCTAGTTCTAATGGTGTGCAGCTCTTGAAACATTCTAACAGAGGAGTGCATCCATTAGTTCGCCGGACAGCCATCGACCATTATTCCCTTGGCGGTTGGACAAGTTGCTAAATCACAATGTTCACCCTCCGTTCCCCACCATGTCACACTTCTGTTCTCTATTCCCACTGAAAAATACAACACTATGGCCATGAAAGCTACCCCGGCATCCAGAGCCGCCGAAAGAATGTAATTGTACCTCTGCCACCACTGCTTCCGGTAACGGAAAACGACGAAGTTGAAGATAGTTCCGACTAAAATCCAGGCATTGTAGTTAACTGGTGTTGCCGGTGGCATCATTCCTGTTGCTCCTAGAAGAACTGGGAGGTTGATTAGGGGGATCCAATTTTGTTTTGGAAATGTCTTGTGCAAGAGCCAAACAATGACGGGTCCTAATGCTCCTCCTAAGAAGAACCAATTCATCAATCGATAGTTGCCTAGAGATCCAAAGATCCGCTTGGGGCCGACCAAACCCCATATGACCGATGCATCGAAGAAGACTCTATCGCTGGGGCATGTCCAGGGACTGTTGGCCGGAAGGAGGTCATCCTGGCATATGTTCTCAATAGAGTTCAGCAACCACCATGCCACTGCAATGTTGACGGTTCCAGCGAGAACTGTTCCTATGAACTAGATAAACAGAGGGAAAAGCAACGTTAATAAACTGTATCAGCCGCTGTGCACTTCAATAAAACACGAGAAAACCGAAAAGAAATGCATTTACAATATCATCCTGTTTTCTTCTTTTAAGTACCTGAACTAAGAACATGGACCTCGGAGGTATCTTCATATAGTGTCCTAGCTTGAAATCATTGAGGAAGGAGACTGCTTGAGCCATGCTCATATAACCATAGGTTTTGAAGCACACATTCGCTATAGGTCTTCCGGGATAGATGAGACCCATGACATACTCCGTGATAATGTTCAAGCCCGGTGTCTGCATGATAAGTGAAAATGAAATCAGTAAAATAGCTGATTCTCTGCAGTTTTACCAAGTATTTTGAGTTATTAATTTTCCTTGTTGGGATGGATCGAACTTCGTTTGATTTATTCATTTTCTAAATGAATCGATTCACCTGGTTCGTTGTGGCGGTTATGATACTAATCGGAAGAGTGAAGACAAAGGCCATTGCACCAGCAAAGAGGAGTCCCCACCACGGCATCTGCACTTGGTCATTCAAGAAGATGCAGAGCACCATTGACACTACAAATGTTGCTGCAAGCAAAGCGTAGAACCACCATGAAGGTATGTCCTTGTATCTTTTCATCAACATTGTGTGAATATCCTCCTTTCCCGTGTAAGAAGCCCGATACCGATCATATATCTCCCTGTTTAGTGTTATCATCATGTTCAGTTATGTAAACTTAATAACAGTCTCATGTGAAGAAGCATCTAAGAATGATGGATATAAGTTTACCTTCCATAGAAGAGGGCCACATGTGTTATTGTCGATGCAATAGTGGCAAAACCGAATCCGTAAGTGAGAGCGAAGAACATGCTTAGATTAATTCGGCCCTGCTCTTCATACTTTGCTAAATCGATCTCGAACTTGTCGTTAACCATTGCTGTTATGTTGTACTTCTGTCCTTGGGCTGTAAACAAGTGAGAAGAGAATATGGGGAATCTACCAGCATCGAACAAGTCTAGGCCCCAATAAGCTACTGGAATTGCTATGTAGATTATCAATACATAGCCTACAAAAATGTTGACAATGGCAAAGAAAGGACTGATGAGCGGACTGAACAAGAAAGATGCCACGGTAGACCAATCGAGTGTGAAAGCCCCTAGTCAAGTCCCCTGAGACCCGAACCGATTTGCTGGCCGGTAACGGACTTGGAGAAAATCCAGCAGACCCATGAGATACTGGTAAGACTGGTGAAGAGATAACCCGGGAACAGGTACCATACGAAGCTACAAATTAGTACAATGAGGAAAAACTTTGCCCTCCTCATTCGTCGATCGTTTTTATCGTCTTTCTCATGCAAAGCCCTGCAATTCAGATCAAAGGACTTACAATTCAAGGTACTACCATTTTTGCATGGATTATGCCTTCTTTTTTTCTTAGAACGTCATGAAGTAGACATGTATGACAATATGAAACTGTTGCATATCATAATTACATATGTTTAGCGCATGTTTTGGTAGATGCTCCGGTGGAGCTGGTGCAACTTGTTTTAAGGCTTTGCAACTGTATAAGGGTGTTCATGGTTAGGTTAACCGTACCGTTTAACCTAAGTAGCCGATTAATCGTTATAACAGTTATTAAATAATGAAACGATTATTATTTTAACCGCTAACGGTTAACCGTTATTAATAGTTCAATTGCAGGTTAAGTTGTAACTTATTATAATTTTTTTACATGTTTTAAGGCTTTGTTACTGTCTAGGGGTATTCAAGATTGGTGTAACCAATCTTATGAATAAAATATATGTTATAAATAATTTAATAAGGGTCAACCTAACCCTATAGGTTAACTATTATTTTTTAGAAGTTTAATTAACTGAAACCGTTTAGCTTTAACAATTCAATTAATTAATCTATAAATATAACGATTATATCGGTTACGATAAATTATGCACACCTCTCCTACTACTTCCTAGTAGAGGGTGTGTGCATGTATACACACACGTGTGTATATACACATTCATCTCCATTTCCTCCATTCGGCTCACACCACAATCACGTGCAGTTTTTTTTTAGAATTCAAACAAACCGGGGTGGTTTAGCCGGCCCATTTGTAGTTTTGTACCGGTTTACTCCAGCTGGTAAGCTTGTTTGAGTCGACTAGAGCTGCAAATGATTTATCCCGCAAGAGAGGGACACGGGAATGCACGTGGTATGACCCAAATCCAATGGCCTTCTCCATCGGTGATATCATTGACTTAACAAATTCGATATCTACATACATTATTGATAAAATTTCTAAGCTGACGTTGTAATTTAATTGGATACTAATTTAATAAATTAAAAATTAAATGACAATTTTTATTGTAATAGTATTTAGATTTTTCAATGACTTTATATTTTTAAATTAAATTAAACTAGATAAATGTGAATCTGAAAATTTAACATTTTTTAATGTGGGCCCGATCCTTCCCGTAAGAGAGGGACATGGAATGCAGGTGTGGTGAGACCCGGTGACCATCTCCATCGATGACACCATTGACTTATACAATAATGACTTAAACCCCTTTTTAATGCGTTAGTTCTACGACAATGTAATTAATTTAAGGTAATACTCAACGGATTATAAAATTGTGTAATATTATAAATATTAAGTATTTTTTGCATGATTATCTCTTTACGTTTTTTCTCAAGTGATAATCTTCACATATTTTACTATTAATTTCAGCCATTCATTTTATCCATCTAACGATTCAAAATATATATAAAACTTAAAAACTTTTATAAAGTATAAACGTATCATATCCCTAGATATACATAAAAGTTGCATAAAAATAACTTGCACAACTGCTTTTACTTAAATTATAAATTTTAGATTTTTAATCTTAAATTTTAAACCCACGATTAAAATTTATAAATATTAGAAATTCACTAATGGGCCGGTAAGGATGTTCATCTTATTTTATTTTATATAAATTTAAATCTCGACATGAGAATATAATATTTTATTATTTAATAAAAAAATCGTAAATATTAAACCATAAACTAGATTTTCTAAACTCTCAAATTGAAATAAAAAATCGCTAATTTGACAACTGTTCCCGGGTGGTATCATTATCCGATTGTATAAAAAGAGGAAACTGTGTGCTGAATTTAAGGTCAATATTGCATGTCAGCCGGCCTTGGAGTTTGGATTATTTAAATATTTGTGATTGCTATTTGCTGGCATGGTTCAAAGATAAATATAAATAAACCATCCTTTTATGAGTAAATATTTAATATATAATAGTGTAATTTTATACATTATTAATCAAGTAAATAATATTATAATATTAAAATAAAATTAGTCTAATTCACTTATGATAAACAAAATTATATACAGTTAACACGTTGATATACAAAAATGGAAAATAGCAACACAAAAACTGAAAGGAAAAGTATTGTACTTTGACTAAATAATGAAAACAATTATAATAGTAAACTTTCAATCTAATTTAAAGATACCGAATCTACCAGCCAAGGATTCTTTGGTCAAAGAATCTTTTTTATGACTAAAGAAAAAAAGATTTTTTAGTCATAAAATAAAATTAAAAAGAATCTGATGTAATATCAACCATGTGAGATACAATTCTTTATGTATATACGTTTAATTACAATATTAACCTTTAATTTTTTGTATTATTTTATTCGAGTACAATATAATATATATTACTGACTGTAAATGTGATTTAATTCACATATAATTATAAATTAAACTGTTTAAACTCGAGTTAGTTAAGTGGAACACATAATTATCAGTCAACATTTTATTTTGAGTCAAAATGACCCCTTTGTGGATAAAAATTATCAGTCAACTAACGACAAATGACTTGAAATGGCGTGACATGCCTATATGGTAGTGCACACTGACATGACAGTATCACATAAACAAATGTGTTGACTTAAAAAACGTTACATAAGTCAAAAAATAATTTTATAAAATATAAAATATTTTTTTTGTTGACTTATCATTCTGTCAATTCATTTCAAACTGTTTACCGTCAGTTTTCTAATAATTTTCATCCATAGATGGACTATTTTGACCCAAAATGAAACGTTGAGGGTTAAATTACCCTAAAAAATAGAGACCAAAGTGACTATTTAGTCAAACATTGAAAGTATTTTTTGACATTGTGACACCCACATATATATGTGTGTGTGTGTGTTAGGATCCACTTACAGTCTTACATTGTGTAAGACTCAATTAACTTTACACTTTTTTATCGTTAGATGATGATAATAAATGACTAAAATTATACATTGTCTTTTTTCTAAGTGATAATCTTTATATTTTTTACTATTAATTTCATTAATCCATTTACCTTCACCATGTTAACCCTATATATATTGACTTCAATGAGAGCTGAGGATTCAAAAGTCAATGTTTTAACTTAATTGCGTGAAAAAATCAGAGACTTAATTAGTTTTTTAACTTAATTATGTTTGTTCAAATAAAACGAACCACAAAAAATCAAAGAAAAACGTATCATAAGGACAGAGGAAACGCGCGCCACAAATGCAGAAATTCTTATTAAAACATGAAAAAACAAGAAAATAATAGACTCGGTAGTTGACAACCAATACTAAAATTAATTACCATCAACTAAAGAAAAAATAAAGTTACATGCGGCAGAAATTAAAAAAAAACGACTAGGTTAAAAATTATTTCCTTTAAATCCATAAAGTTATTGATTTAATTTTTTAATAGATTGGCGATGTTCTTCTGTTTTTTGAGCAATTATATTTAATTCTCATATTGTGTTAGTTAGGAGGGAGTAATTAGAAAGTGACATAAAGTGGCAGGGGCATTCGTGAGGTCGAAAGCCATCACAAGATTCTCAAAAGAATCGTAGTATGTTACACAAGCTGTCTTCGGTTTATCTTCCTCAACTATTCTAATTTGGTAGTAGCTCGATCGCAAATTCAACTTGGTGAACCACCTTGTACCACCAAGCTGGTCGAACAAGTTCGCAATGAGTGGAATTGGATACTTGTTCTTCACTGTAAGCTTATTCAAAGCTCGATAGTCGATGCACGTCTGAAGAGATCCATCATGCTTCTTCTAAAACAACACTGGTGCGCTGTAGGGTGCCTTGAATGGTTGAATGTAACAAACATCTAAGAGATCTTTCAATTGTCTACGTATCTCTTTTAACTCGGGCGAGGCCAACCGATAAAGGGTTCAAGCGGGTGGCTCTGCATTTGGCACAAGTTCAATATTGTGATCAACCTCCCTTTTCGGAGGTAACCTTTTCGGTAGTTCGGCAGACATCACATCTTCAAACTTTGACAATACTTGCCTTACCTCACTAAGGACTCCCTCGGTTGCGACTGACTCATCGCACACCAAGGCTGCTAGGTAGGTCGGCTCCTCCTTGCCCACCGCCTTAGAAAATTGGATCGCGGGCAAAATTTTGGCCCGTACTCCAAGTCTTCGGCTTGCTGGCACAATGCGCTAATGCTTTGAGAATTAATTTTTTAAGTTCAAAGATCTTTTACACCTTTAAGACATTAAATTATTATGGTTGTAATTTGAAATTATCTTTGATTATCGGTTACATCTCTTCGTATCTTAGCAACCTAAGTTGTAAGCTGACTTCGTTTAAAACAAAAACAAAAAAAATAAGATAACCCATTCATTTTCAAAAAAAAATTAATAGTGAATATTTGATCGAGTTAAATTAAAGAATTTTGAGTTAATTGAATTCTTTTTTATAACTTAAATTTTATTATAAAAATACGAGTTAAATTTATAAATTTACAATTCAAAACAGTTTGAATTGATTTTTTTCACTTCGAGATTAGTTAAAAAAATTCGAGCCGAGACAGTTTTTGCTCATCCATAGCCATGTGTACCTACCTCCTAGACTCAATCCCTCATTTAAATGGGCGTAAATAGGCTCGTGAACACTGGCTTGGACTGCGGAAAAAGCCCATCAAATATATCTACGAACTGTAATCTCCAGTTGGTCTCGAATTGTGAACCGGGTCTAATCATTTCTGCTCATTTAGCAGTTCTTTTAAGTTTCCGAGCTTAGATCTCAGGGTAAAGTAACACAAATGGTCCCTAAATTATATTTAAAATATAAAATGTTCATTAAATTTTTAAAAGTTATATAATAAATATTAAACTTTTGTTTTTATACAAAAATTTAAATAATAAAACATTTAATTCTCTATATCAACACATTCAATCAATTTATTCTTAATTTAACCCTCATTATTGATGTCTAAATTGACTGAATGTGTAAATAATGTCGATTAAATATATTATTATACAAAATTTTGTAACCGCCACGTATCTCAGTTATCTACAGTTAACGGCTCAGTGACCATTTCATAATAAAAATTAAAGTTTAAAGTCTATTATATAACTTTAAAAGTTTGATGACCATTTATATTTTTATGAATAGTTTAATGACAATTTATGTACTTTACCTAAATTTTAATTTCAGTGACCATTCAAGTCAAATCGCATAGGAGCCACATTAATTTTTTTGTTTGTTTTTCCAAAAAGTTTTTTATTTTGTTGAATATAATATTTGTGAAGTTCTTTTTACCCACGTATTAATCTAGTGTTATATATCCAACTTGGACTAAATAAAAATCAGAAGGAATAATGTAAAAACAAAATCTACGCGTTCAGTTTAATAAATAATAAGAAAGATGAAAAAAATAATTTGCAATAAGGTTGGAAATACATAGTATTATTTTTATGATCATAGTATTCTAAAATTTAAGATAATAACGGATTTTTTTAACCCGTAGAATAATCTTAGTGGTAAAAGATAATGTATTTTATCTAGGTGACTCGAATTTGAGTACTATATATATACGGTGTGTGCGTTATTAAAGAGCTAATAAAATTAAACATATATTACATTGTAATCACACCAACATATTCAAAAAAATAATGATTTTTTTTTGAAATTTTATCTTAGTAGATTGTCATTATTTTCGTGAGCAATGTCATCTAAATTTTATTAATCACCATGAAAGATAATACAATACAAATATATAAACACATCAAAAAGAGAGAAAAAAAGACAAGTCCACTAAAAGTCTCTTATAATGGTGCAAAGAAAACCAGACACTTCCATCGAGATTAGCATATCAAAATTCAGAAACATTTTTTAATCTTCTTGTCTCTATCCAAACGAGACTTTTTACAGGGTGAAAAAAGGAGTAGTGGGCGGACCAAACTATCAGGCAAATTGCTCCACTACCCAGGTCTGATTATGTCGACAACCAATCATCAATCGAGTGTGAATCTATCTTTCTAAAACCACTGACAAAACCATAATCGGTGATTAGCGTCGTGAAGATCTCTGTACGAGAGCACCAACCAACTGTTAAGATATGCTGAAAATCATGGCAAAAGACAAATGAAACGAATTACAAAAAAATCAAAGAAAAATATATCACAAGAAATGAGGAAACGCGCGCTACAAATATAGAGATTCTTATTAAAACATGAAAAAATAAAAAAATAATAGACTCGGTGGTCAATAACCAATACTAAAATTAATTATTGTCCACCAACTAAAGGAAAAAAAACAAAATTGCACGAGACAGAAATTTGAAAGAGAGCGATTAGGTTAAAAATTATTTCCTTTAAATTCCCAAAGTTATTGATTTAATTTTTTAGTATATTGGCGTTATTCTTCAGTTTTTGAGCAATTATATTTAATCCTCATATTGTGTTAGTTAGGAGGGAGTAATTAGTTTCCCCCAATTTGAACCGTTTATTAATTAAAACAACTTATTTGATTTTAATCTTAGAAAATCGAATTGATCGGTTTTTGTCAGTCAAATCAACATAATCTAACCAACATAACTTCTGTAAGTTATTTCAGTTAACAAAGTAATGAGTTGGCTGGTCCGTTTTGAGTTTGGTTTTTAGACATTGCATAATATATTATAAATAGAGGAGTGATTCATTTTGACAAGAATAAAATTAAGTGAATTTTACGCACATATGTAAACCTTTTATAGATGATATTTTATTAATCCAATTATTGAGCGAGATCGCATTGTTTCGTTCGAATAAAAAACGGCTAAACCGAATAAGTCAATTTAAACTGTTTTAACAGAAAAAGACTTTCCTCAAGTGCGAGTTGTTTTCAGATTTTATTATAGTTTTAAATATTACTATATCTAAGTCTTTCCAAATTTACTTGATTTAGATTTGATAGGTTTCGAGTATTGTATTTTTTAACATATAAATTATAATACAAAAAAAACTAACTTTTTAATCTTAAATCATAATCAAATACACTTAAACACACTCAAATCTATAAACTCGACGTTACAATAATGCTGAATCACATTTCAATTAGATTACGTTTTGTAAGAGTTAATTTTGATTATGGTATGTTAGTTAAGATCAAGGGCGGATCTTTTGAAGGTCTGGTGAGAGCCATGATCCCTCAAAATTCAAAAAATTCAAATTTTGTTCCTAAATTTTTTAAATATTTTAATCTGTCACCCTAAAATTTTTTAAACGTTTTATTGTCTGTAATTAAAGAGTTTGTGAGACTTCTTCCAATATACTACTAAATTTGCGTGAATCTTTGGAGTCAAAATTATGACACGAATTCGGTAAAGGTAAAAAAAACCAACCTAATTCAACTCAACTTAAATCTTCATATTAAACTTCAAAAATCTATTTTTTTAATTAAATTCTCTCTTAATTTTTTTTAAATCTCTCAAAATTATTAAAATTTTAATTGAACTTTCAAAATTTTAAAAAAGAAATTGTTTAAACCTCTAAATTTTTAAAAAATTTAAGCCTCAAACTTTTATTTTAAATTATGCCACCGTTAGGTTGTGATTGAAATATAACCCTTTGACTTTTACAGCTTACAATCTAAACAGGTTAAAATGTTCCTTTAGTCTTCATTTCTCTTTAATGATAATTCCAATAATAATTACTAAGTCGGAGTATATTGTTTTAGTTTTTATTTACAACAGTTTTATATTAATAAATTCGCAATTTGAATTATCCAATACTTGTGTTATATGGTAGTATCTGGTTGGTCAAATGGCAATTGAATCAAGCTCGGATCTTTGATCTTGCCTTTTCTGGGTAGGTTCAACGGCCTTTTGTTCATCAAGGTAAGCAACTAAATCTTGGAGTTTCTGGGATTTCTAAATATATTCAAGTTCGAATCTTTGTAGCTTGCAGGAGAAACACCAGTTGGATTTGTTTCAAGTGTATTTGGTGATTAATTCTGATTTGGGTATCTATCTTTTGGATCTCTAGGGTTTGTTATTCTTTCTTTTGAAACCATTCATTTTTATTGTAGTTGAACTTGGATTGATAAAAAAAAGGAGGGATTTTGCCGTTGAAATTTTATAATTTACCTATAAGACCCTGTTTTTCTTTGAATAATCCAAAATCCCATTGTATTTTGTTAGCTTAAGTAGCCGAAGATAGTTGAAGAAGTTATGGATTTAACTGAAGAAGAACCTGTTGGGGATGGGGAAATAGAGGAATTGGTTAGAGTATCATCTGCCAATGTTCCTCTTGTGGAAAATCATCTTCACAGAACACATTTTCCTGGTATGGTGAGGAAGAAAGCATATATTTTTGACGGTCTCGGAAATTATTATAACAAGGAATGGGATCTTGTTGAAGGTAGTGGCCAAGAGTTTTGTTGGTACCATGTAGAACTTCCGAAAGGGAATCAAAAGCTTTCTCAATCTGCACAATATCTTATAGATGTTCTTTGTCCACCATTAAAGCTTCAAGACATTCTCTCCCTTGTCAGCAATGGACCGTTTTGCGGACATGTCGATGGAGCACTCGTTTTTCGGGTTAATTCACCTGGTCCTCCCGCAAGTAACTTTACTTTTAGATTAGCTGCAAGGGTTACTGAGCATTCGGTGATTACCATTTCGTTGGGTCGTGTTCCGAGATTAGGTTTCTCACCTGTTGGACAATCCCTTCTCTCCGAGATTCCTAGTGTTGAAAGTCCATCTTATCATAGAGGAGAGAGGAAGGAAGGGAGTGGGTTTGTTATTAGAGAACATGTTCTTGAGTTCTTATTGACAATGAATCACTCTGAGGAAGCTGATAATCCTGTTCCAAAGTCTGTCTCGGAGCTTGTTGTTCACATCCTTGACACGCATGTGGATCACCTACAAGATGTTGTTACTAAACTCGAAATGGAATTGGATTCCGTGGAGCTTGAATTGGATAGAGGTAAATTTCATCAATCACAATTTTGTTCAGCCTCTATCTGAGTAAATACTTGCCTTTTCCCTGTAGCGGTATGTTAACTTGGTTTATAGCTTTTCTAGTGCTACAGAATGAAATAGGTTCAAATTTCATTTTTCAAGTTCATATGAGCATAAGTGATTTAAAGATCCTCATTGACATGGAATGAGATTGTGAATATTTGAACTGCAAATGCCAGTGGCCGGTATATGTTTCTATGAACTTTTAGGCATTATACTGTCTGAATACTTAGGATCAGTATCATTTATGTACATTTTCCATCAAACCATCCGTCGAAGTTCTTGAAACCTCTTTGAACTGCATAAGGACGCTTTTCATATATTTTCACTCGAGATCACTGAAAATTTGGTATTTCTGATTTTGTTTTCTCGTGCCTTCTTCGCTCATTACCCAAGTTTAGATTGCACACTTTCTTTTAAAGTTGCATGTTTTTTTTCCTGGCAATGAAAAAGTTGCAACTGTTCTGTGTAATCAATCAGGTGGATTTGCTTTGAAGAAAGAGATGCTAGATGAGAGAAGATTCCCCAAAATGCATCTAAATTTGCAACGTCTGCTACAGGTAATTTATCTTTCCAACTTTTTTTATAAATTGACGATGAGAGTGGAAAACACACAAGCAGAAAGGTATGAGGACATGTTAGGTTACTGAAAATCCGGTGATAGCTTGTGTTTGCACTCGTTTTTTCCTGATTCATCCACCGGAATGTGACTTGGTTGAAACTCCCACTTATTTAAGTTTTGGTTTCTTGGTTGTGCAATAAAAACATGAGAATTAAACCCTCTTCGCTTTTATGTATTCTCTGAAATGCAGGTGATTGCCCATGGGGAGCAAGTATTTCCCCGAGTAAAGGAAAAATGCTCTTCGAAACATTGGTTTGCTACTGAAGACACCAGCTCCCTTGAAGAGATGATTGGACGCTTAAGGAGGCTGAAAGAGAATGTAGGGTTTCTAGCAAATCGTGTTACCGCACTTCAGGCAGGTTTGGATAGCTGGCAGTCAGAGCAAATTAACAGAAAACTCTATTATCTGTCTTTCCTTTCTATAATATTCCTTCCTCTATCCGTCATCACCGGAGGTAATACTTTGATATTTGTTTACCGATCCCTTATATACAAGCTCTTGTTTATCGATATTTCATAGGTGGCATCACTTGATTCTTTGCTTTTTTGTTTATCTCAGTGTTCGGAATGAATGTGGGTGGAGTTCCGTGGACCGTGCAAAAGAATCCTGCTCTAAAAGATGGTTTCCGTAATGTCTTGGCTCTTTGTGTAGCGATGCTGCTTCTAGTGTTGCTATGCTTCATTTTCCCCGCTCTTTATACTCGGTTGACTGCCTGGCATCGGAGGAGGTCTTTGAGAAGAAGTTGGTCCCACAACCAGAGATCATTCCTCAAGAGAACCATCGGAGTCCAAGAAAGAGGCGGTTACCTCAGGATTTGACAAGGTTAAAGAAATTCATTTCCGAGCTATTTCCGTTTGCTGCTTCCTCAATCACATGTACTATTGGATGCAGAAATATATTTTTCAGTAGCATCATTTGGCTGTTCTAAGAATATAAATACTGTGTTCATCACTTCCCTCTTAGTTAGGCTACGAAGGCTCTTCGTTAGAGGTGAGTCTTATTCTTTCGCATGTCTTGTTGTATGTTGTATCATCTTTTTTTCAAAGGTTCAACTATGCAGGTGGTTCAATTAAAGTTTGACAGTACATATACTTGTATTTTGTGTTTTGTTGCGATCTCGATTTCTAGGTAATTGTGACTCACAGACACTGGCTTTTGAAGTTCTCGTTCGTAAGTTCGATGCTTTTTTCTCAATAATATCATGGTCCAGCTTCCGAGTCTCAACTTTAGCTTCTACTGAAGAATTGAACTCAAGTTATTATTATATATGCTGTGGAAAAGTGTTAGAAATGGAGTGAAATTTACGAGGATGCAATGCACAGACACTAACAACTAACAAGTCAGTTGAGTTGATATCGATCGAGCACGTCGCTCGTAAGCTCTAGGCTCGAGTCATATCGGTTGATTTGTAATCCGAGGTAAGTTCTCACTAAGACCTGCAGCAAGCTCCGGAACCGGGATAGTTTTCAGTCATCTAAACTCTTCTCTTGTTGAGAAAAGACATCAGACATTGGTGAGAGCTTTAAACCGAGGGAAACTGCAAAGGAAAAAGCATCCACACCCAAAAAATTTTCTTGTTGTTCGAACTAGTTGGTGAGGGTAATTTTCTCTCAACTTTTCTAATTTAATTGCTTTTTTAGTCCATCAATTTTGAAATGAGTGAAATTAAATCCCGAGGATTGGTCAAGTGGTAACTTTTACACTGGTTTGCACTAGGACCACAAAACAATGATATAATCTATCACAGACTTAGAAAACGAGTTTGATAGGACCAAATTGAGTCTAATGTTAAAGTTTAAGTCTAATCCATATTTTAAATAAACTTATTTTTAAATTTAATATTATACTCAAACCCAATTTCTAAGGAGAATTCGAGTTTAGGTGCACAATCCAACCTTAAGCAGATCTAATATAAATTAAATGAAGTTATAAAAACATATTTAAAATATTATGATTAAATTTATTTTTTTATAAAAAAATAATAAATTTAACTAGACAGAATTTTAACCCACAATCTTAACGAGTTTTACTTTTAGACACTCAAATTAATCTTCTCGAATTTTCTTTTTTTCTTTCTAAAGAAAAAGGAAAAAAAGCACAACCAAAAGTTAGGAGTATCAGAAAAACGTGGCCCTTTAACAACCATCAGATGAAGTTCTTGTTAACGTGGCATATCATCAGTCGTAAACCGAAACAGGCTAAAATGCGGCTGTTATCTTTGTAATGCAAAACCCTAAACCCTAGAAACTTCTTCTCCTCCCATTTCAATTTTCATATTAACTCACACAGCTCCCTCATTTCTATCTCTGTTCGATCTTTCCCTGCTCTTTCCAAGTTATTGCTATGGCTACGGCCGCTCTGCTCCGTTCATTTCGACGCCGTGACGTTGCCTCTGCATCTCTTTCCGCCTATAGATGCGTAAGCTTCAATTTTTATTTTAAATCTTTTCATGTTCATTTTTTGTGATTTCTTGATTGCTCTGTGCTTCGTGGCGTTATATTCTGTTTGGTTTTCTGGAAATTCCAGGAAAAAGGAAAACTTATCTAGATATTCGCATCGATCTGCAGGTTAATAAAAGTAGTAGATATATATTTCATTTGTTTAATTTAAGTTAAACCGGAAATTTTGCGACTAAAATTTATTTATCCGGAACCGGTGATATATAAAATAGTTGATAAAACCGAACATTTATGGGAATTAAAGGATGGCCATATATTGATTTCCTTTAGTGTTTTTCTTTTTTTTCTGTTTTTCTTAATCTACTTCTCTAATCTAAAATCGAGGTACTGTTTTTAGTCGAGTGTATCTTCGGATCAAATTGGTCTAAACTTTTGTTACTGGGTTTTTCTCGGATTTGGTTATATGAAATTGGTTATCGCCTTTTGTTCGCTAAGTCCTTAAAGATTGCCCTCATGCTTAATTGGTTGTTCTGCAGGTTACTAGCAATGGCAAGACCTCAGCCGGAATTAATTGGACAAGTTTTTCTAGAGCTTTCAGGTAACCGTGGTTTGGGTTAGTTTCATTATTGTTTATTTGTTGTAAATTTGTGATATCTCAATGTAACTATTCTTTCTTTCCATTTAGAGCAGTTCTAAACCTGCTGGCAATGATGTCATTGGTATTGATTTGGGTACGACCAACTCTTGTGTTGCTGTCATGGAGGGAAAGGTAAGAATTCGACTAGTAGATGGATGTTCTTTAACAGTTCTGTTGTTTTGTTTGGAAGAGAAAATATTATGTGATAATCTATGATGGGATCTGTTACTGATTACAGAATCCTAAAGTTATTGAGAACTCTGAAGGTGCACGGACCACACCATCAGTTGTTGCCTTCAACCAAAAGGGGGAGTTACTTGTGGGAACCCCGGCGAAACGTCAGGCTGTGACCAATCCTACTAATACACTTTTCGGAACCAAGCGTCTGATTGGTAGGCGTTTTGATGATCCCCAGACACAAAAAGAGATGGGGATGGTTCCTTACAAGATTGTCAAGGCTCCCAATGGAGATGCATGGGTTGAAGCAAATGGACAACAATATTCTCCTAGCCAGGTTGGGGCATTTGTTTTGACCAAGATGAAAGAAACTGCAGAGGCTTACCTTGGAAAGGGCGTTTCTCAAGCAGTTATCACCGTTCCAGCTTATTTCAATGATGCTCAGAGGCAAGCAACGAAGGATGCTGGTAGAATTGCAGGTCTTGATGTTCAGAGGATTATCAATGAGCCTACTGCTGCTGCTCTTTCATATGGAATGAACAATAAGGAGGGTCTCATTGCAGTCTTTGATCTCGGTGGTGGCACATTTGATGTTTCAATTTTGGAGATCTCTAATGGTGTCTTTGAGGTATGCATCTTTTTTCTATGAAAAGAGGGTTTGCTATATTTTGACAATGATTAGGCAAATTGTACCGATAATTGATAATTAATGTACTCAGGTCAAAGCAACAAATGGTGATACTTTCTTGGGAGGAGAGGATTTTGACAATGCCTTGCTAGATTTCTTGGTGAGTGAATTTAAGAAAACCGAGGGGATTGATCTTTCAAAGGACAGACTTGCACTCCAGAGGCTTCGTGAAGCTGCTGAGAAGGCTAAAATTGAACTCTCATCGACATCTCAGACTGATATTAACCTGCCATTCATAACAGCTGACTCGTCTGGGGCAAAACACTTGAATATCACATTGACCAGATCAAAGTTTGAATCCTTGGTAAATCACTTGATTGATAGAACCAAGGCTCCTTGTAAGAATTGTGTGAAGGATGCTGGCATTTCTACAAAGGATGTTGATGAGGTTCTTCTTGTTGGAGGCATGACACGAGTACCTAAAGTACAAGAAGTAGTTTCTGGGATCTTTGGCAAGAGTCCAAGCAAAGGAGTGAATCCTGATGAGGCAGTTGCTATGGGAGCTGCAATTCAGGGTGGTATACTTCGTGGGGATGTTAAAGAGTTGCTTCTACTTGATGTCACTCCTTTGTCCCTTGGTATTGAGACACTAGGTGGTGTATTCACAAGGCTAATCAACCGAAACACAACCATTCCGACAAAGAAGAGTCAGGTGTGTGTTTGGTGCAAATTGTTTTCGTTTTTCCTTTAGTAGGCTCTGCTAATTTCAAATAACCTTAAGTTTAGTTTGGTTGCTTCCATCCATATGTTTTATCAATATCGTTTTTGTTTCATATTTGATGGAGGCTCCTTGAGTTTCAGGTGTTTTCTACAGCAGCCGATAATCAGACTCAAGTAGGTATCAAGGTACTTCAGGGAGAGCGTGGAATGGCTGCGGACAACAAAATGTTGGGTGAGTTTGATTTGGTAGGAATCCCTCCTGCTCCGAGAGGCATGCCTCAGATTGAGGTGACATTTGACATTGATGCGAATGGTATTGTCACGGTGTCTGCCAAGGACAAGGCCACCGGTAAAGAACAGCAGATTACCATCCGTTCATCCGGTGGTCTCTCTGATGATGAGATCGAGAAGATGGTTCAGGAAGCTGAGTTGCATGCCCAGAAGGACCAACAAAGGAAAGCTTTGATCGATACCAAAAACAATGCAGACACCACCATTTATAGTGTCGAAAAGAGCTTGAATGAGTACAGAGAGAAGATTCCTAGTGAAGTTGCAAAAGCAATCGAGGATGCCGTTTCGGATTTGAGGAAGGCAATGGAAGGAGAGGATGTTGACGAGATCAAGGCCAAGATCGATGCAGCAAATAAAGCTGTCTCAAAGATTGGTGAGCACATGGCTGGTGGTTCTGGTGGTTCCCAAGGCAGCTCTTCCGGAGGTGCTCAAGGTGGCGACCAGGCCCCAGAGGCAGAGTTCGAGGAAGGGAAGAAGTGAGTGGTGAAGCAGTGATTCTTGCAGTGGTTTTACTAATTTTCTTGCGGTGGTAAATGCCACTAAAGGTGATCCTTTAGTTTCGTTATCATGGTGTTCAACAATTCTTGTATCTAAATGACGGTTGGATATTTTGCTAGCGTGTTAGAAATTTAATTTGAGTCCAGAGTCCAGACCTTCCGTATGATATCACCAAAAAATTTTCTAATAGTGAAAAATAAACGAGGTAATATAAATTGGGTAAAATTTTGATACATGGGCTTGCAAAATTAATTGTACAAGCATGTGTATTTTTATGGTAAAAATTTAATTTTTACCTCTAATTTTAAAATTTTATATGCTAAATTTTAAACTTTATACGCTAAATTTTAAACATTAATCTTGAATTTTAAATTCTAGAACTTAAACTCCTAAACAAAAATTCTTAAAACTCCTAAACGAAATCTCTTAAAATTAAAAGGTATAGTTTCTGAAATAATACATCCGTCCTTAGATATAAGTCCTGACTAGTCACGGCCTTAAAATAGTAAAACGTTCACTATAAATCTATAAACTAATTATTAAAATAATAAAATTCTTGTTTGATTTTGAAAAATATAAATCAATACAACTTACAAAATTATATTTTAGCTTTTATAAATTTTTATATTCCAATTTAAACCCTAAAAATTGATCACGGTGTTAAGAAACTAATATGAGAAAACATAAGGCTGAAGGCATGCATTTCTAACAAACTTCACCCTAGATCTGAATTGAGTTGTTTGTTTCAAGACTCGATACTATTTCGAACATGATAATTTAAAATTCGAAATAAACCGAATCAAATCGATTCAAATTTTTGTTGAATTTATATGGATCTAAATCGAATAGATCAGAATCGAAAGCAACCTGAAATAAAGAAAAGTATTAAAGTAAAGAAAGATAAGATATGAATTGTAGCACAACTCACCAAAAGTTAAATATATTGGCTTTATAAAGCCATATATAGAGACGTAAATAATTGACCCGACCATCTCCTATTAATTAGACCCGAAAATAATCGACCCAAATCACCATAGAACTAAACTAAAATTGAATCAAACTCAAACCGCATCTAAACCGAATATAGTTAAATTCAAAATAATTCGAAACGAATGACCCGTTTATCGCCTTTAGGAATACGTATAAAAATGGAAACAGAGTAATACGTAATGTTCCATGCAAACTTTCACATTCCCATGCAAAAGGCTCCGGCCCACTGTCCAAACTCCAAAACAGAAACAAATTCACGAATTCACGGTTACAAACAACCCCCTCATCAAACCCTAAATTTTTGCCCTAAATCATTGTTAATGTAATGCCATATAAAACTCTAAACTCATTCCTATCGTCAATTCTCTTTCTCTCATACCGTAAAATCTCAGAAAGCTAAACTGTACAAGTTGTTATTCTTCCGTCACAACGTTTCTTCAATAAACCGCCTGGTGAACTGACAGCTAAACTGTACAAGTTGTTATTCTTCCGTCACAAAGGTTTTATCTTTACTTGTTTTATGTCTTGATTCTGTTTTGTTGGGAATATTGAATTTGATACCCGGTTATCCAGTGCAGACGGTTTTCAGAATTTGAGTTATCTAATGGGTAGGCAACAAAAGGAGCAGAATTCAACAGTTTTGATGCCTTCCAATAAGAAAACTAAGATGTATAACAATAAAGATGCAGAGATGGGAGATGAGGTTATGGAAAGAACAAATAAGAGGAAATCAATAGACATGGAGAGGCAGTTTTCTGTTTTAGAAAACGAGGAACCTCGGGAAAACGAATGAACGTTAGTGGTTTGCCTGAGTTCCATATCAATGTTTTCAAAGACTTGGCATCGGCAGATTCTTCCGTGAGAGAAGCGGCGGTGGAAACGATAGTGACAGAGTTGCAGAAGGAATACGATAGGCTCAATGATAAGGACTTGGTTGAGGATGTTTGAAACTGGAAGCTCAAATGGATGATGACTTGGATAATTGTGCATCGTCTTTGAGATATGCTCTGCGTAGGATGATGTACGGAGTTTCTTCATCAAGAGAGGTTTGATATGTTCTATGCCATGAAACTAATCCGAAAGTTCTTTCTATAGGACTCTTAAAATGATTAATTTTTATATGATATATGTCGCCTATCTGATGAATTGAATCTAAGTGTGATCTTGCACAATATACTTGAAGTATCCATAAGATAAATTAGGTAATTGTTGGAATATACGTTTTGACTCTGGTTTTGCAGTATGTTAGACAGGGTTTTGCATTGGGTTTGACTGCTTTGGTGGCTAAAATTCCGAGCATTAAAGTGGACTCCTTCCTGAAACTTATTGTTAATCTGTTGGATGTTTCATCATCAATGAAGGGTCAGGTAGGCATGCTTTCCTCTTTATATATCAGGTTGTTATCTACTCACATAATGTTCAACAACTAGCTTCTTATACTGCAGGATGTAAAGGATTGTCTCTTGGGTCGGTTATTTGCTTATGGTGCTCTTGCTCGATCCAACAGACTCACTAAAGAGTGGCTTGTTGATAAAGATACTTTGCATATCAAGGGCTTTACGAGTGCTGTTATCTCCCTTGCTCGAAAAAAAAGATATTTGCAGGAGCCTGCAGTTTCAATCATTTTAGAAATTGTTGATAAGGTACTGGGGGGGACCTTAATAACTCTAAACCTATACAAATTATTTGGATTCATTGAATTTCAACAGCTTTAATGTAAATTTGTTCATGTCGATATTAGTACTAGGGAACGGTTGTAATGGCTTCTAAGTAGATGTTTCTACACTTCTTATATGTTGCAGCTGTCTGCTGAAGCATTGTTGGATCATATTCTTGAAGCTCCAGGAATTACTCAGTGGTTTCAAGAAGCTGTTGATGTTGGAAACCCTGATGCTTTGCTTTTAGCTTTAAAAATTCTTGAAAAAATTCCCATCGATAGCACTTCATTCGGCAATCTTTTGCCGATTCCATTCAACTCGAGCAAACTTTTCTCTGCTGATTACCTCTTATCTGTTGATAATTGTGTCAAGGTAACTTTTTATGGACTATACACTGCAAGGAAATTATTGAGGAAATATAGTTTAAATATATTCTAAAAGGTTTGGTCTATAATATTGGCAGGAATCCACATATTGTCAACCCCGGATTCATAGTTTGTGGTCTTTTCTGGTAAATACAATCCTACCTGATACAGTTTTGCAGACCAAAGATGCAGCGTCAGTTTCTCATTCCTTGAGAAAGCACAGAAATGGTCGAAAGTCTAGCTCTTCTGAAGAAGAAATCGCGAAGAACGTATGATGTTGCTGTGAGGTTGTTATCGAAGGATCCCTCCTTGTCTCATCTCATGATCGTAAGCACTTAGCATTTGATATTATGCTTCTTCTGCTGCCTAGATTACCTTCACCATTTATACTGATTGTTTTGTCCTACAAACTTGTCAAGTGCTTGATGGACGTACTTTCCACAAAAGATTCCTGGTTGTATAAAGTTGCGAGGCGTTTTCTTAAAGAACTGTTAGATTGGGTTCAGAACGATGATGTCCGAAGAGTAGCTGTTATTGTGGCTTTTCAGAAGCACAGCAATGGGAAATTTGATTGGATTACAAAGACAAAAACAGTAAGAGATTTGATGGCAGAGTTCAAAACAGAAACTGGTTGCATGCTGATTGTTGAGAACTTGATTAACTTGTTTTTAGATGAAGGTCATGCTTCTGATGAGCCTCCAGATCAGAGTCAAACATTTGGGGTGACATTCCTTCAGTTCTTCCCTTTCGAACTTTGAATGATGAGGATGAACAGGCAGTCAAGAAATTGCTAGAAATGGAAAGTACACTTTACAAAGAGGCAAGCTTGATCTCTTCCTTTACTAACAATAATATATATTTTTTTGCATAACCATTTGAAAAAAAATATTTTAGACCATCCTTGAATTTATAGACCCGTCACTAACAGAACTCAATATTATTAATTAAGGCCTTTTTTAATTTAAGAGTCGACAATTAATTATGCTCGTATACTTTTGAAATTGATCATTCAATTTCATTTCATTAATGGTCTTATTTAAGTGATGATTTATATATGATAATAACAATATTCATTAAAACTATATCGACTATTCTTTTCAGATATAAAAATTGAGGGGAAAAAAGTTGGTAAAGAATCGAATCTAAAATTATTATAAACGACATTTTAATATAAAATTTCTACTATTGAATTGTACTGGTGGGGACTCAGATTGCAATCCATCTCGTTTTTACAAAGATGATTGTTGCGTGTTTGGTTGCTAAGAAAATATGCAAATAATGTAAGATGGAATCTAATTTGTTAGTTTTGCCCATATAATAAATGCAGTAGCAAACCGGTCCTTTTCTTTATTAAATATCCAAGACGACACTTTTGATGGTGTCATTTTTTGTTCTTAATACGGGAACTTTATCCATTAGTTGTTAATTGAAATTATACAATTTTTTTATATTGGTGAAGTGATAAATATTTTATAGATTATTTTTTTATATAATTATCAACGTATGATTTATTAGTCTATTAATTGGGATCAAGTATTGTAAATAATTATTATCGAAGCCGAGGATTAAGTCATTTAGGAGATAGGAAACGTTGTTACTAGGGGACCATCACATCTGGGTACCCGCTACTCGGGTACCCAAAAATTGGGTACTGAGTACTCGTTCATATTTTTTTTATTTTTTATTTTAAAATTTTAAAAAATTACATATTAAACACAAAAATATTTTTAAAAAATTTAAACTTAAAACTTAAAAGTATATAATGCAAATATATAAAGAATTTAAGGTTTTAAGTTTAGTTTTAGAGTAAAAATATTAAGAAACTTAAAATAAAAATATATAAAAATATATATTAAAATTTATCGGGTCGGGTTGGGTACTCATTAAGGGAAAATTTCCGGGCCGTGTTCCGAAAAAATTATCGGGTTGGGTAATTTTTTTATAAGATTACCCGACATTTTTAGGTTTTGATCATCGGGTCGGTATTTTTGAACACTCCTAGTTGTTACTCCTCTCAATATTTTTTGGTAAAATATTATTTTATGTCTTCTTTAGTTTAAATACTAATCAAATCAGAATCGGAACTATGTGGGGGTGGGGATGGGCAATTGCCCCCATCCCCAAAGAATTTTTTTTCACCTTTGTTCCTCTATTTAATTTTTTTAAAAAAAATTGGTTCATTTATGAATGTCCCCATTTTTAAATATTTATAGTTTGCCTCCAACCTCAAATCTTGGCTCTATCTCGGAGTCAGATAAGATTTACGTCTATAGATTCTCCTTATTTTTAGATTCAAAGTCTTAAGAGACTATTGCCCATCTTGATGTTTGATCGTAGCTTGATCTTTGATTGAAGTGATCATTTTAACCTAGTTTGCTCTATGTATAGTATTATAATTTAAACAGTTAATATTGTTTAATGGACATAATAACTCGTATTGCTAGACCAATTAATAATAAATGTTTCATAACTATATCTATAGAACTTAAAACAGTTCGTTTTATTCGAATGAGACATTGGCTTAAGGCTTGCAAAAATATTTTTTTATACATTTTTGTTTTTTAGTGTGAATTCGAAAGTGGGATTAGACATGCTTAGGAATAAAGAAAGGGGTATTATCTTTCAATTAACAATCAATTATCAACAAACAATTTGTCGTTATCAATAATATACAATAAGATTTGAAGATTGCTTGTCAAAAAGGCAATGGCTTAGGCTATTATATAGTTCAGATATTTTCCCTTTTAGGTCCACTATTAGGGAAATGGGAAATCTATGAAGTAGTTTATATATATGAGATAAAACAATAAAACAAGTTAAAAATTAAATTAAATACATTAAAAGAAAAACACACACATATATTAGGTAATTTGGAATAATAGTAACAACAATTTAACTTATATATATATTTATTAAAAGTGGTAATAAAAATATAAATATCTAAAATATGCAAGTTAAGTAATAATAATATTTACTATAATTTATATATTAATTATCTTTAATATAGTGTAATATATCTATTTATATCATATGCATATATACATAAATATGAAAAAATGTAAGATAAATAAACAATAAAATAAATATAATGTAGAAACAAATAAATGTAAATATCAATGAATTACCAAAAAATAATGAAGTTAATGAATGAAATAGTAAATGATGTGAAAATGCAAGATAAAGTTATGATATATTAGGCTAAAATTATGAATTAAAATAGAAAGCAAATTAAAAGCATAAATAATAAACATAAAAATTTAAGTATAGTCAACAAACAAGGGATAAAAATTGAAAAGTGTAGAATTAAATAGCGCAAATTAAAAACACAAAAAATTAAATACACTAAATTATGGATTGATTTGCATTAAAATAAAATTATTAGAGAGTCAAAACACAATATACCCTAAAGACGCTAAAATTTACGGATCTACACCTCGGACATGGGTCAACACTAGAGATGACAGTTGAATTCGAATCTGATCTAAATTCGGTTGAAAAAAATTCCAATCTGAATCCGAAAAAATATCCGAGTCTGATTGTAATAGATATGGACTTAGAATTTTATATAGTCCGATCTAAATCTGATCCATTGCCATCCCTACTTGTTTTTTTTTTCTCCTTCGGTAGCTTATCTATTAGCCTCAGGAAAAAAAATTAAATTCTTTTACGTCAGTTCAACAATTAGTTGGTCTAGTAAAACAAGACACTAAATCATTTAAGCAAGATCAAATTTTAAAATCTAACGTTGTGAATGGTGTAAATTAAATTAAGAGGGTCGCCCCCATAATAGGCCTCTACAGTACTTGATTTAGATTAGTCAGTCAATAAGTTAATACCGATAATTAAACAAAAAAATATTAAATAATTTTAACAAATTCAAAGAATAATAAATTCAATTGAAATGAATTAAAATCATTATTTTTATTTAATTATTTTTCGAACATTAGACTCGCACGTGAACAGGACCAAAAAGATTAGACGCCATATTTAACCATTAAAGGAAAGTATTCAATAACAGGCTATCTATTCATAAATTACAAGGCATAGAGACGAGAACAAAGCTTATATAGTCTTTTAACCAAAAAGAAGTCAATCAACCTCGACGGTCGCCATTAAAAAGCATAAGAAAAAAAACTGGGAAAAGTTCCATACCTTCATCAAGTATCGATTCACCAATCACCATGAAAAAGGGTATTAAAAAATCACTGCCCAACACCGAGGATAAGAAAGCAATAGAACACCGGCAACAACTTCAAATTATACTTTAATATACTACAAGATAGAGCGATGATGATTCTAATACAGATTGAAAATGATGAAATATACTCATAATTTCTTTTAATAATTAATTCAAACTGAACCTTGTGAAAGTTTATTTGCCAATTTGGCCTCGCCGCCGCCGTTTCTGCTTCTCATTTCACCACTGACAGCCACGCCGACGCCTTGATGATACTGAGGTGGCATCACAACACCTCCCGGCGCAGTATAATAAACCTGCCTGTCGTATGCCGCCATGTGTGCGTATGCAGTATCTGGTGGTAGTACTCCGCCGCTCTGCGGCCTCACCATCTGCTGCGTCATGCCAGATATTGGCGGGTGTTGTTGAGTCGGCGGAGGTTGTGCCACCATGTTGTAAACACGTTGCTCCCGGTAGACTTCGTGTGGCATTCTTTGTACGTTGGTGTAGTAGCCTTGACCGGCTACTGGTCGACCCATTTGTGGCGGTGGTGCTCCAGGTGCTGGAGCCGCAACTGGTGGAGGGGCGTGGTAGACGGTGCCCGGAGCCGGTCCTTGTGATGGGATCATGTAGACGGGGTGTTCAGATGGCGGCAGTGAGCCGGGGTTTGAAGTTACAGTTGCCGGGAAACCTCCGGCGGAAATTGGTTTATCCGACCAGAATCCACTTGTAGCTGACACATGTTGCTGGAAAGTTACCGGTACGTTCACCGGCGGCGCTTTTTCAGGTACCTTGTGTGCGTAATATTCCCCTGTATAAGCCATCGAAGCAGCGTCTTCAGCTTTCTTTCGATACATAGCGAGCTGTTCTTGATCCCGAATCTGAAGCATCTGTAATTCCTGTAGCTGTCTCTGAATTTCAACCGGATTCAAAACAGGATCCGTCCCCACGGAGTCCAGTACCGGCTCCACCGCGGGATCGAGGATTTTCACCGGAGGAGGTGGAGGAGGCATCCCCTTTTCAAGTCCAAACAAGTAATCCACATTGTTTGTTGGAACCGCAACGTGTTTTTCAGCACCCGGTGTCGGACCGGAATTTAAAGCCTCAAGAAACCGGTCCCGCTCCGATTTCGCGCCTTCCGAACCGAAACTTGCCGGGTCAGTCGGCGGAAAAATGAAAAGGCGCATCCTCGATGGCTTAGCCGAGGCTCTATAAAGTCGATCATACTCATGCATCATGTGCTCGAGATCATCATCGTTTGTAACAGAAATAAGGGCGTCGAGGTCTTCGCCGGGAAGCTGGTACTTGAAGGAAACCTCACCATCACCGCCACTGCAGAGAGCGGAGAGTTTAGAGATCATGGAGGAGAATTTGATAGTGCGTTCAACGGCTAGGATCTTGGTCTCTCCGCCGATGTAAGCTAACTGGTTGTCATGAGGACGAGGGTGGATCTTGCCTCCATAGCTGCACATAAACTTTGCCTTGTAATTTTGCGGTTGGTCCTCCCATGGCGGTGGGTTTTCAAATTCGATTTCTCGGGATCGCGGCGAAGATTCGCGGGAATCTGGGTACGAGTTATAAGAGTAATTCTCCATTTTTATTTTTGTTAAAAATATAAATTTTGAAGAGAGCTTTGAGAGAAGAGTGATTTAAGATTTACAGAGAATCCATGGAGATATGGAGATCACTAGAATACTCTGCCGTTTGCTGGGGGGTTATGTGGAAGGGAAGAGGGTGGGTGGGTGGGATATGACTACCAAGAAGTGTATGGAAAGTGTGTGCTGCGACAAAATGGGTTGGTATTTTGTTCTGATTTCAACGTTTAATTTGTTTAAAATTTGTTAGAGGTATAATTTAGAGTTACTTGTTCAGATTATGGGTTGTAAATAATATAAGATTTTTTTAATTAAAGAGAATATAAAAAATAACAAGTTTAAAAACGGCTAAAAATTATGCAACAGAAAAATGTTATCAAATTGTATAATATTTTTTTGTTGTATGTTGGTGATATTTTAAATTGTGTGTTGAATAACATTTTAAATTACAATCTAAAATTATATTTGGATTAATTTGAAATGATATATTTTTGTAACATTTTAAATTAATTGTTTTTAACCGTTTTTATAACAAAAAAGCAATGCCGAACAACCGCGAGATGCTGAACCGACGTTTTCACCCTCTAACCTCTCTATAATCTTTTCTAGAATCGGTTGTTTTACCACAAGGAACGTTTAATAATCCCTGCTGAACGGACACTTAAAAGCAGAATCACCAACGAACCGAACACAAATGTCTATTAAGTACAGGTGGTGAGGTGGGCAGGAAAGAAGACGGGGAAGATAAGTGGGGTATAAAAAGACTTTTGATGAAGTGTTGGTGGGGCCAAGCGGAAAATGCATTCATTTTGATCGAACGATGTGTGATGTGTCGACGGGGATTGGACAATCAACGCTTTTGGCAAGGTGCTAACTGTATTTTGATCGAATTTATAAATAAATACTACGTTGTACTGACTTTAAGAATACTAAAAATAATATATGATTTATTTTGGTTAGCCAATGAGTTAGATACTTGTAATAATATTTTTTTATAAAAAATAGTATATAATGTTAATAAGGTTTTTACCTGAAAAAACGTGTTATGTGTTTTTATCATTTTTTTTCAACTACCGGTATTCAACTTATTGGTAGTTTAATCTAAAATTCAAACATCTAATATTATTAAAGAGACCTAGTACCTTATTTCGCTATACCAAGTGGTTGTTGATTTTAACATGTTTTTTTTATGTTTCTTAAGTATATTATATTCATAATATGTTTTTTTTGTAAAAGTACAATGGCAATCCATGTACTATATCTCACATTCTATTTTGGTCCCTCTATTAAAAAATGGACAAATTGATCCATGTCATTTTGAAAATAAAAAGCGGTCATTCCTTTAAAAATTTCATCTATTTTATCGTTAATTGTTGATGTCAATAATTATAGAGAAGAAACAAAATAACTTTTTAGTGCTTGGCATTTTTATACTTCTTCATTAAACTCTCAAATCATTAAAATATATAAAAATTATTAAAATCCAAATGTTTTTATTATATCGTGTACGGGCTGCTATGGTACTTTTACGATTTTTTAAAATTTATATTATGTATTTTTATGACGTTGAAGTTATAATATTAGACAAATAAAATTCGTTTGTCTTTTTCTTAAACTTTTTTATATGTTTTACTAATAATTTTGTGTCATATATATTAATGAGAAATTGTATTGTTTTATTATTTATATTTATTTTATTGATAATATACGTGATGCAAAATCATTGTATGACATATAAATGAAAATAAAAAATAGACAAATTATAATCATCTTATACAAGTTTAAAATGAAATAGGATGATACTTGTGCATATTTCTTATTTTGTAATATGAGAGGAGATGAAAATATCAAAAATTGTTCCTAATTTTTAAGGGTCAACGAAGAGTTTCAAGCGAAGGTTATTAAAATTTTAAATGTTTAATTTAATTTTTAAAATGTGACTATCATTATAAACTGGTCTATAATTTTTTAAATATTTTAATTTCACCAAAAATATAATATTAATTTTAAATTAATCCTCAAATTTTTAAACATTTTAATTTTATCTTTAAATTATTAATAAGTGCTAATCACAAATCTGTTAATAAAATTGTTAATTTTTTTTATAACTATCATATAAATATTGATGGATTTATATAATAATATGATACGATATAAATAATAATTAATAAAAATGAATAAAAGAACAGCCGAAACAATTATGTTATCAGTTGGAATCCCGTGGAAGGCAAGACAAGTAAATTGTGTTGAAGTGCACCCTGCTTTCCGCTGTCTTTTTTGCTCAAGTAGCCCACAACTTTTCAGATCATAAAAATAAGCGAAAACTGCATATTTAGTACCTAACGTTATATTTTTGTTATATTTTGGTACTCTGGTCTTTAAAAATTAATAAAAATAGTGACGTGATTTGAGTTAATAACAATTTTAGTCAAAAAAAACTTATACAATCTATCAATTTAGTCTAAATTTCTATTAATTTAAACACTATTTTAATTTTTGGATTGAAATTATAAATTCCTCATTTTTCTTCTTTCATTTGAACGTAATTTATAATTTTACCCCCAAAATTAAAACGATGTTTTAAATTGATGGATTTTGGACTAAATTGATCATATATATATATATAAGTGTTTTGAACTAAAACTGTGATTACACCAAGCTACATCATTATTTCCGTTAGTTTTTTAATGTTCGGGTACCAAAACAGACAAAAACTTAACATTAGATATCGTTTTGCTAAAAGTAAATGTTAGGGTATCAAAACAGTAATGCTAGCATAGCTGGGGTATTAAATATGTAATTTTCCCAAAAAATAAAATACGGTTGACTGTACCAAGACTATTAGACAATTATTTGCAAATATATTAAAAATATTAAAAATAAAAAATTATATATTTAGTATAATATTTAAACAAAAAGTTAAGTATCTAATTATACCATAAAATTAGATAATTATTAAAAATTGCACCACACTGCATATATATCAAAACTAGAAGTCAAAAGTTATATTTACCCTAAAAATAGACAATATTAATGACTCAAGTTTAAATTCAATTGACAATTGACACAATTATTATTATAAAATCCTAGATCAAAGAACGGAACATATCATTGAGTTGTTCCATTGCTATCTCTTAGTAGGGTGCATGCGGTTCAATTCATTTTGATAAACTAGTTGTATAGTCATTCGGTTTTTTTTTTCCAATTTAGTTAGTATCACTTTTAGATTTTTTTCCTATCAATTTTGGGTTTTGTGATTCTGTACTTTATTTTGTTGTATTCTTAATTTCTCGTGACCTTTTCCTGATTAATTTGAACAGAAATGCGTTGCACACCTAGTTTTGGTGGATGAATCTCTTATTTTTTGCATACAAAAGGCCTCGAACTCTAGACCTGCTTAAGCGATACAAAATTGCTTACCGCTTTACCAACCCCATCGGTGATAAAATAGTTTTATTTCAGGGTAAAGTGCAAAAATAGTCACTAAACTACCCCTAAAAATATAAAGTGGTCACCGAACTTTTAAAAGTTACATAATAATAATTAAACTTTAGTTTTTGTTACAAAATGATCATTGAGCCGTTGAGTGGTTGATGTGGCAGTTAATAAAATTTGAATAGTAATACATTTATTCCTTCATATTTACACATTCAATCAATTTAATCCTAATTTAACCCTCATTATTGATGTCTAAATTGGTTAAATGTGTAAATATGAAGGGTTAAATGTGCTATTATATAAAATTTTGCGACTATAACATCATCCACTTAATGGCAATTAATAGCTCAACAATCATTTTGTAACAAAAATTAAAGTTTAATGATCATTATGTAACTTTTGAAAGTTCGGTAACCGTTTTATATTTTTGAAGATAATTTAGTGACTATTTGTATACTTTACCATTTATTTTATTATTATTATTTAAATAAAAGCCGTTAGTTTTATTAAACGATAAAATATATAAAATTACAATAAGGGTTTACAACTATCATCATAAACAAAATACATATTTTGGACATTTTCCTAAAACTAGACACTTTAGATCATACAAGGACTATACATGAAAAAAGTTAAAGACCAATCCAAAAGACTTGAACGAAAAATAGATATGAACACATTTGACTGCATCGGCAAATGAACCACAAAAATGGTGTAATACCCCAAATACCGGTCTAGAAGTATGCTAGTGTATCAAGCATAAATTGTCTTATCTTGACTTGTTTTATAGAATTTAAAGCTCGATTTGAAGAAAGGATAACATTTAGATAAAAAAAAATTTAGGTGACCAATTTTTGTAGGATGAAATTGCAAGCCTTGTGGAATTTAGGAAATGCATGTGTATTGGAGACTTAGTGGACCGGCCAAGAGAAGAAGAGTGCAAGATCTTCTTCTCCCTGGAAACGATGCAACAAAGAAAAATAATAAAAAGAGGGAAAGCAAGTGCCGTCCATAGAAGCTAGAATTTGGGACTGAATTGGTCTAAATTAGGGAATCCTTGGCCATTTGGTATAAAGAAGAAGGTAATTATACATCCTTCTTATCATTTCTTAAGCTACAATTCGGGTAGTATTATTGATTGTCTTGAATTCATAATTGTTAAGCTAGACGGTTAGAGAATTTGAACATGTTATGAAGCTTAATCTCTTAATTGGTTCATGCATGATGAATTGATGATATGATTTAGATGTGGGGTTCGAAAATGTTTTTTTTTTTTTGGTTAAGAGTTGGTGTATGTCATTGAATCATTCGGATGATTAGGGTGAGTCAAGGGAATGACTAGAATCTTTGATATGTTTAAAGGATGCATCAAGAGCATTTTCGAATGCCAGAATTAAAATATAGATTGCACAGACCATGTAGCAAATTGATTAAAATGTTCATATATTTATGTATATATATATATATGCCTAATTGGACTAATTAGAGGAGGAAATTGGATTATAGGTACATCTGAATATATATATATATATATATATATATATATATATATATATATATATATATATATATGCATGAACATGACTGAATATGCTTTTATACTATTGAAAGGTTTTAAAATTATTCCGTTTTTCATTAGATGAGCTCGGTCAAGTTCAATTCTCTTTTTGTTTGATTGAAAATTTTGGTAGATTTTCTTGGTAACACGTTTTACACCGGTCTTTCTTCTAGGTCGGATAAAAAGTGTTACAAAAGGATTAAGCTATTAAAAGACTATCGAGAACCGCAAATCGGAACCGAGCATCGTGAATAACTATCAATAAGCGCAAATCGCATATCCAAATTCAATCTGAAGATTCAGAGCAGAAAAAATCAACAGGATTACAAATAAGTGCTATTTTGATCAGTTGTGGCGTCGTCAAATCTAACTTAAAGAAAAACATAAAAAATATCAAACGACCGAAAAAAAGACATGTCAAAAGACATAGATAAATGTATCACAAAAATAAAAAAATCGAGTAATAAAAGTAGAATTATTTTTATTAAAAACTAAAAAGAAAACAGAACTACCGAAATTCAATTAATATCAAGACGGATACAGCCGTCAGCTAAAGAGGATGAAAGGAAAAAAACTTGCACGGAATGTTTTGAGAGAAAATTAAGTTTAAATGATTAGAGAATTGACCATATTTATTTTATTATTTTTAAACATTAGTCGGTAAAACTTAAACGTTTTTCATAAATATTTCTTAAGATATTAAAATTTCAAGTTAACAAAAAAGTTATTACTATTTAAGTATAAAATAATACTTATTTTTACCTTATAAGTAACTAAAATTAACTATACATTAATTAAAAAAATTAATTTCAATTCAATTTGGATGATCACTATCTTTTAACTTATGAACTATAGATCATTCTTCTATAAAAAAAAATATATAAATCATCCAAACACTAGAATTCGAATCGATTTTTTTTTTTGTTTTTTTCTCAGCCATATCCCTTAGCCCCAAACAACTTTGACTTCTGATAAAGCTGAACATCTCAATAACTGCCCTTGTATTTTTCAACGCCATTAATGGGGTTCATGCACCGAAGCCCTCCATCCCCGTCCAATAATTGGAACCCTCATTTGCTGTGTTGACAATGTCACCTCTTCAATAATATTTAATTTTACTTACATTGTTTTGCTAAATTGAAATATTAGAGATCATAAATATTGAAATTGGGAAATGATGTTGTACATATTGAGAACCAAGAGCCTTAAAATATTGGTTCTTAAGGTTCATAGTTTATTGGGACGAAATTAGAATTTATAGTCGAGAATAAAATATAAATATTTAAAAATAATATAAATTTATAAATAAACTAATATTTTTAGAAATTATATAAGAAAACAAATGTGAATTTTTTTGGAGGGTGGAACATTTTAGCTCTATCCATGATAGTTCACTAAATCTACACTGAGGAACCATCTCTGCAAACAAAAAAAAAACTTGAATTCTTGTCAAGCGAGTTGAGCAAGAGCATCCTTCACCTAAAAATTTGTTAGTTTGCAGTTGTCGTTTGTTGTTTTTATTTTTGTTTTGATATCTTGTCAAGTTTGTTTTGATCATTTTTTTGTGTAAATATTGTTATGGCCATTTTTCCCCTTTGTTTAGGTTACAGAGATTTTTTAACGAGGCTCATTGTAATATTTCCTTGTGGATGAGTCTACCATATTCGACGAACACCGCTGAATAGCGTTGAACACCATTAAATTAATTAATAAAGATTACAAATTTCAAGGACTCAACATATAATTAAAAATGATTTAAAATAAATTTTCAATTAAATTATTTTATATATATTTTTTTTAATTTTTTTAAATGATTAGATCAAATACTAACCTTAGTCAATTTTAAAAAATAAAAACTCTAACCCTAAACCTAAAGCCATAATCTTGAAACCTAAAACTCTAAACTTAAAACCTTAAAGCCTAATCCCAATGTTCAATTTGGGGTTTTAGGTTTACAATTTTGGGTTTTGAGTTTTAAATTTTTTTAAAAATAATTAGATCAAATATCAACTTTAGTCAATTTAAAAAATAAAAATCATAAACCCCAAACTCAAAACTCTAGATCCTAAATCTTAAACCTATTCGATTTAGTATGTGTGAAAATATAACCCTTATCATTACCAAACACACTTATATATACACACACTAAAATGTGGAAAAGGTCTAAATGATGTTACGCTAACTAGCCCAATTCAAACTATAATTCAGCAAAAGGCCCATTTAGAACAATAGAAATTTGAGGAAGAAATTGATTGGTCCAAAAATCCAAAATAGACGATATCTGGCTTTTAACAAGAAAGAACTGTGGGTCAAGCCATAACCCAGTAAACAACGCAACTGTAATCAATCTCGCTATCCCTGAAAAGAAACCATTTCCTCCTCAAAACTCTCTGAAAATATCAAATTCGCTTCTTTGGGTTGATAACACCTACAATAATGGTAGCTTCGGCTCTTTCAGCTTCTCTGAGTCTCTCTATCTCTACTCGAACCAGACCCGCTTCTATTTCATCTCTTTCTCTGAGGTACATGTTTTCTCCCGTTGCTTTTCACTGAATTTGGAATCTTTTTTTTCTACTTTTGAATTCTTTTAATCGTCAGAAACTCGAGGAGGTTGACAGTCTCTGCATTGCCGTCCCCTTATGGAGACTCTTCTACAATGGGTAACTTCCCATTTCTTGAATTTTAATCAATTTAAGTTTCACCCTTTTGATTCTTTGGTTAAATGTTTCAAGTATTGTAAACTAAAGATTCAAATATACTATTGATTTTCTGAGCGTCTTGTTATGTTTATCTTATCTCGTGCTTGCTTGATAGTGTCTTTGTAGAGTTATAATTTTGTGATAGTTATAATATGCTAAAGTTTTTGTTTTTGGGTATTCTAAATTGCATATGGTATCTGCTTGCGTACATATAAATTGGACTGTTATGTTTTCAGGGTTATCTGGTAGAACTTCTGGGCTACCCTTGAAGAACAACAAGAAGGGATTCCATGAGTCCAATCCGAGGTGTCTTATTCTTTATGTTTTGTTGCTTCAATTTCATATTCCTGCTTAATGTCATTAATGCATATGAACGATGCATAGATGCGAAGTTTGTCGAGAATCTATGTTGCACTGATACGGAGTCAAATACGGGGACGGGAAATGGCAATTTCTAAAATTACAGGGTACGGGTACGGTTAGGGTACGGCAAATATAAAATAAATTTCATATTCTAAGAAAATGTAAAAATAAAAAGTGGTGAGCATGGCATCACATGTACTTATATACTTATAGTTGATTCGTGTGAGTAAATTAGTGTCGGAAAGAAACAAGAAAAAGACAGAGAAAGTGTGAGATAATAGAAGAATAAGAAAAAAAATAGGAAGATGAAGTACTGGGGAGTACCCAAGCCGTACCGGGGACATATTCGGCACGTGGTACGGCATCAGATTGAAGTACCCGTGCTTCATAGTCGAGAATAAACCCCGGTCGGTGAAATCTAGTTTTGGACTTCTAGTCATTTGTTTTAGTAGGATAAATTTGTCGATGTTTTAGGTATGAAGTTGGAATGTTTCCCGTATACGACATTAGGAATTTAGGAACGAAATCCTTTAATCTAATTGTTAGGTTTTGCTACCTTCCAACCTATATTGTTTGTTAGTTATTGAAGGAGACAGTGTTTGCTTGCATCCCTCTACCAAACATAACATACCATCAGTTTCGGTGTATATGATATTAGACATCGTGATTCATGATACCTATTGTGTACAGCTACGATGCAATACAAGCTAAAACGGGGAATCCACCTGTGATGCCAGCAGTAATGACTCCAGGGGGGGCTTTGGACCTTTCAATTGTGTTATTCAGGAATCGTATCATCTTTATCGGGCAACCAGTCAATTCACAGGTTGCTCAAAGAGTTATATCACAGCTTGTGACTCTGGCAGCTATTGATGAGAATGCGGATATTCTGGTGTGGTCATATTTTTACTAATTCACTCTGCATTCTCTAATTTTCCATTTTGTTACTTAGGTTGTTGGGCTTTATATCCAGATTCTCAGAACCTGCTCCAGTTTATAACTTTAACTTGTACCATGTCAGGTGTATTTGAACTGCCCCGGTGGAAGCACCTATTCAGTGTTGGCAATTTATGATTGCATGTCTTGGGTGAGATTTTAATCTTTATGTAGCCCATTGTTTTATTTTTCCCCATACTACTTCATGTTATGAAATATTGTTGCTATTTTGATGAAAATGCTGCTGCCTACTTTATTCAAGCGTCTTATTTTGCAAGCATTGATCCATCGTTATTTCAGATAAAGCCAAAGGTGGGCACGGTTTGTTTCGGAGTAGCTGCAAGCCAAGGAGCACTCCTCCTTGCTGGTGGAGAGAAGGGGATGCGTTATGCAATGCCAAATGCACGTATAATGATACACCAACCACAAAGTGGATGTGGGGTATGATTTAGCTTCTTCGTTTACATTCTAGTTGCTGTATTTGTGGAATGTTCATGCAAAAACTATAATTCAATCATCATTTGTAAGTGAAGAAATTTCATTTCTTGATTGATTGCTCATTATGTGATTTTGCAACAACTAATGTACCTGGATAAATTTCCTTCTGGATCTTCTGGTTCTCGTTAGATTGATAATAAAGCCTTAAATTTAAAACACTGAGAATTTCTTTTTATAGATGATATTTTACTCTTTCTCTAGACACTTTTAATAGTAATATTTACGAAGTTTAGAAATAGAACCCAAATTTTTGTACAAGCTGAATTATTATATTTTCTGCTATTTATTCCAATTAAAGCATTGAATTATTAGTTTAAAAATGCATGTTTTCTTGCTTCTCTTTTCCTTGTCTATGAGACGTCAATAACAAGCAAATCGACACATCCTAATTTGACCATACAGACTCCAGATTCCTCTTTGATTTTGTTGGTTAGTTTTCACATTTCCCTGTTGGTATATTTAGGTGCATGTTTTACTGTAGGAGATAAGCTCACGCATCTTGTGACAAATTTCATGACACTACTAAATGATTTTGAAGTTCTTGAACCCTCTGAAACAAGCTTGAAATATGATCTAATTATCCATGCACTAATTGAAATCGGTCAGGGCATAACATTATTTCTTGTTTAATTGATTTTGCTATATGTTATTTCATTTTGAAGGGCCATGTTGAAGATGTCAGACGTCAAGTGAATGAAGCGGTTCAATCTCGCCATGTAATTTCCTCTTCCTTTTATTTTGCATTTTCCCCGAGTAACCTACCAATGAATCAAGTAGATCAAACTCCTTGTTCAAATAGACAGCTTTTGCTATGCTAATTTGGAAATTCCACTTTAGCCTTAAATTCCTTTTCGTCTACTACTTTTGTTTGCAGAAAATCGACAAAATGTATGCAGCTTTCACCGGCCAACCACTTGAAAAAGTGCAACAATACACAGAGAGGGACCGCTTCTTATCTGTTTCTGAGGTAATGTTGCCCGATACTTGGTTCTTGCTTCAGTCGAGTAGCCGGAAATGATAATGACCGCCGAGGTCAAATTGATTTTCCGTTTTAAGGGCCTAAATAAATTTGTATTTAAATGGCTATGGCATGGAACTTTCAACAAATGAAAGAAAAGACTAGCCATTGTGCTTATCTTCCTGTGGTGTCATCCTAACAGGCTTTGGAGTTCGGACTCATAGATGGTGTGCTCGAAACAGAATATTGAACCCAGTTTGGGCTTCAAGTCCTTCGTTGCTTACTTCCATAGTTAATTGAGACGATACAGATCTCGAATGGGCGAGTAATATCAGTGGGTATGTTTGTGTAACAGTTTGTAAGGCAACGTGATATATTTTCAGTACAACATCTGAGATGAATGTGACAAAACAGAATTAGTCTCTCCAATAACATGTTTGGTTGGGCTGAATGGCCCAATTCTGTGTTCTACAGTGAAACATTAGTTTGGTTCAAAAAGTTTTCATTCTGCCCTTATTCATTGAATGCATTTCTTGGGCGTTCTTACCGAAACATGCCCCTTAAAATAGTTATTTTCCTTTTTGACACTCATGTAAAATTATTTATTTATTTAGCGTTCTTACAGTGAACTCGTTATGCTGGTTTGACGAGTTTTAAGTTATTATTATTATTATTTTATAGAACTTATTATACTTGTTCGACGAATTCATTAAAAAATATATTTTTGTTTATTATTTAATAAGATCGAATTAAATCAATTACTTTTTAAAAATAAATATAAAAAATTTTGACAACATCAAATCGAATTGCATGGCAAAACTAGAGTTTACATGGCAAAACTATAAAAAATCTTTAGAATAGATAGTTAAAAGTTTTCAGTTGACACTCTATTTTTTTTTTAAGTTGTGGGTTCAATATTTATTAAGAACAAATTTTCTCTTCCTCTTTTCTCTAGGTAAAAGTTGTTCAAAACAAATCTATGAACTTAATAAGTTTGATTAAATTGGTTTGTGGATTTTTTAGATCGAGTTATTGAGTTCAAGGATGTTTTCTTTTGAAAGGATATTATTTACTAATAATGCAACACGGATACGAGCTAGTTAAAAAATTTCTCTACACCTTAAGTGGAAGGAAAAAAAAGTGTTACATATCCGAGCCAAAAAAGTTCAACCATAACAATACAAACAACACGACTATAAGCGATACAATCAACATGCAATCCCTAACACCAAAAACCTAAACTTTAAATTCTAAAATCTAACCATAAACCTTAAATTCTACATCATATATATTAAACACTTAAGCCCTAAACCTTAACCTAAATCCCTAAACTTTAAAGTTAAAAAGCTTATTTAGTTTACACAAATTTATATATCAAAGTATTTTCCTTTTTATATTTTAAGCCATTTTTTTATAAAATAATGAATCCAAACACAAAATATATGCTTCATCAAATAGGCTTCGCTCATACAGATTTGAGGTGTTTTTTTTTTTTTTGTCTTCCAAGGCACAAGCACGTCTAAGCGCATTCCTTCACAACACTATTAGGAGAAAAATGAAAATAAAAAAAGGAGAAAAATTAAGTTTTTTACGCTATTTTTAGATCAATAACATCTAAAATAAATGAAATTCAATATAAAAGTATTCATATTTGCAATCAATAGTTCCCATTGTATTTATTTCGATTTAATTTACTAATAGTTCCATCAAATTTATTCAAAGTTTGAGAATAAAACTAAACATAAATATTGGTGAGAAGAAGAAAAATTAAAGCACCTTCTTTAATCATCAAAATTAACGACAGAATGATCGAAGATATCGATCATGTCCTCGTTAACAGGAAAAGTAGTGTTTGCTGTTATCCTTTGCTTGGCGGAATCCACCAACTCGTCGGCTTGATCGCAAGCCGCTTTGAATGCTTCCCATTTCTTCCTGAAGTTTTCCAATGCAGTATCCGTCGCTGCCGTCCGCTCGCAATCGGAAGCCGCCTTGGTTTCTAACACGGAGGCGGCAGCGGTTACAAACTCTTGGTATGCATTCTCTAAGCAATCTACAACTTTGTCCATCACTCTTGAAATCAAACTATGAAAAATCAAATAGAAAAGTATTATAATTAAATTTATTTTTACTGCTAATTTAAAACCAAACATAATTTCTAAATTTTGATAGTAATAAAAATCGAATCAAAAATTAAAATCCTTAAACCCTAATTTCAAAAAAAAAACATTCAATTTTCTAAAAAGTTGAATAATTTTACTTTTAGAATAGATCAAATAAGCACATTTACATAAAAAATGTATAAATTACCTTTTAAATCGAAAAGCCACTGAAAACGACCGAAGACGAAAGAGAAGAAATTTGAAGTAGAAAAGTGAAATTAGGGGAAGAGGTAAGATCAAGATATCGTCGCTCCCTTTGGCAATATTTGGATTTGGCCTTTTCTTCATATATGGTAAATACTTATTAATTAAATTAAATTTATAAATAATACGTTTAAATTGAATGGACTGTCGATATGAATATAAATGAATGTATTTATTTTTAAAATGTGTATGACTGAATCAAAATTAAAATTTCACATGTATAATTTTTGAATCCAAATTAAAGTTTCATGTGCATAAATGCATCAAATCAAAGTTCATTGATCATATTGCATATTTGACCAAATTGTTGATTTGTAATAAAATAAATAAATTTTTTAAAAAATATATACCAGTAACTAGTAAGTCATTGATGGCAAAAAAAAAAAAATCAGGTTCATTCATTTAACTTAGTTGACATTTTTTCTATTTGTGAATGATATAATAATACTAAAATATGAGTTTTTCTATTCCACGCGTACTCATTTGTTAAATTAGATTTTATAAAAGGAAAACTTTGATACACAGGCTGTATAAAATTTAGTTTACGCGTGCCTTTTAGTTTTAGGGTTTTAGTTTAGGCTTTAAAGTTTAGGGTTTAGGTTGTAGGGTTTAGAATTTAAGGTTAATGTTTAGAATTTAGGGTTTAAGGTTTATTTTTCAGGGTTACGTTAAGAATTTAAATTTTGGGTTTTTATAGTATAAATACATTAACTTGTATAAAATTAGTTTTATACAGTTTGTCTATTAAAATTTTACTCTTTTATAAATATATAAATCAAGCGAGTTTCTGTGAATCAAATGAGTTTTTTTTTAATGAAAATTATCATCAAATGAGCTAGTATTATTTTAAAAAATCAAATAAGTTCTTCATTGAAAACAGTAATTAAAGTTTTATAATGTTCTTAATGTTTAATATGATCATAATTTTTTAAATAATAATTCATTTGATCCACAATTCAAATAAAATATCTACATGATTTTTTGGTGCAATTAAAATAATAATTCACTCGATACGATTCAAATTGTATCGCAATTGAATAATAATAATACAATACAAGTGACGTTGACGTGTGTGAAAAACGTGAAAAAAGAAACACGAGTCAAGTCAGACATGGTAGTAGTCTACGTAATCATACTAGCTGTTGCATGCAAAAAAAAAATAACTATTGATATTTAATTTATAAATCGATTAATTTAAATTAAAATTTATAGATATTTAATACAAAGACGATTGTCTTAATTCATTTTTTTCACTTACAAATTATAATGTCAGAATTTAAAATTTTAATTTTATTTAAAGGTTCTAACGCGTAATCCTGATATACTAACTTGTTGGTAGCTGTTGCATGCAATTTTAGTGGCAAATCAATTTGATTCATTTCATTTGCTGTTTGTTTGTGGGGGGTTTCTTTTTCAACTTTGAAATTTGTAAGCCACTGCCTTCAAACAAAATGTAAATACACTCTTTTATTGATGCTTAATAAGTTATTTAGGGTAAAGTTCACAAATGCCATTAAACTTTATTAAAAAAATAAGACGGTAATTAAATTTTCAAATATTACAAAATAGCAATTAAACTTTGTATTTTGTAACAAAATAGTAAGTAGAACGTTAAACTCCGTTAACTCTTAACGGAAAATTTTCAAAGTAACCTAAATTTTTACATATTATTATAATTTAGTCTTAATTTTAAAAAATTAACCCTCAATATATCGAAATTACTTCAATTTAGTCCTTCACCATCATCCTCCTCCGATTCCAAATATTCTGTCATGTAATCCCCCTTCTAACACCCCATTCAGTTCCAAATCTTCAAACAACGATGGATTGCCGGTATGCTTAAAAAGTGACAATGCCATATTTCCGAATTTGTTAGTATGCATTCGTATGTAAGAAAAATGACTTACTTTCTGCACAGTGGAGTGCTGCAACAGTATCAGTGGTGAAGAACGGATTACCAGTTCCAGCTGCAAAATTACTACCCTCCCTTTCTCCAAATGCCTCACTGCCCTTCTACGTATATATGGTTCTGCAACCTCTGACATACGAAATGCAATCCGGCCACGTGTTGGGGTGTCGATAGTCTCCATTGTTGCTTGGAGAAATATGCATTCATTACCGTTGCTAACATTCTAGAGGGGGAAAGCATAAAAAGATAAACATAAGAGAAGATTCCTATAACGTAGCTAGGTTTAATTATTTTCTGCAAAAAATATAATTGGTCTTTTAAAGAAACACAAATTTTGTGCAAAACCAGATCACACAAAATTACAATCAAATAAAATATTTACCTGATGTAATCAGCAGATGAACGGTCAAACCCACTACATCCAGTCCTAGAGGATCCATGAAAATATTGCCCCCACCGACCACAATTGCAACCTGTAACAAACACCTAAAATGAAATCAAACAGTAAGTTTCTAATCTCTTTCAGACAGCAACTCATCCAGACAACCAACCACTCTTTTAGCCATCCATCACTAGAACTGAATGGGGTGTTAGATAATGGGGTGTTAGAAGGGGTATTACATGATAGAAGATTAGGAATCAGAGGAGGAAGATTCAAGAGGATGATGGTGAATGACTAAATTGAAGTAATTTTAAAATATCAATAGTTAATTTTTTAGAATTAGAACAAAATTATAACAATGTGTAAAAACTGAGACTACTTTGAAAGTTTGCCGTTAAAAGTAAACGGGGTGTAACGTTTCAGTTATCATTTTGTTACAAAACACAAAGTTTAATTGTTATTTTATAACATTTGAAAGTTTAATTACCGTTTTATTTTTTTAACAAAATTCAGTGACCATTTGTGAGCTTTACCCAACTATTTATAATGAATAATTCGTAATTAAAATTTTTAACTTTAAAAACCGTCGGAATGTAAGAACTATTTAAATAAAAAATTAATATTAATATTTAAATTAAATCATTTGAAAAAAGGGTTAATTTAATTAATATTATTTATTTATATTCTTTTTTAACCTTTTAATAAAATACACATGCGCTCAAATCTAAATCCTTTAGAACGAACATCAATCTCTTTTTTATTGTAGCCGCTCGTTGAGATCTCGACAATTTTATAGGCCTTGCAATTTGAAGTCTAAAGTCTAAACTATCTGACATTTTTAGCAATATTTTTGTTATATTTAATAACATTTTTGTTTAACGAAATTTCACCGTAACATGTCAAATCTCTTAGGTTGTAGGAATTGTTAAAAAATTAATTCATTGGATTATAATTAGGAGTGTTAAAAAATATTTGATCTGGCTGACTCGACCCGACGACTCGAAGTTAACGGGTAATCTTTAAAAAAAATTATCGACCCGGGAAAAATTAGGAGTGTTCAAAAATATTTGACCCGGCTGACTCGACTCGACGACCCGAACTTAAAAATACCGGGTAATCTTTAAAAAAAATTATCGACCTGGGATTTTTCCCGGGTACTTGGGCCGGGTCTGGGCCAAATTCTTTTGGTTACCGGGTACCCAACCGGATAGTTTTAATAAATTTATTTTTTTAGTTTTAAATTATATTTTTATTTTAGATTACTTAATATTTTTACCTAAAACTAAATTTAAATCTCTAAATTATTTCTATGTTTGTATTATGCACTTTAAAGTTTTAAATTTTTCAAATAATTTTTTATTAAATAGAGATGTATTATATTCTCATACCGAGATTCAAAAGAAAAAATGAGATTAATATTTTAATGTATTTTTTGCGATAAACTATAATATATATCCAAATATTTCATCTTAAAACTAATTTCAAATAACTAATTTTTGTGTTTGGATTATGTATTATGAACTTTTAAATTTTATGTGTTTTCAATTTAATATTTTAAAAATTATAAACTAAAAAAATAAAAAAAAAATTATGAACCGGGTACCCGTTACCCGATTATCTGAGTACCCGAATTTCACGGGTACTCAAATAATGAGTACCCGAATATAACGGGTCGAGACACAAACCGACTAAAGATGTACCCGGCAATGAACACACCTAATTACAATATGTTAATAATTAATTGCAATTCATTATGCATTCTTTGTCTGTCCCCTTAATTTTAATGATGTGATTTAATTATATTTTATTTTAAAAGAGAATAATCGTTTATATAATGTAAAAATTAATGGTTAAGATTAAAAATTTTCAATGGAAAAATATTTTTTTGTCAAAATTTTTTCATTTCGTACAGTTAATTTCACCCATTAATTTTCACCCATCTAATAATCCAAAAAATTATAAAACACATTTTTTTATATTGAATCAATAAATCCCGACTCCATTTCTAATGAATGTTTTATTGTCGGATTGGAGTGCTTATGTTGGTTTTCTTAAAAGGAATAGTCAATTATTTTAACAGAAAAAAATATATTCTGATATACTGCCATCTAAATTAGTTATTTAAAATTTAAAACGATTTCGAAGAATTCGTATATATTAGAGATTTTTTTTGGTTAAAAAATATCAGAGAGAATGTAAAAAGATATTATCAAGTAATTATATAACTATAATTTCTAAATATTTAAAATTAAGATACAACAAATTTTAGAAGAAAAAAAAAACGTAAACAAAATCTTCTAGTGTGCTTCTTTTTTGATGTCTTAATCGTATTTGAACGTATTTTTTTTAAAATGATGTTGATGCATTTAAAGGTACCGGACACATTTTTTAATGTTAAAAGACAATATTTGTATCAAATATATATATTCGAATTAAATTTGATTTACTAAAAAAATCATATTTTTCAGTAGATATAAAGTAATAAAAACGTATTTTAACCTATCATTTAAAAGAATATAATATTTCAACATGTCCAATTTATACTATATATTGAATTTGTAGCAAGTAATTTGCTTTTTTTAACAAAGCGATAATTGCTCAATTCTCAAATTTATATGATTTAACTTGTTATACCAAATTTGAAATATTTATATTTATACTATGTATTAAAGGATTATTATTTTATATATTGGCAGTAAAAAATGTTTTCACAAACAAGATTGTTTAATTGTTTAGGATTTTAGTTTAGAGATTGTGAGTTTATAATTTAAGGTTCAATGTCAGAATTTAGGGTTAGAATTGTAGTATCAAAAATTTATATTTTAGCTTAAAAATAAATATATACTTGTGTAATTTTTTTTTACACTTGACAATATAGCAAATATTCGCCATATATTAAATGATTTATTTAATTGATGTCTTGAATTAACTCCACATCAATTCAGCCAATAAAATCACTTAAAAATATACCTCAATTCAAGTCAGGATAACAAAATAAATTAAGATTTTAAGTTGCTTTCTTATTTAATAGTAAAAATAATTATTCATTTGAAAAATAACTACTCAATCCCAAAAAAAACTCCCACTTTTTCGTATATATATTGTTAAAATTATTATTTTCAGATTATAATAAATTTATCAGGTAAAAAATATAAGAACTATTTAGTATCAGAAAATCATAAATTTAAATATTTGTTTTTATTTTATTTTCATGTGATAAAAACACTGTTTAATAGGGACCAAAATTCTCTCCCTTTTTTGGTATCTTTTTATGCCTAATATTAAGAAATACTAAAAAATAAATTTTAAACTTTAATCTTAAATTCTACAAACAAAAATCTTTTGTTCTTAAAAATGCTCATTTATATGCCCCGTACTAAAAATATTAAAAATTAAATTCTAAACTCTAACCCTAAATTTCACACCTTAAACCATATACCCTAAAAGTAAGATATCAAAAGGGGCATAACTTGAAGGCATACGATTTTCATTCAAACCTTATAACTTACATTCTAAAAATACACCTAATTTTAGTGTGGAGTATAAATAAAGACAAAAATCTGAGGATTTTTATTCGTTTAACAACCGGATAAAACTACTATGAAGAAAAACAATATAATTTGGATAATCAGCAGGATCCTAACTCTAACAATTTAGGATCTCAAAAGATATCATTACTCACATTTTGAAAATCAAAAGAATTCTAAATGTCATCTAATTTACTATTTAAATCTCGTATTTCCATCTTCCTTAATCTTTATACTTTGAAAATTTAGAAACTGAACTTTACTATTTATCAGTATCATGAAATCATAGAATGAAAAGAAAGAATAGTCGTGATTCTGAGCAACAATATCGACAAGAAAGAATGAATATTCATCAAGTTCCAGAAAAGTCTGAAGAATTCAATGAAGGAGAAGATGGAGATTTCTTGGAATTAACTTTATGTAATGGCTCAATGAGGAATGCAGTTTCGTCGTCGAGAGAGCTCGTTATTCCTCTGCCTACAGTTTTACCACCGCAGCAACCACCGTCACTCCCAGAAATAGTTCCTCCAATTTTATTTCTGTCAAGGCAAACACCACCGCCATCTCCTGAACAAATACTATTTTCATCCTTATCTTTGTCGAGGCAAATACTGGCACCGCCACCGCAACAAGTTTCTTCATCTTTGTCAAGGCGAATGCTGCCGCAGCAACCACCTTCGACCCAACAAACGCTTTCTTCGTCGTTTGCTCTCAGCCTATCCAAATCGCATCCTCTTTTCAACAATGGACATTTTGGGTCTCAATCTTCGTCTTCGGTTCCTCTCTTTTATCCCCAAGAGTCATTCTCTTCGACCGTGGCAGTTGTCTCTTCGGCAGCTTCTGCAGCAGCTGTCCCTATCTCGAGTAATGGCACCATTACCCGCGCCGTACGTCCACGGAGGAACCCTACACGAGCTCCACGAGAAGGGAAAAGCAAGACGGTGAACCCTCCATTCCCATGGGCCACAGAGTATCGAGCCACGGTTCATACTATCACCCATCTGTTGTCCAACCATATCCCCACGATCACCGGCGAGGTTCAATGCAAAAGGTGCGAGAGAAAGTACAAGATGGCTTACGATTTGGAACAAAAGTTCAATGAAATCGGAACCTTCATAGCGCAGAACCGGAACTCCATGTACGACAGAGCTCTAGAAGCCTGGATGAGCCCGGTGCTACCGAAATGCAAGTTCTGCAACCATGAGAACGGTGCAAAACCAGTGATTTCCGAGAAGAAGAAGTCGATCAACTGGCTGTTCTTGTTCCTGGGACAGATGCTCGGGTGCTGTACGCTCGACCAGTTGAAGTATTTCTGTAAGCACACCAAGAATCATCGGACTGGTGCTAAAGATAGGGTTATTTATCTGACTTACCTCGGTATTTGCAAACAACTAGATCCTACTGGTCCTTTTAGCAGGTAAGGTTAAGGCGTTAAGATCATTTTGCATGTAAAATTGCAGCAGCTTTGATGGGTGAGTACTGCTGACTTTACAGGGACAGTTTTCGGTTGATTAGATTTAGTTTAGTCTTTTCTTCTTCCAGGTGTTTAGGAACCAGGTTGTGTTTTTTTAGCATTTTATGTCTTCTGTCTACTTCTATCAAATGAATTTCACTGTTTTTCCCCCCGGATATACCATTATTCTTATTTTACGTGAATCATGTGTGTTTTCCTGTTCCATAAATGCATGCAGGTACGTAGGCAAGTGTTAATATTATAAGTAACTAGACTATGCCATTGTTGTTTCTAGAAAAGTTAATTCAGTGTTTTATACCTCTACAATGAACAAAATTATTTTTTAGTGTCTCTATCTCCTAACATAAAATTAAAGTTTAGACGGGCCTTGCATCTTTAATGTTTAGGAAAATTAAATTTACGCTTTAAATACTCTAGAAATTTTAATTAGACTCTCTCAAATTCTCAATTTAAAAATTCTCAGAGATATCGGCTGCTCAAGCCAACGGTAGTAGTTCTTATTGGAATACTTGTGTTGATCAGTTGAATTTCATAAATGATGAAGGTGGGGCTATGTTTAAACAAATAGTTTCTTCTTTCGAGGAAGAATCTTTGGAGAGCTTGGAGAAGCAAGAAGTTGTTTTTAAAATGCTTGGTCATGTTTTGGGAAAAGTATGCATTTGGTGCAAGCAGTTGCGTCTCAATGTTTACGGTTGGGTAGATTGAAAGTTCACCTATTTAGCTTTAATTCCTTTTAATTTTTATGAGTTAATTTTTATTTTTTTAAATAATTTTTATAATTTATGTATACTCTAAAAATTTAATACTCTTATAATTTGTGTCCACCGTAAAAAATATTTTAATTTATATTTACTCTCAAAAATATTTTTAGATCCGCCACTAGGTACAAGTGAGGTTACTAGCTTCAATTTATGTCTGCATTTCTAAAGGTATTATATAATTCCTGAAGAAATGGGTTAAAAAAAGCATGTATATCTTTTCTGAAGAAGCAAGCATTGCGTTCCTTGTTTAGGTAATTTGTAAAAATATTGAAATATAGCTACTGTTTGAAGTAGCAATTTTGTAGGGTATAATAGTAATATTTTATTTTTTCAAAACATTGTAAAGCATGTATATCTTTTTATTAAAAATTAGTCCTCCAAAAAGATTTCTTATTTATGAATGTTCAAGAAAGCTATAAAACCATAAATATAACCCATTAGTGATGTAGTAGGAAGATGTATTATATAATTCTCTTGATTTTAGGGGTTTGTGATATTTTTTATCAAGGAAAATTAAATTTAATTTTCTTCAAACTCTTAATCTAGAGCTTAACAACCACATAGGTATTTACTAATCTACCCCTTACTTAGTAACAGTGCTCCCTAACTGAATCTGAACGTTACTCGTTCCATCGTCACCGTTAACTTCCTTCGTCTTCCTAATCTCCTTCAGCTTCTTAGCCTCTTCACTCCACCCAATAAATTTACCAAAGAGCCCTTCCATTTCCTCCAACGTTTTCCCCTGCGTCTCCGGATAACACGTGTAGAAGAACAACGTCGCCACCGTCGCGATCCCGGCGAACAAAAAGAACGCGCCGCCTATCGATATCGCCTCGTACAACGAAATGAAGGTCATGGAAATCACACCGCTGGTCACCCTGTTAATCGCCACTGCTATACTTGCTCCCTGCGCGCGTAGCCTCAAAGGGAAGATCTCCGAGCTGTAAACCCACGTGATCGGCCCCATACCTATGGAGAACAGCGCCACGTAAGCCAACACCATCGTGATGCATAACGCGATGGCCCACGTGACTTTCTCGTCGGAATGATCGATTATGGTTAACGAGAACCCGAGCGTTGTCAGCGACGCCACTATTCCGATTATGCTGCTGAGGAGTAGCGGTCGCCGTCCGATTCTGTCGAGTAAGAACGTGGCGACCAAGATGAAGATCGTTTTCACGAATCCGACGGCTACGGTGGCGATTAGCTTATGGTCGGACGAAGTGATCCCGGCTTTCTCGAAGATCCTCGGACTGTATAAAACGACGGCGTCTATGCCGGAAGCTTGCTGGAAGAAATGAATCCCAATGCCACAAATTAAGACGTGGCGAACGGCGGGTGTGGGGTATAAAAGTAATTCTTTCCACACGCCTTCGCCTTTGGATTGTTTCTGGACCTGAACGACGTCGTCGGTGCAGTCTTGTGGGATTCCGGCTGCTTGTTTGATTTCACTGAGTCTGAGCTCAGCTTCTTCAATGGTGTCCGATGTCTTGTCGAGGACTTTCTTGGCTTCACCAAGTCGGCCTTGCATAACGAGCCAACGCGGCGACTCGGGCATCGCTAAAACGCCGACGGCCAAGAAAACCGATGGGATTGCTCCGACGCCAAGCATCAGCCGCCACCCTAAGTCAGTTCTTAGTTTCGAAAATGCATAGTTTGAAACGTAACCCAGTAATATACCGCCATTAATGAACACCTAGAAAAAAAAAACATACGCAAATCAATTTATGTATACATATATATGTATATGTGTTAGAATGTAATTAACTGGTAGTTTATTAAGAATTTATTAATTATTTTTTGTTATGATTTGGGTTATATAAGCCATACTCATGTATTAGGTTAAATACCTCATTATTATAGTAATAATTAGTTTAGTTTTAATAACACTTCAGATTACTAAATAGTCAACCTTCACAACACAGACTACCGCCGTTCTTTATCTTCTCCGGCCACAATGGCCCCTTCTCACAGTATATATGAAAGAGCAGAGTTTCTAGTACCTCGGGGAAGGAGGTGAGGAAGCCGCGAGAGGAAGCGGGGGAGACTTCGGCGGTGTAGACGGGGGAAATCATGAGAGCATATCCGACGCCGATTCCGGCAACGAAACGACCTACCATTAAGAAAGCGTAGTTGGTAGCGAATCCCATGAGGAGTGCTCCCACGAAGAAAATGGTACCGGCGAAGACAATAGTGTAACGACGGCCGAGCCAATCGGAGGTCCGACCGGCGGCGCATGAACCCACTAAACAGTACACGTTGAGAATACCCATAACGATTTCGACTTGAACGTCGCTGATTTTGAGGTCCTTTTGTATGAAGATAATAGCTCCACTCATTACACCAATATCTACACACACAAAGATCATGCAAAATTCAAAAATCAAAACATGAAAATTACCCAGATTTTTCATATGCTAATGCTTCGAACTTTACTCACCATAACCAAGTAAGATTGAAGTTAAAGAAGCAAGTATGGCGCAAGCGAAAGCATACTTGTTTCTTTTAGGTCTCTTTGCAGGCTCAAAACCCGCAAGAGTTTTGTTGTCTGTTACAGCTGGTTGAGTTGAAAGGCCAGCAGCCATGTTTGGTAGCCGAGAAAAAGGAAGGAAAAGAAAACTGAGGTGATGAAGGAGGAGAATATAGTAAAATTAGAGATTCAGAGCAGCCATGAATCTGCTGTGCAGAGCTCAGTGTTGAGCTCCAGAGTTTTCTTAAATAGAGCAGAAGGTTACATCAATGTGGACCATACCATATGAACTCCCTTCTTCTTTATATTCTCTTAATTCACCATTGGTATTGCTGTCTGATGGGTACAAGACTCGTGAATGCTGGCCGTCTTTATAATATTGGTACGGTGGATAATTTTTTTTTTTTGGCAAAATTGAGAGAATAATTCCGATTGGATTTTTATTTAGGGGACTGGGTTGTTCGGTTGAAATTTTAGAATGTAGGTCAAAATTTACAGGATCTCGCCATGTGCTCCTGGTGTCCTTGGACCTCGCCATGTGAAGATGGCGAGGTGCTGTGAAAAGCCCTTAATCGGCTCAGGCAAGAGGCTTGGCAGGCATGACAAGCCATTGTCATGGCATGCAAATTGCGAAATGCAGGTTTAAACGTTGGGCAACGCGAGGTGTTGTTGAGTCAGCATGCATGCGCAGACCAGCTTTCACGTGAAAACTGGTCACAACACCATTTTTTACATTTTTATAGGCTATATAATAGTAATGTATGGAGAATTTTGAGAGAGTTAGAATTGTATTGTATTTGAGAAAGGTTGAGACATCAATTTGGGTGATCGTTTTTGAACATATATTCGAAGACGGTGAAAATTGTTGAAGTGTATTTTTCTGTATATCTTCTCGGTTTCTCAGAAGTAAGTAAGCATTTTTTTAATTAATCTTCTGTTGTTTTTTTAATTGTAGAGGATTTGTAGATTTTTTTGTGTGATTGAAGATATATTTGAAGGATTTTGAGCACATTTACACGGTTTCTCGTAAGATCCGATAACTTTTTGTATTTTTTAAATTTATATTCGTATAGATCAAATTTTTTGAAGTTAATACATTTTTGGTTGTATATATATTCGAATGATAATTATTTTGCAAATCTACAAATAGAAAAATGACATCTTGAGGAGTTTTGTTGTACCGTGACCATGAGCACATTTTGTCTCATATTCATGAAGAGCAAGTAATTTTGCCGTAATTTAAAATTTATTAGGTCACGTGTAATACGAAATAATTTATTATAATAAATTAATCATAGAGTGTAGAGCATAGTATCCGTAGTCGAGGAATGAAGATCAAGGAACCTTCTGATCGCATAGTTTATTACCTACAGCTTGTCGGTTTTTATAATGCTTCATTTCTCTGTGGATTTAAGATAGTCCTCAGGTTGATTACCGCATTGATTGAACGGTGGAGACCAGAGACTCACACATTTCATTTTCCATTTGGCGAATGCACAATAACTCTGGAGGATGTAGAAGTACAGCTTGGTGCCCCAACAAATGGGAAGCCATTGGTTGGAGAGAACAAGTATAATGCATTTGAGCTTTGCATGCAATACCTGGGTAAAGCTCCTCCTGAGTCACGTGTGGATGGTTTATGTCTTAGAATTTTATGGTTGCAGCGGGAATTTATGGTAACAGATAGATATGGTTGCGAGAACTTGAGTGTGCAATTCGAGCGTATATACTGCAACTTATTAGTGGGGTATTGATGTCAGATACATTTGGTAATATAGTTCACACACAATATCTATCGTTCTTGGCTGATTTTGACACAACTGCTACATATAGTTGGGGATTTGCAATATTGGCATTCTTATACTATGAAATGTACAAGGTCGCAAGTATGGATGGTGAGAAGAAGAATTCAATTATGGGTGGATGACAAATCTTATTACAGTCGTGGGCGTGGTACAGACTGTCTTATCTAACACCCATTGTGGAAGTACCCGTACCGTTTGAGTTTCCGCTTGCTAGAAGGTAATATTGTGACTACAGTCGTATATGGGTATTTTACTTATCTAATATTTATTTGCAATGACTTAAAAATATAAGTTCAATATCTTTGCAGATGGAGACATAAGTTGAAGAATGCGGGGGTGGTGCACAACACTATCAGAGATATAAGATTGAAGATCCAAACAATAGGGAAATATCATGTATCATAATATTAGTTTTAAATTAAATGACTTTGTATTTTTTAAGTAATATGTTTGTTTGTGTATGCATATTAATATTTGTGTTTTACAGTTTATTTGACAGCCATACACGAATGACACAATCAAGGCTTGCCTACCAAACACTGTGCTTCAACGTTCATCATTCTGGGGAGCAATTATGCCTTTAATCAATTTTTCTATTGTTGAGTTTCATTGTGCTGACAGAGTGTTGCAGTAGTTCAACTTCCATCAACTCATTCCTAGAGCTCCACATGAACCTATTCATATTGTTTGTAGAGGGAGATTCAATGAGAATTGGACTCTAAAGCAAGCCAATTTCATTGAACAGCGGGGGGAGAGATGGACGTAGTTGGATGATAATTTGAGTACACTTCAAGCCAGTGGTTTTGAGTTTAGTACAAAGTACTATTCGTGGTTTTTGGAAAATGGAAAACCATTCATAGCATCTCTCGAAGACGCAAATAAATGGCTTGAAGATCCGTGGTGCTCAAGACATGTACATTTCTCATCCGAGTTTGGTCAGAGCTCTCAAGAACCAACAGACGAACCAAACTTTGAAAGTTTTTCGGGTTGGCCTTCTTCGTGGTCTCAGGTGCGATCCCAATCCCCCCAGACATGTAAGCAATAATCATTGGGAAGAAGCAATACAACACGGGTGTCCACCATTTGGTAATGTTTCGGAACAACCACATTTTGGAGAAAACTTGTCATTTCATCAAACATTTGAATTTGGTAGTACCACAATTTTAGTATCCTCAAACATCCATATATGAGGAAGGTATGAGTGTTGGTAGTACGACAGCTCTGTTGTCGACTACCACCATTAGCAGCTCATTATTCCATCTGGAATATATGTATGGTACACCATCTTATGTGCAAATTTCGGATGATCAATTTGTGAACGATGAGCAGGCTCCAAATCGACCACAAAGAACTCATCATCCCCCTCAGTAGTACGATCAAACATCATCATTCCACCGACATGATTTACCGAGGAGGAGGAGGAAATATGACATATGGTTTCTTTATTTATTTGTAATATATGTTTCGATTTTGAATATTTGTGGTCCTCGGGTATTTCATGTTATAACACGTATTTCTTTCGATTTCATTTTGATATTTAAGTTTTTTATATTTCGGTATCAAAATTGAAATTCCAACTACAAATTAAAAAAATCAATAAATAAATAAATAATTGAATTTTAAAAAATAGGATAAAATGAAATTAAAAAAATGAGAAAGAATTGAATTTGGTTCGAATATTAACTCTAAAAAAGGAAGGTTAATTTTGGTTCGAATATTAACTGTAAAAAAAGGAAGATTAATTTTGGTTCGAATATTAACTGTAAAAAAGAAGGTTAAATCTGGTTCGAATATTAACTGTAAAAAATGGTTAATTTTGTTCGAATATTAACTATATATGTTTTCGCACATTTGTTTTTTGCTAATACTTTGGTTCGATATTTAAGTTCGTTCTTTAATTTCGGTATTCAAATTCCAACTCAAAATGCAAACATGAACGAGAAAAAATATATATTTATATTACCATCAAATGTACGATCAAACAAAATCTAGGTTGATGGTTCGGCATGATAGTTGGAAAGATTGGATTTGTTCGGACACTACAAATAGTACAATATCTACCTTGAATCCCTTCTCTATCATCCAGATCATCCATATTAGTATAAATACGAGTGGATACCGGTCGACCCTTTAGCTTTCTACGAAGCTCTGGATTTAGCAACCATTCTTCGTATATTGGCTTTACCGGCCAATAGTCTTGGTTCGGGATTATGTTGAACCGGATTCTGTATATATTTTTCATATTCTCTAGTTTATAACACTCATCCGCAAACTCGTAAGGGTCGGGATGAAAATGCAAGCATGCGGCGTGTGCGTGAGAGTAGTGGTATCTAAATGCTTGGAATGCACCACAATCACACTATCTCCGAGGAAGGTTTACGGTGAATATTCTTTCCTCACCTCGGACTTAGCCTCGACAGAAAATTCAAAGCCATGTGGGTCGAATGTTCTGACTCGCATAGAGGTTGCTTCGGCTTGAAGTTCGATCATTCTATCCTGCAGGGTTTGAGACCAATTTTGTTCGTTGTTTATTTGGGCGTTAACTTAATGCCCTTTTTCGGACCACACTTTACCCAATCTAAAATAAGTCTCCTACACAATACTTGCAATTAGGAGATGGCGTGTTCCTTGAAGCACCGAGTTTATAGCTCTGCAAGGTTAGTTGTCATATGACCATAACGTCGACCTTCATTGTAGGCTTGTGACCATCTTTCCCTGGGTATGTTATTTGCAAAATTAAATACATTCCGATCGTGCCGCTTCAACCTCTTTATCCTCTGTTCGAATTTTGGTTGAACTAGTTCATAACCTATTTTAAAAAAATAAGTTAAATAAGTCAACAGGATCAACTTAAAAAATTACTAATTTTTATAAACAACAAATAACAACTTACCCGCGCCTAAAATCTCTTTTAGGATCTGATTGTTTCTTAAATGCTTCTTCACATTTGTCGCAATATGACGTACACGATAGGCTGGATATGCATGTAGAGGCTTCCATAAACTCTCATCTTTGTCAATTACTGATACGAGCGCATTCTCCCTATCGAAACTCATGCAAATCCCATCTTCTTTTACTACATGGTTGTGTAGATGCTTCAAAAAGAATTCTCATCCATCCGCATCTTCCTTTTCAACTATGGCAAAGGCAATTGGGCATATATTATTGTCTCTATCTTGTGCAACAACCACGAGTAATATATGAACGTACTTTACATACAGCCAGGTACCATCCACTTGAATCATGCGTTTGCAGAATGGGAACCCTTCAATGCATGCATTGAACGCCCAAAATAACTTACTAAATATTCTTTTACCAAGAATTAATTCACCTTGTAAGTTGAAAGTCGGTTTTGTTTCGTATTCTACCAAAGTTCCCGGGATGAATATTTGCATTGCTCGTAAAAAAGATGGTAGCTCATTATATGATTTATCCCAATCACCATACAGTTGTGCCATCGCCTTCAGCTTTTCCATCCATGCCTTGTAGTAAGATGGAATATATCCAAGCTGAGTCCGAATGAATGCTACTAACACTGCAGTCGAAATTCTTGGCTCTTGTTCAACCAATGCCTTGGTGTAAGCACATATTAGATCAGACTCTAAATTAATGTGGTCCTATGATAAAGTCATATTATAATAGGAGTGTTGCTCAATGAACCATGACACCTCCCACATCTGACTCATCTTCTTGTATGAAATTCTTACCCACCAAGGACATTTGCTCTTCCAATGAAGACACCTTACACAATAGGTACTTTTATTAGACTCAATAACAGAAAATGATGTATGGTGTTTGATGCAGTGCTCTTGAACTGCCAGCTTGGCAACTTCTTTTGTTTCGAATTCAGCCTTCAGTACCAATTCTCCAAAGTTTGACGATGATGAAGAACCAAATACGTGGGCTTGATGTTCTGGATCTCGCATTGCAGTATAGTCTACCTCATACATACGGACTGTTAGAGGTTCATAGGCTGGATAAATGGGTTCCGATTGCTGGGGCTCTGGTTCAACATAACCCCAAACTGGCTGTTTTTTTCCCAACCCGAGCCTAGAAACAATCGTAGCTCAAACATCATCTTCAACATCGATACCATTACCCTCAGACACATCTGTCATAACAGCCTCAACATCATCAACATCGAGTAAGTGTACGTCATCATCTTTCGTAATAGGCACAATATTTTCTTCATCCTCACTAAAATCATCAAGCGATTCGCCTCAACGACCAACTGTGGGTTCGATGTCACAATATGTTGATGAACTCATTCCCTGTAAATATTAAAAAAACATAAACAAAGATTAAAATTTGGTTTTCTTATTAAAATTTTAAAAATAATAAACAACAAACAAATTATAATTCTGAAAATACAAAAAAGTTACCAGATTCGACGATAAATCGTGTATATGTTCTCTAAAGCCTTCAACAATAAAAAAAAGAAGTAATTATCATTTGAATGAATATATATTCAATCACACAAAAAATCTACAAACCCTCTATAATTTTAAAAAAAATAGATTAATTAAAAAAATAAATCGCTTACTGACTGTTGAGAAACCGAGAAGATCTATAGAAAAATATAATTCAACAATCTTCACCGTCTTCGAATATATCTTCTTCAAAAACTATCACCCAAATTTTCAACTCAAACCCTCTCAAATCTTCAACTTATGCAAATTTTTCCTCAACCCCTCTTCTCTCTCTCTATATATACAAAACATTTAAACTAAAAAAAACTCTAATCGCACCAGTTTTCACGTGAAAGCTGGCCGATCCATGCATACAAAACAGTACCTTGCCATCTAGAGGTGGCGAGTTCAGTCGGCCATTTATCAGCCTGATAAAAGCTGAAGCATGCATGTGGGTGAAGCTGCCAGGCCTGGCTCAGCTGAGCCATTTCGTCAGGACCACGTCGTGTGCACACGACGAGGTTGGAGAGCGCCAGGAGCATGTGGCAAAGTCCATGTCTGCACTGTCGCTTTTGACCTATTTTGTCAAATTTAGGTGAAGGAACCCTATAAACCAAATATTTATCTGGTTTAGGATTATTCCCCCAATTTTCAATGTTTGTTATTTTGACCATGGGTATACAATTTATTAATTGATTAATTTTAATATGGAATTGTAAAATTTTATTATAGATTCAATTTGTTTCATTTATAGGCTCTAATTTTTTAAAGATCTAGTGCCTCATTTCACTAAACCAATTGATTGTTAGATCAATATTCTTTATTTTTAACAATTTGTATTTAAAATCTATATTATGAATAAGAAGTTAATTTAAGTATTCAAATATATGATTTTAATATTGGTTACTATTTTTTAACTACATGTATCTAACTTATTGGTTGACTAATTCAGATCAAGTATTGCAGAGGTTCATAACGGGGTGATCATCCCAACTCAATTACTCCATTCACAACACCATGACTCGAATACATGTTCATGCTTAAAGAATCTAGTGCCTCATCCCACTATATCAACTGGTTATTAGTATTTATCTTTTTTTAATATAATTAAAGAACAAATGACAATTATACTCTCCGTTTGTGAAATATTTTATTCTACAACCAATATATAAATTAATTATTCTTTTAATATATATATATATATATATGTATATTTTTTTGTAATTTTTTTGTATTACCTGCTTTAGAATAAAATTCGTATGCCTCTTTTTGTGCTCATTTATATGTTTGTTCAATGATTTTATATCATGTGTGTATTAATGATATTTTACATTGATTTATTAATTATTTTTGTTTTCTTGATATTACATTAGCATAAAATCATTGGAGGGGCATATAAAGAGACACAGAAAAAAGGTAGATGAGTTATATTTCTTACTATTAACTTTAGTCATCGATTTTCACTAATACAACGTTCCAAAAACATATAGAACTCTTTTACATTGTGCCAACTGATCGAATCCATTTATTGTAAAACTTAAAATTTTTCATATTTTTTGAATCGTAAAATGAATTGCGTTTAATTGTTGAGATTAAAAATTTTAAATTATAGATAATTTTTTTGTAAAAGTATTTTTATTACATGCCATTAATCTCAACCATTGATTTTTATTAATCCAACAATACAAAAATTGTAAAATTTTTAAGTTTTACATTGCGTCAATATATCCTAATTAATGGGTAGGACCTATATATTTACTATGTAAAATTTAAAAAATATTACATGTTAGTTGGATCATTGAACTACCTGATTTTAATGGCGAAGAGAAGTTATATGAACTTAGGGGACAGCTTTTATTGATTGGTACATGTATATAGAATTAAAATTTCCATTTCCATTTCCTTTAAATTTCAAGTGAATTTAGTCAACGAATGAAGATGGGATGGGCAGCTTATGGAAGTGATTTTCCACCGATTTGTCCAAATATGACCCCAAAATTATTGTTCTTAATTTCTCACTCAACAGAGACAGCCTAATACATATAATATGATAGTGAAGGACACATTTATGGCAAAGTGTTTGCTTAATTACCTTCAATAATTCAATGTGCTTCATTCCTATTTTTCATCAATATTAATTTAATTATTAAAACTCTAAAAACAATGCTACAAACATTTCCAAGTTTGCACGTTTAATTTTCTTGTTTCTTCAACGTTGAAGGAATTGGGAATATATATATATATATTTGTGAAGAAGAAGCAAATTTCATGTATAGTTATATATTTACTATTTGTTTGTTTGTTTAAATATTTAGCATTCAATTCAAGTGACATTTAAAACATTTTGTCAAAAATTCAAAATAAAATTAAAAAAAAATCGTGTATATGTGTGTGACTTTCCTCTTTAAAAAATATGTACAAATGTATTTTAAAATTTTATGCATTAACCAATTGAGTCTTAGTTCGGCTGACATTATTATTATTATTATAATACTCATGAGAAAACAAGTTAAAATGTGTTTCACTGTTTAAGCACGTATTATCCTCTGATTTGTGGGTTATATTTGGATAATTTAGACATTATATTTGAAAATTCTCTACATTAAAACATCGCTTCAATGACAAAAAAGAAATACCAGCGTGATGAGTCGGAAGGAGTGTTTTTAAGAAGAAATTTATCGAACTTGTGGAGTAGTCTAAGTGATAAAGGATGATGTATTTCATCCAGTGATCTGGGTTCAAGCACCGTATGTATTCTATTAAAAGATTAAAAAATTAAACAAATATTACATTTTAATCACACCAACATATTCAAAAAATATCATTGACAACATTTTAATTGAAACAGTAAATAGTGTTAGTTATTGGGACTTTTTAATGACATCGTAAAAGTAGATTAATTGTCATTTTAAAAAATAGATTAAACTGTGTCGTATAGACTAAACCCAAAATTTAAACACAATAGAAGAACTAAAATCATAATTTAATCTATTTTTAATAATGCTTAGCTTAAAAGTTTCATTCAATTGGTTTATTTGTTTATTTTTAAAGTCTTAAAATTAGTTGTTAGAAAATGTCACGATGGTATTTTAAAATAGATTCTAACACGTAATAATATAGTATTTTTTTCGGCTGTTGTATGTGGCTCACGAAGAATTTATTAAATAATAAATCAATTAAAATATAACTCGCCGAGTGATTTTAATAATAAAAAATAATATATTTCTTTCAGGTAATTTGAGTTCGAATATTATGTGTATGGTATGTGTGCATTATTAAAGGGCTAAAAATTAAACAAATATTATATTATAATCACATTAGCATTTTTTTTAAAAAAATTAAAGGTAAAGTAAAGAAAAATAAGATTATATCTTTAATTTTTGTGGTCGAATAATATTTAGATTTTTATAAATTTAAATACTAGGTAAATTAGGTATTGTCAGGCAAAACATTTAATGGACTAGGTCATGGCCCCCCAATTTTTTAAGAAATTCCAAATTTTCCCTTCAATTTTTTTAAAATTTTAATTTGGCCCCTCAAGATTTTAAAAATTCATATTAGGGTTCAAAATTTTGAATATTTTTAATTAAATTCTCCCTCAATTTTTTTAAAAATCCTAATTAAATCTCTCATAATTATTAAAACTTTTAGTTAAACCCTAATTTTTTTTAAAAAAATTCGTTTAAGCCTCAAAATATTTTAAAATTTTAAGTTGCTCCCCAACTCTTATTCCAAATTCTGCCATTGAGTATTTGTCCTCTGAATTTTGGATTTAAATACTTAATAAACTCGTGTATTTTTTAAATCTAAGCTTTTAAATCATAACAATGTTCGATCCGAATTTTGTCCATGATACCATATGAATGAGTTCTTATAAGTGAACTTTTGCTAATGTAACCTAAGATACCCTTACAAAGGTAGTCATGTACAACACTCTTCTAATACCAGAAAATATGTGCACGGTTTATATCATAAAACACAAAAGTTGAGACGAAAGAGATGATGAATGAATTTGACTCCTTTGAGTGCACAATTCGATTGGGAGGAAATATAACCTTAACATAAAAGTCATGCACATACAACTTGAACATTGAATTCTTCACTCAATTAATCCTATTTTTTATGTTTAGCTATCGGTATTCAATCCATTGATTGATTAATCCGAGTCAGGTACTACAGAGGCCATTATGAAAGTGATTATCTCAACTCAATTTTTTAATAAAAGTGACTCTCTCAACTCATTTTTTTCATTTACTACGCCAAGGCTCGAACCCCTGACCCTCATCTCACTAGACCAGTCCGTTGTTGGTCAATTAATCATATCATTTAGGGCTGTAAACGAACCAAACGTTTAACGAACTGGTCGTAAACCATTCGACGGGAAGTTCGTTTATGTTTGTTTATTTATTAAACGAGCGAACATGAACAATATTTTTTGTTCGTTTAATCAAATGAACGAACAGAAACAAAGAGCTCGTTCGTTCATGAACGTTCATTAATCCCTTCATTTATGCTCGTTCAAATTTATTCACGTAATTCATTTATATTTATTATTTTTCATAACAAAGGTATTATATTTTTAAAATAAATTAAATTTATTCATATATATTCGTTTAAATTTATTCACATGTCTTTTTATATTCGTTTGTTTGTGTTATTTACGTTTAAATGAACGAACATAAACGAACACGAACAAGCTACATTCCTTAACAAACGAACACAAACAAGAAATTATGTTCGTTTAGTTGTTCGTGTTCGTTCATTTGTTCGATTAAAATTAAATTAACGAACATGAATATACCCTTATTCGTTCGATTCGTTTACAGGCCTAATAATAATATTATTAATCGAAGACTTACATGATATCATAAGTTGACGATAAAAACAGAGAGAGTGACTGACATATTAACAATATAGATGTTTGAAATAAACTATATTATTGTTTCTGCATGATTCTGTTTTATATTGGATGCCCCTTGTACACGTTAGCCCATGTTGTGGATAACGTGTACAAGGGGCAAGTGGTTTTAAAATATCTGTTACATTATCACAACCATAAACTAGTTTAATAAGTGTGTACAAGATTCCTTTTGACGAATAGAAGTTTTTTATTCTTTTCGGCCCCTCTTTTTATGTCCCACATTAAAATTTAAGGTTAAAGTTTAGGAAATTATAGGTAAGATGTACTTTTTTAGAGTTCAAAGTTTATATTTAGGAATTAAAATTTAGTGTTAGGACTTAAAATTTAATTTTTTAATATTGGAGTGTGGCAAGGAGCACCGAAAATATTTTTTGTCCCCCTTTGACGGCTAAAGTGATAAAGAGATTTGAAGAGAAAAAACAGAATAAATTAGTGATATCTTAATTCTGATTCGGTGTAATATCATGTATATAAAATTATAATCCTGATTAAATCGTATTCATGAAGACTTTCTTTTTATTGAATTTAATCGAGTTCTAGTTTGGTTGACATTTTATCGTTGATGTGGCATACATAAAAATGGAAATGTGTTCGAACGTGCTTTAAGTGTATATTATAAATTTGAGGAAGGATTTAGGTGTAATTTATATATTATACCTTTTATAATAAGAACAAAAGGAATTCACGAGATTTTCATGTGATTATTTTCTTTAGAAAAAAAGTATATTATATTTTCTTATTTCATTTATTTAAAAAGAAGGTGAGAATGAGATGGAGGGGGAAGCTAACAAAAATACCTAATTTTAGTACTCCATATTTTCAAGCATTAATTTATAGTAGTAGAAAGAAGTAACAAAGCTAATAGAAACAAATGGTACAAATATAATTATACAAATATTAACAATTACAAATTAAAGTCAATTATTATAATATATAACAACTAAAAAACGAAATATAGTAATTAGTAAACCTAGACGAAGAATGTGTAAATTATGAGGGTCAAATATTATTTTTTTAATTAAGATTAAATTAATTGAATATGTAAATATGTAGGACTAAATGTGCTATTATACAAAGTTATTTAATAGTCACGTTAACTACTTAACCACCGAGTTACTATTTTATAATAAAACACAAAGTTTAATTATCATTTTGTAACATTTGACAATTTGGTTATAATTTTAACTTTTTTAATAAAGTTCAGTGACCGTTTGAAAATTTTACCCTAAAAAATATTTTTGTTAAAAATAATTGTATATATATATATATATACATATATGACTTTTTAAATAATGTGGTCAAATCTAATTTTTGTTAAAAATAATTATATATATTTGTTAAACAAATAGTGATACAAATATGTAAAATAATCTAAATTTAATTAACTTTGTAAAAGGAATAATGTGGTCGAATCTAATATTTGTCTTTTTTATATTAACTCCATTATATATATGACTTTTTAAAAATGATACACACTAATTACACTTGATTTAATTAATATTATTATTGACGTAACATATAAACTGACATGAAATTAAGCATGTTTAAATATTTAATAATAAAAAATATAAGCTGTAACTTATTTTGTTTTACTGTCCATCTTGCTGGTAGTCCACGCTTCCTAGACGGTAGCAAAGACGCTATCTTCGGTACATTAAGAGCAGAAATCTGGTCACAATTTTGTACTAGTCCTTTGTGAGGTGATAATTGAGTCAAATAGTTCCTGAATAGTTTGAGTTTGATTTGGTTAGAATTTAAGTTTAATTATTAAATAAATGTTTAAATTATAATTTTTTAGTTAAATACTTAAATTATATTTTAAGTTAAATAAGTACTTAACGTGTCATTTCGTAATCCATTTAAAATTTTAATATGACGAACGTTAAATTTCTACGTTTTTCAATCCCTTTAACTCTTACATTTCTTTTATTTTTCTTTTTCTAAAATTAAAAAAAAAACTTAAAATTAGAAAAAAAATTAACATTAACCCAAAATTATTATCTAGGGTTAAATCCCTTTAACTCCTACACTTCTTTCTTCCCGCTTTTCCTCATCAAAACCTCCTTTTTATTTAAAACAAAAAAGGAATTTTGATTTAGAAGAGTTATGGGACTTTGAATTTCTAGTTGACATCCTCTAAAGATTGCGAAGAGTTGTTATCAGATTAGGTTTTAAACAAAAAAGGAATTTTGATGAGGAAGATCAGGAAGAAAGAAGAGTAGGGGTTAAAGAGATTTAACTCTGGGTAATAACCTTGTGTTAATGTTAATTTATTTTATTTTTTTAATTTTGAGTTTAATTTTAGAAAAAGTAAATGCCACGTGTTAGTTTGTGATTGGAAAACGAAAAAATTTAACGTCCGTCACGGCTAGAACCTTAAATGAGTTACGGAATGAAACTCCATGTACTAATTTGGCCTGAAATATAGTTTGGGCACCTAATTGAAAAAATAACATAGTTTTGGCACCTATTTGACGGTTAAGTCTAGAATTTAATTAATATTTAATTTAAGTTGATTTGATTTAAATTTGAGTTTACTCGAGATCTTAACAAGTCGCCAGGTTCAATTCAACTTGATAAGTTCATGAACAACTTGATATTTTTATTATAATATGTTAGTTTGGTGTATTTGTTAATTGTTACTTTAGAGTTTAGATTTTAGAATTGTTTCAGTGTTTTTATATTTTTAGTTAACATACGTTTATATTAAGTTCTACATATATTAAAAAAATAAGGTAAAATTTATAACAAACTCAACAAACAATGAGTATTAGTCAAACAAACATCAAACTTTTTTAACGAATACGAGTTGAATAAAATTTTATCAAATTGAGTCAAACACAAATCGAACACGAATGAACTCGTGATCAACTTACTCGATTGTCACCGACACCCCTAGTCCCTGCCATTATTTTAGGATGTCTCCAGCTTTATAGGGGACCAACCCTAAGGTGTTGAGTGAGACCCCATAAGCGACACATGTGATGTGAGTTAGAGCCTTAGAATTTGAGTTCCCATTGGGCTTATAGTAATCCCTTTTTCTTTTTTGGGCATTTTGTAGGTATGTGTAGCTGCAATTTCAGGGTCAAATAAATGGTTTGGTTTGGTTTGGCCCAATTTAGGGTTGGAGATTTTTCCGATTTCTTGTCTGCCTTCCGTTCAAGATTCCCTTTGTACTTTTACCATGGATTTGGCAATGATGAAAAGTATTGTGTAGTCCTTTTTTTTGGACAAATGTATTGTATAGTCCTTAAATCATAACGCGGAGTGCATTTTAATCCCCGAGTAATTGAACAGTTTTGTAACAGTTAAAAGTTAATAAATATCACTATATTCTTTAATTTATAATTGATTAATATGTAACTCCTTACGCACAAGTTTAAAATTATTAATAAATATTTTTTTTATAAAAATCATAATTTTATTAAAAAAATATTCAAATTTACAATTAAAATATACGACTATAAGAATAAACTTAATGTTTGTTTTGAAATTTTTTCTATAACTCTCCATAAATGATTGATTGCAAGTGATAAAACAATATTTGTATATAGATCCATTACTTGTATTTACTTTTTAAGTAGTGATTTTGAATTTATTTTAACTAAAATAGGATAAATTATAAATTAAAAGTAAAAAAGGAATAATAACAAACAAAAACCTTCAAAATTTACTGTTTTAATATTCTCTTAAGGTTGTTTTCTCGTCACGTTAACAAAAAAATATTAATCTTGAATTGATCATATAAAGGAACAAAAATTCTCTACCTCCTAACTATGCCTCCTTATATACCTCACACTAAAAAATATTTAAAAATTAAATTTTAAACCTTAACCCTAATTTCCACATCTTAACCCTAAACCCTACACTCTAAAAAATATACACTATCCTTAATTCTCTAAACCCTAAACCATAAATTCTAACCTTAAAACCTAAACCTACTATTTTAAAGTAGAGGCACCAAAAGAAGCGTAGTTAGGAGTCAGACAATTTCCATTCCATATGTATTTAAAAAATAAACAAAACGTTAAAATTTACATTATCAAAGAAAACTTTAAAAACAGAATTAAAACAGTAAAGGACGGACGCAGAATTTTATGTTAAGAGGCGAAGTTATAAGATTCTTGAGAGGACGAACTTATATAACTTTAAATAGATGAAAATAAATTTTCATTAAGAAATAAATTAAAAAATTAAAAATATCAAAATTTTAAGGGTGCGAATACCCCTGAGTCTATCTTTAAAAACAATAACACACATTAACATGAAAATACTCGTGGTTCATCGATAAGAAATATGACCTTAAATACTAGCGGCTTATTGGTGAGAAAATAAATAGACTTTGTTGGCCCATTTTGAGTCATAAATCTTAAAGTTGTTTCATGCTTAAAGTGAGAATCAACTCGTAGTTTATATGTTATATATTTTAATACTTAGTTATAAAATAAGTGTTTAAATTATGTTTTTTTTTATAATAAGTGTTTAAAGTACTTTTTGGTTGAAATTGATGCTTAAAGTTTCATTTTTGTTGAAATATATGCCAAAATACGTATTTTAATTGACTTTTAAATAAGTAAAAAATGAAATTTTAAAAGCCTATTTCAGTCAAAAGTAAAATCTTAAATACCTATTTCAGTTAAAAAATACTTTAAGCACTTATTGCAAAATATATATATAATTTGGATATTTATTTTGTGGTTAAGACATTTTAAATACACAAATTGCCATACCAATATATCTTTTGTTTCTTAAGACTAAAGAGGTTCTGGCCATATACATGATAGGAATTTCATTCGAGAACATAAATGGCTGCATTTATTTGTCCAATGCCTTCTACTTCTTCTTGTTTTCTTTCTCCATCAAATATGCTTTCTCTGCTTCAGGAATCGCCAGCATAATACTATTTAACTTGAAATTCGTCTCCTCAACCTTCTCCATTAGCCTATCATTTGTGAACATGCCACTGCAAACACTCTTTATTGTTCCCCAGCTTTCGATTAATGGCAGACCGATTATCACCGCCGATCAGATGCTGCCCCATGCTATGGCAATGACAGCCCAGAATGTGAAATACCCGACACTGAACTCCCCTGCTTTCACATTTCATTTTAAGACAAAATCATTAACTGCAATAGGTTATGTTCTGTTTCTTCTGCAACTGTAATTTAGTATTACTATTTACCTGCAGGAATGGTAAGTAGAGGCCAGAGTATGACGACGATAATGGTTAAACCAACGCCCCATTTCACTATCCATGATTTGGCTTTCTTTAGTTTTTCCTCTTTGAACTCTTCTTCTTCATGCAGATCACTTGCTTCCTTCTCCACCATTGTTATCTGCCTAGTGGTGTCCCAGGTGTAGCTTTGAGGCCATAAAAGACTGCGCACACCATGAATGGCTCCGCCTGTGTATGGAAACCAGGTTTCCGGTAAGCATCGGTGCGTTCCGTCCGGTTGTGTCGAGGTTTACTCGGCCATATTCGACGCTTGCCACCGACAACCAAGTGATGATTCCCGATATGCAACCGATGATTGCTCCTAGGATGGCCCCGGTAGCATTTGCTTTCCTCCAAAGAAGCATGAAAGCAATGGGAAGAACTGCTGAGCCAATAAGTACTCCCATGGCGAGATACATCCAACCTAATGAAATTCCAGCCTTGTTTAATATTACAGCAAACAGTCCCATGAAACATCCAAAGCCTAAGACAACAGCCCTGGAAACACGGAGGATTTTGTCCCCGTTGGCATCTGGGTTTATGTACGTACGGTAGATATCATATGTGCATAATGAGGACAAAGCAATTAGCTCAGAGGAATCAGCAGATGTCACAGCCCTGTTCATAATCAATGTTACATCATGTCACATGTTGTCACATTAAGTTTAGAAATCTTTGCCTCTTGCAGGTGCATCTTAACATATTCGAATCCAGAATCAGAATCTTTTTGTGGTTCGAATATGTTTAGTTACACTTGCAGCAGGCGAAATGGATGTTTTCCGATTATGACACGATCCCGACAGATTAGGTTTCGACAAAAGTAGCTTACATAAATAGCATTGTAAGGAGAAGTAGAGATCCTCCTTTTCCCATCAAAGCTATAGCAGTAGCAGGAGGAACCAGTCCACGGGCTTGCTTCATCCATTGTTAATGGTAGATCAAGGGCAAGGGCTTCAAGACCTAATGATGTTGCCAATGTAAACGGCACAGCAAACCACACAAGCCCTCCTAATAAATATCCTTTATGAGTCGACGAAGGTCGAGCAGCAATGGCACTCACCCAATATCCCTAACAAAATATGACCAAATATAAATTGAAACATCTGTAATTTTAAGCCACAGGTGATGGAGCTTACATTGTCGACAAAAACGGTGCCGAAATTGCCAACGATGTTTATAATCCCGAAAACAAGACCCCCTGAGCTCATGATGGTGACTACCTGTAGATACATGCACTAATCAAGCAACATTTTAACAATGAGACCATGGGACATTACAAATGGCTGCAATCTTTTGAGCGTTGGGATTTCTAACAAACTGTTCAAAAGCTGGGTTCTTAATGTACCCACAAAGGCATGGCTGCCGCTCCTTCAACTTGCTGCAACGTTCGGCTGATGGAGCCACCGTCACGAGTGCCGGCATGCAGGGACCAAGCTGTAGGGGATGACATACTGCTGCCTGTGCCGTGCAAGTTTCACCGGAAAACACCGCCACACACAAGGCAACAAAGGAAACCGTCTGCATCTTTGTTTTTTTTCCTACACAAGGTGGTAATACAAAGGAAGCAATAGGAAGTTGAATGATATTTGTTGCATTTAGGGCATGAGTTGTGGGCTTGTGGCACAATTTAAAGGAGTTGGGATTGGTAACGGTCAACGAGGTAATGGTAGAATTGGCAAGGTTGAGATTCTGTTATTTATAAGATTTTAATATGAATCTCGTCATGTATGAATTTATTATTTAGTTTGATTTGTATTAATTACTTAACTCTATATTTGTAATAATAATTTTTTATATACAAATTATACTCCAATTACTGATATAATTTAAAGCTGTATGCATCATTTAGAGAAAAAAAGGGTAATTGTTAAGAATATTTGCGCGAAAAAAATAATTAAAGTGAGATCAATATAACATAAAATACACATAAGTGAATATAGTTAATGTGGTTTGGTTTTGTCTATCTATACAGTTAAGAGAAACAACAAATCCATAACGTAGTGTATCCCGAAATACTATTCCGACATCTTAATCTCAAATCTTGATATGTATCCCAAAACATTATTCCGACATCCTACAAAACTCATCTCTATAACGTAGTCATAATAATTGCATACAAATAATTATATTATACAATAATCCTCTCATAATTACAAAATTAAAACTTACTACATATTTATAAACGCAAATATTTTATTACAAAAAAAATCTTATTCTATAAGATTTATTACCTAAAGTAATTATCGAGTATTGTTCAACCAATCAAATTACAGTAAACTAACTTTATTACCGATTAAAATTCGAGTTAATAGATAACTATAATGGGGTCACTTATATTGTTCTTGTTTGAGAAATCAGCACGTTGATAAGGAATCAAAATTATAAGAGATTTGATCAATAAATATTGTCCCACACTTTGATCTCTAGTGTGGAAGTCTATATTTGATCATGGACAATTTAGAAATATTTGATATAAAAATATGTGCTTAAATTTATACGTCCTTTTTCTTTTAGGTATTTATTTTTTATCAAAATAAATGTTTAAATATCTCATTTTATCGTATTTTAAGATTTTATCTTTAAAAAATGGCATACAATGCATGCATGACACCTTAAATATTTTATTTTTTTCATAAACTTCAATCATAAATTTTTAAATTCGTTTTCACCTCCACTGAATCAACCACAACCTACTCTTCTCGTCGTTAGATCACACTACTGATAACTAAAATATTTCGTCACCAAAAATCAATGATCGATGTGTCAATTGAACTTCGAACAACGAACGTAAAACGAGTTTCACAAACGATGGACGAGGAAACGTCGATTGTGCTTTTTGGAACTTTCGACGAGAGGGGAAAATTTCACTGTTGTGGCGGCAGTGATGATGACATGTTCGTGGTGGTAAAGGACTTGCAATTTGGGGTGATGGGTTATTTTGATAAAAAAATGAGAGCTTTGGGGGCATTTTTAGAAATAGGATTTTAATTTTAAAAAATAAAAAAATTAAAAACCAAGTCATATGTCAAGCAAATGATTGGTTGATAAATTTTCTCTAACAGACCAACCTTAAAATATTAATAAAAAATGTTTAACACTTAAAATAATAACATTATAAATGTTAAGAATTTATCTTAACTAAAAAAAATTAAACAGTTAAAAATAAAATAAAAATATAATTTAAACACTTATTATTATATTGAGCCTTTGAAAAATAAATACTTCTATTTATTTTTATATTATTGAACGTACATAATTATTTGTGTATGCAATATTTAAAAATAGAATGAATATATGTAGATAACGATTTAGTAAGTTGTAAAAGTTGATTAAAACCTACAAGCACACAAAAAATAATATTCTTTTATAATATTATACATTTCACCAAAAGGTGAATTTATGTATAAATCATACTGGCATGATTGTAAGCCTATAATAATCCAAACTTGGTGCTAAAAAAATCGTAATTTCAATAGATTTTTATATGTAAATCCAAAGTTTAAATAATTGATTTTTTTGTCAATAAATAATTGAATTTTGTTCATAAGTTTATATGTTTATTTAATAACACGCATGTTAATTCAATAAGTGGTTATAGTGAAAACACGAATATGTTTACCTTAAGAACCCCAGATTGAAATCATTTTTGTATGTAAGTGTGCATTGTCAAATGGTTAAGAATATATATGAACAAAATACTACATTGTAATCACATTAAGACTATTAAAAAATAATATGCAGGTTAGTTTTAACATTTAGAATTCAATTTGTTAAATATATATGTTTAATGTTACTACCCAATTAGACTAAATTCGTTGTTTTATAAAATTTTGGGATAAAATTCTAACAAATTAGAAGGATTAACCTCTTAGATTTCATAAATAAAGAGTTGAAATTGATAATTATAACTTAAGAAAAATGAAGTGAAAAGCATGAATATGAATCTCGTCCATTTATGAAAATTGAAAGATTAATTTATCAAAATTTGATCATTGTATTTTGTTGAATTTTATAAGTCAGTTTATTGTTGTGTATAATTTGATAAATCGAACAGTGTCGGATATAAAGGAAGAGGGGCCATCCCCATATTTTATGTCTAATTACCTTCTTAATATTTCTTAGTTTTGAAGTCAGATAAATTAAGTCTAACTGTCTAAACCCCCTTTATTTTTTGGATTTAATTATTTTTTACGTCTTTAGTTTTAAAACTACGCAAATTAAGTTATGGCTTCCAATTTTTGGGTCAATTTGCTTTCTCGGCCCTCCTAATTTTGAAACTAGGCAAATTAAACCCTAATCCATTGAATTATAGTTTAAATATTTCTTAGATCCCTATCACTTTTAAAATTAAACAAATTAGACCTGTTTTTTAAATTGTTTATTACCGAGTTAACAACTCAACGTGAAAGTTAAACAACATTACCTTATTGTATTAACTTATCATCTGTCATAAGATACGAGAATCAAATTTTGACAAATAAAAATAAGACTTAACTTTTTTTATTTTTCATAAGATACGAGAATTAAATTTTGAGAAATGAAATTAAGACTAACTTTTCTAATTTCATGAAGTAGAAAGGATGAATTCCAGAATTTGACCAACTTTTTAATGACGGTGGATTAACACTGAACAGTGAAATTCTGTAAAAGGAAAGGGAAAATAGAAAAGCTATTGGTTTTGGAATATAGAAATCTTACAAAGTAAGAAAACATGTTACAGTTGCCAGCTGTGGAAACTTTGATTTTTCAAAGCTAAAAAATCAATTTTGTATGCCAGCGAATATCTGGGGGCCAGTTCATGCTCCAAAGTCCAGACCAAACAACTCAAACAAAGTGGTCAACTCCACGAATCCCAACACAATTCTACTGTCATCATCTTCTTCTTCCTCTCTTTCTTCCCCTTGTTTCCTTGTTCTCTGTTTCTGGGTAAATTCATACAAAAACACTGATTAAAATAGTCTAAGCTTAGACAAGTTCTTTGAGCTTTGATGGGTAAAGGAGGCGGTTGCATATTCAGCAAGAAAAGATCAACTTTAGAACCATCGGATCAAGATCCAGCAAACCCTGTTTCAGACCATCCCCGGAACCAAATTTCCAGTACGGTCGATAATGGTTTATTACAAGAGCCAAAGAAACTCAAGGTGTTCATAGTGTTTTACTCCATGTACGGTCACGTGGAGTGTTTAGCCAAAAGGATGAAGAAAGGAGTGGATTCCGTCGATGGGGTCGAAGGGTGTTTGTACCGAGTTCCCGAGACGCTGTCGACGGATGTTTTGGAACAGATGCGGGTGCCGGAGAAGGAGGATGAGTTGCCTGTGATATCTGTCGATGAATTGGTAGAGGCCGACGGGCTGTTGTTCGGTTTTCCCACCAGGTTCGGTTCCATGGCGTCGCAATTGAAGGCTTTCTTCGATTCCACGGGCCAGTTGTGGGAGCAGCAGAGGCTTGCCGGTGTGCCTGCTGGGTTCTTCGTGAGCACCGGGACGCAGGGCGGCGGCCAGGAGACGACCGCGTGAGTGTTGTCGTTCGGTTCGGTCCAATTATTCGATGATTGGTGCACATTGTTTTATAGTGTAGGACTAGATGAATTTAGTTTTCTTTCAATAGATCAATGCTTGTTACTTTTGAATAATGCAGTTGGACAGCCATCACTCAATTAGCCCACCATGGAATGCTTTATGTTCCCATTGGCTACACTTTCGGTGCCGGAATGTTCAATCTGGACTCGATCCGAGGAGGGTCGCCATACGGTGCCGGCGTTTACTCCGGTGACGGCACAAGGGAACCGAGCGAAACAGAGTTGGCACTTGCGGAGCATCAGGGGAAATACATGGCGGCAATGGTCAAAAGGTTCGCCCCTCCTCGTTCACTTATACCTAGTGACAACCTCAACAACTAGCCCTTGATTCATCTTCATTCACTCTCTGTTAATAGATTTTTGATTAACTGTGGTTTCCATTTTGTTGTTACAAATGGTTGCCTATATTTGAGCTGTATGGAACCCTTTGGTGTTTAAAATTATTCCATTTTCCATATGAATGTTATTTGTCTATTTGGAGTTGTATCACTCTTAGGTATAGGGATTTGCATTTTCGAATATCAGATCAGATTTAAAAAATTGAATATCCAAAATAACGTATCGGTTAAATAGCTATTCGTATTTAATCCGAAAAAAATTAAATATCCAATTATTTAAATATATAGTTTAGTTTAAATATTTTTATAAATTTAACAGTTGTATCTATAAAAATGTCTATTTTTAACTCTATAAGCAATGAATAGGATAAAATACAAATTGTTCATATAATATAAGCTCAAAAGTCAAATCAATCCCTCTACAGAAAAAACAAGATGTCTTCGAAAGTAAATCTCAGAAGCTGTCAGCCTACTGAATTATATGTTTTTAAACATTTTAAATTGAATTTATTAGTTATAGGGAAAAGCATTCCATTTATTTTAAGTATTGATAGAGATTAAATTAAATTATCACATTTTTAAAGGACTAAAACTGCAAATGTACCATAAAACAGAGCTTGGATTCGACAACTTAAAATCGTTTGATTTTTTTTGGAATAAACATTCCTTGATTATTTTGCTTATTTTAATTTGTTGGACACAAAAATGAGATAATTTTAAGGTAAACTACTCAAACAGTGATTTATTTTGTAAGATATTATTTGAGTCAACTAATTCTTTTGATTGAATCTCACAACTTTTAAGATATTTTTAATCATCATATATTAGAGATAAGCATTGGATGAATATTACTTTATAAAACAATATTATTTGAAAATTTTTAGAGTAAGTCCAGCTTTTCAAATTTTCTGTTTATATAAATTATAAATATTTATAATATTATCATAATAAATAATTTAAATCTAAACAACTTTGTATAGCAATGCATATTTTTCATATTTTTAATTTAAAATTACTCTAACTTAAAAATTCGATTTAAAATTTCAAATTCAATTTTAGCTTAACTATAAAATAAATGTTCAAATTATGCTTCTTTTTTGCAATAGATGACCAAAGTATTTTTGACTAAAATTGATGTCTAAAAATTTATTTTATTTTGCTTGTTTTAAAGTCGGTTGAAATACTTACTTTAGCTAAAAAAACGTAACACACCTATTTCGACTAAAAAAACTTTAAACGCTCATTAGAATATATATATGAGCGATCGCTCAAGGCCCCAACCAGTCTAGGCCCCTAAAATTTAATTTTTCATATTTTTATTAATTAAATAATTAATTTAATGGTAAAAAATAATTTTCTTTCCTAAATAAATAGATAAATTAATCCAACAATAAGAATAATGTGTTTGACAAAAGTTTAATCATGTTTTCATAGTTTATTAAAGAAAAACTACAAAATAAGTGTCCAGACTATACTCTTTTTTACTTTAGGTCCATAAAGTGTTAAAATTTATTTTGTGACTTTCTAAGTAACAGCCGTTAAAAAATTAAAAACAAGTGCTCAAATTATGTCGTTTTTTTTTTATTTTAGATGTCTATTGTTTAAAAAAATTAATGCCCAAATTATGTTTTTTTTGTTTTTGTTTTAGGAGTCTAAAGTTTTTTAATAAAAAAATAATGACCGTTACCTCAAAATGATAACAGAATAAACTTTAGGCACTTGTCAAAAAATATGTATAGTTTGAACACTTATTTTGTAGTTAAGACTTAAAAAATATTATTTTTTTAAAAATATTACTTTAATTGTTTAAAATAATCAAATATAATTTTATTATATAGAGGTCTATTTTTTAATTTTCGTTTAAGGCCCCGAAAATTTCTGAGGCAGTCGTGTATATATAATTTAGGTTTATTTTATAGTTAAGTCTTAAAATTTCCATGTTATTATTCAACCTTTATTTGAATGAAAGTTTTTCCTGTCAACATTTATTTTATAGTAAAAAAATAGTTTTATAGATCAGAAAGCAGAAATATACCAATCACCCGAGCTTTTTCAACAATGTCCGAAGAAGTCGAAAATCAGAGCATACAAGGAAAGAGCAAAAGTTTCAAAGCAGATTAGCAGAAACCCAAACAAAAAAAGAAAAGAGACACCCAAAATAGCTAAGCAAGTAATTAACAGGGACAAAAACGAAATCAAAAAGAGGTGTATCCGATTTTATAGTTAAACGAATCAAGAAAAATAATAATAAAATAATATAGATTAACCAAAACAGAAGTAATTCTAAAAGTTCAACTATTAAATTAAAAACATTAAAGTTGAATGATTAAAATAGGCAAGAGAAGAAAGTTGAGTGGTGATTTTTGTAATTTACCCTATTGTTAAACATTTTGAAGTTATGAAATAACTATTAAATTATTATCGCTTGATTTTATGAAATATTACAAAATGGTAAATCAAATTTATTAAATTATTATAAACTGATGTAAACTTTAACAAAATTTATTACAGTGTATCACTTTATAACTAAATAAAAAGTCCAATGATTATTCCGTAAGTTTCAAAAATTCTATAGCCAAAAAATTATTTCAATATAGATTAGTGATAAATTTATGTATTTATCCAAATTTATTGCAAGTCATTTAAATCTCTCAAAAACCTTTAATTAAACCATTATTTTTATATAAATTTCAAATTTTAATTAAAGCCGTCCAAGTTTTGAAAATTAAATTAAAACTCAAATTGGATTGACCAAGATGAGGCACCTCTTATCTTCAGATCATTTAGGATGAATGAAGGCCGCCAAAAGAAGAAAAAAATCAAAGCAGATTAGCAGAAATCCAAACAAAAACAGAAAAGAGACATTCAAAATAACTAAACAAATAAATTAACAGAGATAAAAACTAACAAAGAAAGAGATCCGATGAAATAATCTCCAAAACAGTCCCGAGGTTTTTACTTTAGAGTGATCCACTAAAACAAACAAACAAACAAGTAATCAAATCAAAGTTTATACCAGTCCGGATGCGTATGATACAGATCCAAAAGCCGTCGTCGAAATTCGGTAGTGCAGCTTCGGTTCATCTCAGCTTTTTTCTTTTTCGAGAGATGTGCAGAGGCGCAAAACCAAACACTCTATTGCAATATCGTCTTGCTGCCTTGCACATTTCTCTAAAAAGAAACGCTAATCCTATGGTCTCTGGAACTCCATATGAAAAATTGAAAACTGCTAAGTGAAGATGGGGGAGATGATGTGATGTACGGCTTTTAAAGGAGCGGATACGTCTAGGGTTTAAAAGGTTAGGTACGGGGTTGGTGAGGGGCTAGTAACGTAAATTTATTTAAATATTCAAATTTATTTTTATCTGTAAAATTTTCGAAGAATATTATTTAAATCCAATTTTAAATTAATTATTATTACTTATTGGATATCTGAATTTAAAAATTTTAATCATATGTCGAATAATTCTGGATATTCGAGAATGATTGTCCATTAGGAAAAGGAAACGGGCGGGGTGAGGCGAGTGCGAATACCTTATATTTATACCTATTTAGAATTTTTATATCTACTACCTACTCATTTTTCACTGTTGGTATAATTTTTTAATTTACACTCGTCCACGCGGATACATTCTCAAATTCATTCACACGGACTACCCAACTCGTACCGTTTGATAAGCAATCACTAATATCAAAATATATAAAAACAAACCATCAAACTTTTTTCACAAAAAAAAAACTATTTATAACTAATTAACTATAACTAACTTAACTAAAACACATTTACACGGGTATAAATTATACTTAACTACATATAACTAACTAGCTATAGTTAACTTAAGGGAAAACTACACTAGTGGTCACCAAACTATCACCATTTTCATGTTTTTGTCTCTCAACTAATTTTTCGTCAAAATCGTCCCTCCCGTTAGATACCTTTTATGATTTGGTCCCTTTCCGTTAAAAAAATTAACAGAATCGATGACATAGATTTTTTTTTATATTTTTATTTTTCAACATTCTCTTTCTTCGTCAGCATACTATATAATATTTTTTATTATTTCAATCGACCAACCATAAGGTGACATGTGTCACCACCAAATTTCAAACAAATCAAAGGAGAAAAATACTCATCTTCTATGCATGTGGGAGGAATGAAATAAGAAGGTCCCCTTGCATAAGAGATCCAATGCTTAACCATTAAGCTAGGCCTAAGGTTTGGTTAAATTTTAACCAAACAAATATTTAAGTTATACACTCTCGTCTAAAAAAAAAAGCTTATGGGGAGATTTGAACCAAAAGTACTTTGAATTAAAAGCTCTATGTTTATCCACCACACTAGGTTAAAAAATTATCATATATTCAAAAAATCTAATATTTAATTTAAGATTTATTATCACCTAAAAAATTAAAATACTACTAAAATTATTTTTCTAATTATTTTGTAAAAAAATAATTATTTAATATTTTTAAAATGTATGAAATCATTCTAAAAATTTTGAATGTAAATTTTAAATTATTTGAAAATAACTATTTAGATTTAAAATTATTATTTTAATTTTTTTAAAAAAAAAGCTTGAAATGTAATTAAAATTGAAGATCAACCTAGAATTATTTTCACTTCATTTTGAAATAAAAATAATAATTAAATATTTATTTATTTATTTTATAAAATTAATATTAAAATATTCTAAAAAATAAATTTATAATATTTAATTAAGATAAAATATAATCTTTTAAATAAAATTTAACTCATTGACATGTAGATGAACAAATTATTTTACATTTAATTAACTTTTAGAATGATTTGATATATTTGTATAAAAATAAATAATTAGTTTTTTATTTCCAAATGAATTAAAAAAATAATTTTAGATTGATTTTAGTATAAATTTAATTTAATTTTGAGGTGATAATACATTTTTAAATATTAAAATTTGATGATGTATAGCTTAGTGGTTGAACCCTTTACTTTTGGTGCAATGCGTTCTTGGTTCAAATCACCATATAAGCAATTTTTCTTATTTTTGAGGCGGAGAGTATATAACTTAAATATTTGTTTGGTTAAAATATAATCAAATCTTAAGTCTAGCTCAATGGTTTAGCATTGGACCCTTTATGCAAGGGGTCTTGGTTCAATTCCTCCCGTATGCCACAGAAGAGGAATATTTTACTCTTTTAATTTGTTTGAAATTTGGAAGTGACATGTGTCACCAACCAAGAAAATAACAAAGGGGACCAAAATAGAAAAAAAGTGATAGTTTAGTTAGTGACTATCAGTATAATTTTTTCTTAATTATAATATATTTATATCGATATAAATTCTACTTAACCACACATAATTCATATCGTAGTAATTAGTGAGTAAATAAATGTGGTGCGGGTAAAATTTTAAATTTATCATTTATTAATTATTCATAAGACTTTTAAAATTCACATCCACCTGCTACCTACCATCCTCATTTATCCTAACCAGAATAAGTGCCGTGCGATACAAAATCCATAAAACTATACTTGTGTCATCCGTACTTTTTCTATTTACTTTGAATTTGTAGTGGATCATAATTTTAACATTGGAATAAAAAAATATTCTAATTTGCTATCCAAATATTCACCGGCTCAACTCAAATTGTACTTTTTTTGTTTAAAAAGTTTTCTACCAATTGAAACTTGCCTCTTTGAACACTTATAATGTGCTGTCACAACTCACATGTAACCTAATTATTGAACCACATCTTGGTTGAACATATTGACTAACGAAAGTATAAAATTTGATTCGCCTAGAAGAAATGAAGGGGGAAAAAAGTTTGAATTTCAAGTTAAACAAAATCAAGCTATTCGGATTAATTAATTTTTGAGTTCGAATCAAAATAAATTTTACAAATAAACCGGATAATAAAGTTTTATCAATACCATATGAGTTCATGATTGTTAAAAAATGTACAAATTGATCACTCTCAACAAAAGTTTTTAAAAATAAAAGAGCATTTAAAAATACAAGAAATAAATTCCAAACAGTTTATAAAAAAATATAAAAAGCTATATGATTCTTTAAATTCATTCAAAATATTTATAAAAATGTTAAATTATAAAAAAATAAAATTATCTCAAAATGAGAAATAGTAGCTTTAAACAAATAAATTATTAACTCTAAAGTATCTAATTTTTCTTTTCTTTTTTTTTTTGGTTCTTTAAAAGAGTTTTCAATTATACTTTATTTGAAAAAATAATAATTATTCAGCCAATTTTAAATTTAACTCGAAGAAAGTTATTTCACTCTACTCAATTTAAACATACATATATATAGGTTAAATCGTCAATTAAAACTAATGTATATTTTTGAGGGAATAAACTTCCGCCGATTTTATTCCACTATATGAATTTAAATAATTTATTAGTACATATTTTTTGTATGCATGAAGTATAAATCGGGTAAAACTTTGATACACAGGCTGTGTAAAATTAATTTTACACAAGCCTGTGTATTTACACTATAAAAACCCAAATTCTAAATTCTTAACTCTAACACTAAAAAATTAAACCCTAAACCTTAAACTCTATACACTAAATTCTAAACACTAACCTTTAATTCTAAACCCTACAATCTAAACCCCTAAACCTTAAACCCTAAACTAAAACCCTAACCCCTAAAATTAAAATGCACGTATAAACTAAAGTTTACACGGCATGTGTATCAAAGTTTTTTTCCATTGTTAAATTAACAAACATTTCAATTTTTATCAAGTATAAAAGTTAATTTTAATAAATTAAACAAGTGAAATTAACTTGCACCAATTTTTTTGAAAAGTTTAAAAGTAAATAAATGGTCATTGAAATGTTGTTTTTATTATTAAGCATTTTAAAGTTATAAAATAATCATTAAAGATTTTATTTGATTACGAGATGATATTTTTTCAAATATTATAGAATGATAATGGAAATTTATTTTTTACCAAAAAATAAAAAAATATATCATTAATATGAACCATTTCTAACGAAATAAAAAAAAAACAAAGATCATGATGTAACTTTCAAAAATTCAATAGACAAAGATAATTTCTACGTAGATTAATGACTATTTGGGCAATTGCCTAAATTTATATACAGTCGTTTAAAGAAGAAGAATTAAAATGAGGGCAGCATTTACAAGTACTATAAAATAGTTAAATGCAATAAAACGACACTGTTTTGGTACATTACAGAAAATTTAATTTAAACCATTGTTTTTCAATAAAGAATCTCATTAAACTTTTTTTTTAAAAAATAATTAAAGCCCTACAAGTTTTGAAAATTTAATTAAAACCCAAATGGATTGACCAAAGACATTGCCATGTCCGTCGTCTTAAAAAGGTATTGTCTTCAGTGATATCCGAAGAAAATCGTTACTTGTGAAGCAGCAAGCCATTTAAAAGCATGAATTTAACAATTGGAATGAAAAGAAATCATTCAACAAAATTAAACTAATCAAAAAGGAAAATCGTAAATGTCTGACGGAGTTACTAATAAACGCCTTCGAGATATAAAGAAGAAGGCGTCATCAGCGAAACCCCCAGAATTTGATTTTGATTTCGGCCTCCCATGAATCAAATAAGCACCTTTAATCTTCAGCTCATTTGGGATTAATGAAGGCCAACAATATAAGAAATGAAAGAAACTGGGCTTACGTTTTCACAGTTTTCGGCTGTGAATGGAAATTTTGGGGAGTTTTTATAGCGTGCATTCGATGGAGGAGCTCAAAAACCCTAGATCTCTCTCTGCTTAACTTTTCCTTTTTATGTTTCAACCCCTTATTTTACTTCAATCTTATAATTTTATCTTTTAACCCTTCTTTTTTCATGTTTTACCCCTATATTTATCGAACTTCTGGCTATCACTAGGGGGCTTTAGGTTGAATGTTGAAATTCTATTAAGAATAACAAATGGCAAAGGAAGTTGACCTTTCGGTTTCATTTTACAAGGGAAAGAAAAAGGAAAGAGAGAAGTGTGAATATATATATATATATATATATATATATATAATCCACTTATACAGTATAAAACTTTTAAGTTTTATGCGTTTTTTAGATCTTGGATGGGGAAAATAAATAGCCGATATTAACTCCTTACAATATATAAAATTCAATTAGTTTTACATTAATTTATAATTATTAAATAATTAAAATAGATAGAAAAGATTATACACGGGAGAGAGATCTTACGCCATGTAAAACCAAATTTGTTAATAGCAATACCATTCTTTTATGGTTCCTTTTGACATTTTTTTGTTGTTTTATTTTCTAACATGTTCTCTGGTCATAACAAACATTATGTTATTCTTGGTTTGACATGGACCAACTTGTCTAATTATATATGCTTTGCTAAAACCATTACTTTTGCAATTATATGCCAAATATATTCAGCAATGACATTTATAAAAATCTGATACACTACTGTTCTCCCAGGTAAGGATATGAGACTGAGCTTTTACATTGATCCCTAAATATCAAATGTTTCATGGTAGATAGTTACATACAGCATTACGATTCAAGGGTACGGATGAGCCCTCATCTATCAGATGCACACTGGCCCCTATATTTTGCCCGATGAACACTTGTGTGCTTCTATATTTATCAAACTACCTTGATCAGGGCTTCTTCGACAACCTGGTTGATCCAAATAGACAATATTTATAACTATTGATTAGATTGGATAATATGTACCTTTGGATGGACTACATAAAGAGAGAATCAAAACACACAGTAAAAAAAAAAACCAAAATGTAGAAACATGGAAGTTCACATGAAAGAGAATTACCTTATCTGGTGTGGAGGCACCAGATGTAACACCGATTGTGATAGGACCCTCTGGCAGCCAGTTTTCCGTCTCGACCAGCTCCCCATGCTGGTACAACACAGCATTCGCATAATTAGAATAAGAAATAGCGACGAGAATACCTTTTTCCAGGCTTAAAAAAGTAGAAGTTGATCAAGAACTGGTTTCCTTTGCATTCAAACTTACTTTCAATTTGTGAGCTATTTTGTTTCCTGGACCTATTCTCTGCTCACTGTCAATCCAATACGAGGGAATCCCACGGTCCTCTGAAATTTCTTGAAGGTGTGAGGTGTTGCTTGAATTCCACCCACCGACTACTAACATAAGATCCACATCTTCCTCAACCAACTTATACATTGCATCTTGTCGCTCCTGAAAAAAAGACAACAAATCAGAGCTTTAATTCAATGACTAACACAAAAATTGGTATGCAATCAGTCGAGGAAAAGAATGCAAGAAGGGCCAGCCTATGCGGTAAAGTCTTCCGTAAGAAAACATATCACAAATTTATGTTGAAAAAAAAAAACACAAACATTCAACTTACTTGTGTTGCATCACAAATTGTGTTAAAGCTTAGGAAGTGATTGGTGACATTTGTTACTCCATATTTTTGCATCATTGTCCTCTCAACTAATTTTCCTGTTAACAAAAACCGTACTTGTGTCTCAAGTAACAATTCCTTGCAAAAAGAAGTGATATATAAATAAGTGAAAAATTGCTACTAACCAATTTCCTCTGTCTCTCCCTTCAGCATTGTAGTTTGATTTGCAATGCCAACTTTTACTAGGTCACGATCCGGATCAAATCCCTCTGAAGTAGCATTCTTAAATTTCTGCAAAAAAAAAAAAAAGCCGATAATCATCTACATATTTGTACAACATTCGGTACACTTTACATATGAAGAAGGTAAGCAACAAAGACTATACCTCCAAAAATGCCTCTTTGGTGGAGCTAGATCCATTAAGTTCACCTCCAAGAATGTAATCACAAACATACATTGCCTTTAAAAAATCAGACAGCATTAAAACAAACAAGTTTAAAGTACAAAGGACAAGTGAAAACAACAAAAACTGAATGATTAGTCACTTTAGGAGATACCTCCTTCATATCCTTCACAATGATATAAGTTCCAGCAAAAGATGCAGTTGCGATTGTCTCCTCGTGAGCATACTTACCATGAATGATCGAAGTGTAGTCCCCTTTCTTGTGCTTGTCTACTACATTCCATACCTACATAGAAATAACATTTCAAGGTCAAAACATTCATGAGTGTAAGCTGCAGGGCATGAACTCGAGATATGTGTAAGACACATATACTTTAGTGGAAAGTCCGGATGATATAGATTGCGAGGAAGTCATTATTTCGATAACAGACCGGTTTTGGCAGAAGATACCTTAGATACCCAAGGACAAGTTGTATCAACAATTTGCACATTTTTTCATTCAAAACCACCATCTCATCTACTGCAGCTCCGAAAGCAGGCAAAACCACGACATCGCCCTTATTCACCACATCGAAATCTTTAGTCCCTCCCTCAACAGGGACATTTTTAACTTCCATCTCCTCTAATCGCTGCAGCAAAGAAAAGAAAACTAACAACCCAGTAATTATTTGATCTCCTAGAACAATTTATCATATATATATGATAAAAACTTTGTAAAAAACTACTACTAGCAGAGAAAAGAGCAGACCTTATTAACAGTTGGATTGTGGATAATTTCATTGGTAATCCAAATCCTTTCATCTGGAAACTGTTTCCTTGCTTCATAAGCAATTTGGACAGCTCTTTCCACTCCCCAGCAAAAGCCGTAAGCTTCTGCCAATTTTACTGTAACATTTCCCCAAGTATACTCGTTTCCATTTTCCTTCAATTTCTTTATAATATCACCTGAATTTTTTATCCCCCAAAAGAGAAAATTTAACCAAAATTCAAACTAAATATATTCTTTTATTTGTACGGAGAAAATAAGAAAAAAAGAAGAAGCTTACTAGTGTACTCCCTGTTCATGAGCTCGAGAGTTTCCTCCTTGTGTCCGAAACCTTTCCGATTATAATTCTCGCTCTTCGTCAAGTTACGACGGAAAGACTTCGCGTCGAAGTTATCGGAGTCAACGGAAACAGGAGCCGAATCGCCGGAGCATCGGACGGAGAAAGGCTTCCGGTAAGGAATAGCTACGGATCTTCCGGCGAAGTTATCGGGACCGGTACGGATGCGGAAACGACATAGTTGAAGTGTAGTCGCCATTAGAGAGAGAGAGGAGAGAGGTGAATTGGCGCACGTTAGCGGGGAGAGTGGACAGAAATTTGAGAGGATCTAAGGGGAAGTGCGCATTTTATCTTTCGACAATTGTGAACCTATTTATTCAATTATTCAAATTGAGGTTTATTTATGATAAATTAATTTTTATCAATTAATTATTATTCTATTTGTTTTTATTATCTTCTTATTCAATTAAAAATAATACAGATGTAGTTAGTTAAAAAATTATTTTAATTAATATTTAAATTAAATTATAAAATAGATTATATTCTAACATAAGCACACGTTAAACATGCTCGTTTAAAGAACTTAGTGAATAGTTTCAGTGAAAAAAATAATGATATTCATCTAATAAGATTTAGATTGAACAATAATAAAAGAACTTTCAAAAAAGAATTTAATTCTATTTTTTGGTTGAGAGAAATATATGAATTGGGTGAAACTAAAAAAGATTTGCTAATCAGTAATAAGATGTTTCGCAAATTATCCCTTTAAATTCAATCTATGAAGCGGATAACTTATTCATTAACAGAAAAAAAATAAAGGATATGACTACAAGAACAAACACAATAAAAAATCAAATAGAAAAAAATAGAATTATAAAAGACAAAAAAAATGAATTTCTAACTCAAGAAATAAATATTAGTCCTCAACATCTGTATGCTTTATCAAAATATTACGCAAACTTATAAACAAATTTTACCTTATAATAATTTTGGCATTATTTAAAAAAATATTTTTTTTATTGTCCTCATGATTTCCTAGTTTTTTTTTTTATTAATCCAGATCGACCCACGTCGTTTGATAAGTAAATATCCCATTAGAGATTTTATGCATACACAATGCTTCGAAATTCGAAATATGCTTAATCGATATTAAATTTTTTACCACTTGAACCAACAAAAACTAGGTGTAATGACAAGACATTGAAATCTCGAATATAAACTATAAAATGGACAATTACTTTAAAAAATATAATTTTAATAGAAAAACATAATCTTTTGAATAGTGCAAGTATTTTTAAAAAATATCATGAATAATATTTGTTTATCTCTTTTTTTTATTCTTTAACAATATTATGAAAAAATATAATATCAAGAAATCAAAACTGAATTTATGGTTTGCCAATGGGAGCAACAAGAAATAGCCAGCTCACAATCCTGAGGGACCCATCATATCAAGATGGAGTGGCAGCAGCTGCCTCAAATTTCAATAAGAAAAACATCAACTTGATCCTGATGAACTTACAAAATTTCCCAGAAAGCTTTGCCTTTTCTTCTCTTATTACTATTATTATTTAATTATTATTATTTGCTTCAATAATGGAGAGTTGCTCTCTTCAGTCATCAGCCATTACAACAGTACCTTCATCTCTCTCCAGAAGTGGGTTCATTGAGAAACCTCTTGGACATGGCCGAATTCTCATGCTTCCCACTTCTAAAAGATACCCACTTTGCAGAAAGTTCAAAACATTCGATTTCGGATCTCAAGCTTCTGGTAAATAAAGTTCCAAAATTTCCCATTTTTTGTTGCCCATTTCAAGTTTGGTAAGATATGAACAATGAACGTGTAGCTGTAGCTGTTCGAATTGAATCATACCCAAATTAGCAATGATAAAAGTCCTTGTATCATTGAGATTCTCAGTTCAGGTGGAACAATGCAGACTAGAAAACATCTATGATTGCATATGTAAACAATTAAGTGTATAGAATTGTTTTCTGCTGTTTTTTTTTTTTATCAAGAAATGCCGGATTCGGGTCCAATTTGTTTTATTTTTGGTAATTAAGAATGTCATTCGTTGTTCTTTGATCATTTTTGTAGCCAAATGAAAAAGGGTCTAGTAGAATTGTCCCGGTAAATCCATTTATGTGGTAATGAACTTAAGCAGTCCTTGAATATAAGCTTGTTCGTTAAGATTGATTTGTAGTTCGTAAATCAGATATAGTTGCAGAAATATGTTTTGTTTTCTGCATTTGCATAAAAAATGGTGCTCATCCCCCTAACATGTATTCATTTCGATATGGTCGTACCGTGCATTTTTATTACTAGGAACAACCAAAATCAGCTCGGAGGTGGCCGGAACAATCTCGAACAAAGCGGATTCAAAAGATGAGGATCTTGCTTTTGTTGCTGGAGCAACCGGCAGGGTAGGCTCTCGAACAGTCAGGTTAAAACTCTCTGGCAGCTTCACTTGAAATTTAAACAACCGGATGTGCAGTTTCTGAAATGTGTTAAGCTCATGACTCTTCAGGGAGCTTTTGAAACTTGGTTTTCGAGTTAGAGCTGGAGTTAGGAGTGCTCAGAGAGCAGGAAGTCTTGTGCAGGTTTCTGTTCTACTTTTTTTTTAAAGTATTAATCTTTTATTGTCTCTATTTCTAAGTTATGTTTACATTGAAGAGAAACTTGTATGCAGAGTGTCAAGCAGATGAAGCTTGACGCTGAAGGAACTTCACGTAAGGACAAGAGGGCCTAGGAATATCGGTTTCTTCTTATACTAAGATTTATTATTTAAACCATATAAACGGATAGTATTATAGCAACACTCTAGAAACATTGCAATCCTATAATAATGCTCTCATAGCTAGTAACAGGCAATCTTTGTTCTTTAGACCAGCTGTAGAAAAGCTTGAACTTGTGGAATGTGACTTGGAGAAACAAGATACGATTGTACCAGCCATAGGCAATGCCTCAGTGGTCATATGCAGCATCGGTGCCAGTGAGAAGGAAGTTTTCGATATTACTGGTCCATATCGGATCGACTACCAGGCCACGAAGAATCTTATCGATGCAGGTGAACAAAATGGAGAACCGCTAGCATATCTGTTAGTTTGCATCTATTTTGTATTTTGCTCTGAATCTTCTTTTTTTCCCTGACGATGCAGCAACTGTGGCTAAGGTTAACCACTTTATTTTGGTTTCATCTTTGGGAACAAATAAAGTTGGATTTCCTGCAGCTATTCTCAAGTGAGTCCCTTCTTTTTAAAGTTTACTTGCATGGAATTTTGACCTTATATATGATTTATTTGAAATAGATTGGAGCCAAGATTCAGTGTTTTAATTTGTCTTTTTATCCCTTTTTTTTGAATTTAAGTTTGTTTTGGGGGGTCCTCGTCTGGAAGAGGAAAGCAGAAGAAGCACTCATCGCAAGTGGTCTTCCCTACACCGTAAGCGCATCTAGAAATGCCTGCATATTTAGTAAATCACAATCAATAGAGAGGAATCATATATGGTTTTGATTACTCATCTTGAAGTGCCTGTTCAGATAGTCAGACCGGGAGGAATGGAGCGTCCCACCGATGCTTTCAAGGAAACTCATAATATCAGACTATCCACTGAAGACAGTTTATTTGGTGGCCTGGTGTCAAATCTTCAGGTGTATATACAAACATTTAGTGTTAATTCCCGTATTGCAATTTTTAAGCCTTTCTCACAATATCCATGAATTGAAGGTGGCGGAACTCATTGCCTGCATGGCCAAAAACCGTAGCCTTTCATACTGTAAGGTGGTGGAAGTTGTTGCAGAAACAACTGCTCCGTTGAGACCTATGGAGGAACTTCTTGCAAAGATACCATCTAAGCGTGCCGACATCTCCTCAACTAAGGTACTTTTATTCATGTCCGATACACAAACTACCTTAGTGTCTAATTAACTCTCTGTCCTGACGTAAGCAGGAACCTGATGCTCCCACTTCAGCACCTGCTAAGAGCATCGTAATCGAGAAACCAGCTACCCCCACAGAAGAGCCTGCACAAGAAAAAGCTGTGGAAACGAGGCCACTCTCTCCCTATGCTGCGTAAGCCAATCCATTTAATCGTAGCTGAGTTATTGCCTTCATATCAAGTATGTTAAACATAAGAGGTGACTTGGTTTTAATAGCTATGACGACTTGAAGCCACCTAGCTCTCCGAGTCCAACACCAAGTGGGCCCAAAGAAGTGAGTTCCAGTTCCTCTGCTCCGGCAGAAAATGTCTCAACTTCTACTGAAGGGAACAGTGCGACGACAGCTGTGGCTACCGGCATCAGTGAGAAGGATTCATCCAAGCAGTCTGTCTATCATTCACCCTATTATGCGTAAGTTTGCTACTGTATTTTGGGGTTGCCCTTTGGCTGTTTCTCCTTACTGAAACAGTCAACTTCAAAAACACCATTTCTTCTCTCCATTCCATTCATTGTAGTCCTCCAACAATTTCAGGTATGCTGATCTTAAGCCCCCTTCATCACCATCTCCTAGAGAGCCAGCAACTGCACCGACAGACAGTGAGTCCCAAGGTGCTACATTGTCAGGAAACAGCACACCTCAACCTCCTGTAGCAGATAAACCAAGTGAGGAACAGCATGATACCAAACCAAAACCAAGACCACTTTCACCTTTTGCAATGTGAGTTCCCTGATTTCACGAATCCATTGACTTCATGACAATGCCATTAAAGTAATACCAACCCCAAGATGAATTGTGATCTTTGAATCTTCTCATGTAAATATAAGCGCACTCTTTGTGATTTGAGTTTCTTGACGCAAGAACATATATATGTATTGTGTGTATGTGTATGTATATGTATATTAGACCTGCTAGCTTGCATACTCCGGAGCCGTGGGACTCTCGAGTTGCCATCTTAATTCTTCTTTATTTCCTTCAATAAAATTACCAGGTATGAGGACTTGAAGCCTCCAACATCGCCGATTCCATCATCTCCAAGGAAATCTTAAGAGAACAATCGACCAGTCAACTCCAATAAGGTATGAGTCCAAACTCTTTGACATTTTGGTTTTCTTGACGAAATTTAGTTGAATGGGATTAATGATAAGTATATGATTGTAACAGAACCATGAAAGCAAATTGGAACTCAGCACTCTAATTATGCGAAGCAAGCAAGCAATTTAACCTGCGGCAGTATTTTATGGAAAATTTCTTGTTATATATGCTGAGATTGTGACACTATATATATGTATGTATGCATGTATATGCATTTGTTCCTTTCCTCTTTCTTCAATACTTTTGAACATAGTTTTATACATTTGTACCGATGTTCCCGGAAACATAGTAGAGCACAATAAGTTTGATTCGAATGTATTTTATATAAGGATGTCTCGAGTCGGATATTTTCTGACATCAAATGTTTTCCTTTTTCAAACCCATTTTTTTTTCTGTTTGAGGCAGCTTAAAAACCCAAAAAAAAAAACACACGTATGCACCAGGGTGCACATTACTTCCCATTTCCGATTTTCGCTTCTATTTGAGAAAGATAATCGAAGTCTGTATGCTGGGAGTTGAGAAGATCTGTAGAACCCATATGGTGTTGGAAGGGAGAGAAAAAATCTACTTAACCAGAAAGAACCAAGCATTACAGTCTCAAACAACTCTAGCATACTTGTTCGTCAAGAAATGAAGCATATATGAACTTCTAAACCCAGGATCATCCGAACAGAATGAACAAGCCAGACCTGTATACATGTTCAATCATGAACAAGCCAGACCTGTATACAAGTGGCTGATTCTTTTATACGGTATCTCCCACAGTGGACTTTGTCGCTATTGCTTCAGTAATACTCTCTCATGATTATCTCTTTCTAATCATATTTTTTATGAGTAATCATTAATTCAAAAGCGATTAATTTATTCACTAAAATAAAAAAAGTTTACAAGTAGATTTAGAATAATGATTTGTCTTTATAACTATGTTTATTGTTAGATAGTATAATTTTTAAGTTAAAATTTTAAAGACAATATTGTTAATACGGAAAATTATAAACTTTAAATATAACTGTAAAAAAAATACTTTAAAAGTATATATATATAACACATCTTAATTTTACTCGTGAACCCAACGTGTGGTTTCAATAAAAAAAAGACATTATTCATCTTAAGAGATTTATGTTCAATTTACTTTGTCTGTAAGGTGTGTGACACATCAAAAGATTAAAGAAAAATATGAACACATATTACATTGTATACATATATATATATACATAATATTATTGTTTAGCATTTTTCTATATTATATTTAAACTTTTGATTGAGTTAGTGTCATCGACAGGCACATGGTTTGATGTTAATAGGGCGAACCTATAATAATTGTACATAATTTTTTTTAAATTTTTTAAAATTATATATGAATTTAAATTTTTAGTGCGTAAGAGATTTATGTTCAATCTGCTTTGCCTGTAAGGTGTGTAACACATCAAAAGGTTAAAGAAAAATATAAACAGATACTACCTTGTATATATATTATTATTTATCATTTTTCTATATTATATTTAAACTTTTGATTGAGTTAGTGTCATCAGCGACAGACACATGGTTTGATGTTAATGGGGCGAAACTACAATAATTGTACATGAAATATTTTTAAAAAAATTTAAATTATATATGAATTTCAAATTTTTAGTGAGACGATTGCCTCCTCCAACTCCCTTCCGAGTACATGCTTGAGTGTCATTGATTAATTGAGGGTTAAGTCTGCTTGAAAAAAGGATAAAATACATTTTGTTTAAATGATAATTAATATTATTATATTATACGAAATGTTTAAATGAAAAAATGGTATTTAAATTATATATTTTTTGAATTTTATGTGCGTAAATTGTTTGCTAAAAATATGTGTTTAAAATTTACACAGTTATAATTTTTTCAAAAGTTAAAAATTAAAAACGATGTTTTTAGCAAAAATACTTTAGGTACCTAAAGAACGATTATTTTAACGGTAGTCAACTATCAGACACCTAAAATTATAACAGTATAAACTTTAAACATCTATTTTTAATAAAAAAATATTTTAAACACTTAAAGTTTAAAAATTATATAATTTTCACATTTATTTTTTATTTAAGCCTATACGAAATTCGGGGTCAATATTTGTGTATTGACTCGAGTTAGCGATAATGTGAACAGAGATTTCAAGTGCGCTTAGTGGGTCGAGATTGGGCTAAATTGACAGAGATTTGGGTCGAAGACAAGAGAAAGATCGGATTTTGTACTTCTTACCAAATTGGGAGGACCTTGGGGGTAAATATCCCACCTGTGTGATACGTCGCTGATCTCCCCTTGTCTCCACGTTAAAATAATTGGGCACCCCGAAATAACAAAATCACCTTAAAATGACCTTAATTTTTTTAGAATATTATAATTGAGATAATGGTAAAATTGACATCTCATTGATGATGTTAGAATTGAGATAATGATAAAATTATTTTTAAATTTTTATCTCAAGTTCTGCCATGTATATTATTAATGAAAGCTTTCTATTTTTATTGTTGTTGGCTTTTTTTCTCACAAATATGACACAAATAAAATTATTTACACAAATATTGTAGTTTAAACAGTAAAAATAAAGTCGGTGTGCACTTAATCCAGCTTCATTGTTTATTTTAATTTTTTATTAAAAATGATAAAAATAGGTGGTGGGACTGTACTTTACAAGAAAATATTGTTTAAAGTCGAATTGTAGGTGATTCGACTTCAATTTTTTTATTTCAAAATATCAAAACACTGTTCAAAGACGGTGAGTATTCTTATCATCTTCATTTTCACTGTAATAAATGCTATATTTATAAAAATAATATGGTTTATGCCATATTTGTGTAGAAAAATGAAGTTAGGTACAATATTTATGTTAATTTTCCCATCATCAATGTATTGGTATTTAAATGTATTGGTATTATTTCGTCTGTAAGTTCATTTTTTTAAAATTAAAATCAGAGTCCAACATGTGTTTGACTCAGCCTCCTATGGTGGCTAGCCGGCTCGTGACCAGGTGCAAAGAGAACTCTATGCCTAGAGACACAAATTTTGTTTGTCCATGTCGTTTTCGTTCTTCATATATTATAAAATATTTGTATAGAAATACTAATATTTATATATTTTATAATTAAATTTAAATATTTTTTATATGTTAAGATTGACTAGCCAAAGATTGAAAATAAATTTAAATTTTGTTTGTCAACGTCGTTTTCATTCTTCATATATTATATTATAGTATATATAATTAATATTTATATATTTAATAGTTAATTTAAATATTTTTCTATAAATTAAGATTGACTTGCCAAAGATTGAAAATAGTGGACATGTTTAGCCACAAGTGTTAGTTCATGGAGAGAAATAATATCCAAAATTACAGAAAAGAAAATGTAAATGAGACTTGCAAGTTACAAGTCTCAATAATAATAATAATAATAATAATAATAATAATAATAGTAATGCGTAGATGTATATATGTATGTATATATCCGAAGTACCATATTACTTTTATTATATTAGTTTGATATTTATTAAATATATTATATATTCAAAGAAAATATAAAGTGCAGGGTCGGTTACAAGGGAGCACCTTGAGTGACTGCTTAGGACCTACAACTAGTTTAGGGCCCTTAATTAGTTTAGGACCCTAAATTTTAATTATCCGATTTTTTTTATTTATTATATAAATTAATTAATTTAATGGTAAAAAAATAATTCTCATTCTTAAATTAATTAATTAATCTAATAATAAAAATAATGTGTTTGAAATATTAAATTAATTATTCAAAGGGATGATATGAATAAAAATTATGACCCTTTTCTGGTGTCCATTTATATGCTAACACTAAAAAAATAAATTATAAACCTTAACATTAATTTTTAAATACTAAATCTTAAACTATGCACCTAATACCTTAAACCTTAATCCTAAATCATAACCTTAAACCTTAACTCTAAACTCTATATCTAATTTTTTATTGTCAGGACATAAATATGGGCAGATGATTTCTATTCATAATAAAATATGCTTTCATTATATAAAAATCTATTTTTAAGTTTTACTCGGACCTCGAAAATCTCCGAAACCACCTTATATAAGCGTCTTAGTTTTCATAAAAGGATAAAATTGTGTCTAGATCCTTTTAAAAATAATAAAATTATAAGATATTGTATGATAAAATTGTATTTTAACTATTTTCAAATTCAATTTAGATCCATAATTAAATAAATAAATTTTATTATATTCAAGATTATTAAATTTTATTAAACGGGTAGAGCACCATTCTTCCTCCTTAGCGTACACGTCAATATTACTGTTTAGCCACAAATAAGTTAGAACTTAGAACCAATAATTTCTTCCATAATTTTAACTTGGGGACAACGTTGACAATTTTAAATGGACCACACAATTTTAAAAGTTATAAACTAATCACTCAAGTAATCAATTATCACAAATATATCATTGGTTGTTATTTATTAGACGATTTTTTAACGTAAAATGTTTTATTCATTAAAAAGTATTAGAGTGAATTAATTAATTGTAACGATCAAATTACCTAATTGATTGATTGAACAATAAAGTTATGTGTCACCATATTAACTGTTGTCGATCATCGTATACGGTGGTCGATTAATCTCAAATTTTACTATAAAATTCATCTAGTTAAATTAATCAATCTCTCTGAAAAAGTTATAAAATCACCTAAAACTTTTGAACCTCTCGATTTGCATCGTCCACCGTCAAATGATATTTGTTTTGAGATATGTTTGTTATCTTACCAATGGCATCCTCTATGTTGTCTGGTTTGTCGGTTGGAGGCATGAACTCCGAGAATCCCAAAAAAAAGTTTTTTTTTCTAATTAATTGAGTGACTCATTTTTAATTTTTTGAAATGGGTAACCTATTTGTAATCATACTAGTAATTGGATAACTTATTAACAATGGGATGATATGTAATTTGCCCAATAAGAAAATCATTGCAAAATGATTCCTATTGATGCCTTCCAATGTCCGTTTCATTTTTAACAGTCTAGTGAATTATTTGTGACAATTGATTTATCGAGTGACTAGTTTATAACCTTTTAAAACTAGATAACTCATTAATAATTGTACTAATAATTGAATGGCTTGTAGTATAATTTACTAAAAATTAAAATACATTCGGATAACATTATTAAAAATAATTTAATTTTCCTGCGAAAAATAATTTTTTAAAATAGTTTAAAGGTGATTATAAAATAATATATGTTCCTTTGACAATGCACAAACACCTTGCAGATAAAGTGATTAAATTCAAATCTTTTAGGATGAATATTATCTATTTTTTTTTACTGAAACTACTTATTAAATTTAAAAAAATAGATTTTATTATATAAAAAGAGGATAATAGGCATAAATAAACAAATGGAACAAAGTTTTAAAAGGTAAAGACTTATATGTTTAAAAAAAGTAAAGAAGTCCATGTTACAAGTTGGCTGAAAAAAATATTATTATATAATAAAATCAACTAATCTTCTTTAAAACATTTAAAAAAATATTTTTGTAATGTTAAATTATATCATTAATCATTGTAGTATATATAAGTTGTGGATTTAATTAATATATTTAATTTAATTATTTTAGATCTCGATTATTTCTTAAATTAAAAATTAATCTTAATTCAAATAATATAGAGATAATATAAAGAATAATAATGAGTAAATGTTCAAAAAAATATTACCAATATCAACAATCAAATTAAAATGTATAAATAAAAAATTAACTTAAACTTTTAAAATTAACTAAATCTCAAATTTTACTAAAGTATATAGACTGGCATCATATTTTAACCTAAAGTACTATATATGCATATAAAATTTTATTAATAATTATATCATATATTTTTATTTTCATAATATATTTCAAATTCCTCCTTCAAATAATATCGTATTTTAATTAATTTTCTAGATGGTGAAAGAAGAAATGGGTCTGATGATAGCTACGACCCAACCGGCACCGCACACCTCCCCGCCGCGTAGATTAGTAACCAAAAGCTCTCCCATTCTAATGTACGCGCTATCGGTTTCACTGCTAAACGACCACCACATCCTCGCCGCTACTTGCAAAGTTGAAACTTGCTTTGCTTCCTCTCAATAATTTACAAAAAATCCAAAACCAAACACAAAAAATTCTTTCCCATTCTTTTACTCAACCCAGAGAAGCTTTTAGCTATAAGAAATCGTCTAAAATTTATAATTATTTATTGAAAATTGAAAGTCAATGTTTCTATATATAGTTAGTTGTTTAAATTCTTAATTTAGAGAAACTAAGGGGGGAAATATAAAATAAAATGGCTTCTCTACAGATATTGAACCCTGTGTTTTCCTCCATTTCAATTTCCCATTCAAATTTTCCTGGAAAATCTGATTCCAGGAAGAAAGTTCTCGACTTCAATAGAAGTAGAAGCTTCAGGTCCCTCCACAGTCAAAGATCTAGAATTTGTTGTGCCACTCCAGAAGGTGACAACAAAAGCAATGGTATGTTCTTTCCATTTCAAAAGTTTTGAACTTCTTTTTACCCATTTTAATCGTACCCTTTTTATGTTACTTTGATTTCTAAGATTCTGAAACTATCCCAATATAAGTCATTCAAAAACAAGTTGAAAAGCACTGAAAAGATGAATCCTTTATGTGTAGTTTTCAAGTTTGCTATGAGATTGAGTTACTCGTTTGGTTGTTTGTTTTGCTAGAAAATTCTGGTTAATTGGGTGTTTTTTAATTACTATGAGGGCTTATAAATTGGGTATTTATTTTATCTTGTGTATGAGTAGGTGAAGAACCGACTGAGTCACTGTTTATGAAGGAGTTGAAGAGGAGGGGGATGACTCCCAATTCATTGCTGGAGGATACTAAAAAACCAAGATTGGATAAGGAGATGGAAGTAGGGGAAGAAGGGGGAAGTGTCTCGAAAAGGAATGTTGTGTCGACTGAATTCGAGAAAAGCTTATCTAATCAAAGGGAGCGTTCGATGGAATTGAACAGCGAAGGCCTTGAGGTTGATAGCTTTTACTCTATTGATTTCAAACCTTATGCACAATGTTTCTTGAAAGATTCCGTTGATCGCTTTTTGTTTCGTGTTCACTAATATGGCTCATCTTGCTTATGAAAACTTATCACTACATTAGCTAGCTATAGATAGTTGTACTTTACAGTTTACACTATTATGTGCAGCATGAAGAATTGTAATGGTTGCTCTGTAAACTGAACAACTTTACCTTGGGTTCAAGTACATTTTTGCATGCAGGGCCTTATTTCGATCTGATATTATAACAATCTTGCTTATGTTGTCTGCAAAACTTCAGAACAACCAACCTTGGAAGATTTTGTTAATTGCCTTTTCTTTCTTGTGCACTAATATGCTTCATCTTGCTAACGAAAAGCCGAAAACTTGTCATTGCATTAGCTATAGATGGTTGTACTTCACAAAATTATGTGCAGTATGAATTGTAATGGTAGCTTCACAATCTGAATGATTTGGGGATGCTCATACCATTTTGGTGTTGTTATTAAACATTTGAAGAACCGACGAGAACATTCTCTCTTTGATTGTACTTTCTGCTGCAACAAACTTCATCTAACAGCATTCTGTTTATTTGAGTGGTTCTATTATCGACTCAATGTTTGCCATTTGTTATTAATTTGTTCACATAAAACAAACTGTTCCGTGGTGGCATGATCAAAAGCTGTAGCATGTTTATTCATTTTAATCTCTTCTATTTCTAGAAATGTGCATCATTTAATTTGTGAACTAATACATGTGAGATGATAATTGAAGTTAATATGTCGATTGTGCAGGGGCTAATTCCGCGGGCTAAACTGTTGCTAACACTCGGAGGAACTTTCTTCCTCAGCTTTTGGCCTTTGATTCTCGCAACTACAGCATTCTTTTCCGCTCTCTACCTCGTAAGCTCCCGTTCGTCCACTCTTCGATTTTAACTCCAGGAAGTACACTTGCAACAAAGCTCCCTGTTTTGCTGATGCTATTTTCCTTGACTTTGTTTTCGATATAAGTTATATGCTGATAATTTCCCCTTGGGCAGTATTTCGGACCATCTTTCATCCACGATGCAAGTAAGACCCCTGTTGCACCACCGCAATACATAGATCCGTATACGCTTCTGGAAGATGAAAGGATATCTCAAACTGCCCCTAATGTAAATTGAAGGAGAACAAGTGTTCCACCATACAAGTAAAATTCCGGGTTCAAATAACAGGTTTATATTTTATATTTCATTCCATCTCCTGTAATTATATTTCTTTGTAAATTCCATATGTCAGCTAAAACTTCTAGTTCTGATTGAAAGCTCTGTACCTTTCAAACCGTTTTTAGTACAGACACAATTCCAGGCCAAATTAACTTAAAATGCAATCTATTGCATTAAACAGAGTAAAACAAACAGCATAAGATTTCTAACAAGCTTAGAAGAATTGAAGTTGACACAATATGAGAATATCAATGAAGCAAAGCCCTCACCCTCAGCTGACTCGGCACCAACTTCCTCGTAATCCTTTTCGAGTGCAGCAAGATCCTCACGAGCCTCCGAGAATTCACTTTCTTCCATACCTTCACCCACGTACCAGTGAACGAAAACTTGTGGTCGATGCAGGAGAACGCCTCGGCAACACTTGTTGAGTTGGAAATCATGCAAAAAGCTCTCTGGAGGGTATGAAAGTTCGACCTTGTTGGAAGATTCAGTTCGTCGTCCGTTCATTTATCGTTTGTCACACCTTTTTTGCACTCGTTATTTGTCGTTCATTATTGATTTGAGGCAGCGGAAGAATGAGATAATAAGTTGTAGAGTTAACGAAAAAAAGAGTTAGGACGGAGTTAGGATTTGAAGTTAGAGGGGCAAACTATAAATGTTCAAAAATTGGGGAACAAATTCATAAATAAATTATTTTAAAAAAAATAAATAGAGAAACAAAAATGAGAAAAATAGTTGTCTCTGAAAAGAGTGAGCGGTAGTGGCTGGTTCGGCAACGACAGAGTAAGTAAAAGGAAAAAGAATTTAGGGGTTTAAAATTTTTTAAATTTAGAGATTTTAAGAGGGTTTTTTTTAAAGAAAATTAAAAGTTTTCTGATTTAAAAAAATAAAAATTAAGCCACATGTCATGTGTTAACTCGATGACATTTATTAGCAGTTCGCCATTTTTGTTAAAAATTAAAAATTAAGAATTTGACGTTCTAGAACAAGGCCAAGTTTTCAAGAATATATAATAATTAAATTTCGTCAAGTACAGATGAGAATCTTGTATCATATTTAATCACCTACTTGTCCCATTCAATCGTTTATTTAATATTTGTCATTTTGAGGCTTCAACCTTGACAATGTGTATAAATTGACCACCTCCTCACGGCCCTTCCCCCATATCTTTATTCACCAAAGAAAGAAACCGAAAAATGAGTTCCAAGGTCATCATCATCTTCTTCCTCCTCTTCTTCACGTTATCTGCCTTCGCCGCCCGCCCTCAACCTGCAACTCGAATCAAAGCCCAATATTTGGTATATATACATATATTTGCTTATCTCTATCATGTGTGTATATATACAGGGATGACCGAAGTCCGAGGAGCAGTCGTACTTCTTAAAAATTTCAAATTTTTATAAATTATATATTTTTATCGATGATTTAAGTTCGCATTCCTTAAAATTTTATAATTTTGCATTCTTAACATAAAATCACGCGTCGTCCCTATGTATATAATTTGTTTGTGAACATTTGCAGGATGGTGAAGTGGAGAAGGCTGAGGATGGCTGCAATGGGATCGAGGAAGACGATGAGTGCTTGATGAGAAGAACACTTGCAGCTAACGTTGATTACATATACACCCAGAACTCCAAGCCCTAATCACTCTTTAGTTTCTTAATTTTACTTTTTTATTTATTCGTAAATTTGTTTACAACTATAGCTTTTCATTTTTCCAATTTCCTTCAAGGATTTACCGGGTGAATTTTGCGTTTGATTTTTCACTTTTTTTAACAAATTCTACCAAGGGAGAGAAAAGTTGTTCCTAATGAGATTTTTCACTTCTTGTATTCAAAGTTACGTATACCGTCTAGAACGGAATCAAGATCGAATATGAGAGAGATTAAATTATTAATTTTAAAAAATATATAAAAAAATTATTAAATATTTAAACTCATATGCAGAAGGCAAGCTTAACTTGTCTAATATTTTAACATATAGAGAGATCTAAATGTTATTAGGCTAAAAAAATTGAGGGTAGAAGTCCATCATTCTTCAGTTCTGTCTTGCTTGATTAAATATTTAATAAATTATTATATTTTAAATAGAGATCAATTGATTATTAGACTAAAATTTAGTAAGTGATTAAAATTAATGACAAGAGCCTAGGCCTCAAAGATCCTCCATCCCTCTATATTATAACATTTGGATGATTACAATTAAAATCGATCATTGCAATAAAATTCAAAATTGAAATCTTAAAATTCTGCCAAGCAAATGTTTCATTTGTTATATATTAGTTTAATTAAATTCCACTGTAACATGTTTCAAAGTTTTATTTGTATAATTTCCAAAATCTTGTTGATGGATGTTTTGGTAAGAACATTAATTATCCAAAGTTCTATGGTAGAAAGTAAGTCATACCCACCATACCATAATCGAATCTTATGAATTATATTATTTTTCTATAAAAAAATAAAAAAGGCATATAAAGTTTAAATTATTCCATTTCCCACCAAATCTTAAAATCCAAAAATAATGTGTATTTAATTGTGCTCAAATTCACATCTTCCTAAATATTATAATACTAATCCTACTAACTAGATTCAGGCTTAATCAACTTTTAAAATTTTAATTAAATTTTCAATAATAAAGACACGAAAAAAATGGAAAATATTTGGAAGGATTTGTGAAATCATATAATATTCTTATTGAAATACTATTATATTTTTTAACAATTTTTATCTAGGGAGAGGAAAGATAAATGACAAGGGCAGGGATAGGTGCTGCCTAAATTTTCACTCATCACATTTGATTATTTTGGTGGTCTCTTCCTCTTGCAACCAAAATATTAATTCCCATGGATAAACAAAAGCTAATCCCTCATCAGTGGCAGATCCAAAAATATATTTGAGGGTGGGTACACATAAAATTTTAAAATTTCAGGGTAAGCACAAGTCATGAATATTATAAAAATTTAAGGACTAATTCATAAAATTAAGAAAATTGAAGGTAAATGTGTGAATTTTGAAAAATTCAGGGTGGGCACATGCCACCCCGCACTACATTTGCATCCGCCATTGTCCCTCAATCTCGGGTGCATCAAATCCGGTAATTTAAGAGTTGTGCAAATATTCGATAAATCGAAATTATTTTTTTTGGTAATATGCATATTTGTCTTACCGTTCATGTTCGGGCTGCGAGGTTGCCCCTCCCAACAATGTCGCCTACAAGGTTTGAACTCGTATCCTTTCTTTGAGAGTGTAATGTGCCTTACCAATGCACCTAACACTCGTTGGTTAAATTAAAACTAATTTTAAAATTCAAAAAATGATCGAAAAAAAATTAATTATCTGAACTAAACAAAAATCAGTTTCGATACTAGATTTCTTAAAATTGTGTTGGTTTTATTACTATTCACAATTTAAGATGAAATTGGTTAACTAATTTGATTGTTTTTTATGAATAAATATAATTTTATTAAGGGAAAAATCATACAACTATCCTTTCAAATTTCATTGTTTGCAAGTACAAACAATGATTAGCTAATAAGCAGGCATCATTAATTTACATTTTACGTATGATATGTATAAAAAAATATTCTATGCACTAGCGGTAGAAAACTTACTTTTCACGGGTGCCCACTTCTTATTGTTTAAGGAGGTTAAAATTTAAGGTTTAGGATTAGTGTTTGTGTGTTTGTGATTAGATTTTAAAATTTGAAAATAGATTTTATGAGTTAGAGTTTAGAACCTTTAAAAGAGATATATGATAGCTTTAAAAGTCCGCTTTTGAAAAAAATATTGATGGTGCATTATATAATTACCATGTATATTATCGTGTTCACTTTAGTTGATCAGTTTTAGGCCCTTTTTGGTAAATAGCGATTTGAGTCAAAATTAAAGGTTTGAGCTAATATTAGAGGTTTGACCGATCAAATCCGTTAATTTAGATGTTTGGGTGAATGGCGAATTGAGATGAAATCTCTAATTTTAAAAAAGCTGCTAATATGAGCCTTTTGAAAATTTTGACATAAGAGTTATAAAGATAATTTTACTCTTAATAATTATAAAAAAATCTACAAATAACCTAAATTTAATTTTTTATAGTTTAATTATTCGCTCTCTCACGTATTTACGTTGTGACATTTGTAAACTAATATTTTTTCTTTTTATTCTCACACATTTATATTTGTATTTAAATTTAATAATTAATTAAATTGTATAAAAATAATTATATAAATAGTTAATTAATATATAGGTCCTTCAAATATGCTTAGTATTGTAATATATAGATCCTTCAAATATGCTTAATATTGTTATATTAAAAAATTATTTTTTATAATCTAATTAATATTAGTAGATACAAAATATTGATAACTAATAAACTATTCAAACAAGTATCAAATATAATCATGTCCTTATATGTCATTTTGCTAGTTTAAATAATCAAACAACTATCAGCTATCAGTTAATTTTATCAAACACTTTTATACAATCAGTTAATGCAATCAACTAGTCATATCAGTTAATGTAATCAGCTATCCGCTAATTGCCAAATATGATCTTAGTCTAAGTCTGAATTTAAAGGGGCAGGTAAGGACCTTAACCAGGGGTGACATTAGGAGCAAATATAAATTTAAGCCTATCAAAAAATGGGACCAAATTATTCTACCCCTATTAAAATTGTAAGTTTATAAGTTAATATGAAAGTAAATTTATGTTTTAATGTAAAGTTTTATAATTTGATTTTGATTTCTTTAAAATAAATTTATAGTTTCGTTCTTAAATTACCTTTTCATTGACATGAAAATTCTTTAACTAAAATAAAGAATTTACATTTTTAGAACCTCTCAATTAATAATTAAATTTAGATTTTTTAATAGAATTTTTCACTCTAACCCTTCAATTTTTATCATTTAATTTTAACCCTAACGTTAAATTTGTAACCTCGCCCATGTTTTAGTCTTGGATTTTGAAGGCCATTTTAGTAGTTGGAAAGCTTTTGCATGATACTGTACAACTCCTTTTACATCACAACTTTTCTAAATTATAATTAGATCATTAACCGCGTTAGGGTTACGAATAACTCACTCCTGCAAGGTGCGTTTCATTCAATCCTCGCACCCCAACCAATGCGATTTTTACTATAAATTGGTCCTATCCCCTTTTACCCCACCACAACAAACAAAAATTTATTCTCTCAAATCTTCTTTCTTTCAAATTTTCGGTTGATTTCTTGTGTTTGATTTAATGGCGGGATTGATAAAGTTGGATCACAAACACATGTTCGATTATCATCGGAGACATGTATGTTTTATCTACTTTAATTTTGTTTATTTTTTTATTTTATTATATATTATAATTTTACATACGTGTTATTTAATTTTTTATGTAGTTTAATTTATACTTATACGTGTTTAATTTTTTTAGAGAGGAGAGGAACGACGTCTGGAGTGTCTTACAACAGGGTGTCAAATTTATCGGATCCGTTGATCGAACCGTATTTGGAGGAGGCCGGATTTCTGCACGCATCCAAAATTATTGGAGGTGCAAAATTAGATGTTGATTTGATCAACGCTCTTTTGGAGAGATAGAGGCCGGAGACACACATTCCACCTTCCTTGCGGCGAGGCGATGATCACCCTGTAAGACGTTTCGTATATCCTGGGTCTGCGTATTGATGGAGAGGTGATTGGCATGCCCTATGTTTGGATTGGCTAGAGGTTGCGCCGGAGAGTTTTGATGGTGGAAAAGTGAAATTGAAATGGTTGCGGGATAATTTTAAAAATTTACCCGTTGACGCGAACGAAGATTCGAGGAAGGTAAAAGATATTTTTTAATATTATTGAAATAATTAAAATCTTTACATATGGTAATATATATGTTTTCCTGTCGTAAGCATATGCTCCAGCTCATATTTTACAAATGATCGGTGGGGTATTGATGCTTGACAAATCTCGCAATAAAGTGCACACGATCTGGTTGTGGCATTTGGCGGATTTTGAAGATGTATCAGTAGTACGCTATAAAAGTACATACCTACGGTCTTTACAATGCATTATACACGTCAATTTTAATACTATTTTCAAGAGATGTATCAGTAGTACGCCGTAAAAATACAAATCATTTTTAAGGATCTCGTGTTTCGTGCAGCGCGAGTTTTGTGTATTCAACCGTTTGTATTTACTACGATAAATCTCGCCGTTTCGTCTAATTATCTCGCGGAATTCACATCATGTGGGGTGCGAGTTCCTTTAAACGAATATTTAAAAGATGCCAACAGAGAAGACGTGCCACATAAGCAACAACTCTCGTGTCGCGTAACGTGATTTCAAAATTCACGTTCTGAAGGACGCGAGTCGTTCCAACGTGGGCCGAATGAAGGTATTTTTTCAAATATTCTTTTGGGAGGTATTTTTCCAATTTTTTTCCTAAAAGAGAATATCTGGCCAATTCCCCATCTAATGTGGAGGAAAAGAGTACCCTTGATGATAGTGTAACAAAGACAAACAAAGTGGCACACGTGAAATTGAGACAAAACACAGTCGAAGGCGACACAAGAGTCAACAATAAATTGTATATTTTTAGGGGACTGAATAATAATTTTACCATTATATTAACTTATATTATTTTAATTTTTAAAATTTTTGGGGTCGTAACTCCTCCCTCCTTCCCTCACTGTCCACCTTAAGAGTAAGAGGCAAAACCCATCCCAAAGATACCAACACAATAAGACATTTTTGGCCTTACAAACCACAAACGGACGTCCATATTCATGAAACTCAATTTTAATATAGAGTTTTAGATTATAATCATAAATTTTTTGATTATAGGTGTATTGATTATAATCATAATTTTTGTGGATCGTATTAATTTAACATATTTGATGATTTTTTGGTAATTATACATAAAAAAGTATTATTATAAATTTCTCACGTACTGCATGCACATTATTTTACTCAAACCGTCCCGGCACGTGCAACAATGACATTTTTCTATTTTTTAATAAAAAAGAACAATAAAAAAAATCAGTACGATTCGTTTTCTTATAGTTTAATTTGACGAAGAAATACGTCTCACGTAAATTACAAAATCATTTTTAGGTTTAATTTAAAGTTTCATCCTCCTACCATACAAAAATCAAGAATTTAATATTTTTATTTTAATTTATCATAATTTAATCGTCGGACTTTATGAGAAAACCGAGAAATTAGTCTTTTTACTCTAAATCTAATTTACCAAAATTTGATATTTTTATTTATGAAAAAAATGGAGAAATCTCTTAAACTTTCTTTTTTTTTGCTCGAATAGAAAGCTAATAAACATGTGAATTCGAGCTACTGATTTTTTTTGCTAATTTGTTTATAAATTAATTGTTTTAACTATCTATTTCTTCCAATTCCATGCATATAGATTGCTAAACTACTGGTTTTTAGGTAAAGTACAAACTTCAAATACTGACAGAGTAAGATAGAGGGATTATATTCTAATATTTACTAAATTAAAGGGATGGAAACCAAATTACACCCTTTTTATTCTCACAATAAAAAGTCAGAAACACTCTGCTAATGGCAATCTCGTAAATAAATTCAAACAGAAAGCCCATTTCAGCAACAGCAATCTCCATAAAACGGAAAACACTCTTTAAAGATTCACAAATCAAAATCTGGAATAAAAACAAAAATTGAAACGAGAAATTGACGGCGAAGAACAGTAGAAAGCAAGAGAAATCAAGCCGTCGATCGGAGAATGGCGAACCAGTTGGAGAGCTTAGTGGCAACGATAAAGTCGAAGGTGAGGGCGTTGAAGAAATCGAAGAACGGTAGTGACAAGCAGTACATTAAGATGGACAAAAGCTCCAGCGTCAAGGTAGAGATCCGTAGCAGGAAAGCACGGAAACTTATCGACAAAACTCTCAAGGCCGCCGATCGCCCTGGAAAACGTACCGTTTCATGACTCTCTCTTCTCTTTCCCGATAGAATTTACAACTCTGTTTGTGCATTTTCATTTTCCGCTTTGGAAATGTTTTTAGATTTTTCGCATGTTTTTATCTTCTCTAGTTTTCTTTGAATGTTAAATGTTCTGATAACGTTAGGAAATAAGAACCGTTTCTGTTTGGCAAAACATGAAAGAAATGATCGTTTTTCTCTCTTGTTTTGTGTTGTTTGTCTCAGTCTCTGTTTCTCAATTTACGTCAACGGATTATGAATTTTGATTGTGGAATTCCAGCGATTTCATCTCCCAAGTTTAAACCTGTATTCTTTATCGGGATCGTAACGTGAATATAAACTCACCATAGGTTACAATTTGAAACAGAAATATTTTTTTGGGGGAATATAACAAAAATATGTGTTTGTCACTTGAATATTTCACGATATAATTATCTTTTGACATAGGCCTTGTTTAGCAATTAAGGAACAACTTACAGCGGATTACATCAACATATAACTTATTACATTAGTTGATTTAACCAAAGAATTATATTAACCGATAAGGTGGTAAGCAGTTCCAACTTGTTGGTTTGGATTTTAATGAGTCAACGAACATTGAATTTCCCTTTTTGTATTTGAAAAATGATCTCTTCCAATTTTATTTCATTTATAATTATAAAAAGTAAAAAGAAAATATTTTTTTAGAAAAATAAATTGTTTTTTTTATATGGATAGGAACTGTGGTTGTGGGAATTGTTGAATTTTAGGTTTGGCAATCTGTTTGACTTGGAGAATGCATCAGAACCGTTGACTATAGATGGAGTAGATACTAGATGGTCCAAGTCCTATATGTAGCTCAGTAATGAATATTGTTGAATGATAGTAGATGATTGCTTTCAATTTTTAGGTTTTCGTTTGGTCAATGTTATTTATTGTTCAAGTCCCTCGAAGATTAGTTATTGTTTGAGTACTTCAAGAGAAGGTTAGAAAGTGATGTTCGTCGAGCTACCGGTCGAATATTTAATAACTATTTTTTAAAATTTGTATTCGATAGGATATGAAACTGTATCCTTAATATATTGAACATTTTTTAATACTATAATATCAAATCTCGACAAAAGATACTTCACAAACATTTTCCAAAAGAATAGAAAGATTCATCGACATAATTTACTCTATTGAAGTATAATTTCGTTTGTTAAAAAAAGTATAATTACGCTATAAAAATACATGTGCTTTGGTGTCCGTTGGGTATGAAATTTAAGGTCAGCTTTTGGGTATTGCTGGGCTCTGAAAATATAGACCAAACTTGGTCTGTTATATTCAGTTGGGCTTTTGCAGTATAATTTTTTATTTAGAAAATTCGTTCATTTTTTATTTATTAAAAGAATTATAAATATTTTTACATAGTAGACGTGTTTGTATATCACATAGTAATTATAAGAAAATATAGTTATTTGAAAGTAATTATATTATTTTACAATTATAAAAAAATTAATCCTACATATTTAGTTGACAAATTGTAATCACACAATTTGACATAAATTATTAATTAAAAGTAATTATAATTAATCACAGCCTTAGTTGTCAACCCTATAAAAATAAACAGTGTATATATTTGCAATGAATTACATTCAGATTAATTATCAGTGGTTTTTCAAACACACGCACTTGTAGATTTTTTAAATTTACAAAATTATATATTTCTATATGAAAAAATATGTTAAATATGCAATAATGTTATAGAAAATATTTTGATATGTAAGTTTGTCCATTTAAAGTTTACAGTTAAGGTTATAGTTTAAGGTTTATGGTTACGATTTAGATTTTAGGGTTTGAGGTTATTGAGTTTTAGGGTTTGAAATTAAAATTTTATAGTTTAAATAAAAAAATCTATATCTTTACACATTTTCTACCAACATATAATCTAATGTTATTGACGAGTTCAAAAGGTGAATCATTAAAAACAATTCAAATGAAGTCCTCAGTTGGGATAGTTATCTTCATTTGTCATGTTTATGAACTACTTTTTGTAAGTATTTATCATCAGAAATCCAAAACTTTGTTTCTTTTCACAATTGAATCCCTAATCATTCATTGGTCAAAACGTTAGGACTTTGCAAATAGGATCCGACAATAAGCAGGTCAGCTTCAATCACATTTTTTCCAAAGATTTCTTCCTTTGCATTCCATCCCAGAATTCCAAAATTCAAGTCCAACAAACACACACACACACACACACACACACACATATATATATATATATATATATTTCCAAGTTATCTTTAAAAATTCAATCTATTTTCCAAGTTCCCAATTGGTGTTGTCATTTTTAGCAAGATGAGGAGCAGAGAAGAGTTACAAAGCAAGTTCAAGAAGTACATATCAAAGCCGAGGAGCAAAACAGAGTTACAGAGCAAGCTGCGGCACTACATGTCGAAGCCAGTCCGAGCTTTACACAAGGCCAGAGACTTTTACGTCAAGAGCTTGGAGGATTGCGCTACTAAGGCCAGCGGCCATGGCGGCCTTTTCGGCTGCTCCACTGCCGCATCAGTAGTTTCCCGGTTGCCCAAGAGTTTCAACGTCAACTATTCGAAATCGAACGATGACGAGAAGTTCATGAACTTCTTGGAAACCATGTCCAAGAAGAGGTTGATGGAGTCGAATTTGCGGGAACAAGAAGAGGAGCAAAGGCAAAGGAAAGATCAATACACCGGGTTTAACAGGAGTTTTAGTGCCAACGTCGGCCTAGGCCGGATCGATGAGGACGAGCCGTGCTACTTCGAAGAAGAAAATGCAGTGTGTCCTAGAAGCAGAAGTTGTGCATACAAGAGATACTATCATTGTTGAAGATGAAGCATAAGATATGCTTAAATTTAAGGATTATTATGAATTTAAATTATTTATTGATTACATTATTTATGTAACTTGTGCCTATGAACTCATGATTGTTAATATTTTCCTTTAATACAATTGTTATATGTTTGATTTTAACTAATTATATTGTAAGAATGTTGAATTATCAATTGATGTTCTGGTTGTCTGAAGAACAATAGATGTTTCTTTTCCAACTTTATGTAGAGACAAAAAAAAATGAATTGATTACACTAGATATTCTCATAATATAATTCAGATTTTATATTGACTTAAAAAATATTTTAATTAAATTTTAGAATATCAATTACGCAACGATTAGACTTTTGTGTCAACTTAGCTGTTAGTTTAAAATAAAAATATTTTATATGCTCGCTCTCATTTATGTCTCATGCTAAAAAAACATTTAAAAATTAAATTATAAATTTTAATTTTAAATTTAAGCTCTACACCCTACACTCTACTATAAATTCTCTATACCTAACCCTAAACCCTATATCGTATACTCTAAACCCTAATCTCTATTTTTAGTGTAGGGCATAAATAAGAGCATGCTAAAAGGGCAGACGATTTCCATCTGTTAATTTGTACGTAATGTGTTCTTAAAAGTAAATTAAACATGCAAATTAAATTTTAAATACATGTATACTTATTGTATAAACAATTAAGATATCATGTGCTGAAAAGGTCATTTAAAATTAAACGAGTTATTTTCTTTACACACATCATATATAAATTGTTCATGTGATACATTAATATTTAAAATTTTACGTATGTTTGTCAAATTCAGGGGTTATAAGTTTATTTTAGAGTTTAGTAGTTTAGGTTGTAGTGTTAGAGTATACAGTTATTGTTTAGGGTTTAAAATTTAGGGCGTTAGGGTTAAGATTTTAGGTTTTAAATTCTCAAAAAAAAAGTTGTGTAGCAAAATATAACTCATATATGTTAAATGTTTGTCAAGTTGACCACCTTAATGTCATATGTAGAATTATTATTCAATAAATCACCCCAAACATGAAATATTCTAAGTTGATTTGTTTTTAGGTTGATTTCCTTTGATGGCATATGAAAAACCCCAACAATACCCCATTACACATTCCATCACCATGTCTCAATTCACAGCTACATATTTCCCACTTCCCACTTCCCACCATATTATTCAAACACAGAACCTCAGTTTCTTTTTTATTATTAAATCGTTGGGTGCAGAAAACATCCATCTGTCGTGTTTTTTTCTCAAACATGAGTCAATACTGTTAGAGATTGAACAGTATGGTTGAAAAATGTGGAAATACTAGTTCAGTTGCAGAATACTGTCGGTTCAAACTAGAAAGAAAAAAAGACAAAAACTAAATGATATTTGCTGCACATGCACGCAACTGCCGACAGGGGTTGAAAATTCTGGATAATGAAGTAGTTTTTCAAATGCTACAATCTTTAAATATTCGAGACACTCACGATTCAATCATATTAAAAGAAAGTATGAGTCTCCATTAAAAATAAAAATTAAATCTTGAAAAGAACAAAGAAATTTATTTCCAAATTTTGCTCCAAGGTTGTTGCTCATTGCAATGGCTGGTACAAAAGGAGACTGGAAAAAGAAATTGAAATGAACTGTAGAATTGAAAGGAACAAGATCTCCTTTGAGATCTGATTCTTTGTTTGGCAAGCCAGAAAGTCCAGTAGCAGCAGTAAGAGCAAGCTGATATATATATTTCAACTCCATTCATCACTTTCCTTGGAACCATTTGTCAATTCTGAAACTTCCAGTTAATTATGTGATTCTTAGAACCAAACTGCTCATGGAATGCAGGCCCTTCCTGCAACAACTCAATGTTAATCATCTATATTTTCACAATATATATATATATATATACGTATAGGTTGATGCCATGGGAAAACCTTAAATTGTGTTGCAGAGAATCCGTGCTGATAATCAAAGACAGTCTCCATTGAAGCATGATCATAGGTGTGAGAAATTATTTCCTAGAAAAATCAACAGTAAACTCAAAAATCATAAGCACCATTGTCAGTAACGTGTGAATGAATGACTGAGTGTAAACATATCAGTTACCTTGGAGAAATTTGTGACAGGAGAGCTGGTGGCAGTATCATCAAGCAAAGAACCCTGTTCTCTATGTTCATCGGCACCGTTTTCATCCAATGCAGCAAGTTTAGGCACGGAGTATCGATACCGGTCATCATTGATACCATCGTTGAAGCAGTAGCCGTTGCCATTATCGTCATGAGGAGGCCCGGAAGACGCATCGGAAACCATGGAAAGGTCATCTTCTTCTTCTTCAACAACAACAACATCTTTGTCACCTTCACTTGTAGGATTTGAAGAAATAAAAGAATGGTCTAAGTAATGGGTCCAACCAGATTCATAACCACTATTGTTATTGCATTCTGAGGCAAATCCAAAGGCCTCCATATATATATATTTTTTTCAATCAAAAACAAAATCCCACAACTCAATGAGTTGTTCACACTCAATCAATGACTCCTTTTTATTAACTCAGTGGAGAGAGTGACCGGGTGAGGTTATGTGTGTGTGTCCCCATATTAGGGTTGTTGGATGGATCATGAAGCTGCTATAGGATAGAAACTAAGGGCTTGAAAATGACCAATAGAGAAAATATCAGCCTAGAATCCATAACTTTTTTCAACTTGGTCCCTCAACATTTTTTGTTCTCACAGTAGTCCCTAAACTTTTTCAAAATGAGAAAATTGTCAAGCTTAATATTAATATGGATAAAAATATTTAGAGACTAAATTGATTTTTTTGACAAATTCAAGAGTTAAAAGTTACTTACTCCCAATTGGGTGGAGGCAATGTGTACCCTCCGTGCAGAACCGGGCACACATCGATGTATGTAGTGGAGGTGTTCATGAGTCGAGTTAATACATTTTATTTTCATTTATTCAAATCTAATCGGTCCAACATAGTTTCGAGCCGATTAAGTCGAACAGGTTAGCTTTAAAGTTTCTTTTCTCTCTCAAAATATGAATTTCCAAGCATTTTCCCCAGATTTTCACCATGTTGGCGAGATGGCATAATTGTAAAAGCTTCTTAAGCAAACATGGTCCTCACAGGGCACCTAATATGATGAACAGAGGTAGTTTGTGCAGTGGATTTTAGGTCAGGGTGTACCATTTCTTTTCTTTTCTTTCTCAAGATACATTATTATGCTACTTTGGACACAAAAAAATACTAACTGTATACCATTCCTTTTCTTTCATTTTCCAGCTATTAAATTCTCCCCATGTGTTGTGTTTACTCAATTCTGGGTTTAAAACCACAACCCTAATCAATTAACTGAAATTTAAATTTTAATATCTGACCCTTCATTGATTAAGCACTCAATCAACTGAATAATGTATATACATAAAATATTTTAAAGCGCATGTCGTGTAAATTTTAGTTTACACAAATCTGACAATGTTAAAATTTAAAAATATTATATGACTTATAGAATATATATATTTATATAAAATAAATTTTACACGAGTAACATGTATATTTGTTATGTGTGGTGTTTAACCCTACAACAATTTATTATGAGCACACGTGATTTGTCAAATAAAGGCTAAACACAGCACTACATTGCCTCACATAAATGATAGTATATCATTGCAATTTTTTAAGTATAAAGATAATAAAGCATGATGAATGATGCTTCCAATTATCTTTCATTTTCCATATGTATAACACCACAACCTAAGCCTATGTTGATAAGACTTCTTAGGACAAAAATTTTGAAAATTATTTATGAAGTATAGGTGTTCATATAGATGGAGTTAATATCTGTTTTTTTTTTAAATAAAATAAAATTTGCTTTGGTTGGGTTTGAGTTTAGTTTGATTTGTTTAAATATTTGTTTTTAACCAACAATCAGATGATTCAACGGGATGAGGCCTAAGGTCTCTGAAACGATATCAGATGTTTGAATTTTAACTTTGTGAATGAAAAAAATTGAATTGGAAAAATCGTCTCCATATTAAATCTTTGTAAAAATTCGATTTAAATTAGTCGGCTGATAAATCGAATACCGGTGGTTAAACAAGAACATGATTCATTTATTGAACATGTTCGATGGGTGTTCTAGGCCAGAGACCACATGGTTTCCAGAAAGACAAATAATGGTTAAAGCTTTTTACCAAATTATGCAGCTTCATCAACATAATTCACTAAATGTGTAGCCTAGGTGAAGCCGACATTGGTTTATGGAATGGCACATACATTCTCTCTCTGTGTAAATAATTTGTTCATTAAATGTAAGATCTGTGGTACCGTATCCAGCTCATATGGGCCATCTTTTACACAACTGGTCTTATGGGTTTCCCCTTGTACTTGTTACCTTTGGAATCGGATATCTATAATTTCATAAAAGAATATTACTCTATACATGTTGTCGTGATTAGAAAGATACTAGGACATTAATTTTGCGTTAGAAAGAAAAAAGAGGTCATGAGATGTAAAAGCATTAGTATTGTACATCTTTTCAGACATGTTTTTTAAGAAGAATATAATAACTCATGATAAATGATATTGGAGCAACCATTTAACTATCCGATTTTACGCCGAGCGTCTCAGAAGTAGGTAGACAGGGTGAACAACCATAAAGGTGGCCCATCACGAGGTTAAATGATTCGTGACGAGGGTGTTACAAGATTGAGTGAAAGAGAATGGCGCGCCTGAAAAGAGGCATGAACATTTATGGCCTCGTGATAATATGTTTTATAGATTATACAAGTTCTTTTTGTTTTAGGAATTAGGTATTTGATTTGGAGTTCAGAGTTTAAAGACGTGTTTTGTATGATATGAAATGTAAGATTTCACTACATTCTAACTATAAACCTTAAATTCTAAACTCTAAACTAGATCTTTAAATCCTAAAATTAGAATACTTGCAGAAAAAAAGTTTTCACCGTCTGTACATAGTATAATTACCGATAAAGTAACTATCGTTTTAAATTTAATTTAAATGTTATTTTAACTAAAATATATTGGGCTCTCAATGGGCACGTTGACATGGCGTGGCTCCTCAATTGGGTTATTTTATAGCCTGCTCTCTTGGATCCTGACTTTTGAGCCCTTTTAAGAACGTTTGTTTCAAATGTTGAGGGGTAGGTTGAGTTTAGCTGAATTTTTTTATAATTGTCTATATCTAATTTATTAGTCGATATAAAATTATTTAAAAAATTGACATGTTTCACAACTCGACCTTGGTTCAATTATTTTTTCTTATGAAATAATTCACTAACCCTGATACCAAGTCTTAAGCTACAGTTTTGGGTTACATCAAACCAAAATTATTAGTTAATAGTTATACATGTTTCCCTTTCTTCCGTTTTCAATAATTTTGGTTTAATTCTATTGCAAATCCTTGTACTCTTTGAACTTTTATAATTTAATCTCTCTACTTTTATGTTCAAGATTTTAGTCTTCCTACTCATCTGATTTGAAAACTAATCCAACTTACAACTCTTCTAATATATTTTCGTTAAATCTGAATGTCTAAAATAAATTTAAGAGTTCAACCTTTTTCTCGTTTCTTGACTTACGTCGGGAAATATATATATTTTGATATATTTGATATTTTAGTACTTAAGTTCATTCGAATATTCAACTTTTTTTTCTCGTTTCTTGTTTTACTCTTTAAAAATCAAATTCTAAATATTAAACTCTAAACTTTTAAAAACTAAACCCTAAACCTTACGAAGTAACCTCCTAAACTCTGAACTAAAATCATAACCCCTTAAACAAAAAATATGTGTAATCTACAAACCACACAACATGAGTATCGAATAATTTTTCGATATTTAAACACATCATTTCTAATTCACTTGTTAGATTTGACTTGTACTGTATCCCTTGTTAGAGTATGCCCAAAGACCAATCATAAGATGATTGTAAATGACATTTGTTTTACCTTGTTTATTCATAAAGAGGCATTGCCATTATTATTTTCAATTACAATTCTGCGTGCATAAATAAACTGAATTATAATAAAGTCCTTAGAATAATATGGTTATTCTAAAATGTCCTTATTTGAGTATTATTGTGAGCATGGACAACAATAATGCATTAAGACTAATATGTAGTTGATTGATGACAAAGTGTTGTCATTGACATGGAGATGTCAAAATCAATACATAAGTATGTGTTAGAGAACGACATACTGGATTGACCCGCTATGAGCATGTTTCTTGGATTATTATGTGACAGTCATAACATTGCTCATAGTGATAACTAAATGTATGATCCTCAGACTTGAGATCGTCATTATTTCAACATCGTGAGTGAAATAATTTGATACAGTCAAACGTGTGTCGTAACTGACTACACCATAAAGATTGATATTGGATATGTTACAATCTATGTAGTGGAATATGGTTGATCAAGATAGGATTTGTCCCTCCTACATAATAGGAGTAATATCGTAGGCCACTTGATTGAGTGAGACTAGAAATGCATGACCATGCTCGAATAAGTTGATATAAGATATCATAGTTATTCGTTTATAATAGTCTACTCAAGATATCAAGAAACATTAGATGGACTATACAAGTGTGACTGTTCCATGACTTGTGTCTAATCTAGATATAAAGGACAAAAGGATGTAATACATAAATAGAGTTAATCACGAAAAGGTTATGTTGAATCATGATTTCTTGTAACTTAGGTGACAATGACATATTGCTAGATGTTACTCATTGTTTGTAATATTAGAAATGTTTTAATATTTACTACTAACGTTGCATGAACCTATAGGGTCGCACCCACAGTTGAAATAAGCATATATTAAACGAATTATATATGTACAAATTTATTGTACAAGGATTTAGTTAAATTAATATATATTTGATACATATAATTTAACTATTGGGTAAATATTAAAAGAAAAATAATTATTGTAATTATGATTGTTTTAATATATAAATAATATAATTTGATTTAAATCAATATATATATATATATTGAAATCCTAGTTAAGTTGAATTGGGATTATATATATTTAATATATATATTGAAATCCTAATTAAAGTTGAATTGGGATTATATATTTAATATATATATATATATATTGAAATCCTAATTAAGTTGAATTGAGATTATATATATTTAATATATATATTAAAATCTTAATTAAGGTTAAATTGAGATTATATATTTAATATATATATATATATATTGAAATCATAATCAGAGTTGAATTAGGATTACAAAGGCTATATAAAAGCATGAGAGATCTAACAGCCATTAATATTTTTTGGGAAAAACCCTCTAAATAGTTTAGAGAGTTTTTATATGCTCGTTCGCTTCTAAATGGTTTAGAGAGTTTTTATATACTCATTTCAACTGGGTGAACTACGTATTGGTCAGAGCGCTATTGTTGCGGCTTAAGAATCGACATCGTGGAATCGTGATTGAATATATATCTCCCCCGAACTCAGAATTCCAAATTTTAAACATGTAATTCTTCACTTTTATTTACCCCGATTCGTTCCTCGTACATGGATCTCTGGTGGTAATTGCCGGATATTTTTTTCGCTGTGCCATGGGGTGTACCGGCGTGACCTAACAGTGGTATCAGAGCCACTTGTACAATACGAATTCGGATTTTAATTACTTGAGTGATGTAATTGTATAAGATACATATTATTATTTATTTATTTAGCGAATATATGATATTTGTACGAGCAAATCTATTCAATCACGGTTAATCTGTTAATCCAATTAAAAGATGTTCCTAAGATTGATGATTAAGAGTTAATCATCAGGATCTTTGTCCATAGGGCTTGAAATATTATATGTTAATTGTTAACATATTCAATATGGAGTTTTAAGGTTTTAGATGTTAAGTGTTAACATACGCGTGTTATAGTTATATATTAGACTAATGGTTAGTTTTATAGATTCCGTACGGGGGAATAACAAGAGTTATTCCAGTAAAAACGTCATAGATTTTAAAATCCTGAAAAAACGCAATAATGTTGATAAAAGTTATCAAATCGTGAGGTTTTTACACATCAATTATGATGTTGATCTTAAAAAAAATCCCTGCCGCTGACCGGGTAGGGGTAACCTCGCCAGTAGCTACAAGCCCGCTGAAACCCTGTCATGAGCTTGACCCCTGTGTAGGAACAATCTAGAAAGACCTCAATTACAAACCTCGTCGTTACTATGCTTGTTTATGCACGGTGTTTGGAATGCATGGTTATAGCCCAATAGCCCATTTAGTTTTATTTATAAGGTTTTATAAATACGGCCTGCGTGTCGTGTCTTTCTTTACTTCTATTGTAATTCTCTTCTCATCTTACTCCCTCGTATGTAAAATGAGTTTCTAAAATTGTAATCTATACGAAGAAGTATGGACCAGAGGAACATAAGTATGGGCCGACAGAAAGATGCTTGAGAAGTGTTTTTATCTTTAGAATAATTTGATTATCTCATTGGCTTGGGACGGGCCACCTCAGGATATGGGCTATAACTATTGCATTCATATTTACTGCTTTTCATGTATATGATAAAATGAATGTATGAGATGCATGTTAGTTAATTGATAAGATCAAATGTTAAATGGTGAGATAATTTTCACAAAAACCCTCCATATTTAATTAAAATTAGCCCTTGTTAAAACCTTGATCGGTACTATGTAGGTTTTGCCAAAGCAAAATACTTAGATCTACCTTGGTTAAACGCGAAGAATAAGCAAGTGATATTCAGTGGTAGTAATATTGGTTAAACTAGGTTGTTCTAATAAGATTAGAAACCTAAAGACTAATGATTGTTCAAGAACTTTGGTGATTGAAAAACAATACGAAAGTGCATGTCTAGGATTGGTTCTTTGAAAGACTTGGTATTTAAGCGTGCTCAGTACACCACCTCTTTTTTTATAAGTGACCTACCTGGTGCATTGTTCATTATTGTTCTTTCTATTAGAACATATGAACTTTTGTTTTGGACAAATAGTTGTTCATCAAATATAGGAATTACATGAGATGTAATTAGCAACTGTTGCTTACCTAAATAATTGAATTCTATGAGTAAAGCCAAAGCTTACTTAGAATGAAATGAAATATGGATCTTTACCCACTAAAAACAATTTTTTAGCAAGCTTTTCGATATTGGAGGTTTTTAATAGTGGGATTGTTATTACTTTATAAACATGATAAATAGGTACTTATAAAACATATTTTATTATTGTAGACTTATTATACAAATTTGTTATCATTGCGATCGGTCCTTGAGAATGGCAAGTTAAACGGCGTAAACTACATTGACTGGTCACTGGAAGGAAAAATGTTTCCATTAGTAATAAGACATGTCATTGTAAAAGGAATTGCCTCATTTATCTTGAAAAGTCAATAAGGCAAATGAAAGCGGAGCGTCCACCTCAAATATTTATGTTATTGATATTAATTTATCAACACCTACTTCTTGGGTATTGGATACCGCGTTGTGGTTCTCATATTTGTAAATTTGTATAAGGACTACAAAAGAGTAGAAATCTGAGAAATGAAGAGGTGGACCTATGGTTTGGTAATGGAGCAAGAGTTGTTGCATTAGTTATAGGAACATATACTTTATCATTGCCTAGTAGACTTAATTTATGTTTAGAGAATTATTATTTTGTGTCTAGTTTGACTAAAAACATCATTTCGATTTCTTGTTTAGACAAGATTGGTTTTGAGATAATTATTAAGAATAATTGTTGTTTTTTTATCTCGATAATATTTTCTATGGTGTGACACAATTAATAAATTACCTCTATATTTTAAATCAAGAGAATTCCATTTACAACATAAATACGGAAAGATCAAAACAAATGACTCTAATCAAACTTATCTTTGGCATTGTCACTTGGGTCACATAAGTGAAAAACGCATTTCAAAACTTCATAAAGATGAATTTTTGGATTCATTTGTTTTCAAACAACTTGATGTTTTTTTATGTTTAGAGAATTATTATTTTGTGTCTAGTTTGACTAAAAACATCATTTCGATTTCTTGTTTAGACAATATTGGTTTTGAGATAATTATTAAGAATAATTGTTGTTTTTTTATCTTGATAATATTTTCTATGGTGTGACACAATTAATAAATGACCTCTATATTTTAAATCAAGAGAATTCTATTTACAACATAAATACGAAAAGATCAAAACAAATGACTCTAATCAAACTTATCTTTGGCATTGTCACTTGGGTCACATAAGTGAAAACGCATTTCAAAACTTCATAAAGATGAATTTTTGGATTCATTTGTTTTCGAACAACTTGATGTATGCGAGCCTTGCTTATTGGGAAAGACGACCAAAGCTCCTTTTAATGGTAAGCGAGCAAGTGATTTATTGGGATTAATACATAGTGATGTATGTGGACCAATGAATACACAAGCTTTAAAAAAGGTTTTAATTCTTTATTACTTTCACAGATGACTTTAGTAGATATGGGTACATTTACCTAATGCATCATAAATATGAAGCCCTTGAAAAGTTCAAGGAATTTAAAAATGAAGTATAAACCAACTAGGAAAAATCATTAAGGCTCTTCGATCAGATCGAAGAGGATAATACTTAAGCTTGGAGTTTGGTGACCTTCTTAAGGAATGTGAGATTGTCTTACACCTCCTAGTACTCCACAATGGAATGGAGTTCCTGAAAAGAAGAAACCAAACACTGTTAAACATGGTTCAATCAATGATGAGTCGCGCTAATCTTCCAGTTTCTTTTTGGGGACATACGCTAAAAAATATCTACTTTCACACTAAATTGTGCTCAATCTAAATCAGTTTAAAAGACACCATATGAGATATGGATTGAGAAACGTCCTAGTATGTCTTTTATGAAAATTTTGGGATGCAAAACTTATGTTAAACATAAGATGTCTACAAAGCTTAAACCCAAATCTCATAATGTAATTTTGTGGGTTATCCTAAAGAGACTAAAGGATATTATTTCTACAATCCTACCGAGAACAATGTGTTTGTTGCTCAAACATGAATCTTCCTAAAAAGATAATTTGTTTTCTGAAAAGGAAATGGGAGAAATATTGAACTCAATAAAATTCGAGATCAACCACATATCATTGAACAAGAGATTGAACAAAAAGTTTCACAAGTTGTTGAGGAACATTCTTGATTTTGGAAACACAACCATGCAAGATCTTTTGAGAGAATGCAATAAGCCTAAGAAATATGGATTTCTTGTCACATTGCATGGTGATGATGTTCTTCATAGATCAAGATGAGCCTAAGACTTATCAAGAAAGCAGTGATGACGGGTCCAGACATCATGAAATGGCTAGAGGCCATGAAATTCGAGATTGATTCCATGTTAGAAAACCAAGTTTGGACCTTGGTAGACCCACCTCTAGGGGTTAAACCCATAGGGTGCAAATGGGTTTTCAAAAAGAAAACCTACATGGATGGTAATGTACAAACATACAAAGTGCGATTAGTCGCTAAGGGTTTTGGTCAAATTCATGATATAGACTATGATGAAACCTTTTCACCTGCTGCTCTGTTTAAATTCATCCGGATCTTACTTGCGATAGCTGCATCTTATGATTATGTGATATGGCAAATTGATGATAAAATCGATTTCCTTAATAGAAAACTAGATGAGGATGTGTACATGACACAACCTGAAGGTTTTGTCGATCTAAAAGATGGCAGAAAAAATATGCACGCTACAAAGGTCCATTAATGCACGTTAAAATGAAGTTGGAATCTTCATTTTAACGATGCAATCAAAGATTTTGATTTTATCAAAAATGAAGATAAGTCATGTGTTTTCAAGAAAATTAGTGAGAGCACTGTCATATTCTTGGTAATGTATGTAGATGACATACTGATAATAGGAAATGACATATCTAGCTTACAGCCTGTGAAAACTTAGTTAGGAAAATGTTTTTCCATGAAAGACTTGGGTGAGACAACATACAGATTAGGAGTCAAGTTCTATAGAGATAGATCAAGATGACTTCTAGGACTGGGTCAAAATACATACATAGAAGAAGTACTGAAAAGATTCAATATGGAAAATTCTAAAAAAAAGGGTTCTTACCTATGAGACATGAAATTTCACTATCGAAGGAAATGTGTCCTTCAACATCTTAAGAAAGAGAGAAAATGAGTAAGATTCCATATGCTTTAGCAATTGGATCTATCGTGTATGTCATGTTATGTACTCGTCTAATTGTATCATACGCTTTAAGTATGACAAGTCGATACCAGGTAGATCCCGGTGAAGGTTATTGGGTCGCAGTTAAAAACATCCTTAAGTACTTAAGAAGAACTAAGGATACATTCCTTATATATAGAGGTGAGGAAGAGCTAAGTATAAAAGGTTATACTGATGTCAGCTTTCAAACCGATAAGGATAATTCACGATCACAATCGAAGTTTTGTGTTATACCTTAATGGAGGCGCTATGAGTGGAAAGTTTTAAAGCAAGATATAATGGCGATTCGCAATGGTTTAGTATATTATAGCATGAGATGCTTTGCAAAAGAGACATTGTTAGGATCAAGAAGTTCATATCGAACTAGGGTTGTGCCAAGCATTTTGAATGATATAGATCTACGTTGTGATAACAACTGAGCCATCGCACAAGCAAAGGAACTCAGATCTAACCAACGATCCAAACACATACTTAGGCGTTACCATCTCATTCGAGAAATCATATATCGAGGAGATGTGGAAATATGTAGGGTACCAACAAATAACAACATTGTCGATCCACTGACAAAGCCTCTAACGCAGCTGAAGCATGATCGTCACATCAAGTCATTTGGTATTAGATACATAAGTGATTGGTCTTAGTGCTAGTGGGAGATTGTTAGAGTATGCCCAAAGACCAATCATAAGATGATTGTAAATGACATTTGTTTTACCTTGTCTATTCATAAAGAGGCATTGCCATTATTATTTTCAGTTACAATTATGTGTGCATAAATACACTAAATTGTAATAAAGTCCTTAGAATAATATGGTTATTCTAAAATGTCCTTATTTGAGTATTATTGTGAGCATGGACAACAATAATGCATTAAGACTAATATATAGTTGATTGATGATAAAGTGTTGTCATTGACATGGAGATGTCAAAATCAATACATAAGTATGTGTTAGAGAACGATAAACTGGATTGACCCACTATGAGCATGTTTCTTGGATTATTATGTGACAGTCATAACATTGCTCATAGTGATAACTAAATGTATGATCCTCAGACTTGAGATCGTCATTATTTCAACATCGTGAGTGAAATAATTTGATACAGTCAAACGTGTGTCGTAACTGACTACACCATAAAGATTGATATTGGATATGTTACAATCTATGTAGTGGAATATGGTTGATCAAGATAGGATTTGTCCCTCCTACATAATATGAGTAATATCATAGGCCACTTGATTGAGTGAGACTAGAAATGCATGGCCATGCTCGAATAAGTTGATATAAGATATCATAGTTATTCGTTTATAATAGTCTACTCAAGATATCAAGAAACATTAGATGTACTATACAAGTGTGATTGTTCTATGACTTGTGTCTAATCTAGATATAAAGGAAAAAATGATGTAATACATAAATAGAGTTAATCACGAAAAGGTTATATTGAATCATGATTTCTTGTAACTTAGGTGACAATGACATATTGCTAGATGTCACTCATTGTTTGTAATATTAGAAATGTTTTAATATTTACTACTAACGTTACATGAACCTATAGTGGTCACCATGATTGAAATAAGCATATATTAAACGAATTATATATGTACAAATTTATTTGTACAAGGATTTAGTTAAATTAATATATATTTGATATATATATAATTTAACTATTGAATAAATATTAAAAGAAAAATAATTATTGTATTTATGATTCTTTTTAATATATAAATAATATAATTTGATTTAAATCAATATATATATATATATTAAAATCCTAGTTAAGTTGAATTGGGATTATATATATTTAATATATATATTGAAATCTTAATTAAAGTTGAATTGAGATTATATATATTTAATTTATATATATTGAAATCCTAATTAAAAATTATATTTAATATATTTATATATATATTGAAATCCTAATTAAGTTGAATTGAGATTATATATATATTTATATATATATATTAAAATCTAATTAAAGTTAAATTGAGATTATATATTTAATATATATATATATATATTGATTGAAATAATCTGAGTTGAATTAGGATTACAAAGGCTATATAAAAGCATGAGAGATCTAGCAGTCATTAATATTTTTTGGGAAAAACCCTCTAAATAGTTTAGAGAGTTTTTATATGCTCGTTCCTTCTAAATGGTTTAGAGAGTTTTTATATACTCGTTTCAATTGGGTGAACTACGTATTGGTTGGAGCGTTATTGTTTGCTTAAGAATCGACATCGTGGAATCGTGATTGAATATATATCTCCCCAAACTCAAATTCCAAATTTTAAACATGTAATTCTTCACTTTTATTTACCCCGATTCGTTCCTCGTAAATGGATCTTTGGTGGTAATTGGCGGATATTTTTTTTTGCCATGGGGTGTACCGGCGTGACCTAACAGTGGTATCAGAGCCACTTGTACAATACGAATTCGGATTTTAATTACTTGAGTGATGTAATTGTATAAGATACATATTATTATTTATTTATTTAGCGAATATATGATATTTGTACGAGCAAATCTATTCAATCACGGTTAATCTGTTAATCCAATTAAAAGATGTTCCTAAGATTGATGATTAAGAGTTAATCATCAGGATCTTTGTCCATAGGGCTTGAAATATTATATGTTAATTGTTAACATATTCAATATGGAGTTTTAAGGTTTTAGATGTTAAGTGTTAACATACGCGTGTTATAGTTATATATTAGACTAATGGTTAGTTTTATAGATTTAAATGCGGGGAATAACAAAGAGTTATTCAATAAAAACGTCATAGATTTTAAAATCACGAAAAAACGCAATAATGTTGATAAAAGTTATCAAATCGTGAGGTTTTTACACATCAATTATGATGTTGATCTTAAAAAAAATCCCTGCCGCTGACCGGGTAGGGGTAACCTCGCCAGTAGCTACAAGCCCGCTGAAACCCTGTCATGAGCTTGACCCCTGTGTAGGAACAATCTAGAAAGACCTCAATTACAAACCTCGTCGTTACTATGCTTGTTTATGCACGGTGTTTGGAATGCATGGTTATAGCCCAATAGCCCATTTAGTTTTATTTATAAGGTTTTATAAATACGGCCTGCGTGTCGTGTCTTTCTTTACTTCTATTGTAATTCTCTTCTCATCTTACTCCCTCGTATGTAAAATGAGTTTCTAAAATTGTAATCTATACGAAGAAGTATGGACCAGAGGAACATAAGTATGGGCCGACAGAAAGATGCTTGAGAAGTGTTTTTATCTTTAGAATAATTTGATTATCTCATTGGCTTGGGACGGGCCACCTCGGGATATGGGCTATAACTATTGCATTCATATTATTTGCTTTTCATGTATATGATAAAATGAATGTATGAGATGCATGTTAGTTAATTGATAAGATCAAATGTTAAATGGTGAGATAATTTTCACAAAAAACCTCCATATATTTAATTAAAATTAGCCCTTGTTAAAACCTTTGATCGGTACTATGTAGGTTTTGCCAAAGCAAAATACTTAGATCTACCTTGGTTAAGCTTGAAGAATAAGCAAGTGATATTCAGTGGTAGTAATATTGGTTAAACTAGGTTGTTCTAATAAGATTAGAAACCTAAAGACTAATGATTGTTCAAGAACTTTGGTGATTGAAAAACAATACGAAAGTGCATGTCTAGGATTGGTTCTTTGAAAGACTTGGTATTTAAGCGTGCCTCAGTACACCACCTCTTTTTATAAGTGACCTACTTGGTGCACTGTTCATTATTGTTCTTTCTATTAGAACATATGAACTTTTGTTTTGGACAAATAGTTTTTCATCAAATATAGGAATTACATGAGACGTAATTAGCAAATGTTGCTTACCTAAATAATTGAATTCTATGAGTAAAGCCAAAGCTTACTTAGAATGAAATGAAATATGGATCTTTACCCACTAAAAACAATTTTTAGCAAGCTTTTCGATATTGGAGGTTTTTAATAGTGGGATTGTTATTACTTTATAAACATGATAAATAGGTACTTATAAAACATATTTTATTATTGTAGACTTATTATACAAATTTGTTATCATTGCGATCGGTCCTTGAGAATGGCAAGTTAAACGGCGTAAACTACATTGACTGGTCACTGGAAGGAAAAATGTTTCCATTAGTAATAAGACATGTCATTGTAAAAGGAATTGCCTCATTTATCTTGAAAAGTCAATAAGGCAAATGAAAGCGGAGCGTCCACCTCAAATATTTATGTTATTGATATTAATTTATCAACACCTACTTCTTGGGTATTGGATACCGCGTTGTGGTTCTCATATTTGTAAATTTGTATAAGGACTACAAAAGAGTAGAAATCTGAGAAATGAAGAGGTGGACCTATGGTTTGGTAATGGAGCAAGAGTTGTTGCATTAGTTATAGGAACATATACTTTATCATTGCCTAGTAGACTTAATTTATGTTTAGAGAATTATTATTTTGTGTCTAGTTTGACTAAAAAAACATCATTTCGATTTCTTGTTTAGACAAGATTGGTTTTGAGATAATTATTAAGAATAATTGTTGTTTTTTTTATCTCGATAATATTTTCTATGGTGTGACACAATTAATAAATTACCTCTATATTTTAAATCAAGAGAATTCCATTTACAACATAAATACGGAAAGATCAAAACAAATGACTCTAATCAAACTTATCTTTGGCATTGTCACTTGGGTCACATAAGTGAAAAACGCATTTCAAAACTTCATAAAGATGAATTTTTGGATTCATTTGTTTTCAAACAACTTGATGTTTTTTTATGTTTAGAGAATTATTATTTTGTGTCTAGTTTGACTAAAAAAACATCATTTCGATTTCTTGTTTAGACAATATTGGTTTTGAGATAATTATTAAGAATAATTGTTGTTTTTTTATCTTGATAATATTTTCTATGGTGTGACACAATTAATAAATGACCTCTATATTTTAAATCAAGAGAATTCTATTTACAACATAAATACGAAAAGATCAAAACAAATGACTCTAATCAAACTTATCTTTGGCATTGTCACTTGGGTCACATAAGTGAAAAACGCATTTCAAAACTTCATAAAGATGAATTTTTGGATTCATTTGTTTTCGAACAACTTGATGTATGCGAGCCTTGCTTATTGGGAAAGACGACCAAAGCTCCTTTTAATGGTAAGCGAGCAAGTGATTTATTGGGATTAATACATAGTGATGTATGTGGACCAATGAATACACAAGCCAGAAAAAGGTTTTTAATTCTTTATTACTTTCACAGATGACTTTAGTAGATATGGGTACATTTACCTAATGCATCATAAATATGAAGCCCTTGAAAAGTTCAAGGAATTTAAAAATGAAGTATAAACCAACTAGGAAAAATCATTAAGGCTCTTCGATCAGATCGAAGAGGATAATACTTAAGCTTGGAGTTTGGTGACCTTCTTAAGGAATGTGAGATTGTCTTACACCTCCTAGTACTCCACAATGGAATGGAGTTCCTGAAAAGAAGAAACCAAACACTGTTAAACATGGTTCAATCAATGATGAGTCGCGCTAATCTTCCAGTTTCTTTTTGGGGACATACGCTAAAAAATATCTACTTTCACACTAAATTGTGCTCAATCTAAATCAGTTTAAAAGACACCATATGAGATATGGATTGAGAAACGTCCTAGTATGTCTTTTATGAAAATTTTGGGATGCAAAACTTATGTTAAACATAAGATGTCTACAAAGCTTAAACCCAAATCTCATAATGTAATTTTGTGGGTTATCCTAAAGAGACTAAAGGATATTATTTCTACAATCCTACCGAGAACAATGTGTTTGTTGCTCAAACATGAATCTTCCTAAAAAGATAATTTGTTTTCTGAAAAGGAAATGGGAGAAATATTGAACTCAATAAAATTCGAGATCAACCACATATCATTGAACAAGAGATTGAACAAAAAGTTTCACAAGTTGTTGAGGAACATTCAACAGTTTTGGAAACACAACCACTGCGAAGATCTTTGAGAGAATGCAATAAGCCTAAGAAATATGGATTTCTTGTCACATTGCATGGTGATGTTCTCTTCATAGATCAAGATGAGCCTAAGACTTATCAAGAAACAGTGACGGGTCCAGACTCTGCGAAATGGCTAGAGGCCATGAAATTCGAGATTGATTCCATGTTAGAAAACCAAGTTTGGACCTTGGTAGACCCACCTCTAGGGGTTAAACCCATAGGGTGCAAATGGGTTTTCAAAAAGAAAACCTACATGGATGGTAATGTACAAACATACAAAGTGCGATTAGTCGCTAAGGGTTTTGGTCAAATTCATGATATAGACTATGATGAAACCTTTTCACCTGCTGCTCTGTTTAAATTCATCCGGATCTTACTTGCGATAGCTGCATCTTATGATTATGTGATATGGCAAATTGATGATAAAATCGATTTCCTTAATAGAAAACTAGATGAGGATGTGTACATGACACAACCTGAAGGTTTTGTCGATCTAAAAGATGGCAGAAAAAATATGCACGCTACAAAGGTCCATTAATGCACGTTAAAATGAAGTTGGAATCTTCATTTTAACGATGCAATCAAAGATTTTGATTTTATCAAAAATGAAGATAAGTCATGTGTTTTCAAGAAAATTAGTGAGAGCACTGTCATATTCTTGGTAATGTATGTAGATGACATACTGATAATAGGAAATGACATATCTAGCTTACAGCCTGTGAAAACTTAGTTAGGAAAATGTTTTTCCATGAAAGACTTGGGTGAGACAACATACAGATTAGGAGTCAAGTTCTATAGAGATAGATCAAGATGACTTCTAGGACTGGGTCAAAATACATACATAGAAGAAGTACTGAAAAGATTCAATATGGAAAATTCTAAAAAAAAGGGTTCTTACCTATGAGACATGAAATTTCACTATCGAAGGAAATGTGTCCTTCAACATCTTAAGAAAGAGAGAAAATGAGTAAGATTCCATATGCTTTAGCAATTGGATCTATCGTGTATGTCATGTTATGTACTCGTCTAATTGTATCATACGCTTTAAGTATGACAAGTCGATACCAGGTAGATCCCGGTGAAGGTTATTGGGTCGCAGTTAAAAACATCCTTAAGTACTTAAGAAGAACTAAGGATACATTCCTTATATATAGAGGTGAGGAAGAGCTAAGTATAAAAGGTTATACTGATGTCAGCTTTCAAACCGATAAGGATAATTCACGATCACAATCGAGTTTTGTGTTATACCTTAATGGAGGCGCTATGAGCTGGAAAGTTTTAAAGCAAGATATAGTAACTGATTCTGCAACAGAAGCCGAGTATATTATAGCATGAGATGCTGCAAGAGACATTGTTAGGATCAAGAAGTTCATATCTGAACTAGGGGTTGTGCCAAGCATTTTGAATGATATAGATCTACGTTGTGATAACAACGGAGCCATCGCACAAGCAAAGGAACTCAGATCTAACCAACGATCCAAACACATACTTAGGCGTTACCATCTCATTCGAGAAATCATATATCGAGGAGATGTGGAAATATGTAGGGTACCAACAAATAACAACATTGTCGATCCACTGACAAAGCCTCTAACGCAGCAGAAGCATGATCGTCACATCAAGTCATTTGGTATTAGATACATAAGTGATTGGTCTTAGTGCTAGTGGGAGATTGTTAGAGTATGCCCAAAGACCAATCATAAGATGATTGTAAATGACATTTGTTTTACCTTGTCTATTCATAAAGAGGCATTGCCATTATTATTTTCAGTTACAATTATGTGTGCATAAATACACTAAATTGTAATAAAGTCCTTAGAATAATATGGTTATTCTAAAATGTCCTTAGTCGAGTATTATTGTGAGCATGGACAACAATAATGCATTAAGACTAATATATAGTTGATTGATGATAAAGTGTTGTCATTGACATGGAGATGTCAAAATCAATACATAAGTATGTGTTAGAGAACGATAAACTGGATTGACCCACTATGAGCATGTTTCTTGGATTATTATGTGACAGTCATAACATTGCTCATAGTGATAACTACATGTATGATCCTCAAACTTGAGATCATCATTATTTCAACATCGTGAGTGAAATATTTTGATACGGTCAAACGTGTGTCGTAACTGACTACACTATAAAGATTGATATTGGATATGTCATAATATATGTATTAGAATATGGTTGATCAAGATAGGATTTGTCCCTCATACATAATATGAGTAATACCGTAAGCCACTTGATTGAGTGAGACTAGAAATGCATGGCCATGCTCGAATAAGTTGATATGAGATATCATAGTTATTCGTTTATAATAGTCTACTCAAGATATCAAGAAACATTAGATGGACTATACAAGTGTGATTGTTCCATGACTTGTGTCTAATCTAGATATAAAGGACAAAATGATGTAATACATAAATAGAGTTAATCACGAAAAGGTTATGTTGAATCATGATTTCTTGTAACTTAGGTGATAATGACATATTGCTAGATGTCACTCATTGTTTGTAATATTAGAAATGTTCTAATATTTACTACCAACGTTACATGAACCTACAGGGTCACACCTACAGTTGAAATGAGCATATATTAAACGAATTACATATGTACAAATTTGTTGTACACGGATTTAGTTAAATTAATATATATTTGATATATATATAATTTAACTATTGAATAAATATTAAAAGAAAATTAATTATTGTATTTATGACTCTTTCAATATATAAATAATATAATTTGATTTAAATCAATATATATATATATATATTAAAATCCTAGTTAAGTTGAATTGGGATTGTATATATTTAATATATATATATTGAAATCTTAATTAAAGTTGAATTGAGATTATATATATTTAATTTATATATATTGAAATCCTAATTAAAATTGAATTGGGATTATATATATTTAATATATATATTGAAATCCTAATTAAGTTGAATTGAGATTATATATATATTTAATATATATTAAAATCCTAATTAAAGTTAAATTGGGATTATATATATTTAATATATATATATTGAAATCATAATCTGAGTTGAATTAGGATTACAAAGGCTATATAAATGACTTGAGAGATCTAGCAGTCATTAATGCTTTTTGAGAAAAACCCTCTAAATAGTTTAGAGAGTTTTTATATGCTAGTTCCCTTCTAAATGGTTTAGAGAGTTTTTATATACTCGTTTCAACTGGGTGAACTACGTAGAGGTTGGAGCGTTATTGTTGCGGCTTAAGAATCGACATCGTGGAATCGTGATTGAATATTTATCTCCTCCAAACTCAGAATTTTAGATTTTAAACATGTAATTCTTCACCTTTATTCACCCCGATTCGTTCCTCGTATATGAATCTCTGGTGGTAATCGCCGGATAATTTTTCCGCTGCGCCATATGGTGTACTGGCGTGACCCAACATCCCTTGCCATGGGGAGACTTTGATTTGTACTGTAACTATTGATCTATGTGACATATATCATACAATGGACGCATAGGAGGCTGCTGCTGCTATATATAAATGGGGTCACCACTTACCCTTAAAAATATCAGTGTTTTGATCTTTAATGCCATTCCCTGCTTGACCCATTGTTTCCATATTTCTATCAATTATTCATATGGTCCTTTTCTGTTTACTATTTGATTGTTTAATTGCAATGTCATCCTCACTGTTTTGTACCACTGCAATACCATTTATAAATGATGGGATTCCAAGTTTGATGAAGATGACCAAATTTAAACCTGAAAATACCCCACAATCTGATTCCATTTATTGATTCTTCATTAATCTATTTTCAGTCAACATTAAAAGAGTTAATTATCTTGTGTGAGACTCGAACATGAAGAAATTAGGCTACACCACGCTTTCTGTTTTAGGACAATGAATTTAGTTTTGGGTACAAGGTTTAGGAGTTTAGTTTGTGTGCTTTAGAATTTAAGGTTTTAAGGTTTAAGAGTTTAGTTTGTGTGATTTATTACACCTCATGTGCATAAAAAAAATTACTTCTCGAATATGAAAGATATCGGGCGAAACCAAAATCAAATAATAGGATAGGTCAAGTTGTTAAACTTCCAAAAGTTTGAGAACTATTAAGTATTTAACCCAAAACCGAATAGGACTAGAAATGTCCATTGCTTATTTGCTTTAAATACTTATTTGCCAAAACCATGGACTCTAAATTCTAAAGCTCTAAACTCAAACCCCAAACTATAAACCCTAAACTAAATCTCTAACCCCTAAAATTAGGACACTTGTGGAAACAAAATGTTTTCGCCGTCAGTGCATCATATATATTTGAAAAGACAGTGCATCATATATTTTCCTTATATAATGTTAGATACAACTATGGATGTTTATGCCATTTCCTTAAGAGCAAACACATTATATGAAAAGTTTATTCATTATAAAATATTTGTAACATTGTTTATTCAAAATAAAATTACTTTTTTATTTTTATATTCACCCACATAGTAGGTCTACACAATATCTAGCATTATATATTTTTTACATAACCAAATGATATATATATATATATATAATATTATTGTAAAGCTCAATCCTAATATTATTTAAAAGGTTAATAAAAAATTATTTATATCTAATCCAATAGAATCAAAACTAAACTAATTAAATTCGAATTATTTTATCAAACCCAAATGTGTGCATTCTTTGACTCCATAACAAATGAATTATACAATACTTCATTAAATTTGGTGTTCCTGCAGGGCAGGGAAGTTGGTGAAGAGGATGGGTCCTACCCTTTACCTTTTAGGCATACAGCCTGGATTTGGGGCCCTATTGCCTCTATCTTGACCATATGATTGGATATAGGAAATCCTGGCCACAAATTAAAGTCAATTATTTTGCGGCTGTGTGTACCGGAGGAAACAAAGAAAATATATTTTTTAATAATTTTATTCAAGTATAAAATACTAAGTATTTATATCAAAACCCAATTTTAACATGTATTTAGATAAATAATCCCATGTTAGTATTATTTGAAAAAATACTCTTAAATCGTCCACGTAAGGCGAAATCGCGTTCTACATAAAGCGAGTTTCATGTTAAAAACGCGAGAAATTATTTTTTGTTCTTTTTCACCAACTTACTCAACACAGAACTTTCGTTTTGTTGAAAGTGAGTTCAAAACTCGCTTTCTATAGAATGAGAATTCGTCTTACGTGAACGATTTGAGGGTTATTTTTTCAAATAAAGCTGGGAGGGGATATTTCTCTAAATAAATATTTAAATTGAGTTTCTAATATAAAAATACCAAAATATTAGGGTGGAACTTGCCAAACTGAAAAATCAAAAACTAATCTGAATTTAAGTATTTGGAAGTTTATGATCCACATATTTAAAAATAGTAGTTAACCTAACCAAGTTTAAAATTTTATTTAATTTATAATTAATTTTAAATATTTTATAATATAAAAACATATATTTTATACATAAAGATACTGAAATAACTTTAAAATGTTATATATAAATTATTAATTACTTTTATTAACTTGAACAACTATTTTTTCAAAAAAATTTATAAAAATTACTTTAAAACTTTACCAAATAATGTTTAAAGTGCATCAAATAAAACTATTTTGATCAAAATAAAATATAAACCTCAAAATCTAAGGTTAATAAGGAAAATAGTTAAACGAGATTAACCGAACTGAAAATCAATAAATTATTAAAAGTTTTACCGAACTGAATCTTATACACACTTATAAAATAGTTCGTGTCTAATTTCAATTCTAAATAAATTCATGCACACCAAATATAAAAAAATACTATAAGTTTTCATTCGAAGAGATGGAGTAAGATTTATATACACATTTATCGTTGGAGTTATACATTTAAATTGAGGTTTTATTTTAATGTATTCATTCAACGGTTTAATAAAAATAATAATATTATTATGGTATTACTTATATTTATCTATAGTTTATATTTGGGGTTTGAGATTTTCTATTTCAATAATATATTTTTAAGATTTAAATTATAGACGTTGTTTAAGGGATCTAAAACATCTATCTACTAGATCAGCCATTGGTTGATGTTATGTTTTTTTTGTCCTTCCGATTTCTTAGGGCTTTGCCCAGACTAATATGGATCGATCTATATCGAAGACCTAACTTTAGTGGGCGAGTTTCTCGACGATAATTTTCTACATACACAAGGACTCAAACTCGAAACATACTTAAACTATATCAAATTGCTTACCATCAATCCATTTGCTTTATTTTTTAGGCTAAAGGGTACTTTTGCCCATGAGTTCGACCCAAAAAATCAATTTCGCCCCTCGCTGAAAAACGCACTCAATGTGGCCCCTCAGTTCGGGAAATCGATCAAATTGACCATTTGACCAACGTTAACCGTTACAGTGCTGACGTGGCGATCAACGACACTGACGTGGCAATGCACGTGGGATGATGACATGGCAGTGGGGGCTGAATTGATTATTTTAACCGAATTCGATGGCATAATTGATTTTTTTACCGAATTCGATGGCATGTGGGATGATGACATGACAGTGCCACGTCAGCACTATAACTGTCAACGTTAGTCAAATGATCAATTTAATCGATTTCGCTAACTAAGGGTCCACATTGAATATGTTTTTCGACGAGGGGCGAAATTAATTTTTTGGGTCAGACTGAGAGATAAAAGTACCCCATTAGCCTATTTTTTACAAAACATCCCTAAGATATAATTCACATTTTGAATATGCTATGCACCATAATTAAATTGGAATGAATTACGAAATTTACAAAACAACTTGATTAGGCGATACTGATATCTCAAATATTAAATTGAAATGATTCGAAGTTTGGGGTCAATTTATAATTTAAAACTAATTTGAGGATATATTCTGAATTAACCCGTTTTGTTTTAAAATGAAAATAATAGACACTTGTTTTGCTTTTCACCTCACGCTTGCTTCTCTGTTTAAAAGAAAGTCCGTACAAGCTCCATGGCCCCAATGACCTTTCAACAAATCAAATCAAACCTTTGTCCTCATCACAGGCTCCACTTGTCATCTCTGTTAACATCTGGCGGCTCTGATTGATTTCACATCCCCCACTCTGATGCTTTCCCTCCAAATCTTTCTCTCTAGAACAGTTGGTACCAAATCTTACGTGGCGTACGCCCGCATCACGTCCGAACTCGTGGTTCAATTTTTTCTTCAAAAATAAAATAATTTTACAAAATGATAATATAACTTCACAGGTTTAAAGCAATCGATAAAGTATTGTTCAGTATTTTTACAATAAAATGTCAATCGAGAATAGTTCCGATATGAAATTGAGTATATACTTAAACCTTTAATATTCTCATATTTATGAGTGAAGAAAATTTTAAATAATATAAACATACTACGTTAAATGTGAAAACAAGAAAAATTAAATCACTTTATCGGAACAAATAAAATAATTATATATACAAAATAATAAGCCTCCGGTCCATATAATCCATCTATTAATCTTGGCATTATATTAGAATATCATGTCACCAAAAAAATTGTTAAATCCAATAAATGACTCCAGTGTAAAAAATAATAATATTCGTTCTAAGACTCGAATTCAAGTCCCGTGTGTGCAATGCATATATTATAAGTTTTTTTTTTTGTTAATCTTACTTCTACTTCTACTTAGAATGGGAGGAAAAACTATAAAAAAAAGAAATTCTTTAGTTAAATTTTAAACTCAAAACTTAAAGAAAGGGAAAAGAGCAGGAAAGGAGAAAGAATTCAAGTACAGTATGTGCAATGCATATATTATAAACTTAACCTAAAGTAATATAACGTAATCGTATTCAATTGCATATCATATTTATCGATTAAGTACAATAATTAAAAGGGAAAATTGTATATTTAGTACTCTAATTATATATTTGATTATTTTGGCACCCCGACTATTATTTTTACAAAATAATGCATAACGTTATGTTTTTATTCTATTTTAATACTCTAGCAGTTAAAAATTAACAAAAATAATGATGTAGCTTGGTATAATTACAATTTTAATAAAAAATACTTTATATTTTATCAATTTAGTCCAAAATCTATTAATTTAAAATATCATTTTGACTATGGGGCAAAATTGCAATTTACTCACATTTTCTTCTTCCATCAAAATTGTGGAACTTTCACCGGTTATCCCTCGCCCTATCCCCATCAGTCATCGTCCTCCTCTGTAGCTTTACCTTTTCCTTCTGTTGTTATCGTCGGTCGTCGAGTTTCCACGACGTCTTTTCTCTCGAAATGAGAGAACGATGACTTAATGCTCGTTGATATCCTCATCTTCTTTAGAAACTTTGCCGGTTCGACGCTGGGTACCGTCGAGGTTTAATTTAAGGGTTTAAGTTGTAGTATTTAGAATTTAAAGTTGATATTTAGAATTTAGGGTTTTAGTCTTAGAGTTTGTAATTTGATTTTTAGGGTTTAGATTTACTAATTTAAAATTTAATTTATAGTATAAATATACAAACTTGTATAAAATAGTTTGAGTATTGAAATTAAACCCTTTTATTTCTGCTATGCATATGTTTAATGTCCTGAGCATTTTAGAAACCAAATTGATTTGTTACATCTTCCATCGACGATTTGGGGTTTGCTGTTGAAAAGAGAAAATGAGTACTTTGTAATTTTATTCTTAAAATTATGATGATATTTTGGGTTAAATTGATAAAATATAAAATGTTTTGAACTAAAATTATAATTATACCCACCCACATCATTAATATTGTTAATTTTTAACGGCTGAGTATTAAAATAGAACAAAAATGTATTATTTTATCAAAAATAATAATTATAACACTAAAACAATAGCATGAGTATAGTTAGAATATATATATATATATTGATAATGTATAGTTAAAATATTAAATATGTAGTTTTCTCTAATTAAAATTATACTATAATAAATTCAGTTAACTTATCCTATTACTTGCAACTAAAACTTATGTCACATTATTTACTTAAACTTGCCTCATAAAGTTAATTAATTTCAACAATTACCAAAACATTTTTTTTTTGTTTTTAACGTATAAGTTTATTTTTGTCTCATTTAAATACATGTAAAAAAATAAAATACACTACGTACTATACTACAAAAAATTGTACAATACGTATAATTTAAGCATCATGTGAACCAGCTTAGACAGCTTGACTAAAAGGAACTTTCAAAATATTACTAATTATTAAATGACAAAATTCCCGTCCTCTCTTTATACCATCAGATCCCCACCGTTAATCATATAATTATTAATGTCATGAAACAAAAAAAAATGACCACAAAACAAGGGGGTGGGGATGGGTTTTATCTACGGTCGTGGTACATCCAGAGCAGAGGATCTTAACCGTTTGGCTGGCGGTTCTTCTTGGCTGCTAGAGCCGGGATTCTCGGAGCGCGTGTCACAACTACCGCAGGCGGCCGCGTCCAGCACGCCGACTGGGCTCGGAGGCGTGGGAGGAGGCGTCTCGACTCTTAGCTCCTCGAATCGATCGGAGGGACACGTGTCGACGAGATATTCGTCCATTAGTTGGTGACAGCTTCGCACCATTTCCTATCCCAAAGATAAAGGAGGAAAAAGAAAAGAAATGAGAAATCACCGCCAGATTTTATAAATTCTAACACAACTTTCTATGCTAAAATAAATATCTGCAAAACGATCATTCAGAAACGAAAATTCATGGAGCAACCCATCCAACTTACTTCGTTTACATTTTCGTGAAAAAAGGCGCCACCAGCAAGACATTCGAGGCTGTTTCCAGTAGCACAAAGGACGGCGGCTGCCGCCACCGCCGACGGCGTAAATCGTAGGAAATCAATTACTGCGAGAACCACAAAAATTACACGGGTCAAAACGTTAACAAATCCCGATTAGATAAATGCTTTTCAGAAAGAATCAATCATACCACGGATGGTGCTGATAATTAGATCTGAAGAAGCGGCGACAATCGAAGAAAACGAATCGGGTAATCGGGTCGAGGAAGAAGGGAGCTTCAAGATGAAGTAATGGAGATAATCAAAGGGAATCACTGAACGTAATCTCCAATTGAGAACGGCCATGACATGAAGCTCCATTCTCTGGATGGTTTTGGGTTCAAAAATGAATCTGGGCTCGAATGTTTGAAGTTCCAGTAGCAATGGAACTTGGGGTTCCTCCATTTTCGCTGCCAATGATAAACACGCCACCGATAGAAGCTGAAACAGCCACCCATTAGCTTGCGCCTAGGACCAAATTGAAAAGAAAGGAAAACTTAAGGCACTTTGGAGTCAAAGTTGCAGAGTTTTGAAAAAGAGAGGAAACGGAGTTCTTTTACCGGAAGATTATGAGAAGAGAGGAAACGATCAAAATAGTTGACGGAGAGAAACGCCGTCACCGGGCTAAAATGATAGTGTGCATTTACCTGCATTGCCCCATGATCACATTGCAACAATTAATGAATAAAATTGTGTGTTTTGTGTTTTATGTATAAGAAAAAATTGTGTACTTTTAGGATCCAGTTGATGGAGTCTTGACGGGCTATGACGTCGACGGAACGGTCCTGGCAACGGCGGAGGTAATCGGGGGTAGGCATATGGTGGGATTCCGAGTCGATGAGCTTTGAAATGGCATTCTCGTCGGACTTTGGAGAATATTCGTGTAGGGATAGTGTTTGACGGTGGTCGGAACACGTGTCGGGTTCCCATGTTACTACTTCACCGGCGTCTTCGTCGCAAGACAAGCTGGTGCTGCCGCTACTAGCGGCAGAGACGGAGGAGTTGTTCAAGGGATTTGAGTGAGAGTGAGAGAGGGACATTTGGATGCTGATGATAATAAATATGTGGGGTGGTGTACGGAGGCCACGGCTTTTAGTGGAGGCAAAGTAGCTTTAACTGTGAAGGCGTCGTCTTCGATGACGGCGGCGATGGGGTGGAGGAATAAGTGGATATTGGTGGTGGTATTTCGTCTGCTCGTTTACTTTTGGATTTTATGGTGTGTTTTGCTTCCTACTGTGTTACATCTTTCTGGTTCTGGTACTCGTTTCCATGGTCTTTTTTATTATTATTACTATTATTATTGGATAAGATTTAATTGTAAAGTGTAACATTAATTTAAGGCCCTTTAATAAGTTTAAATTAAAATTAAATTTATATATATTAAAATAAAATATTTAATATAGTTTTTTAATATATATAAATTAAAGTGTCTAAATCAAGCATAATCTAATCAACTCCTAAATCAAAGGTAAATATGTTTTATCTAAGATTTATTAGTCTAATGTGATGAAATATTAAATTTTTTAAGTAATAATACAAAATTTAAATCATGATATTGTAAATAGAGTAAGTTAGCTAAGAAATAGTTGCCCCAAAACGTTTGAAGATTTACAATACCCGATTATAATTAGTTAAAAATAAATTAGATACAAGTGGTTAAAAAAAACAATTGTACTTAAACACATATGAACTTATGACCTTATATATATTAGAATATAAATTTTTATTCGGTCTGTAAATTAGAATACCAGCTCTGTAAATTGAATTAATTCTAAATATCAACTATTTATTGGGTCATTTTTGACTGTTGACACAATATCAGAAATTCTAAAAACTATTAAAATGTTTATATAAATTTTTTAACAATTTTTTTAATGTCATGATAGAAAATACTAAAATAATATACCCCACATTTTAATAAAAAAATAACATTATTATTTTTATTATATTTCGATCAGAATGGCAAAAATTAAAAGTCTAAATCATCGAAAAACACGGTAAAAGTTTAAATACTTTTTTTAAGAATGGTAAAAGTTTAAATACTAAATGACTGAAATGATATAATTTAGTGACAAAAACTACTGATAAAACAAAGAAAGAGGCATAAATCCCATTTCGAACGGGGTTTAACAAGTTAAGCTTGAATGACGAGATTTATTAATGATGTAATTGGTTAAAAATGGCAACTTTAATTACTTTGAAAACCCTAATAATTATACATTGACCACAATTAGGCACTTTGATATTTTTCTCAATTATGGGAGTCATGTTTAAAGGTTATACTTATGCACACACTTGTTCATATCTCAATAGCATTGTAAATGAACCGAACAAAAGATGTTCATGTTTTTTTATTTAATTTTAAACGAATACAAATAATTAAACGAACATAATTTAATAATTGATTGTTCGTGTTCGTTTGTTAAGGAATGTAGTTTAACCGTGTTCGTTTATGTTCGTTCGTTAAAATGATAAACAAACATAAACGAACACAAGCGAACGAACATAAAAGGACATATGTAAATAAATTTAAACGAACATAAATGAACGAACATATGGAATAAATTTATTTTTTAAAATATATATTGTAATACTTTTATTATGAAAAAAAATATAAATGAATATATGTGAATAAATTTAAACGAACATAAATGAACAGATTACCGAACGTTCACGAATTTAATTGAACGAATAAACCCTTTGTTCGTGATCGTTTATTTAATTAAACGAACAAAAAATATTGTTCATATTCGTTTGTTTAATAAATAAATGAACATAAACAAACTTTCCGTAGAACAGTTATGAACGATTCGTTGAACGTTTGATTCATTTACAGCCCTATATATCAATGGAGACTAGGCTTGTTGATCAGCGGGTCTCCTATATTGGTCCATACATGCGAAATGCAATTTAATTTTTTTAATCCTACATCGTTTATTTATAAATTTGACATCGAATTAAAAGGTATTTAAATAAAAAAATGAGATGTTTAATTTTAAAATTTCTAGGGATTAAAAATTATTTTAAAAAGAAAATGAACCAAAGTTTAATTTACCTAATTTTAAAATTCATTAGGACTTAAAGAAATATATAACTATAAAATGAGGAACAATTTAATTTACTTAATTGTAAAATTAGAAGTAACCTAAGAAATTTATTGTAACTTAATTTTATGCAATGTTTAAAACCCTTACTTTTTCCTCTTTTAAATGTAAATATATATAAAAAAATCAATAATATTTTGGTGTATGGACTTATATTTTGTTATTATTTTGATATTTAAAGAATATGTTAATTTAATTAAACTCATAAATTTTCATTTCGTGATGTATGTTACCTACATTTTATTTTTCTTTTACAAAAAAAAGTCACGCGTCACTTTAAGAACATGTCATAAATAGTGTCATGTGAAATATGATAAATTTCAAGAATTCAAAAAGAATTGTTTAAAAATTCAAAAAAAAAATCTCATTTTTAAAAAATATTTTTTATTTTTTTTTATTTTTAAAATTTAATATATATTATTATGTATCACATATTATTTTAGATTACACCCTATAAAATATTTTAAAGTATTGTGCATTAATTCTAATCCTTTAATAACGTAGACACACCATGTAGACGGTTTAAATCTGAGTAATCTAGACATAACATTATTCATTCCATATGATGGTTTCATATTTTACATGAATATTGAATATTGAATATTGAATATTGACGGATGATAATTCTAAGCTTAAATAGGTATTTTAAGTAGTGCACGTGGCCCTTTCTAAAATATTTTAATATAATAGCATATGAGGTCCTTCTAAATTTAAATACTAGTCAAAGAAAAACTTTGTCCCTCCTAATTTTTAAAAGTAAAGGCTTGTCTTTCTCAATGTTTGATACTGGCTCTGTCCATGTACGTAGATGATTTTGGGTGATTACACCATGCAAATGAATTTCTTACCGTAATCACTGAATTGAAACTGCTATGGGATAACAAAATGTTCTACAAACTGCAATGCCAAATTCTTAGTATGAATGGAGATTTTTAGGCAAATGTTGGCCTAAGCTCAAACACTATGTCTTTACTAAATACTAATTGTAATTCATATTATATACCATAGATGGTCACTCACTATCATTGGTGTTAAAGTTCTTCAACATGTTTAGAATGAAGGGAAGAACCTACTGAGATTTGCAGGCAGGGCATAAAAGATTTCGGTCCTTGTATCGGTATTGAAGTTCCTGAACTTCTCCCACCATTGGCTGCCGCTGTCTCGTCCAACCGGAGTGTCCCAGTAACTAAGTGTGCAGTCCAAGAAGAAAGCCACAATGACGGCCACCGTTGCTGGTGATGAAAACATTACTTGCATCACATTGTCGAACTGTAAACATTAACGAAAGCATGTTAATCAAAACAAATAATGATTGAGACTGTTGGGGTAAGCATGCGAATCGGATCGACTCACCCATGTATGAGTGTGAACCGGACCATGACCGGAAACTAGTAGATAGTCATTGAAATACCGAGGTATTGAGAGGCCCAAGAAGAGAGAAAATCCCAGTAGGAACTTGGTTCGAAAGCTATTTAGATTGCAAAACTGAAGAAGACCAAGTCCGGCTGAAGCTGTGCTCAATCATGGTGTTTCGAAAACCGAGTCAGCTCACATTATTGTTGGTTAAAGAGTTTATAAAGAAGATACGTACCAACATATGCATACAGGATGCAGTACAGAGCAGCAACAATTGGCAATGGTACTGAAGCCAAAACTGCCCCGAATTTCCCTGTCCATAAGCATCACACCATGACAAAATCAGATAAATCTCCATGTAATAATAACCCCAAAACACTCATAAATCTTGTTTTGAGTTATTGTTCAAAGATTATGAAAATTGGACATTGTTAAACAGAATGACAATAGATTTGGCAGTACTATAAATGTTAGAAAAACCGGGATTGCCGTACCGAATACAGAAAAGAAAAGCATGATTGCCGTACCGAATACAGAAAAGAAAAGCATGAATAATGCCGATAGCTGAACGACTCTCCGACTTCCGACTCTTGTTAATCCCAAAAGGCCTGTGTTTTCACTAAATTGCAGCAAAGTAAAATTAGATGATAGACATCACCATCAAATCATTCTTTAACAAATGTAATTAGTAATGAATTTCGAAAGTAAATGTTAGTTACACTGAAGCAGTGGAGCCAGTTCCTGTACCAAATAAACCATTGAGCAAAAGGCCTACTCCCTGGAGTACATAAAAATTCAAGAGCTGATTAGAATCTGGAATTAGGGAAATGTAGATTACACAATCCTAGGAAATGCAGAAGAAGAGATAAAGATCATCTTATATGTACCAGCCAACCAACCCCACGGCTATGCACAGAAGGCGGCATAGGAGTGGCACTCGCATATCTTGATGCCGCAATAAATGTACCACTAGACTGTCAAAGGAACGGAACCAAAGATAAAGGTTGTACTCGAATTAAGTAATTTCATTGCAGCACTTATTGTCTAGCTGATTTCTTATGCATTTGCAGAATCCAAGTACTTCTTCACATGATAAACATATGAAGACTCACATCCAGAAGTCATACCTCAATGATAGAAACAAAGGAGGCAGCTATGGCGGCAACAGCATGACCAGCATTGAAACTCGGTCTTCCCCATTGAAATGGATATGGAATCCTTATCCTGTAAGCAATAAACCATAACATATAAATTAGCTGGTGTATATGACAGGGGGATGAGCAATATCTTGGCAGAATCACACAACTAAATAGAACAGAACTCAATAAAAAAGAGAGCATGATAATGTTGTGCAAGCCAATACAAGTCAACTTTATTGATACATAGGAGCTTACCAAGATGCAGCACCGATTAGCCCGGATTGATCAGTACGGCAACTGAACTGAGTTTTTGGAGCCCTATTATCATAAACACCAGTTGCTGTCAAAATAAACCCACATAATTACAATGGAGAAAAGGATTGCAAAGCGATCAAGCATCGCTCTCTTGGATTTGACTAACTGGGAAGCATACTGCAAAGGCATTAATCATAAACCACAGCAATTAATAACTCAAGACACAAGAGAAGATTAAATATAATAGACCATCACATAAGTTGCACAGAAACTTGAAACCCCTGTTTAATATAACCATTCTTTCGTTTTCCTTCGTTTTTGACAATCAATAGAACCAGAGTTATCAAGCTAACGTAATGCACAAGTTTCTTCAAACATGCTTGTAGCAATGGCAAGAAACAAAAATCATCCATAGTGGGTGAAGATTTAAGAACAAGGGGTAACCTGAGATAAAAAAATCAATGCTATCAATGCGGGAGTCCAACTTCGACGCATCTGGCCAACTACAGCAACAATAGAAGAAATATGACAAAAACACATAAACAATTATTACAAAAGAGCAATGCCAGAATGCTTACATGAGGGAAACCATTTGCATAGAGCCCAAGTCCTGTGAGAATCACAAGAGGAACAGCTACAAGTGGGCTTAAAAACCTGCATTAACATCACCACACATATTAAACAAACAAAAAAGGCAAATCAATCGATTTAACAAAATCCCAAATCCCAAATCTTAGTTAGGCACTTAGGCTTGTTCGCAACATAACCCACCTTGCGAAAACTCTCCAAAAGCCGAAGAAACCGATAACCATGGTAAACAAAGATGCAACAATGAGTGATCCTTGCGCATCTCTCATGGATGCTTTGAATCTCTGGAAAAAAAAAACAAGTCGTATGCCATTGGCATTAAAAACCAACGGAGAGTTTGAAATTTGAAATAACAAACCTCGCGAGAATCAATGAGGACGCTGCTTTCACTTCTCGATAAAGCAATGGAAATTGTGGGGATAATGAAAGCATTAGAGCCGCCGATAACCACCGGCAACCGGGTTCCAAGGAATGTTTGCATCAGCGTGTTTAAGCCAGAAACAAAGAGAAGAGTGTTTACAACCTCAGCTTTCTCCGCCTGTTTTTTTGGAGAAACGAAGCAAAAAACGCTTAGCTCCGAGAAATTGTATACATAAACAAATTAAAAATTGCTCTGAATTAAAAGATAAAACCCCTGTTTTCTTACATTGCCTCCGCCCATTAAAGGGACAATCGTAGATGATATTATCACAGTAGTCCCAAGCATAACCAAGTAATGCTGAAACCCATGAAGCACTGCTTCAGCTGCATTTAAACCAGAAATGTTACTTGAAACCAAAGAAAACTATGATTTCGGTAACAAAATCAAAAGAAGAAAAGAAAACAAAAAAGGAGAGATGGGTGTTTGATTATACGCCAGGGAGGTGAAGTGGAGATGCAGAAATCAACTCCGGGGAGCTGGTATTTGACGGGGAAAGGCTGGGGATCATCGGATTTTGCACCACCACCACCACCGGCAGCCATTGTTGTTTTCTTCTTCGGGTTGCTTCCTTTTGGTTTTGGTGGAGGGTGAAGTTTCGTTACGATTTACGAATACAAGTACTGAACACTGCCTGCCGCTGTTGCCTCACGTTCTACAGTTTTGGAAAATGGAAAATGCCCACAACGGAAGCATCCTTTCGTTCTTTTATCTTCCATTCTTGTCCTTTCTGTAATTTACTTAATACATCTTTATACAATTATAAAAAGACTATAAAGATTATTATGATATTAATTTTAACTTAATTTTTCATTCATAATATTAAAATTAAAATCTTTAATTTTATTTAAAAACCTAACTCATCGTCCGAATAAAACAATTGATAATTATAAATTTATAAATACAAAACTGATGTAATATAATATGTATACATTCTATAGGAAAAATAAATAAATCGTTAACTTGAGGTTTTAAAGTAGGTGAACAAGAGTTGATAATGAAAACAAAGTGAATAATAGAGCTAAACCGTGCAGAAAAAATGGCTACCGTATTCTATTATACAGTGAGATAGGCGTATTTTTTTATAGGTAATATGAGTTTGAGTACTTTATATATGCGGCGTGTACATTATTAAAAAGTTTTAAAAAATTAAATAAATATTATCTGATAATTACATCAGCATATTTTTAAAAAATATTACAATTGCTACTTTTTAAAAAATATATATTACTTGGATTTAATATGATGAAGATGGATTTGCATCGAGACGAGAGTTTTTCTCTCATGTTCTATTTAGACAAACTTCGTTATAAAAATTAGTGTGTTCGTTTGAACCATATTCGTTGAGATGACAATGAAGCGACGGATGCCTTAATTAAGTCTTCCGGCTCGGATAATTTTGCGTTGTTCACTTCCTGGCACCCCTTGGAATCGTGACTTTGCTGCAGGAGGACCTGGTTGGGTAGACGTGGGATGTTCACTTCCTGGCACCCCTTGGAATCGAGACTTTGCTGCAGTCTTTTTCGATCTTTTAAATTTAGAAATTTTTTTTTAATGAGACGTGTGAAAATAATCTTATATTTTCATCTATTTTTATATATCATGCTTAAATTAGATATAAGCTCTTAAATGAGAGGTAATTTATACTTCAAAAAGAATTTAATTAACATTAAAAAATTTAAAAGTTTATTTAGACACCCAAAATTTTTAAGTAGACCCCTCAATTTTTGTTATTAAAACCCGCCTTTGGTATCAATTAACATTAAATATCACATTCAATCTTGAGCAATTCTAACAATTTATTTTTATGAAAAAAAATAGCAAATACCCTTTACCTAGGAGTATACATTTGATCGAGTCAGTTGAGCTAAAAAATTTAGAGTTAGTCGAGAACATTATTTGAAATTTTTTGAGTCGAGTTTCTGTTTAAATTTAATTGTAATCGTTTATAATGTTATAGTGCTGATTAGTTTCAATCTAAACGGCTTCTATAACCCTATACAACATATATAGGAATTTTTACTCAAATATAGCTTTAGGATTTTTTTTTCAAAAATATGGCCCTTCTCGTTTTAATTTCTGAAATATTGTATTTGCTACAATACCCTCAGTTAAATCCGACTATGGATAGTACTTTTCCCAAAAAGCCCCCAAAATTGCCCAAAGGCGGAGCCTCTTAAACCCACCTTTAGGGGCATTTATGTAATTTATAGCCTAAAGTCGGAGTCTCCTAAACCAGCTTTTAAGGTACTGTAGCAAATGCACTAATTCGAAAAAAAAATGGGAAGGACCATACTTTGAGAAAAATAAACCCTAAAAAAATATTTATGAATTTTCTCTTTATATTTTTTCATGTGATATATATATAAGGAAGAATTGAGGGACTCAATTTGAATTTGAAAACTTATCCACTAACTATTAAAAATTTGAGTTATTCGAATTTCTATTTTATAACTCGATTTTTATTTAATTTTTTTTAAATCAAGTCAAATCAATACAATTAATTTTTTTTCATAAAATCTAATCAAATAATTCAATTTTATCCAATCGAGTCTTGTCCACTCCACTGATTTCCGCATAGGCCTCAATTTTTGAATCCACACGGGCTTTCTTTGGTCATTATCGACTCCCCAAACCACACGACAGAGGAAAGCATTTTGGTGCAATTCTATGTCATGCCATTATCTCTGGGTGAGGGTAATCCATTTCTCGATCGACTTTTATAATTATATTTTAAATAAAGTATACACAATATAATGGGCTTGGCTAAGCTTTGAGTTAATTTAAATTTATATTTAAAATATGTTTAAGATAAAATAGTGTATATTAAATTCGGTTAAGTCAATTAATTTAGTTATAGATTTCATTAACTCATAATAGATAGACTTAAATCATATTAATTTAACTTTAAACCGATTTAACCAAAATAGTTGATTTAACTGTAACCAGTAGTTAATAATTTCTCGAGAAAGTAGTTAAAACTCTCGGTTAACACGTTATCTTCTCCTTTAAATTGTAAGTTCGAAACCTATTGAAAACAAAATCCCTTCCCTTCCAAGTAGAAATTGCTCAAAGAAAATTGTAACAAGTAAAACCAAATATATCCGGTTAAATCAATTTACAATTATTTCCACTCCCTTTAATTGACTCGTCTTTGATTTTGGTCCATTCATTAATTCTAGTTTATTGTTATATTTGAGTTTTGCAATAAATAACAAGTTTTTTTTTGTATGTGCACCTCTTTTTTCCTTATCAAATCAATTTTATATAAATATAACACTAAAACTTTTCATTTATTTATATATGTGAAATTATTTTTATATATTATCATTATTATAATTATTACACATTAGGGTTTTATAATATATATTATAATTAAAATTCATCTTGTCTAATAGCTAAAATAATAATTAAATTTTAATGCAATTACATTATGTATGTCTAGGGGGTGAGCATTCAATTGAGTCGAGTCGAAAAAAATTGAGTAAGTCGAGGTGACAAGTCCTACTTTGTGATTTAAATTTTATTTAAAATTTTTTCGTTTAAGTCCATTTTATGAAATTCGAGTCGTGTTTTCAAGTTTTGTGCAAGTTTAATTTTAATTATTTATAATGTTATAGTATGGACTGATTCAAATTTAAACGACTTTCTCTAATCATATACTATATATATATATTCACACGTGTGAGTAAAAATTGTAACGCATATTTATAATGTTTTTAAAGAAAAAAAATTTAGGACGAAGTATTGCTGAGAGTATAACGGATTCAATGAATTGATGAAAAGAAAGAATTTACAAAAAAAAGTATTTGAATGAGCATTTTGAATAAAATGCAAAATTAAGGGACTGTATTGCAAAAAGAATATTTTTTGTTGAAAATATGAATCGAAGATACATAGATATTATACAGTGATAGTAAAGCATATGATTTAAATTTGGTCAAAATAAACGTAAAACGAAAGAATAATTGAAGAAAATATACAAAGTTGAGGGACTAAATTGCAAAAGGAGAAAATTATTTTCAAATTTTGAATTGAAAACAAATATCTATCCTACAATAGTTTAAACATATGTTGTTTAAATTTGGTCAAAAATAAACTTAAAATAAATGAGGGTTTTAAAAAAATAAAACCATGGATTAAATTGTAAAATGATAAAATTCAAGTTGGCAAGCTCGACTCAAACTCAAAATTTATATGAATTATTTAAGTTGACTCGAGTAACTCAAATTTAAAAAAAATTAATATTTTCAAATCAAATCGAGTTTTACTCTCCGGTATGTGATGCCCAAATACACAATTAATATCATGTATGGCGTAAGGCATGGCCGTTTCAAAATGAATAAATTGTTTTTATAATATCAACTTAAGTAATTGGTCAAACGTTTTTAATTCAATTAAATATGTCTTTTAAGTACTATTAAAGTTTCGTTCGACAGAGCTGTCAGAAAGTTGAGTTGAATAGAGACAACGTTCTAAAAGAAGCTAAAAATGCTAGCTTTTGTAATAGCTGCGTTTGAAGCTAAATTTAAGGGAAAACGAGATACAATAGTATAAAAGTTGAGATGTTAGGTAAAACTTTTCAATAGCTAAAAACAGTCCAAAAACTGCGCTAAATAGAGCTTAAGTATTATTAAATATCAAAACCTAGAATTTTCCTGACCCTACTATATTCTATATATATCAGCTCTTTCATATATTGCCTCTCTGCAGCGTTAAGACTTATTGTTGTTGTTTATTACTAATAATGCTGTTTGTTACACCACTTGACTCATGATTGGGCCCTTCTTTGCATTTAAAATGGTGTTTGTTATTATTATTACTTGCTAATTAAAATCTATTTAATTAAACAAACACTTTATTGATCGTACTTTCTTTATAAGTTATAACTAGCATAAACATGCCATTTATAATTTAGTGGTATTGATATATGAGTAGTTATACAATGCATTGACGTTGGAAAATTTTAGTTTCTACAATTGCTTTAAATTTAGGGTTTGTATACTTAATTTAGGGTTTAAGATTTTTAGGTTTATATATTTAGAATTTAAGGGTTGTTATTAGAATTTAAGGTTTAGATATAGAAATTAGAGTTTATATATTAAAACTTAAATCCCTATCATATTAATCTAAAACATAAACCCTAAATCCAAATTATAAACCATAAATTCTAACCATAACCCCTAAATTCAAAGCCTCAAACAAAATCTATAAATTTTAAACCCAAAACTAAATTCATAAACCATAATTCTAAGACACTCGTAGAAACTAAATTTTTTTACCGTCGGTGCATGAAATATATATTTTTAATATATACATAGATAAATAGATATATTATTAACAAGTGAAATGAAATATTATATACCTTAAGTAAGATTAAAAGTTTGTATTATGACATTATGAGCGAAATTGAAAAAGATTAAGAAGCGGCAATAATAATTCACGTTGCATTCTAGAATATATAATCTGTTGGAAATAATGTACTACCCTTTATAAGGGGAAAATGCGGAGTGGATAGTGATCTTGGCCTTTCCAGATTAAAATAAAGGTATAATGTTAAAAAATACTTTTAATACTTGATTGAATTATTATTTTAATTTTTATTTTTTGAATAAATTTAATACTTAACGTTTTGTCTTTTGGTCAAAATAGCCCTTCCGCAAATAAAAACCGTTAGTCAACTGACGATAAACAACTTGAAATGACTTGGCAGAAAGACACGTCATAAGCAAAAGTATTTTATATTTTATACAATTTTATAAAATTATTTTTTTACTTATGTGTTAGTCTGTAAAGTCAATATATTTACCTATATGACACTGCTATCGAGACGAGTAACGTCTCACGTAGGTTTTCATGTCATTTATCATTGGTTGACTAACAATTTTCATCTGTATAGGGGTCATTTTGACCCAAAATAAAACGTTGAAGGCTAAATTACTTCAAAAAAAGAATATAGGCCAAAATAACATTTTAGTCAAACGTTAAGGGCATTTTTTAATATTATGTCTAAAATAAATGCCTGCTAGTCCTTCAAAAATAATAAAATTTTAAATTAAAATTAAATTACACTTTGTGTTCTAGAAAATTATAATTCAAACCTCTTTCAAAAATTTTCTAGATTCATCCTGCTACTCTAAAGTCTAAATTAAATATATATTAAATGACTGATCATGTACTTATCTAAATAGTAGCATCAGTTTTGCAAGAAAAGTGCATTATTTTAGTTGTTTTTTCTCTTTATTTCTAAAAAAAGCAACTTAATTATTTGGAAACATAGACTACAATAGAGCATATTCGTGGTAGGAGCATATCTGGGGCGGGGAAGCTCTAGAAGAAACTAATTAACTTGTATACAAATTAATCTATGGTCTCATGTTCAAGACATTGAAAATGCAGATTATGCAATAATTTGTAGCAGAGTCTGAATCGAGATAAAGAAAGCAAAGTATAATTAATCGTAAAAAAGAAGGGTAAAAGTTCCAATTAATTGAAAATCAGGGGTCTACATAAAATTTTGTTATATGTATATTTTAAAATAATTGAAAGAGCACAGCCCCCAAGCCCTTATATACTGTTCCTAACAACAATGTTAAATACTTAACGTAAGAGTTTTGTCATCTTTTTCGTCGTATACAACTAGAGAAAATTATTCTATACTTAATCTCTTAAACCAGATAAACAATAAACATTAATGATTCACACACACAAAACATCAAAATTAACTTTTTTTTTTGAAAAATTAAAATCCACTAATTTTATTAAACGATGATATATTTAAAATTATAATGAAAGTTCACAATTTAGTAAACAAAACACCTAAATCTAAATATAATCTTAGTAAATAAAACTAGCGTCTTGAGATCAAAAGAAGACTATATAAGGAAAAGATTAGAACCTAACTCAAAGACTCGAAATAAAAGAAGGATACAAGCATGACCAAAATCGACGATGATAGGTAAAACCATCAACAAACAACATAAAAATGTATATTACAATGAAGGTACTTTGACAATAAGGTCGTTACCACAACTCAATCACGTACAAGGAACGGTAGATGTAATCGCGTATCTAAATCCAGTTCGAGAGTCCGAGACAGGGAGATCAACAACATAATGAAAAGGAGAGCCATCATGATCAGTCGTGGCGTTGTCAGATCCAACCCTACTATAAAAACAAAAAAAGCGTGTCAAAAGACAAAGAAAAACATACCAAAAGGTTGAGTAAAATCGTGCCCCAAGAGCAAAAATTTATTGAAAACTAAAAACAAAATAAACGAAACAATAAATCCCGGCGATCGACGATCAATATTAAAATTAATGTCGCCGCTAGTGTTTAAAGGAAAAGAGGAACAAGAGTGAGCGGCTCTATAATCGAGAAAAAAAGTTAGCGAGCTAAGATTTTTTCTTGTATAACATCAAAATTAATTAAAAACATTAACATTTGTGGTGTTATATGTATATATTTTTTTCCTTTCTAATTAAAGCAAATCCGGCCTTGAAAGTAAAGATGTCAGGCAAATGCAGATACGTACACACTAATATTAAGAACACAAACAATGACTGATTTTTTTTTTTGACAATCAACAATGACTGAAATTGCCAAGATGGTAACGAGACCGGATACATTCGACTTTATAATTAGCCGACAAAGAACAAAGGTGAAGGCTGCCTCAAAGGAATGCAATATCACATTTTAGTGCGTTCATACACACTACCCACCTTTTCTTCCTTGACGCTATTGTTTTCGTTGTAACATATGATGGCAATGGACCCAAGGGTTGATGGGAGCTATCGTTTCTTGAAATTTTAAAATTTTTAAATATTAAAAAAAATTAAGTCTTTTTTATTAAAAATTTGTTGTCGTCTCCTAAAATTTTATAGGTTTCACAAAACATAAATTCACGTGTTTTGATAGCACACAATTCTTTTACATTCAAGTAACTTGAATCTTTACTAAATATTAATGAGTATAATTGTCCATTTGGGTTGAAATTAAACCGTTCAAAAGTTTGAGGTTTAATTTAGAATGACAATCATAGTTTGAGGGTGAAATTGAAATATTCACAAGTTTGAGAGTTAATTTAGATCGAGAGTCATGGTTTAAGGATGAAACTAGAACGTAAAAAAGTTTTGGAGCCAATTTAAAATGAGGATCATAGTTTAGAGACACGTGGTGCAATTAACACTTAGTTATATTAAAAATATATAACTGTTTTTTATATAACTATCAATATCAAATTCATTACCCGACTTATCAGAATCAAGTACTATAGAAGTTCATTATGGACAATCTTCACAATTAAATTTGTTTAACCACCTTATTTAAAGGATTCAATATCACATCTCACCAGAATAAAAATATATATAACTTTACCATAAAACAAAAATAAAACTATATTTTGACTTTTTAAAATTTTATTATTTAGCTCCTACATCTTCTGATTTTACGTTTGAGTACATCAGCAATGACATGTATGTTATTGATCACCTTTTTAAATATTTTCGAATTAAAAAATACTAAATAAATCACAAGATAAATAAAGTTAAGGGTAAACTACATTAATGGTCCCCAACTATGACATAATTCTTTGTTGAGTCCCTTGACTAACCGCGACTAATAAATCGGTCTAATTTCGTTAAAATAAACGGCTAATGATGTGGCAGTTAATAAAACCTGTATTATAACAAATTTAACCCTTAACCTTTATATTTTATTTTAAATTGGTCCTAAATTTAAAATGTTAGCTCTCAACATTTAAATATTATAATATTTTAGTCTCTTAAATCTTAAACTTCATCTTCTTCCCTTCTAAAAACAAAAGATACGCATCTCCTATTGTGGGTAGCTCATCGTAAATGGCTACTGTAAACATCAATGGAGGTTTTGATTCTCCAACTGTTTTTCACACCTCATACAAATGGGGTTATAGATGACTACCGTTAACATAAATGGAGGTTTGTTTTTTTAGAAGAGGAAGAAGATGAAGTTTAAGATTTAAGCGACTAAAATGTTGTAATATTTAAATATTGATATGTGAAATTTTAAATTTAAGACCAAATTAAAATAAAATGTAAAAGTTGAGGGTTAAATATATTATTATACAAATTTTATTAAATTGCCACACCATCAACCGTTTACTTTCTAATAGAATTAGACCGTAACGATTAGTCGAGAGACTTATTTATAACTTCTCATAGTAAGAGGATCCAACAAAGAATTAAGTCATAATTGAGGACTATTTATGTAGTTTACCCTAAAATTAATTTGGAAAACCTCAAACGCATACTTTAGTGCGAATATAGATTTTATAGGGATTAAAATTATTTGGGGTAGGCAACTTTTCTTTCTTAATTTTGCATCATGATAGGTAACATTACTGAACATCGTAATATAAAAATACATTGGTCAAATCATAAAAAAAGTTTGTAATATCCTCATAATAATTATATACACAACTAATGAAAGATAAATTATTTTGTTGTCTTTATGACACGTTTTTTTATGGCACATATTTGCTTTACGGCACATTGTTTTATTATGGTTATTTTGCAGGTTTTCGGTGTTTGTACGGTGACCCTCACATCGTTTGTTTCCGATTCGTTTTTGTGGTCATGTAGAGTTTGATCTCTTTTTGGGTTGTTTGCCGATATAATTTAAAATGAATTGTTATTCTTGAAAATATGCGTCAAGATAACTGTTGTTAATTTTGGAAATTTTATCTAGATCGTGTTTTGGTAATCCCTAAGGATTCTTCTTACAGTAGACCGCATAAATTTTTTTTGTGTAAAAAAAAATATCTGATCTGACTAGTGCAACGCTTATATTTTACTTTTAGATTTTATCGTTTATCGTTTTATTGTTTTTTTATGTTTTAAAATTTTCTAAATTATGTTATGATTTTATTTTATGTTTATCAATAAAATTGTCGGATTAATGTGTTTAAAAATTTATTTTATTTTTAGTGGAAATTTTAAATTATTTAAGTGAGTTAATAAATAAAATATATTACGTAAGCAAAGTTAATAAAAAATCAATTTGACTTTTAAAAGTTTTAATTCAATAATATGCCTGATACTTTTTATATTTATTATATTTTTTGAAAAAACTAAAAAATATCATATATATCTTTTTATTAATATACCAGTTGCCTATTTTTATATTTGTTTAATGAGCTTTAGTAGAGTATTTAATATTTTTTTATACTCCGAAGAAACAAATCAAACTGATCCTCATCCCAAAAGTCACCCAAATTTAGAACTTTTCAAAATTGTGAGGCAATACTAATTTAAAATTTATTAAATTAATTGGCCTCAAATTTCAATAATAATTAAATGTGCAATTTTTAATGATAATAAACATTAGGGTAAACTACATAAATGACCATCATACTATGAGCTTGGTTTCGATTTGACCACCTTACATTTTTCGAATCAAGTAGACCACCAAACTATTAAAATGGACTCAATGTGACCATCTGCCGTTAGAACCTAACAGAGAGAGTGACGTGACAGTTAGTAAAAATTTGTATAATTACACATTTATTCCTCGTTACTTATACATTCTATCAATTTGGTCATAATTTAAATTTAATAAAATAAATTAAATATTAAATTAGGTGATGACACGTGTCAATAAAAGTAAATATTAAAGTTAGTGATTTATAACACAAACTTGTGATTGGTGTAGTGGCTAAACCACTCCCTTTACCTAGGTTCAAGTCTCACCCAACGTAAGGGTTGGTGATATCCTTTTTCTCCTCTAATAGGTGTTAATACGTGTTACCGCCTAATTGAATATTTAGTTTAATTTATTAAATTAAAATTAAGATCAAATCGATATGATGTATAAGTAACGAGGACCAAAGGTATAATTATACAAAATTTTACTAGCTGCCACATCACTCTCTCCATTAGGTTCTAACAACAGCTGGTCACACTGAGTCAATTTTAATAGTATGATGGTCTAATTGCTTCGAAAAAATATGATAGTTAAATCAAAACCAAAATTATAGTATGGTGGTCATTTATATAGTTTACCCTAAATATTATAATCATGTTTTCATTTTTTTCTTCATATTGTTATTGATTCTTTAAATAAAATAAAATAAAATATCTGAAGATTTAACACGATATTAATAACAATTTGTACAAATAACTTGCCAGTTGCCACTTTGGGGGCTAAAATGTAACTTACAAATGTTTCATTTTATTAAATAAAACCCAGTCTCTTAATTTTCATGAAGTAAACTTTTATAAAACTAAACAAATTAATACACGAGCAAAGAGGTCAGTGTAACCCAACATCTCATCAAAAGTAGTATGAAAGAATTGATTCGATCAAAATCAACTCGAGTTTAAACTAGATATAAATTTAACCAGTTTCTAATTTAATATTGACATGAATTTGAGTTGGGCCCGATAATTTTAGATTTGAACCCGACTTGCACTCGACCTGAGAATAAACTAAATCCGAATTGAACTAAATAATGTGATAACCAAATCCGACCAACACTTGACATAATATGAATCAAACTTGACATTAACCCAAACATGTTCTAACTCGACTTGTTAATTGACCAGACTTGTAATTAACCCAAACTGACATTAACTTGACCTATAATTAATTGACTTGAAACAATTGACTAACTGACTCAATGTATTTTATGTTTAATTTTTACTAAGTATTTGTTTTAATGAAAAATCCAACATTTTTCGCTTCACTATTACAACAATATATTGATTGTTAATTTTTTTTAAATTTTATTTCTTTATAATTATTTCAAGAATCATACCACATTAATTATCATTTATATTACTTTTCCACTTGATGTGACAATTGTTTTTTTTCATGAAAATATAACTCTATAAATTTCCTATGTTCTAAAATGGTTGAATTACTTAAATGTATACTTAAGACTGGAGAGAGTTGTGATTATTTTAAAGAAACAAATAAAGTTTTAATGCATACTTGTGAGATTTAAAACTTGACTTGATCTTAACATACTCAAAATTTGATGTAACCTGACATGAACTTGATCTGAAATCAACATAACCTGATATGAACTTGACCTGATACTTAAAATAACTTGACCCGATATCCATTCGAACTCGAATTAATCTAATAATTAACAGACCCAGACTCAAACATGATATTGATCTGACCATAAATTTACCTGATCTAAATTAAAATTGAATCTATATTAAGATTAACCCGACGTTGACCCATACCGGAGTAGACCCAAACCCGCAAGAAAAATCTAAGTTTTTTTTTGAAACAAATGAAAGGACTTCACTAAAAAAAGGATGCATACAAAATCATCGAGATTGATACATGAGAGAAAGACGGCCAAAAGGCCAAAATGAACAATGACAAAACAAGGGCAAAATAAACCCTACACAGAGAGTGTGAAGACAACCGAGAAAGGAAAAAAGAACAAACGACCATCACAAACCAAAAAGTCAACACCAACATATTCAAGGACATGAAAGTCAGATCCAGGAGAGCTCATTGCTCAAAGATAACTGCTTGAACTCTAAAGTTTCCAGTCCGCATCACCAGGGGACAACCAAACGAAACCACAAGAGTAGCCATAAGTTGAGATAGCTAGGCTGAAAAACATGGCATACACAACCATTGAGCTAACACAAAGGGGCAACACTACACGCCAAATCGAATCTTGACACGAAAAACCGCAATAAAGCATATCAAGCTTTGGGAAATCTAACAAACAAATGACCTCCAGAAGATGAACGAGGGCTTCAGGAGAAGACTTTCGACCACCATAGCCGAAGGGGGAAGAGCCGACCCGGGGTGACTCTGGCGAGGGGACATCGTCGACGTTCCATACCCCTCAACACTCCCTATGTTTGAAGACAACGTCCTTCCTCCCGATCTGCCTCCAAAATTTCACGGAGAGCACCATGAACTGTCGGGAAAACAAGTCTCTGTCGACCGGCCATCGAGAACTGCTGGCAACAACCAAGGAAGGGAAAGAACAATAGTTCATCTCTAAACACAAAAAGTTAGAACGAAAATAAAGAAATGGTGACCGACCATAACTTGGGGATGCCGGTGTCATTTTACCGACGACTTCTCGAAAAACAAAAAAAGAATAACACCATAGTCTATCTGCAGCGTAAGAAAAAGAAAAAAAGAAAAACCCAAGCTAGGGTTTCAAAGATCAGCGACGGCTTGGACGAGTCTAAGAGCCAGTTTAGCATTGCTTTTGAAAAGTGCGGTGGAAAAGTACTTTTGAAAAGTGCTTTTCAGAAGTGCTTCTAAATTTTTGAGTTTGATATTTAAGTGTTTACTATTTCTGTTAAAAAGTGCTTTTAAGAAGATAAATGACTATTTTGGACATGATATTATAAGTTATATATAATTGATATCTAATTTTTTTAATGATATAATATATAAATATATTAACTTAAATTATCATCAAATATAAAAATATTTTTATTATAAATACATATTTTTCTAACAATTTTACGTGTTTCATGAAAATATAATAAATTTAACATATTTTATTTAAAAAACTTGACATTAATAAATATATATAATATTTAAACAAAAAATAATTTATTAATTATATAATTATGTGTTCGTAAAAAATTATAAATTTTAAATAAACACAATAATAAACGAAGGTTAAAATAGTAATTTGCTCTCAAAAATATTTTTTTAACTGCAAAAGCTAAAAATTTTAACTTTTGTATTTGGGTTGAAAAACATTTTGCACACGTAATTTTTTCTTTAAAATTAGTTGTTTAGCATTGTTTTTGTATCCAATAATATTTTTGGCCTAAAAGCACTTTTAATAAGTAATACTAAACTGTGCCTAAGTTGAGTTTTATGAAATCTTGCTATTTCATGTTACGCGCATTGGACACGGAATATTTGCTTAATTTCCAAAGCAGAGTAACAAGGAGTATTACATTAAATTATTCATTTCAGTTTTATTTATTTATTGTAAAGTTGTTCTTTTTGGAACGGATTTATTGTAAAGGCATCTCTCCCCATCAAAATTGGCTGTAATTAATCTAGACGAAGATAATTAATATTTATTATCTTAAACTATGACGAAGATAATTAATATAGAAATCTTGACATATAGATGAAGTAAATTAAATTGGTAAGATCAGTGTTATAATGATAATATACAATATTCAATTCGAATTAGTTTGTCAATAAATTAGATATATTAATAGTTAAATTAAAATAATTAAATGAGAAAATTTAAGTTAAAACCCTTAAAAATGAATTTTTTGTGAAAATAATCACGAATTTTGAAAAAAAAACCGTGAAACACATGAAAGGCACAAATTCGGTCTAATGTTGTACGTTGTTCAACTTAAGCGCTTAGAAGGTGACATTGGCTTGTCATTCATGTCTTGTTTCAAATTTTGTTATACTCGAGTGACCAAAACAAAAAAGTTAACAATTGAGCGACTCCTAGAATAATTTTCCCTAAAGTAATTGACACTGTAGATTTTAAATATTTTAATTATTTCTGATCATAGATCCAAGTAATAAAAAAGATCTTAGCGGATATCATTTTGTAATTCCTGCCGAATAGTAAAAAGACAAATCGTTCACAACTTTAAGAAGAGAGAAGAAAGGAATTCAAAATTGTATATATAAATTCCAGTTCGAGATTTTCCAGTATATAACCAAACAAAGCCAATATCTTCTATTTTGCCGAGAAATCACAGAGAAAACAATGAGTTATTACAATCAAGGACAGCCTCCAGTCGGTGTTCCTCCTCCTCAAGGTCAACCCCTGATTCTTTGCTTAATTTCTTCTCTTTTTCTCTATTTTTTGATTTTTGATTTTATTTTATACAGATTTGCCTTTTGCATACACTGTGATTGAATAGATCTGGTAATCTGGTGGATCTGATTGTTCTTTTTTTTGAAATTGATAGGTTATCCACCGGAAGGATATCCGAAGGATGCTTATCCGCCACCGGGATATCCTCCACAACAAGGATATCCTCCGCAGGGATATCCTCCGCCGTATGCCCCTCAATATGCTCAGGGACCGCCGCCTCAGCAACAACAACAGAGTTCTGGTTTCTTAGAAGGCTGGTAAGTCCTCTCTTCCTTGTATAGTAGTTCTACTACAACTGTACGAGTATTTCTGTACCGTATATATGGTTTGTACGCCAGATCTATGAATCTTTCACAATTGCCGATGAAAATGGGATTTGGTACTAGGTTTTCAATCGATCAGACTCAGTTCTTCAAGTTTTTTTGATTAAATCCCCAAAACACCCCTTGGCAAAGTTTTTTTTTTAAAAATCTTAATGGTTTTTTTTTGGTTGCGTGTGCAGTTTGGCTGCTCTGTGCTGCTGTTGCCTGCTGGATGCTTGCTTTTGAAGAACTGAACTTTTCCCAGCCTTAATTGAATCAAATTGTCCTTCCATTTTCGCCTGTATTTTCTTTCCTTTTTCTACTGTCCTTTTATTTTCTTTAATAATTGATTCGGACCTTTGCTTGAATTTCTCCTCCGTTGATGTTAAAACTTTTATGTTTTACATTCGAGTCCCATGATACACATTGTGTAATTATTATACATTGGTTATCGGTTAATTTCGGTTTAAGTCGTATTTTATGCGGGTTTTATCCAAAATTATTTTGATCTAGATTCCAAATGTATTTTAGTAGTCTATTTATTGATTAATGTCACTCGTAATTATATAAATGTATTGATCGAATTTTTATTCAATTTGCCACGGACTCTAATATTCATGTAAAAATAATTTACCTTTTTTTTTGTTTTTCTGGTAGTGTATTAAAGATGCGTTAAACTTAAACGTCCCATTTGAAAAAAAAATTATAGTCAATAATTGATTGACTGAATTACATAGGATGTCAAAATGAAGATATTACTGCACATGTAATTGAGTCTAGACATATTAAATCACTTGAGTAAATTATATGTCCCAAAAATTTATAATCCAATAATTTTGGCATTGGTAATTCTGTGTAATGTGGTTCTCAATTTTTTCGATGCAATTAGGTACCTGATTTTGGTATTCATGTGTAATGTGTTATCCATCTTTTGGGAGTAATTAGCTACCTAATAATTTTTAAATTACACATGTTCAATTATGATCGGGTTGTACTTAAAATTTTAACGCTTTGATAATGGACATATATCTTGTAAACAAGGCGATTTGAATATGTATCTCTTAAAATAAACGTTATTTACTTTTCTATCGGAACACTTGTTGAGTTCATAAATGTGTGCTTTTTATTTATGCAGTGACACCAATTAGATATTTACCCTAATGTTTAGTTTCTTCCATTTGGATAAAAAAGAGCGGAGCAAAAGTTGAAGTAAGACATTTATAAATTCTTAAAAAAAGCTGTTTCCCCTGTGTAGAATATATTAAGTGCAAAAAAGCCTATAAAATATAATATTGGTAATGATTTTTTCGGGTAATATGCATGTCCTTTTTACGATTCATTTTTAGGGTTGCAAGGTTGTCTCTCTTTACAATATTGTTTCCAATGTTTGAATTCGTGTTTTTTCTTTGAGAGTACAATGTGTTTTACTAATACACCAACACTTATTGTTATAAATAATGATTTTTTTAAAATCATACATAAATTTTGATCAAATATTTTAAGTGGCATGTGAACTTTTATTTAATGTACACTTGAAAAGGTATATTTAATTTATTTAAAATTATTATATCGATTGATATTATCGTCGGTACAACATACAAAATGACGTGAGTTTGAATATATTTTACGCTCTATATTTTTCTATTTATAGGCGAGAACATATAATATAAACATTGCACCTAAATTAAAATTTTCATGTATATAAAATATTGTTTTTGACTCAATCGCACGCATTAAAGATCTTATTATTTTAATGTTAATTAAATATTCGTATGTACAACAACTAATTAACTTTTAATCTCTCAACTTGACAATTTTTTTTCAATTTAGTCCATATAAACCACAATCTCGATAATTTTTCTATTTTCAATTATTTTGATGACGATATGCTAGGGATTATGTCACACGACTGACATACCATCAGAATGTCACACCATATGAACAACCAAAATCAAAGTTAAAAACCAATGTGTAAAAATAATTAAGAACCACGTTAAATTTTTTTAAATAAAAATATCAAATTCGGGACTAATTTTTTTTTTATATAAAGAAAAGAAGAATTATTCAAGTGTCACATTAAAAATTTCCCTAATTCTAATTGGAGGAAAATAATACACTTGATAACTTACAAAAATATAATAAATCTCGAAAAGAGCACTAAGATTAAGTGTTATCCAACTGTTTTTTTATCAATAATTTGTTGCTACTTTATAGTAGGACGCAATTATCAAATACTTATTTAATTTGATAATATTACAAAAAAATTAACTTGATTAAATTTATTGAATTATTTTAAATTAAAATTAAATTAATTGATTGAATAAGTATTAAGGACTAAAACTATTATTATATCAAGGCACATTAAATGTTTTTAATGATAAAAGTGTTGTTTGTAATAATTTTTTAATTTAAATGACCAAATTATAACTCTTAATACAAAATAAGTTTTGTTTATAACTAAACTAATAATTGAGTGACCTAAGTTTATTTTACCCACTGAGAAACAGCAACATAGACGGAGAGGGCAAAAGAAAAAGATAGAAACCCTAACAAAAATTTCCGCCAGAAAACCGTAGCATCCCCATTGAATCGCCGTGAAATCTCCTGTAGCATAGCATCGCCATAGTAGAATAATTGCATTTAATTCTTATTTTTCAATTTCCCCTTTTTTCCCAGTCTTTTTAAGAAAAATAACAAGCCTTCACTTCCCGATCTCCGATTCAAGTTTCCAACGAAATTATTATAAGGTAATAATCTGCTTTCCCCCCTTTTTGTCTCATATATTTCTGCAACATCTGGTAATTTGATTTTCTTTTATGTTACTATGTGTATTGTCTTTGTTTGTGTTTGGATTATTTCAAATCTCTATGTAATTTTGATTGATTTTCTTTTTTCTGTATGCTGTTATTCATCTTTAGAATTCCGATGAGTGAAATTGGGTTTCTTTGTGGCTTTATTATTTGAATTAGTATTAAGTTTACGATGATGGTTATTTATTGAAATCATGCATTGTTGATTTGTCAGCACGTTATTCTCTGTTAGGAATTAGCTAAATGTATGCAATTATGACACAAGATTGTTGATAATTGTTTAAATATTAATTTTATGAGAGAATGATGCTTGAATTTGATTTTATCAGCTAATATTAAGCGAAATGGTTTTTGCAGCTTGTTAAACTTGAAGGCTGTGTTTTCCTTTGTATTCCCGTAAATGGGTGCTCCTAAGCAGAAATGGACACCTGAAGAAGAGGCAGCATTAAAGTCTGGAGTCATCAAACATGGAGCCGGAAAATGGCGAACGATATTGAAAGACCCGGAATTTAGTAGTGTCTTGTATCTGCGTTCCAATGTAGACCTTAAGGTTTGTTACTTTGGATTCTCGTATAAAATGATTTGATATATAGCATCCCTTTTAATCCCTGTCTTGGTGAATAATACCTTTAGTCTATGCTTTGCTTGGACTCTTCACTATTCTTGAAGTATTAGTGTCTAAGACTCGTATCCGACACATGGATATATTGATATGATGTTCAAGGATACCCTAATTTCATGGGAAAACTTAGAAAACATAGCCATACCCATCTTAGATAGATATTTATATACAATGCTCACACCGGAGTCTCAGTAACATAGGCTCTGGTTTTGTACTAGCCAATTCTTTTTATTTTTCGGTGTAGGATAAATGGAGAAATATGAGTGTGATGGCCAATGGATGGGGTTCTCGAGACAAAGCTAGATTAGCTGTGAAAAGGACATCTAGCTTTCCTAAACAGGATGAGAGTTCTATGGTGCTCACTGCTGCTCCAAGTGATGAAGAAATCATGGATGTTAAGCCCATCACAGCTCCCAACACTACATTGCAGATTCCTTCGTCTACAAAGAGATCCATTGTCAGGTTAGACAACGTTCTTGATTTTGTTTGTTGTATTTGCATCTTGTATCATTTCACTTCTGACGTTAATTCTCTTAACTGTTGCAGGCTAGATAACCTCATTATGGAAGCGATTACAAGCTTGAAAGAGCCTGGTGGTTCAAATAAGACAAATATTGCTGCATATATAGAGGTCGGTTTAGATGCAGTATTCATGGTTTATAATTCAATTTTATGTTTTCTATTTAATGAAAGTATAGCAGTTGAGGTGTGTGATAAACAGAGAAAAGAGGAGATTATCAGATTTGGAGATATGAGAACTTTAAAATGTCTTTTTCTAGCAATCGCAAAGAAGAGAAGAAAGTGATGTGAGGAAAGACCTGTGTCAAATAAATGTTCCATTATACAGTTTTGAATTTTAAGGCGGTTGAAATGGAATAAGAGAGTTTTCACTTTTGTCAGTTTGCTGTACGCCTTTATTTGTTTAGGCGTTGCTAGTCTTATTTACTTTCAAACATGGAACCCTGCCAATTCTGCATGACACAATAAATTTGGTTACAGTTAACATGTCAAAATAATATTTTCGTCATTTTAATTTGCTTTCTTGCACTTCAAATGATATGATGTTCCATCCGTAGTTTGGTGATGATAGCACTCACTATGTTTAGCTAATATGTTTTCTGTCAGTTGTTTTCCTGTTGGCTTTAGCATTCATATGTTTCCGGAAAATGTGTTCACTTAGAGTTTCCTCGTATAAATAACTTACTGATTTTTTTGGTGAATTTAATCTGCTTTCTTGGATACAATGTCCCACCTCGTATTTTGGTGATGACAGCACCCGCCATGTTTAGCACATATGTTTTCTAGTAGTCCTGTTGGCGTTAGCATTTGTTCGTCTCAGGAAATACGTGTTTACTTTGTTGGCATAATTTACCTTTTTTTTTCTTTCTATTTCTGTAGGAGCAATATTGGGCACCTCCCGACTTTAAGAGGCTCCTGTCAGCAAAGTTAAAGTATTTAACAGCTTGTGGTAGACTGATTAAGGTAATTTACATGCTGCATGGAAACATATTTGATGCTACTTTATTCCTAGTCATGAAGTTTTTTGTCTGATAAATTTGTAGTAGATATATCTTGTTTCATGAAATATATTATTTGCATGTATTTTGTTGCCTGTGGGTGTGTTCTGTTATAATTCTGGAAACAGTTTAGGATTTTGGAGGTGTTGTAAGTTATATATGTGATTAAAGGGTTCTATTTGATCTTAAGTTTAAGGAGCACTATGAGTCTTTGTGTTTATGGCATCATTAAAAATTCCTGGAACCAGTAAAAGTGATTATCGTGAACTAAGGCATTACAGTGAATAAGCTGGTTGTCTGTGTAACGCAGAAATGCTTGTGCTTTTTATTTATTTATTTATTTATTTTTCTGTTGTGTGTTTAAAAATCTAAGCTTAAGGACCACTGTGCATCTGTGTGTCTATGGCATCATTAAAATTTTCTGGAAAATGAAAGTGATTACTGTGAATCGAGAAGGTATTACGATATAGCCTGATTGCGCTCACAAATGCTTCCTGATAGTCCCAGTACTACCCTACCAAGTTTGTGGTAGTTTAACTTTTTACCTGTTTCTAGAATATTGATGTCTGGTTAAATAATGGGTGGTTTTTCCTGATATACGGCTTTGATTCCTTGCAGGTGAAACGCAGGTATAGGATTGCAGCAGCTCTGTCATTTTCAGACAGGAGGAGGAATTATTCCATGCTATTTTCCGAGGCAAGGCAAAGGGTTTCTCCTCGATTTGATAGGGATGATGTAAAAATCCTCACAAAATCTCAGATTGATTTAGAGTTAGCTAGGATGCGGAATATGACACCACAAGAGGCTGCTGCAGCTGCTGCTCGAGCAGTTGCAGAAGCAGAAGCTGCTATAGCAGAAGCTGAAGAAGCAGCAAGAGAGGCAGAGGTTGCTGAAGCTGATGCAGAGGCAGCACAAGCTTTTGCAGAAGCAGCAATGAAAACCATAAAGGGAAGAAACAATCAGAAAGTGGTAAATTGCCATCTATTCAGTATTTATTTTGCACATGAACATACGCAAATATAAAAGCTCTCTGATGGATGGAATGTCATGATGGAATGCGAGAGAAATACACCGTGCACTTGCATTCCACGCCCACACCACTAACGTAGAAATTTTTGCACATGGAACCTGTACACAGCATATACTGGATTGCTCTTTGGTTGTCATTCCCTTTAAACTTTGTTTATTTTTAGTCACTTAGCTTATGACATCGCACACTATTTATTGTTTAATACACAGATGGTTCGATGATTTGACAAAATGAGCAAATAGCAGTCACCCAGTGGTCATCCTTATTTGTAGCAGGCAACCAGTGACCATCCTTATTATTTTCAGTCTTTCAGAGGAGAAAAAATGTGAAGGCCTTTCTGGTTGCGTATGTATAGGGTTCTTCCTTGCCAGCAGGTCCAGTTTGGAATAATAGATTCCATTATTGGTTTCAAATGCAGGGATTCTTGCTTTTTGTTTATTTTTTTTGAGAATATTCTGGGATTGCAGTTGATATTTATTCATTTCGAATACCTCTGCACTCGGGATGCTGGAAAGCATAGAAACTAGAATGTATATAGGGGGATAGGAACTGCTTGTTTCCATCTGAGATTTATTTGTTGTGTAGTTCTGTGTTCCATGCCATTCTCCATAGAAATGAATTCATTTGCTGCAGTTTTTGTGCCAAATCCGTGGCATAATTTGTTCTGGATCTGTGTGCTTAATGTATTTCACTAGGGCTTTCAAGTTTACACTTCTAAATTGTAGACTCTTAGCAAATACCATTTTTGTGTGTATCAAGTGATAATCAAAAGGCCTCATTCATTTGATTTTCTATTTAAATCACATACACCATTTTTGTGCTTCAATCTATACTTCCACAAACAAAGTGGAACAAACCATGAGTAGTCTTATCTTTGAAGCTCGCTACACTTCCAAAATGCCTATGCAACATACCTTACAAGGGAAAACCCCATGGGGGCAAGTCGACACAACAACGGACATGGATGACCCAACTCGGCTATGACTCAGCGGCAATTTCGGTGGAAGCGAGTTTTTCGGTGATTGGTTTTGTCGGTCACCATCAAGCCGACTGTAGTTGCCTTTCTCCTTTAAGAGTTGGATATGGTGATGTTTGCTGTAGAGTTTCCCATCGTGAGCAATGTATTTTGATGGGCTAATGGTGCAACCTCCATGGCTGCACAGCTTCTACCACCGAATATACTCCGAACCCTTAAATCAAAGATAATTACATTTAGATCCATAATTTTTTTAAAAATGCCAACTGAACTAAGATTAAACTAACAATGCTTGTTTCCTTTCAATCATAGACAATGGGTTAATAATATATTAAATCTCTTAAAGTAGAGGGTATGTTAAATTGCTAATTTCTTTTACCTTAGTTTTGGCCTTTTGCGTTGGTTGGGACTATATGAAGCACAAGGGTTGATTCCCAAGGGGCCCTTGTTTGTACCGTCATGCTAATTGCTTGTTTGTATCATCATGCTAATTGCCGGGCCATATCTCAATTCATGACAAATAAACAAGCAATTAGCACGGTTTGTCTGTCATCAGAGCTGTGAATAGAACCGAGCTTTTATTCTTGAGAGATTGCATGTCCAATCACTAAACCTGAAAATGTATTCACGATATCATTTACTCATTTCATAGAAATACAGTGCTCAAATCCTTTAAATGTGGACTCCATGATTGCAGGATTACTAAAAAAATACAGGGCTCTTATTTAAAAGGATAAACTACATAAATGGTTACCGTATTTTTGGGTGCTTTTATTTTAGTCACTAAATTTTTAAAACTTTCATTAAGGTCACCCAACTTTTCTAATTATAACTCCGTTCTCAACGACTAAAAACTTCAAGACAGCTGACAGCCCCTAAATTCATGAAGTCCACGAGTTAACACAAGCTTTTTTTTCATGATTTTTGTTTCAACTCTTCAATCACCAATCTTTCAATCCTAACTTCATTCTTAACACAAATTCAACCTAAAAGAAGTTTCAAACCAACTAAAGAGCTCCTAAATTGAGTTTCACCATTAAAACTCCAAGAACAAGCTCAAGTTTGAAGATGACATAGAGATTTTGAAATGTGAGTTACAAATTTAATTTAAAAGCTTGAATAAATTGAGCACCATTCAAGAAATGGGATAACGACATCGAAACTCAGGCTCCATCAACCGAAATGAAGATTTGCGCAAATACTCGTCCAAGAAGAAGAAGAAGAAGAAGAAGAAGAAGAGAAAATGATATTTTCGTGAAAAACTTTGAAGGTTTTCGTGGACGTTTTGTAAAAATGGAAGGTTTAAGATATAAGAGTGATTTAAAATCAAGAAATCAAAGTGGAATGCAAGAAGTCCATGGAAAAATTTAAAGAGAAAAATAAACAAAAATGGGGTTTTGGGAGCTAGAAACCGTCAAGTTCAAGAGGGGGAAATGTTTTTATTTTTAATTAGCTGTAAATGTATTAAATTATATTATTTTGATAAAAAAAAATGAAATCAAACGGATCATGTTTTCTAACTAAAGATAACGAAAGAGATTAAAATAAAGGCAAAATAAAAGTTAAGTAACTCTAATAAAAGTTTTAAAAGATTGATGACTAAAATAAAAGTACTTTAAAAGTTTAATAACCATTTATGTAGTTTACCCCATTTAAAATTAAAATTCAAAAGTAGAAAAATGACCTTCTGTGTCTTTGAATGAAGAAGATTTGAATGTCGGGGATGTGGGCAATGTTGGGCGAATCCTCTCCTGTGTCTTTCTTACACCGCCTTTTCAGATGTGGGCATCCTTTTATATAAAGCGTTTGCAGTGCCGTGAGGCTCCTTACACCTTGGTAAGGGAGGAACGATGAAGAATCAAGCTTTTAAGGGAGGAGAGATTATCCAGCAGATCAGATGACGACTTTAGACTAGTTCCATAAATCTCCAACGTCTCAAGGTGTTTATGGTTTCGCAGTAGTCCATCGGGTAAATCCATAGGCTCACCGTGTCCGTACAATTGGAGAGATGTAAGATTAGTGGCATTCATCATCAAAGAATTGAGTAAACTAACATTAACTCCACCAGCCACCAACACTCAGCTCTTTCACAGATTGCAGCATTGGCAGCTTAACCAACTTAGGAAAACAACCTCTGATGCTTAATGAACTCAAGAGAGGAAAATGTTTTCCACCATCCATTGTCGTCCATTCCTCCAAACATGGTGCTCCATATATTGTGAGAACCTCGAGTGATGGAAAAGAACTTTCCATATCTCCATAGAAGCCGCTGTCCATACGCTTCAGACCACCCATTCCCTTAACAGTAAGGTCCTTAAGGAAGCGTAATTTCCCTAGAGGTGGAAGTTGATCGCATCTTCCACAGTCTATTAGTTTGATTTCAACAAGGTTTGGTAGAAGTAGATCCATCATCCAATTCGGAAACCTTGCACCTTGGTAATCAGTTATGCACAACTTCTTCAAGTAGAGCTTTAACATTATGACCATGAAGGCGTAAATACCTCAGATGCTTCAAACTTTTAAATGCAGCGTTGCTAAATTTATCACCAACATCCAAAACCTTTAGATGCTTTTGATTCCTGAAGAAATTGGAAGGATTGGAGATGTTACAACGGAAGCGAGAATTGCTATCGAGGATCAACGAACGCAACGGTGGCAACTTGGATAAGTCCATAGTGTTTGTTGATGAACTGCTGTTATGAACAAACAAGTGCCGAGCAGTTTTTGGTATTTTCAACCTCTCATCGGGCTCAATCACACAACATTCGTATCCCTTAATTGATGTTGCAACTTCGTGGATTAAATCATGCATTTTACACGTAACAGTTCCCCAAACATCCTCATTGATTTCTTGGAAAAAGGACCTCCGAGTTAATTCAGAGAATATTTCACACCCTATATCATGCAAATCCAATGGTCCTCCCGACGGAATAAATCCATTTGCCATCCATAGTCCTATCAGCTCATCCTTTTTCATGACATAATCTTTGGGAAATATGGAGCAAAATGAAAAGCACTGTCTCATGTATGAAGGAAGATGTTTATAACTTAACCACAACACAGCTAAGATTCTACTTGCCTCATCTTCCAATTTCCATATCTCGCTGTCTCTGACATGTAACCATTCACTCTGGTGACTTTTGGAACTCAATATGCTTCCGATGGCCTTAATAGCTAACGGTACCCCTCCACATCTCCTCACGATCTGCCTCCCAATTGTTTCCAGGTCCGCATTGCCTTCATTCGTTCCCATGCCAAAGGCTCTTCGCTTGAATAAGGACCAAGAATCATCATCCGACAAACATCCCAAGTGATGCCGATGACAAGGAACCGGAGCCATCATAAGAGCAACTTTCTCAAGTCGAGTTGTGACAATAACTGCACTTCCTCTCCCTCCAGACTGTAGCGCTTCTTTCAGTCTATCCCACTTGTCATGGCTTTCGTCCCACACATCATCAAGTACAATCAAAAACCGCTACCCGACAAGCTTCCCAACTAAGTGCTGCTGCAGGGTATCTAGATCTTGGATATCGCAAGACTTTTCTTCAATGCACTCCACAATGGCTTTAGTCAATCTTTTTACATCAAAATCATCCGATACGCACACCCAAATTCTCAAATCAAAGGCCTTTGCAACGTTTTGGTCGTTGTAAACCAATTGAGCAATTGTTGTCTTTCCAAGACCCCCCATGCCACATATGGCATAAACGGAGAGGTCATCATGATCATGGCGACTCGCGTTGCTAAGTATCATACTAACCATCTCTCCCTTCTCATCTGCTCTGCCAAATACTTCAGATTCATTCACGAGGGAGCTGGTTTCCCTGTCATTATTACGTTCAATTACAGCTTCTCCCACACCCGTTTCCAAGTGGAACTTGATTCTCTCCTCAGCAATGGCATCTACTTTCTCTCTTGCAGTCTTAACTCTACGTGCCATATTTAAGCGAAACAAAAGAGGGTTCTGAAGAGAAAAGAAAGTGGATACCTTGCTTCCACGCCCCCCAGCTTCTGATTGGAAATCATCGAGCACATCTTCCAGATCGTAGGCTGCTTGTTCGAGCTTTCTAAGCCAGTTCCTGATAGCTTCACTCTTCCACTGCTTCTGCTCGGCATCATGGAGCACAGCTTGGATGGTCGTTAAAGTACTCTGCAGGCTGTCAAGATCAGTTTTGAGGCTCGCAGCAAGGCGGACCTCCTTCCGGAGCAAGGAGTCCAAGTTGTTCAAGATGGTACTGAAAAGAGCTGAAACAAATGCATCCGCCATGTCTGCTCTCTCCTAAAATTCGAGAATCAGTAAAGGAAAAACTTGAAACAGAAGAAGAAGAAGAAGGATTAAGGAAACAAACGAAGTAGCAATGGATGTAAGTAATGAGGATTAAGAAAGAATGGCTCGTCACATTGGAAGATAAGACTCTGTACCACGAAAGTAAACAAAGGAATGGTATTGGTTCGATAAGGGTCCACACGTCTTCAATATGAAAAAAAACAAGGAAAGTAGAGGCTGAGGAAATATAATAGTTGCACGACATAGATTGACTGCCCACCAAGAAATAATGTGGAAAAAGAAAGAACGTAGAAACAGTGGGAAATAATGCATATGCACCGAAAACCATCTTGCCCGGTCATTTTTTAATTAAAGGGAAAAGTACACGAATGTTACATGAAATATCCATTTAATCGTTAAAGTTCAAATGAAAATACAATAATCTCTCTATTTAAATATAATGATAACTATAATCTTATTACCATTTATCAATTATTTTCTATTTTAATTACAAAATAATGAAAATTTTACTACATTAGAATTATATTAAAAATTATAAAATTAAATTTTAATTAAATTATGTTTGAGTTAAAGTAAAATTAAGGATTGTAAACTTAGATGGAACCATTGGATTTTTTATTTTAAATTTAAATTCTTTGTCCCAACTAAAATACCATCATTTTTACATAACCTTTTGAATTTTGAGCCTAGTTATTTTATTAATATAATAACAATATACTTCAAACCCTTAAATTAAAGATTATTACGAGTGGTTCCGTAAAAAGTAGAATTATGTTAATTTTAAGATATCCAAGTTTAAACAATTTTATTTGTAGGTTGTGTGCGCTTTATCAAAACGTTCAAAAAAAGTATAAGAAGATATTACATTAGTTTATCTCTGATCAAGATAAAAGAAGAATTCAATAATAAGTGATGTCCAAGAAATCACATTTATTATTAATTTTTATATATGTCCATTCGTTTATGTTCGTTTAAATTTATTCACATGTATTGGTTAATGTTCGTTATTCTGTGTTTGTTTACGTTCGTTTATCATTTTAGTGAATGAACATGAATGAACGCGAACAAGCTACATTCCTTAACGAACACAAACAAAAAATTATGTTCGTTTAGTTGTTTGTGTTCGTTCATTTGTTTAGTTAAAATTAAACAAACGAACATAAATATACCATCGTTTGATTCGTCTATGTGCTTATCCATTGCCACTTGCATTGAATTTATTTCCTTAAAGAGATCCAAGGCGTCTCTATAGCGCTTGTCTTCACGTGCATAGCCAGTGATGTGCATGATATTGTATCTTTCATTGGCATATTTATGTACAACTTAGAAGCACACTGTAAACTCCCACATTTAGAATAAGCATCAACCAGTGATCCAACCAACACATTGGCGAACCCTGTTAGGCAGGCAGACACAGCGAAGTCATATATTTAACCACCCTGGACCAAGAAGCAAATATAATACAAGCCGGGAAACAATGGACAAACTTTCTATGACTTCAATTCTTTGATTTTGAATGCTTCACCAGCCGATCAATCACCGTATCGATGTTGGTAGAGTTCTTGCATGAGATCATAAAGCAACAAACCTCTCAATCAGTAATCGATTTCAACCCCCTGCATGGTCCAACACCAAAAAAACATTAATGAAAAATTACATTTGCATTAAGATTTACCGTTGTTTATGACAGGTTTTTGTTGTTTGAGCACTAAGATTTACTTTTTAACATCACACTTACATTTTGCTATTTCAATTTCTCCATAGGCAAGGCTTCTGATTTGTCGATCTTATTTCCCAGAACCAGTAGAGAATCCCACTTAATGAGGGTTTACTTAACAGGTCATGGAGTTCTCTTCTCGAGACAGATAAGTTATCATTTTCGGCAGTATCCACAACATAACTGCATATTGCAGAAAATCCCACTAAGAAGTAGTTGGCCATCAATATGAAGACAACATACCCCTGAACACAAAGAGGGTAATAAAGCATGCATGTTCTACTTGGCAGATATCATATATGCATGCGTCATACACCGATACTTTTCGATATTGTATTCTAAAGGTAAAGGTGTCTGTGTTTAATGGTCTATAAGCTTAAACCCATGAAGTTGAGTCTTTTATGCATTAAATGCTCACATTCGACACATATGGAGTTAAGAACCTCTTATGACTCTCGACACAGTTGTGTGAACCATCTAGATATTCTAATGTCCTCTTTAAGGAAGGGAGGACAAAAACTCAGAATTAAACCGAACACAAACACTCGCAATACTGAGGAGATCTAAAATCTCTCAAACAAAAAATAATTAAAAAAGGAATTTACTTTCAAAACTCTTGAGTTCTCTTAAAGAGTTGATCATAGTGGGGCCTGCAATACAACACCCCTTCAAAAGAGTTGTGATGCCAAGAATGCAACAATATTATTAATGAGGACTTATGTGATATGATTATGGTACTTTGAGAGTACCCCTGCAGTGGTGGGAACGGAAGCAAGCTTTGTGGAAAACCGTGTTATCAGCATTGAGCTTATCGACCAAGTACAGTCTTGCCGATGGACCACACGCATTCCCCTACACGAACAAAGATGACTGACCCCTACGGCCACAAACAGATAGAGACACAAGTGCAAATATGCATACGGAGTAGATAGACAACCAAAACACATTGCATATATGCTAAAATAAGAGCTCACCACTCGAAAAGTTTCCAGCAATTTACCAAGCTGGTGTGCATGCTGCTCTTCATCATTCATCCCATCAAGCATGATGTACTCGATGAATATTTTTTGCTGACTGAAACTTTAAGTCCAAAGTTAGGGCTCTTCAAATGACCCTAGGTGTGATTCTCAAAACCACAACCTAATTATAAGAAAGAAACATTTACAAACTGCTCCTGTTCTTTTGATATGTTTGCAGTGCTGTCATTAGTTTTTCCAAAGGAAAAGCTCTTGCTGAAGGCATTATTTGACAACGGATCCCTTCAACCGGCGCGTGCAATGATACTGCTCGGTTCAAGCCCGGTAGATCACTATGAAGCTTGTTGATAGCATGAATAATCCCAACCTACATGAAATGAGGTGGAATAGCAAAGCTATTAAGTTGGGTGCTTCCTGCAGTCATAAACCATTCTGTTTTTTACCTCTTCAAAACATTAAAAATTCATTTATAAATTACATAACATTGAGAATCAAAGTTGGCCTAAGAAAAATAAGGAAACAAAGATCAACAGTTTGACCAACCGGCCAAATGTATTTGCTATTGATAATCAAAATTTTGAAAGCAAATACATGGGACAAAACGTATAAAATTAAATTTTTTGTTGTATCAATTTTATTAAATTTTATGCCAAATTTCATTTATAAATTAATAAATAATGTTATTTTGAAATTTCGATAAATAGTGATCAATTCGAAACTTTTTTAAATCGAAATTCAATTAAAAATTATTAAAAAATCATATGAATAATTTACTCATAACAGTAAATCAGTAATAATTAAAAGAAATATTTTATGAAAACAGGGAGGAAAAATGAGGTATTTTAAAATACCTCCTATATTTTATGAAAACAGGGAGGAAACTTTATTATCTTCCTTTACAAACATTTTTGTAAGTTAAGTTTCTATGACGGATCTTGATAAAAATAATTTAAGGACTATTGAAAATATTTAAATTTTTTTAGATATTTTTCAAAAGAATAAGTAGATTTAATTAAAAATATTTAAAACTTTAAAATTTTGATTTATGATATTCTATCACTAACAAAAAACTAACTATTGTTTTAGTTAGGGATGTTCATAGTAGGTTAACTGTACCATTTAGTTTAAACGGTTGATTATCTGTCATAGTGGTTATTAAACTGTAACCTAATCATTAAGAAACGATTTACTATTAAATTTTTAAGCGGTTAACCGTTATTTAACATTTCGGTTACAAGTTAACCTGTAACCTGTTACAATATTTTCCCCAAATATTAACTAATTCTTTTGAGAATAATAAAATTATCTCTTCGATAAATATTATATTAAAATTTTTAGTAAATAAAGAATTTCTAATCACAAACGTCATTTTATATCTAAATAATTTTATAATGGTTAACCAATAACCATAATGTTTAACGATTAGTTAACCGAAACCGTTTAAGCTTTAATGGTAAGTTAATTAACCGATAAAATTTAATAATTATACTGATTAACGATTACGGTTTATTTTGTGCACCCCTAACTTCAGTGACAAGATTTCATATTTATAATTTAAATTAATTAGCACTAGATTTAGAGTATAAATCTTGTGCAGAAATTATTTTTTATTAAATAAAGAGATAATTATATTTTTAAGGCTCATGTTAAAATTTAAATTCATACAAAATACGATAAAATAAGCAGCATCTTCGTGCGAAAGTCATTCTTCTAAATAGTTGTATTTTCTTAAATGTCACTTTTAAAATTCAAATGCGGGTCAAATATAAATACATATTCAATAGGAATATATTAATGTTACTATATTTTATTAAAAAAAATAAGAATCTGTATAACATAGTAACTGCCTAGCTACAGTGATAACTGGGGTATTAATAGAATAAAATTAAGTTTAGAATTTTGGATTAAATAATACTAAAAAGGTAAGCAATTATATTTGGTCGGTTAGTCAAATTGTTTATTTTTGTTCTTTTGTATCTTTTAGGTCATAAGTTTTAGACCCACTAAGAACACTCAGCTTTCTTCCTTTTAGATGTAATTAGGATTAAAATTAGGATGTCAAAAAAAATAGTACTAAAAGGTATTCCAATTGTTTATTTACAGGGTTTGATAGCCTTACCTTATGATTACACATCAAGCATTGAGGCAAGCTCTCCATTCCTTAACATCAGAACCTCTCTATTTTTGCTCATTTAACGATCTGTTTTCGATTTCCAGTGCTTGAAAACCCCTCTAAAACCTCTCTACGGTGGAGGAATTATCGTAAATCCGGAGTTCGATAAGGGATCAGAGGGATGGGAAGCATTCGGAGAGGCAAAAATTGAAATTAGAGAACTTGTTGGCAACAAATTCATTGCGGCTCATGCCAGGAACCAGCCAAGTGATGGCATATCTCAGAAGCTTAATTTGCAACACGACACGCTCTACTCTTTCTCTGGTATGTATAATTTTCACATGTTGCTTTTTCTGGCTCGTCGAAAATAATTATGCTTTCGGATTCAAGGGTTAGTTACGATTATGTGTTCGGTACGGATATATTTCAAAGAGTTGTTCGATTTTAGTGTGTAAACTTGACTATTTACCTTGTTGCAGCTTGGATACAAGTGAGTGAAGGAAATGAGTCAGTAGCAGCGGTTTTCAAAACAGCAACAGGGTTCAAACATGCCGGTGCAGTTGTTTCTGAGTCCAAGTGCTGGTCTATGCTTAAAGGTGGCTTCACTTCGGATTCCACCGTCCCGGCCGAGCTATACTTTGAGGTACTGTTTTTGGTCGGGTCTGATGTGCTTGGATCCCTCAATACGTCCACTATTATATTCTCGAGATGTTTGTGCTCGGTTCGGGATTTTATCCCGTCCCTGAATAAGGCACAAGAGTGTCTCTTGGGGGAATTTATTAGTTTAATTTCATAACATTTTTTTATCCATTTAGAGCAAGAACACATCAGTTGAAATTTTGGTTGATTGCATCTCACTACAACCATTTACCCAAGAAGAGTGGACATCACACCAACATCGAAGTATTGAAAAGGTAGATTCTCCCCCCCCCCCCCTATCTTTCTCAAGATTTCACTTGAATCATATGGACTACGCCCATCAATCCTGGCCCGAATCTAAAATTTGATTCGATTAATTTGAATTTGAACATGAATCCAATCCGATTTCACCATAAAAACCAACCGTTCGAATCCGCCCAATCCAACCGAAAAATGGCATGAACTAGTAACTAGAAATGACCCAAAGACTAATATCAAACCTGAATGCAAAAACTGAAAAAGTCCTACTGATAAATCCAAATAACCCAAACCCGAGTTGATCTGCTCCCCACCAACCCGACCCATTGACTGACGTATCTTTGTATGAACTATCATGTGACAAAATTTAATGAACATTTGCAGATTCGTAAATCAAACGTGAGAATCCAAGCCGTTGATAACAAAACAATCCCCTCCCAAACGCTACGATCTCCATTCAACAAAAGAGACCAGGGTTCCCAATCGGCTGTGCCATAAACAAAAACATCCTCACAAACACCGCTTACCAGAACTGGTTCACATCAAGGTTCATGGTCACAACATTCGAAGACGAAATGAAGTGGTACTCCACAGAAGGTTCCCCAGGCCACGAGGACTACTCATTGGCCGACGCATTGCTCGGCTTTGCTAAGAGACATAACATCGCGGTTCGAGGTCACAATGTAGTCTGGAGCGATCCCAAGTACCAACCAGGATGGCTTTACCCCTCTCGCGGACCGACCTATCGAAGGCCGTCATTCGGAGAGTAAAATCAGTGATATCAAGATATAAAGGCCAGCTTATTGCATGGGATGTTGTTAATGAGAACCTGCATTTTTCGTTCTTTGAGAGTAGAGGTTGGGGAATCAAGCTTCGGGAGACATTTATCGGTTGGCGCACGTTCGATCAGTCGGTTCCGTTGTTTTTAAACGAGTACAATACTATAGAGGATAGCAAAGATGGGGCAGCTGCGCCGGCTAAGTACCTGCAGAAACTGAGACAGATTCAAGCTTGGGCGAGGAATACAAGGCTGGGAATTGGGATTGAGTCTCATTTCAATACTCCAAATCTTGCTTACATGAGAGCTGCCATTGATACTCTTGCTGCCACTGGATTGCCCATTTGGCTTACTGAAGTTGATGTTCAAAGTGGCCCTAATCAGGTGATCAAAAGTAGAGGGACTAAAATAATAATTAAATCCCCTTTTAGATATGTTTTATTCCATTTGATTCAATGATTTTCCATGTGTGGGGGCAGGCCAGATATTTGGAACAGATTCTAATGGAAGCACATTCTCACCCTAAAGTAGATGGGATTGTAATATGGGCAGCATGGAGGCCACAGGGGTGTTATAGGATGTGATTGACAGATAACAATTTTAGGAACTTGGCGACCTGGAATGTCGTCGACAACTTGCTCCGGCAATGGCGTTCCGAGGCCCTGTTCGGATCGACCGACTCGGAAGGTTTCTTCGAAGCCTCCCTTTTTCACGGAGACTATACATCACACATCCTTCTTCTTCACCTCACAGCTTTGTGGTGTTCCCAATTATTGCATCCATTCAGTCGCCTATTACTTTTCAAGTTACTGTATGAGAAAAGCGTAGGAATAGCACAAAGTAGATGAACTAATTTCTCAATTTTTATGAAATTTAGGGATGCATTCATAATTATACCTCTGTTTTTAATTTCATCATCAGAATTTAGTCCTCATACTTTATGAAATGTGAGAATTTAATTAAACTGTGTAGCATTGTTCAACTTTATTGTCAAATCATTGACCTTGAAATTAATAATTCAGTAATGCAATAAATGAAAAAATAAAGAGTTCAAGTTTATGTTTTTACTGATAAATAGACTGATTTATGAGGTTCAGTAAAGTACAAATTATCAAATTATTAAAGAAATTAAAGTATAGGAGCTAAATCTCAGTTTTTATGAAGTAGAGGGATGTAGTCGTACTTAGACCCTTTTTAAAGGCTTTTATCTTTCCATATTTTTCCTGCTTTAAATTGCGAGGGAATTCAATCATTTGTAAAGCGAATAATAAAAAGGCAATCCAGTTTTTTATTTAAAATTCTTTCTTCGACGGATCTTCTTATCAGCTCAAAGTTGAAACCCTAATTTTCTTGAAATTTCTTCTCAATCGAAAAAGATGGGATTATGGGAAGCTTTCTTATTTGGCTTCGAAGGTAAGTTTCTCTTCCTTGTTTGGTTACTGAGAAAATAAAACTAAAGAATCAAAGAAAGTTTTTTTTTTTTAATTATTCTGTTCATTTCAAATGTGTCTAACCGAGCTAATGCTTAACTGAAGAAAAGAAGAAGAAGATAGATTCTTTAATACAATTTTCACTTAATTCGTTACTCCTGCTTTCCTGGAAAAGCTTTATTCTTTTCTCTCTTTTTTTTACTTTCTTGAAACCAGAAAAAAAAAATAGTTTCGCTTAACGATCGATATCTTAATACTGAATTTCACATTTTACTTCTAATTTCTTAAATTGATGATTTGGATCAAGTATATAAATGAGAGGAATACGTGTCTTGTGGTTGTTTTTGTTGTTTATTGGATTTTAGAGTGGAATTTATTGTATTTGTTGTTTATTGGATTTTCTTCTCTTTAATTCGTCTTTATATATAAATATTACAGTTAGCAATGTCAATGTGATAATTGCATTTTAAGAAATTTTGTAAATTTCTATAAACATGCTTTTATATGGTTGTGATTGGAGACTAGATGTGGAATTTGAAGTGATTGTTCAAGTTCAATTGGTTGATGATCTAGTTAGGTTTATTATAGACGTAGTAGCCTAGATATCTATAAGGTTTGTTAACCTTAAGTTGAAGTGCTTGGTTTGGTTGCTTTTAAAAGATAGCTAGAATTCAATGTGTTTGCCAGTCGTGATTTACATGTACTGGTCCTTTTGGAGTTACTTATGCAAATAGTGTCCAATTGTAGCGAGTTCCCAGTTTCTTTGGTATTGCGTTGGGAAAGTGTTAGTTGCAGCTGGTGGCAACAGCTAATCTTACAGGGGAGTGAGGTTAATAGGGTTATCTTGCTGAAGTACTTGAGATAATGATGGCTTGTCATATTGGATCATCTAGATGTCAACCCTAGTATCATGTGTTGATGGGGAGAGTGTTGCTTAAGTATAGCTGGTTTTGCGGTAAATTTTTTTCCTCGTTGGCATAATGAACTATGGCAGCATCATTGGCGGCTCTCCGTCCTTGTTTTCTTCTCAAGTCAAAATTAGCAAACTGCCAAAGAACAGTTTATGTCATGTATTAATCTAACAAGAAGGAAACGTAGCTGAGGGTGACAAACGGAAGGCTTTAGTTGTTGCTGGTGGTGCTGGATGGTGGAGAACATTTTTATCTCTTGAGTTCATTAAGCATCAGTGTTTGTCCTAAGTTGGTTAAGCTGCCAGTGCTGCAATCTCTGAGAAAGCTACTTGTTAGGGGAGCTAATGTTAGTTTACTCAATTATTTGATGATGAATGCCACTAATCTTACATCTCTCCAATTGTTCGGATACCACGATGAGCCTATGGATTTACCTGATGGACTACTGCGAAACCATAAACACCTTGAGACGTTGGAGATTTATGGAACTAGTCTAAAGTCGTCATCTGATCTGCTGGATAATCTCTCCTCCCTTAAAAGATTGCTTCTTCAGGAATGCTCACAACTTGAAAGCTTGCCTAGAGGACTACAAAATCTCAGGTGTTTAGAAAGGTTGAGTTTAGAAGGATGTGAAAGCCTTGTATCCGTTGCAGTAAATGGCTTATCCTCCTTGTCTTCACTGATGATTCACCACTGTGGGAAATTAAGGTCATTGCCAGAGAGTATCCAACATCTCTCTTCTCTTCAATCCATGTGGATTGAGAATTGTGAGAGACTAAGTGGTCTCTCAAATGGGATACAACACCTCACCTCGCTTTCAGAATTGAGGATTGGGCATTGTCATAATATGATGTCGTTGCCAGAGAGTATCCAACATCTCTCTTCTCTTCGATACCTGGGTATTGCGTTTTGTGGGAAATTAAGTAGTCTCCCAAATGAGATACAACACCTCACCTCGCTTTCAAACTTGGTGATTGTGGGTTGTCGTAATATGATGTCATTGCCCCAAGGTGTAAGGAGCCTCACGGCACTGCAAACGCTTTATATAAAAGGATGCCCACATCTGAAAAGGCGGTGTAAGAAAGACACAGGAGATGATTGGCCCAAAATTGCCCACATCCCCGACATTCAAATCTTTGATGATGAATGCCACTAATCTTAGATCTCTCCAATTGTACAGACACGGTGAGCCTATAGATTTACCCGATGGACTACTGCGAAACCATAAACACCTTGAGACGTTGGAGATTTATGGAACTAGTCTAAAGTCGTCATCCGATCTGCTGGATAATCTCTCATCCCTTAAAAGCTTGATTATTCATCGTTGCTCACAACTTGAAAGCTTGCCTAGAGGACTACAAAACCTCAGCTGTTTAGAAAGTTTGACTTTATTTGAATGTGAGAGATTAAGGTCATTGCCAGAGAGTATCCAACATCTCTCTTCTCTTCGATACTTGGGGTATTTTTGGTTGTGAGAGATTAAGTAGTCTCACAAATGAGATACAACACCTCACCTCGCTTTCAGACTTGGTGATTGTGGATTGTCGTAATATGATGTCATTGCCCCAAGGTGTAAGGAGCCTCACGGCACTGCAAACGCTTTATATAAAAGGATGCCCATATCTGGAAAAGCGGTGTAAGAAAGACGCCCAACACCCACATCCCCGACATTCAAATCTTCTCCACAAGGTCAGTTTTCTACTTTTTGAATTTTGATTTTAAATAACGGCCCTTTCTTTTTGGGTTAATTACATCCGAGGTCATTGAATTATTAGTATAATGACATCTAACAAGGTTTAGTATAATAATCGTTTTAGTATATTGACAGTTTTAGTCCTCAATATTTATATATTCTACCAATTTAGTCTTAATTCAAAAGAATTAAATAAATTTAACCCTTCATATTTAAAAATATATATATACCAATTTAGTCATTTTATTTTCCAAAATTACTTGTATACCATCGTTAACTCTAGAGTATTTCATTTAAAATCATTAATTAATCTAATACACAAATTTATACATGTAAAGATTTATAATTATTTTTTAATGTTAGATCTATAATATGTATCTATATTAAAATTAAACTCATTTAGATATATTTTTACAGTAATTTTAAATTTTTTGTTCTTATTTACATATTTAGTAACTGCTAAACAATTTGTATTATTATGAAAATCTATAACAAAAAGTATTCATGTTTAAAATATGATACATATGTTGTTTTTACATAATGAAACATGAACAATTGAGCATGCAGGAAGCGATGACAAATAAAATATGTTTTCATTACATTAATATCTAATATAAGATTTACTATATGATTAATTTATGTAATTAATTATAAGATTTACTATAATTAATCAACACAAATTTTAAGTTTTTTATTATTATATTTTATGTACATGTATGATTTGTTAAATTATATGTCATTAATTATTGATGTTATTACATATTTTATAATGTTGTTTATTTTCTATGATGTTCTAATTAATCTAAATAATTTAAAAAAACATTTATTATAAAACTAAATAACATATAAATATAATTTTATAGTTATAATCATATGACATATATTAAATATTTTTAAGATCCATATGCATAATTAATTTTTAATATATTTATAATAATATTTTATATTTTATAATATGAACTACTAGATCCAAATGAAATAATACCAAAAATATTACTCAAAACATAATAATAATAATAATAATAATAATAATAATATACATGTTTAAGATTAATTTAAAATATCAAGTTTTGTATAACTCGTGTTACCAATGGTACTCAAATAAGAATAATGATGAACAATGAATAATAAACAATTTGGGAGAAGAAAATGACTAAATTGATATATATTTTTTAAATATGAAGGGTTAGATTTATTGAATTATGACTAAAATGGTAGAATATTTAAGTTTTGAGAACTGAAACTGTCGTTATATCAAACCTTGTTAGATGTTCGTTTGTATTTTAACGGAGAAGTGACCCAATCGTAACTAAACTTTTAATTGAGTGACCTGATTGTAACTTTTAATAATTGAGTGACTTAATTGTGATTTTACTAATAATTGAGTGACCTTAAACGTAGGTTACCATTCATTTTTTTAGTAATCCTGCAATTATGGAATCCACATTTAAAGGAATTGAGCACTGCATTTCTGTGAATTCAATGGCAGACATATATAGTATCACACTCATTCATCCATATCTGTCGTTAATGAAATGAGGATATATCTGATTTGTGATTACATTTTCAGGCATAGTGATCCGACATGCAGTCTCTCAGAAATTAAAGCACGGTTCTGTTTACAACGCTGATGACAGACTATTCATGCTAAACTTAGGTAAAAAATTAGTAATTTAACATGCAGGAACATCCTTGATTCATACCAAAAAGAAGAAAAAATTGCTTCTGAAGTTCACAAGTTAAGCAAAGAAAACACTCAGAGAACATCAAACCTTTAATCATATACTTTCTTGGCACATGCATTGCCACACTTGAGGATAGTACTCGTTCTCTTTCAATTCCGCCTCTACTTCGACCAGCATACAGGGCTCACACTGCTTGCACTTTGAATGACAGGAAGCCGGAAATGATCCAGGCCTTCTAATTCTAGCAATCGAATATTGATATGAAGCATTCAAAGGAAGTTCATGTTAAGGCATGGGACAATGGTGTTTACAGTAGTAGAGAAAACAATAATAAAAAAACACGAAAAAAACAATGAAATTACGAGATACATGGACCGGAAAAGGTGACGGTGAGCCGGCCAGCTCGCGAGAATGAACCGAGACGAAAAAGATAAGAACCAGAAGCAAGAGTGTGATGGTAATGGTCGTAATGTTCCATATTCCTAGAGAAAGCAAAATTAAAGAAATCAGATCGTCTAGAACATGATGGCAAATATATATATATATATATATATATCAGATCGTCTAGAACATGAGAATCTGGAGTTGTTAAAATTCTTATTTCGTAAGATGAAGAAATGATCCCAACTAAACTGCAACTCTCATCATCAATGAGCTTTGCAGAGTATAAGCCATGTGCTTCCAGTTCCAGATATATTTGAATCAATCTAATTATAAAAGTGATTTTCTCAATCTAATTATTTCTGTTTATAATACTAAAATTCGAATCACTGACCAAACTGTGAAGTTGACTCCTGGAGTTTATCTTGTCGCATGGTATATATCAAGACTCGATTACTTCAAACATAGATACTCTTTGAATTGTTCCTTTGTTTGCATTTTAAATGGTATAATTACTTTTCAGCTTCCTTTCAATTTCGAATTTGAATAAATTAACAATGTAATATTATCATTTTTTATGAGCAATTAAAGACAATAACCATAGTTTTAGTATTTTTTGTCTATTTTACATAAATTTTATTGACATAATGAAAATTGTAGCCCTCGGAATTTATATGTTATGTCAAATAGATCATAATTCTAACAAACTCAACACATAATTTACATAATTTGTAAATGCTAAAAACAAATTTTTATTATGTCAATTAAAATTATATAAAATTAAAAAAATATTAACATCATGATTAATTGTTCTTAATTCTCGCTTTCAGAATTAAATGAACTAAACTTGACATAAACTTGGGTGAGTCAGGGACGTGGCAGGTCTAGGGTCCAACTAAAAACGACAAGTTTCAAAATTTTTCTAAGAACCTAAAATATTATACTTCTTGATAACATTTTAGGTTGTTTTTCATGATTTTTGACAAGTTTTGAAACTTGATTTTTTTTTATAAAAACCCCATCAACCTGAAATGTTATAAAAAGTTGTTTTTTAAGTTTCGAAACTTGTCAAAAATTACGAAAAAACAACCCATAATGTTATCAAAAAATTTAACATTTTAAATTCTTGGACAAATTTTAAAATTTATTGTATTTAAACCGCACCTATTTTTTTAATGAAAAAGAAGTACAAGTCAGGTACTAATGTCGACTGGGCCTGTTATATGAGGGGGGGGGGGGGGCAATAACATCACGATCAACCAGCGACTGGATAGACATAGGAGCAGCGTCAAGAATCGAGAGCTGATAGCGATGTGTCGAGGCGAGCTTTGAGATACTGTCGGCCACCATATTACATTCACGTGGGGTCCAAAAGAACTCAGTGAACCAAGCACGACCACGAAGCGAAGAAATGGCCCGAACAAGAGGCAAATGACTATGGGAGGCAGAGTTATCAAGAATAAGCATGATAGCTTGTGTTGGGATGGATATTCCTCAACCAAATTGCTTGCCAAGTGGTGGAGAAGATGTATTTTAGGTATTAAAAGTAGAAGCAAAAAGATAGAAAAATATTGACAAGGATTTTGAGTGGTTCGGCTTTCTAACCAAAGCCTACATCCACTGTCTTAGCTTCCTACTAAGGATTTCACCAATTCACTAAGAATTCTTCCCCTTTTCTAGGCTTAAGAGGCAACTTTATACAACCTAGACTCAATATCAAAGTCTAGCAACCAAAGCTCACAAACCAAGCTTTGGGAACACTCTTGTACAAAAAGAAAAGTTAGCAAACGAAATCCCTCTCTAAAGGTTGATGTTTGCACACTAAAGCCCTCACCCAAAACCTATAACACTTGAGCATACATTGACAATTTGAGCTCATAGGTATTTGTCTATACAAAGAATGGGAATTAAGCACTAAGACACATTTGACATCATAATGTTGTTGACAATTGAAGCATTAGTCTTCCATGGATGCTTGAAGGTCCTTTCTATGCTCTCAATTGAGCTATTTACCGTATTGGTACGAGTGTTCGTTATGCTGTAGGGAACTAGCCGTTGGGGGTTTTCAAAAAGCCGTTGGGTATTTAAAGCTGTGCGTATCGAAACGCTACACACGGTATCGAAACGCTCCTGCTTCGTATCGATACGGGCAACCCTGTTTTGGTACGAGTGTTGGCAGTTTCAAAACCTGTAGCTGTAGCCCTTAAGCTGTATCGATACGGGGTATACCGTATCGGTACGATCAAGCTGAAATCTGTAGTTTGGCTACTTTAAACCATTTCAAACATCACCAAAACCTTTTGAAAACTTTTCTAATATATTTTCAAGTTGTTTGGACTTAAAATCAATTTTAAAATCTTTTTAATTTAGTCCAAAACAAATTTTCAATTATTAAATCAAAACAAATATTCTAATAACTTGGCCACAATCAGATTGAACCTGTAGATACTCAGCACCGAGTCTATGTGCAATCTGTATACCAATAAGAATGCTCTATAGTTCCGCTTGCAAAGGGGTAACCACACCAATACACTTGTGATAACCAACAACGCATTCACCCACGGGAACCCGAATAACACCTCCAATGGAACCATGGCCAGAAATCGAAGAGACAGTCGCATCAGTGTTAAGACAAAACCATCCAAGGGGGAGGATGCCAAGAGACAACGATAGAGCTGGGAGATATCGAGTGAGTCAAAGGCACAACCATGCTATGAAAATGAGAAGCCCAGCCTTTGCTTACATGATACACATCTGTTAAAGGCATGCAAGGATCTGTGAAAATTAGGTCATTATGTCTTTTCCATACCTGCCATGGGAAAGAGGGGGGAAAGCATCGCCATGGTGCGCCGCCAGCCATCACAGGGGGGAAGGGTCGACATTTTCCATAATTCAAGTTTCAAGTGTCACGGCAAAGAAAGTTGTATGGTTATCATGTGGAATAGGACTCATCCAAAAGGATCTAACGGGGGCAGTCCCGAAGAATGTGAATGATAGTTTCACGACAACAACCACATCTAGGACAGGATGAGTCAGAGGTGAGGTCACATCTTGCACGCTCATTATTTTTGTAAGGAGCCGATCCTTAAGGGCCAACCAAAGAAAGGCCCTGATGCACTGCTGTACAGGCAGCTACCAAATTGAGGACCATTTAGAATACGAGGCGTTGCAAGTAGATTCCGCAAGGAGCCGATGTTGTGCTAAAATCCCTTGATGGGGTCCCTTTCTAGGCTACGAAATCAGGAAAAGAGTCGAAACTCGGTGGGGGAACCCCTACAATGTGAGGAATAGCAGCATAATGAACAAGGTCGAAAAGGCGAGTCACATCCCAGTGTTTATCTTGCCTTACTAGATCACCAAAACAATCTGAAGGTGGTGGTGCAGATTGATTTTTTAGCCAGGGGCGAAGCGAACCAAGGGACAACACCCAAGTATCATTCCATAGGTTAACCATGGATCCGTTTCCAACGAGCCAATAAAAACTTTCTCTGGCAAAGTCCCAAGCTTGTGAAATGCCAGGCCAAAGGGGAAAACAGTTTGGTTGGGCAATGGATAGCGGACAGTGAGTGAGCACCATATACTTTTGCCGAAGAGCTTGCACCCAAAGGTTACCCAACGGCTAACTAGAGCAAAAGCAAACTTATGCATAAAAGCTTCATTACGGTCAATTGAACGGGATAAACCCAATCCTTCACACTTTAAGGTTTGACTGATAGACTCACAATTGACCAAAGATACCTTGCGAGAGGAGACAACAGACCCCCAAATGAAACTACGAATCATCTTATTAATTTCGGAACAAATCCTTGCAGGAAATTTCATTGTCTGCATGAAAAATGTAGGAATAGCAGCAAGGACGAACTTCACGAGGGTGATTCGACCTGCCAAGAAAAGGGTTTTAGCCTCCCACCCGTTAAGCTTAGATCGCATTCGCTCCAATATGAAATCGAAGTCAGCACAACAACTACGATGGTGGAGAACAGGAACTCCCAAATAAGTGCCAAGGTCTGGCGACTCGTGGTAACCAAAGTCGAGCAGATTGACTCCCGAAGTTCAGGATTCGTGTTGGGAGAGAAGTAAACATGAGTTTTCCTAGGATTAACCTTGTGCTCCGAGTGAAGAGCAAAACAAGAGAGAATGTCTGAAATAACTTTGGCTTGATCAACATCCGCCTTCGCATATAAAATAAGGTCGTCGACGAAGAAGAGATGAAAGAAAGGCAGACTATTACGAGTCATGCGGAAAGGAATCCAAGACCCAGAGTTAACAGCTGAATGAATAGGTTGTCCAAGGCGTTCCATCGAAAGGACAAAAAGATAAAAGGAGAGGGGATCACTTAACGAACCCCCGCGCAAATCGGAAAGCAGGCGATAGCTGGTCATTTCACTGGATCTGAACAAAAGAGGAAGAAGCGCAATGCATGATACAGATAATGGAACGTGAAAAACTAGCATCAATAAGGGTGTCATAAATGAACTCCCAACACACACGGCCAAATGCCTTTTCCAAGTCAACTTTAATGACCATACATCCTTGTTTCAAAATAATATTTTCATTAATAGACCTACCGCAATAAAACTAGTTTGGGTTGGATTCACAAGCAGGGGCATGACTTTCTTGAAACGTCGCACAATAATTTTCGTCAGCAGTTTGTAGATAACTGAGCATAGATTGATAGGTCGAAAATCCGCAAAACATTACGGAACATTAACCTTGGGAATGAGAACAATATTAGTGCGGTGGAGCGAAGGTTTAAGGTTACCTCCCAAAAAATATCTTGGATAACACGACAGACATTAGAACCAACAATTGACCACTGTTTCTGAAAAAACTCATAATGTAAACCGTCAGGACCCGAAGCCTTTAGAAGAATCACGACAGAAAGAGCATCTTTGATCTCATCACAAGATGGAATGGCCGAAAGAGAGTCCATCACATGCGGTTCTATGGTTAGAATTTAACCTAAAAGGTCTTTTAACCCTTTTTAAAATAGGAGCAGCAGCTATAATCCACGATTACATGTTTAAACATGGGCTTAATTTCGAGTTTAATCCCTCTACTTCACTTCGTTAGAATTTGATTTTTCATATTTTAAGAAAATTAAAAAGTCAATCTATTAATTCAACCGGATAACATTGTTAAACCATATTAAATCGCTAATAAAAGAATTAGCAATTTCTCAATTTATAACAAGAAATTTGCAGCAATTAATGGTTCAAACAATTTTGGTATAATAAATTGAGGGGAAAAAAATCAACCGTTCAAGTTCAAGTTCATATGTTACCAACAACTTAACTAATTTTTTATTTTCATAAAACACAAAATTAAATTCTAACAAATTAAATAAAGGTGGAGTTTACCACGCTCGACGAGCACCACTAACGACGAATACCGATGAGCACCTTTAATTCAATTTATAAAGATTAAAAATCTAAAGAATTCACCATATAATTATAAATTGTTTAAAAACCAAAAGGTAAATTAATTAAAATATATTATTTTATTTTTAATTTTTCTTTTAAACATAGATTAAAATACTTATCTACCCTTAAATTACAAAACTCTAATTTTTGTTCATTTGAAATTTAAGATGCCGCCGCCGCCGCCTGTATCAACTAGCCGCTCCTACTCCTGTACCAAACACTAACACTCTTATGAACTCGGATGCTTGAATTTTGATTGTGCAGGGAGTAAATGTCCTTGCCAAAAAATTTAGGGAGTAAATGTTTATCCAATCAAACATTGTGCACCACAAAGGTAAATGTCCGATTGTTCATTCGATAAACTCTTGAAGTTTGATTGTGCAGGGAGTAAATGTCCTTGCCTATTGTCCATTAGAGACTAATGTTTATCGGTTTGCTTGCAGTGTCTGAGCAACTACGGCGAATTTTAAATAAACAAAAATTAGGGTTTTGTAATTTAGGGGTAGATATGTATTTTGATCTATGTTTAAAAGAAAATTAAAAATAAAATAATACATTTTAATTAATTTACCTTTTGATTTTTAAATAATTTATAATTATACGGCGAGTTCTTTAAATTTTTAAATTTTATAAATTAAATTAATGATGCTTATCGTTAGTAGTGCTCGTCGAGCGTGGCTGAATTTTCTTTAAAAGAATATATATTTTGCTTGCCTCGATTGGTAAGGTTAGTATAGAATTATGGGTGAGTCAAAATTAAGGTCAGGCTTGAAGATTACAAAAGATATAAGAGTGTAAATGAGGCACCTATACTCTAACTATTTGAGTTTGACTTTAAATCTTTTTAGATTTGATTAAATAATTATTGAACCGAATTTGAGCAGTTGGAGTTATCGATCCAGTCGAATTCAAGCACCAAGTACCTGACTCGCGAGGCTAATCGAGCTTTTCAATTTTAATATACATTTTATATTATTAAATTACATTCCTACACTTACTATATATTATTGAATATGAAAGTACTTAATCAAATTTGAGTTTTAATACAAAAATTAATAAAATCGGGTCTGACTAAACTTGTTGTATTTTAAATTAAATCAATCTTAAAAATTGATGTTTGATAAAACTCGAATCAAGTATCAAACCCGAGTTTGGATCAATAACACGCTCAAGCAACTATGTAGTGGTCAAATTAAAACAAAAAAAATAGGTAGTAATGTGAAAAAAATACAATTACATCTACTAATGTGAACCAAAAAAATTAAAATACAATATGAATAATAGACAAACTCAAGGACTAAAATGTCAGATATCCCTTATATTTATTAATATTTTTTGACAAATCCGAACATTAACAACGGAACGTTAATTCACTCACTCCAAAGCCTTAACTGTCCCAATTTTTTGGAGCGACTGACACCTGTCTTATAGAAGTAATTTTTAATCAAAGATTTGTTATATAATTTCGGACAGCATGGATAACAGGAGAGGATGACAAGGAGCCTTGACCCCCAAGGGTTAGGGAAATTTAAATTTTACCCCTAAAAATATTTTAAAATTTTAATTAGGCCTCTCAAATTTGTTAAAAATTCATATTAAATCTTGAATATTTTTTAATATTTTAATTAAGTTCTAAAAATTATTAAAATTTTCATTAAATATCTCAAATTTTTAATTAGATCCTCAATTTTTCTAAAAAATTCTCATTAAATCCTCAAAATTTTCAAAACTAGGTCACTAAAAATTTTAAAAATTTTGATTAAGCCCCCACAAACTATCGCACCAAGATACGCCCTTGATGGATAATACTTTATGTTTATAAAATAAAACATTATAAATATGAATAAATAAATAAGTGTATTAAAATTTTGAATCATTTTATAAATATATAGTTATTTAAAAAATAGATCTAATTTCAAATATATCTAAAATTTTAATTGTTTATTCTATATTAGTATTAAATAAAAAAACTTCTAAATTTATAATGTAAAATACCATTAAGATGTATATTTGCATTTTTAGCTTTAAAAATATGTTCTATTTGTTATTTTAATATATATATATATATATATATATAATATTTTAACTGCATTATCACTCTTTTATTTAGTTTAATTAACTATTTAACTACAACCATTTTACCATTTTTATTATTAATTTTTCTATTTTAATATATGAATTATTATTTTATTCTATTTTTAATAAAACCAATAGAAACACGTGACACATCCTTATTAGATTATATAACTCTTTAGAGTAAAATGTGACGGAATATTAGTTCAAATACGAAAATAAAAAATTCAAATAAAACCATTCTATTTTTAACTCCACGTGTGCAATTTCTAACAAATTAGGTTCTATTTTTAAATGTGTTAAATGAAAGGGATAAATTAACGTTTTAGTCCTTAAATTTAATAATTTTTCCAAATGAATTTCTAACGTTTTACCTACATTAATATATGAATTTAACATTTTTTCATTTTTAATAATGTAAAACTTTGAGATTATATCACATAACACAACATTAAAGCTTTATATGATCAAAATAATAGAAAAAACCGAGTTCGATAAAAAAAATATTTAAAAATCAAATTGAAAAAATCATCAAAATTAAGATTAAAAGTTGTTTGTATTCCATAAATGGAAATATAACTTCTCATTTTTACTCTTGTTCATTTTTTTTCTTTCACTATCTTCTTCCTTCTCATCTCCTTTTCTCACGCAAATCGGAGAAAAAGAAACGCCATTTTTCAAATAAAATAAGCAAGACATGGAGCTGCAGAGATGTCGTCTTCTTCGTGGGATTCTGTTGTTGTCATTGTTAATGAATTGTTACGGGAGATTCGTGGTGGAAAAGAACAGCTTGAGGGTGACATCGCCGGAGAAGATAAAGGGAATGCACAACAGTGCGATCGGGAACTTTGGGATACCTCAATACGGAGGAACATTGGCCGGCGTGGTGGTTTACCCCAAGGAGAACCGAAAGGGTTGCAAAAGCTTTCATGACTACGGGATTTCCTTTAGATCCAAGTCCGGTGCTCTTCCCAATTTTGTTTTGATCGATCGTGGAGGTACCCTTTCCTTATTATATGTTTTCTTTAAAAAATTTCTAATATGGGATTGAGATTTAGATATATTTTTCGCTTAAAGTATAAGAAGCTCTTGAATTTTTTTAAAAAATCAATTAAGTTCTTAAACTTTTTTTGCATTCAATTATGCACTTGAACAAAAAAATTCATCAATTAAGTTCTTGAACCAAGAAATTAAATCAATTAAGCCCTTTGACTAATTTTAACAATTAAATATTGACAGTTTTTTCTTCATATATTATCGACACATGATACACTACAGTTCTATCATGTTGCAGTTACAAAAAAAAATTCAAAAAGTAATTTTTATAAATTTGATAAGATTTTTAGAATTTTAAGAAATTTAAAGAATTTTTTAAATAAAATAAAAAAAATCTAAAAAAGGTCAAGTGGAAATACTGTAACACAGCGCACTGAAATAGTATTTCGAAAAAAACTATTTAGATTTAATGGTCAAAATTGGCCAAATAACTTATTTGATTAAATTTCTTGATTTAAAGGCTTAATTGATTTTTTTCAAAAGTTCAATAGCTTTTTACCCCTTAAGCCTATATTTTTTGTATTAGTTTTATGGTTTGATTTGGTTGGTTTAAAATGTAGTATTTAATTTTGCTTGGTAAAATTTAAAAATATTATTATATTATCTTAAAATATTTATTATGGTCATTCAAGTTTTAAATGTTATAAAATTGATATTAATTTTAGATTTTTTTCTAAAATGGACATTGCACCATTAGTTGGGGTGGGAGGACCTAACATGTTAAAATTAACAAGAAATATCTTATTTGACCCCTCAATTACAACTAAAATTTTATTTTATATTTAAAAAATTAAAATTTAAAAATAAATCGTGTTTTTTCATATATTTTTAAATTTTTATTTTTTTGAAATTATTGTTTACAACTATTAAAAAATAGCAAAATAAAATATTTCTCATTAATTTTAACATGTGACGGATATATGAATTTAAGTTACAGTGCAAATTTACTTAGTACTAATATTATATGAGAATTTAAAATTTTATAATATAAAATTAAATCACCAATATAAAATATAATTTTTTAAAAAAACTTTTAATGGTGTGGCTGCTCTAGCGCAACTCCTCGGTCCATTTTCGTGCCAATCACCGCTAATAATGCGATGGTCATTCTATAACAAAATTTAAAATAACATTTTAGGAGATCAAAATAACATTTTTTAAACTTTACTAGTTTTATAGTCTGTTGCGGTTAATAGCTTTTTATAGTTTTCGCTTTGTATTTGTATTAATTTACTGCTCTCAGCCTGCTTAAGCCATCGGGAAAGAAGAAACATCCTTCTCCTAATTGTTTTCTGAATCTGGGGTTCATATTTTCGGCTCTTTCTTCTTTAGTTTTCAATAACTTTAACCCAAGTCTGTGTTTTCTTCTTTTTTATTTTCCCAGAATGCTTCTTTGCTATAAAGGTTTGGAATGCACAGCAGGCCGGTGCTTCTGCAGTGCTTGTTGCCGATGACATTTCAGAAGCATTGATAACCATGGACACGCCTGAAGAGAATAAATCATCTTCCAAATACATCGAAAACATAATAATTCCGTCCGCCCTTGTCGAGAAGAGTTTGGGTAAAACTCTAAAGAAAACAATAACCGGAGGAGATATTGTCAATGTTAATCTTGATTGGCGAGAGGCGGTTCCGCATCCCGACGACCGTGTCGAGTACGAGCTTTGGACCAACAGCAACGATGAATGTGGAATTAAATGTGACATCCTGATGAAATTCGTGAAGGATTTCAAGGGTGCCGCACAGATACTCGAGAAAGGTGGCTACACTCAGTTCACGCCCCATTACATAACTTGGTACTGCCCTCAGGCTTTTACACAAAGCATACAGTGTAAATCTCAGTGCATCAACCATGGAAGATATTGTGCACCCGATCCCGATCAAGATTTTAGCTCGGGATACCAGGGGAAAGACGTAGTTATCGAAAATTTACGGCAGCTATGCGTTTTCAGAGCGGCGAAAGAGACCAGTAAGCCTTGGATGTGGTGGGACTATGTGACAGATTTTCAGATAAGATGCCCCATGAGGGAGAAAAGATACAACAAGGAATGTGCAGATGAAGTTATCAGAGCTCTTGGTAAATACTAGTTAATTAAAGAATCCGCTCGAAAACATTACCGGCAACTAGTTAATGATTGAATCATGATGCTTTACTATCCATTCAGGTCTTGATGTTAAAAAGATTGAGAAGTGTATGGGAGATCCTAATGCAGATTCAGATAATCCTGTTCTGAAAGAAGAACAAGATGCTCAAGTAATTCTCCTGTGCTTAGTTATTTATGTTTCAGTATTCTTTGACCTTTTCGGAGCTCTTGATTCTGTAGGTGGGAAAAGGACCTCGGGGTGATGTTACCATATTGCCTACTATTGTTGTTAACAACCACCAATATCGAGGTTCGTGTTGGTGCCTGTGTTTCACATATAAAATTTAGGATGCCGTCCTTTATGATATATTTGCATACAGGAAAGCTGGCCAAAGTCGCTGTTATGAAGGCCATCTGTTCTGGTTTCGAGGAGACGACCGAACCGTCTGTTTGTTTGAGCAGTGGTAAGTTTGTTTTAGTCTGCTGTCCTTCAGTTTCCCTGAGAAGATCGAGTGTAATCGTTTCGTGGGATGTTTGCTGCTGCCGAAATTGATGGTGGTTACTTCTGTGGCAGATGTGGAGACGAACGAATGCTTGGAGAACAATGGTGGTTGTTGGCAAGATAAAGCAGCCAATCTCACAGCCTGCAAGGTACGAATTAAAGAATTTTCCTGATAGAGGTTCTCTGCTTGCTTCTGACAATGTTAACCCTCTCAAGAACATAATTTATCTTCTCAGGACACATTTCGTGGGAGAGTCTGCGAATGTCCCTTCGTTGACGGTGTGCGATTTAGAGGAGATGGTTACAGACATTGTGAAGGTGCTGCTTTAGCTTTTACTTCTTGTTTGTTGCTTCTGTCTTAAGTTTGTCGCTTCTGTCTTTGTGCCATTCAGCTAGTGGGACTGGAAGGTGCAAGATTAATAACGGAGGTTGCTGGCATGAATCGCGAGATGGACAAACTTACTCTGCTTGTTCGGTTAGTATCAAGTATCGACATTTGTTTAATTATTTTTTCCCTAAGCTCTGTCCATGTTCTAATCAAGGCTCTGAACAGGAGGACGGAAAAGGCAAATGTGAATGTCCTCCAGGGTTTAAAGGTGATGGTGTCAATACCTGCGAAGGTGAGTCCAGAATGAAAACATATATATTTCATGCCGTGGTTAGGAACCCGAACTTGCTCGAGTTGAATTTATGTTCACCGAAGAGCCTAAATGACTAGTTGACAAATGATCAAGTCATTTAGTATTTCTTCTATGTCCATCATGCAGATATTGATGAATGCAAAGAGAAGAAACTGTGCAACTGCCCTGAATGTCACTGCAAAAACACATGGGGAACCTACGAGTGCACCTGTAGTGGAGGCGGTTTGTATATCCGGGATCAGGACCGCGGTGGCTGCATAAGTGAGTTGTGATGTCGGAGTTGCAACTCGAACCCATGTTTCTAGGAACATATGATTTATGATTAGTGTTTTTATATCAACTCCTTGCACTGTCTCTCAGGTAAGACCGGTACCGAGGTAAGAGCATCATGGGCTGCCATTTGGGTCATTTTAATCGGCTTGGCAATGTCCAGTGGCGGGGCTTATCTCATATACAAATATCGATTAAGGGTAAGTTAGTGTTTTATTTTCTTGATTGAATCCTTCGATGGCGAGGCTTGGACTACAATACCTGGAATCCAGGCGTTCTGATCGGCATACACCTATGAACTAACCAGATTCACCCTAATGTTCATGTGTTTTACTACTTTTGCAGTCATACATGGATTCGGAAATCCGAGCTATAATGGCACAGTACATGCCGCTGGACGGTGAAGCTGAAGTTCCAAATTATGTGAGCGACCGAGCATGAAGACAGAAACTCCATTTTTTAATGAGTTGTAATGTGGTTCTTGTTCCACATTGGTTGAATTGGATTTGAAGCATGCTTTTAATTGATATGTAAAATATATATGGAACAATAAATGGCTATTTGTTCTTTACATAGAATTTTTGGCTCGGAATTAAAATATATGCGGATAAAGTTCATAAACGATAAGATTTAAACTAGAATAAATCTCGAACAATTCAAGACCATGTTTCAGCAATGAAGTTCATATGTTGCTAAAACAATCTGCTTGATTAACTACATTGTGTTTTATGTGATTACATGAAAGAAAATGGACAGATTTAATGAATGATTTTGTGGTAGTTATTGATTACAATTCAAGATTTTCAAGAAATAAATCAATTACAAAACGGCAACGACTTATTTCAATTTAGAGAAATTGCAGATAGCCTATGTTTACGAATGAGACAGTCCTCGGTCCCTGCCCTCCGGCAACGTATTTCTATGATTTCGTTGCCGTCCCGACCTTGAGATCGAGTCCGATATCCATTCCGTTGTAAGCGATGGGAGCGTACATCCATAGATCATCGGAACTCAACAGCTTAATCTGCAGCTGCAAAAACTTTACATATTGGACAGCTTCTTCAAGCATTGTACTAATATCAACCTTTGTTCCATTGGGGACAAGATTCTGTAAAACTCTCAGCCTTTCGTTGATTCTTTCCCTTCTTTTCTGCAAGATAGATAAGAACAGATCGATTACTCGGTCGGTTTTCGATTTAATCTTCGGCAATGCTTGATAGATTTAAATGGTATATACTTACCCTTGCGTAAAGGCTTTGAGGATCAGTGGCAGCTCCCCTGCTGGCTCTTGTTTTGCCATTCGAATTTGGTGCTGCAGCCCCCTTTGAGCCCGAATTCAACTCCAGAGAAGCATTCGAATAATCCTCCGATGAACAACTGGCCCAGCTTTGCCCGTTGGGACCGGCATTACCACCGTCTTCGTCGATGTTGGTGGTCGATGCGTTCTTCTTCGACCTTGCATTTCTCCTGGTCTTTTGAACCTGCACCGGTAAAAGATTATGATCAACAAAATGCTGCATGAAAAAAAACTGATAAAGAAAGACACATTTGTGTTTTCGAAACTCACATCTCCGGAACTCCGAGATCTTTTCTTCAAATTCTCCAATACATTGCTGTTTTTCTTCACGGTTACAATCGGTTCTGGTTTTGCCATACCAAACCCCCTTTTCAGTTCCAAAATCTTATCAGAAACAACAGGTTCTTGCATGATTTGATCACCCATTTCTTGGTTCAAACAATCATCGGCTTCGACGAGAAACGAACTCGTGTTCGTGCCATCTTCCATACAAAAATCCATCGAAACAGGGCTATTATTGGCTACGAAAATCGGATGAGAATCACTCGGATAAAAGCTCTCTTGGCTCGACGAAGACGAAAAAAGAACATTACTACCAAGACTATAACCACTCATATCCGAAGAACAGTAGGAAGCAGTAGCAGTAGCAGCAGCAGCAGCCATTGTCATATCCGCATTCACATGATTTGCAGGCCAAAAAAACGATCCGATTTTCGAGTTCGAGCCCCCGTCGAGTTGATCATCAGCAGGTAGGGGACAGTTGCTAAGCAATTGAGCCATGAAATCAGCTTCTTGATCAGTGGTGTACATCCCACCGAGACAACTCCAATCTCCTTCTAAAACGGTTCCCATTGAATCCATTAGAGAAGAGGGTTTTCGTGTTTTGGGTTTCGGATTTAGAATTTTTCTCGATTCCGCTCTGATCCTGGAAAAAGAAACAGGATAAACAGGCCTATATATACCCTCCAGCAACTGTGAAGAATGTTCACCAGAAAGCATTGACTTCACTCGTACAAATCTCTTTCATAATCACCAATTATTACAAAGCTCGTAATTCGAGGCCCCACAAAGAACAACTCGAATAAACACTAAAATAATACAAAAAATATTTAAGCTAACCTCAAAACGCCTGGAACCTTAGACTCTATCTTAACCAAATGTGTACCCATCAGGAGAATGGTTTTGTACTTCGAACATGAACTAAGATTAAATGGGACAAAACAACAACAAAAATAGTCAATTATAAAACAAGGTCAAATTATGGTTTTAGTCCCTCTATTACACTCAAATTTGGAATTCAGTTCTTGCACTTTAATTGGGCATAATTTTGTCTTTTATTATTATAATATCATTAATTTGTTTAAATAGATAACATCATTAGTTATTTTGATTAAAATGATGACGTGGGTTTTTCTTAAAATCGTCGATTCTTTTGTAAACAAATCAATTTGAACATGATTAATTAGAGTGGTGTTTTATTTGGGGGGGGGAATGGACATCTCTCGAGAGTTGAACCTGATTTTGTTCATTTTTTATATCAAAATTTAAACTTTTAACGTTATTTAAGATATTTAATATTTTATCAAGCTAGATCAAATAATAGTTAGTCCTTTTCACAACATTTTTAACAACAATGTTAAACACTTGAAATTAAAAAGCTTTGTAAGATTAACCGACAATGGTTGGGTGCAATGACAAGGCACATTATTGTCTCAAAGGAAGAATTCAAGTTTGAACTTTAGAGACGACATTGTTAAAACAATGAGTCACGAATCTCAAACATAAACCATAAAAGAGACATATACTATAAGAAAAAAAAAGCTTTGTCAAATCAATTATTCCACTCCAAGCTAGGAAATTTTAAACCATATAATCAAATGCTAAATTAGCCCTAAATTATACCAAATCAAAGCCCTTTTGTACTAAACTCCAAATCTGACTATCTGAGTATAATAGAGGTACACACTAAATTCAAAGTTTGAGGATAACACAGGGACCAAAACCACAATTTGACCGATCCGAAATCAATGAACCAGGGGAGAGGTTTGGTGAAGATGGGGAAGGGAAAGAGAATCACACCTGGCAAAGGGTAGACGTGGGGGGTCTTAACTTGAACATATCATAAAATTTTCTAACATGAAATAAACAAATAGTATATATCTGTTGATGAAGAGAATGGAAATGTACATTTGAGGGGAAAGGGACGGCCAGATCGTGGAGATGAGTATATTGGCAGCTGACATTCTCAAACCGGACATTGTATCTGATGTTGGGATACTTTGTCTCCTTCAATGGCCTTTCAATACTCTTACAAGTGTCTTGTTTTTTGAGACTTTTAAGAATCTCTATCTTTGTTGTTATTAAGAAACCAAAAGGAATTATTTTTTGCATGCACTTGAAGATCATAAACCAGATTTGTATGAATATGTTTTGGAAATGTTGTTGAGTACTGCCATGCCTCAGCTTTCTTTGTTTGGTTTTTGATTTTGTGGGAGATTCAATCATATAGCAGATTTCTATTAAAATGTATCTTATAATTCTTTGATGAGTTTTCTCATTTTGCATGGTGTATGTATTATTGTCATGAACTTACCTATATCGGTTGGATCAAGTAATAAATAGTTTAATATATTTTAACTAAGATTTTGAGTTCAAATAATATGAATAAAAAATAATATTTGGAGGATTTTACTCTATTTAAAGGCCAGACGCAGCTCAACTCTAAATATAATTAGAACAGTTTAGTTACTTGACACCATCATATCTTAAAAAATAAGATTTGATTCATTGTCATGAGTTTAAGTGATATACTTTTTGAACATATTGATTTTTTTAATAGAATCACATGTTGATTTGATTAAATATGATACGTTTGAATTAAATGAAACAATTAATTATCTTAATTTAAAAAAATAATCATCACTCATCAAAAAATTGTGTTGAATGTATATATCATTTGTAAATAGCCTTTTTCAACAATATTCATATAGATTATATTAAATTTATCCCAAAAGGGAAACAATGAGTGATGCATTATGTTTCTAATTTATTAATTGAGTATAAGTGAGGGGAAATCAAATAAATATGTAAAATGAATATATTAATATTATATTCCCATGATTAAAATTATAAAAGATATTATTATTATTATTATTATTATTATTATTATTATTATATAACAAATGTATTACTTGGAGCATAATTTACGATTTACAAATATATTAGTAAAAAGTTCAATTAAATGAAATATTTAATTATGGTAAACGTATAGGGATTAGAGAATTACTTAATCACTTAAAAGAGTTTGTAAAGAGTGTTTTAATCTTAAATTTTAAAAGTAAAAAAAATTAACCTCGATGGAAGAGCTAGAAACAATTATTTAACTTTTACTTAGTGCTTATACATGTTATTTAATTCTACGATGAATATAAAAAAATATTGAAAATAGCGATTTTAAAAAAAATATTAATTATATATCTTTACTTCAAGCCCAAGTAATGATTAAGATTGTTCCTTTTACCCTATGTACATAATGAATTTTCCATTTTTTATTTTCTAAGAAAAACAACTTTCAATAGAATACTTTATCAATTACTAAAATTATTGAAAAACAACATTTATCCTTAAGTATTTAGGGAAAAAATTCAAATCCAAATAGAATCTAATCTAAAATAAATGTAGGTTAAAAACAAAAATTCTTTCTACCAATAAATCCAATCATATATTCTCAAATCTATCTATCTATCTATCCACCTATCTATCTATTACTATATCATATCTAATATTTTTCATATTCTATTCAATATATTAAATAAAAAGTCAAAATTCTCCATGTATGTTTTTTATGATTCTATTCGAGTACAAAGTATTATATGTGTCCGATTTTAATTCCATATAAATTTACGTACACCGACAGACTAAATTATTTGAACATTGACAGCTAAGAAGAACACTTCACCTTTTACTTCTCAAACTATTCATTGAGTTCAGGTGTTTTAGCTAATGCAAAGGCATAAAATACCCTTTAAAAAATAATGATTTGACACAATATAGTAAAATTAAAATTGATTTGATCCGTTTGATCGAGTACAACAATTCAATTGATATCAATATTATTACAAATGTGAGTTAAATATGAGTTAACATAATTAAACACATATTAAGAAAATAGTTACATTTTGATACACAACCTGTGTAAAAAAATTATACAACCCTTTAATAAAAATTTAAAATCTAAATCTCAAACCCTAACACCTTAAACCCTAAACCTTAAACTCTAAATTTTAACCATAAACCTTAAATTATACACCTTACACACTAAATCTTTAAACCTTAACTTAAAACATAAAACCCTAAACTTAAACATTAAAATTAAAAGGCTTGTATAACAAAATATTTTTCATTAAGAAATGTATCAAATATATATTATTTATAATATTTTTAAATTTCCCTAATTTCTTATCATATTCATACCTAAGATTCCGGCGGTTTTTCCTCTCATTTTATTTTTTTATTTAAAGGGAATGCAAAATAAAATAAAAAAGGGGTTTCCTCCTAATTAAACATGAATTATAGTTTTTTAATAATAATAAAATATTTTAAAGCTGAAAATAATGCCGGCCATTGCACGATCTCTTTTGCAGGGTTGGATTGATATAAATATGTGTAAAATTCATAAAATTAAAGGACAAAAAGAATAAAATCTCAGCAGAATTGCAACTATTTTGGAAATTCATCAAATCTGATTTTGTTCTTCTTCCATCATAATAATTATTATCCCAATTTTGTTTTTTTTTCTATTTTTATTTTATTGTGAAGTTCATCCCTGTACTTTTCAAAAAATGAGAAATTAATTTCTCTAGTTTTTTGAACCCGTATACCTTTAGATATTCTTCTTCCATCATAATATATTATCTCAATATGTTCATAGATATTTTTAATCTTTTAACAATAAGCATATATTATGTAGATAAAACAATTTGAATACGTATTTCTTAAGTTAAATATTACTCGTTTTTTCACTGAGATACTTGTTGGGTTCAAAAGGTGATCATCATACGTTATGAAAACTAAAAGTTGGTCTAATTATTGGTAAACAAATGAACTTAAACTGTTCTTTCTTTCTTTCTTTCTAATTTGATGTATATAAATTGTCGGACTATTATTTTTTACTAATTTCTTAGGTATAAACTTATGAGTTGCTAACTTTCACATAAGTAATTTTAGGACAAAGCTAAAAACAAGTTCCATGAGAGAAATATAATTATAATTTTTGTCGAATTATAATGTAATTTTATCATATTAGTTAAAGCTTAACTATAAAAATAAGTATCCAAAATATATTTCTTTTTTTATAATAGGTTTCTAATTTTTTAGGAGGGGGTCAAAATAGGTATCTATGTTTCAATCTGTCGTCATTTTAACTTTTATTTTGTAATATACATTAAAAAATAGCTATTCAATTAAAATGTAACATGTGAAATATTTTTTAATTTCTTTTAATTTTTAAAAAAATCTTAAAATCTTTATTTTTTTAATAAAAAACACCTAAAAATTCATAAAATCTAAAAAAAACCCTAAATTCCATATCCCAACCTAGATCCCTAAATCTCTTTCATCCGATCACCTATTTAATCACCATCGTCCACTCAATCCTTCCTAAACCTTCATAGCCAATAATTATAACCTTACGTCATCAAAAATCAACGAACGAACGACTAAATAAACCACGAACGATGAATGATGAATTAGACCTGACCACTTGTGCGATGGGAGAATGAAACCTTATGGCTACGGTGGTGACGTAGTAATCAATGGTTAATTTACTATTAGTATTATTTGAGTATTAATTTAATATAATGATTCAATATATTTCTTTTTTTAATAGAATGATTCAATATATTTCATATTTACTATTAGTATTATTTGAGTATATTAATATTATTTTAATGTATTATTTTTAATATATTAGTATTAATATTAGTATTATTTTCTTATTATTTTTGTATATTACAATTTTTGAGGGTGTTAAAAGTAGAAAGATAACAAAAATTATAGGATTGGTTTAAAAGAAATTAAGGGCAAAATAGCTAATTTACTCTAAAAACTATCTTTAAAAGCCAGAAGCTAGGGAAATTTAGTTTTTACGTTTGGCACTAAAGGTTTTAGATAGCAATTTCCCCAGCCAAAAGCACTATGCTCGTTTTGAATTTTCAATGCAAAAGCGATTTTAAGTGCAAAAACACTTTATAAGTTGCGCAGAACGAAGCCTAAGAATGTTATTTGATTGGACTAGCTTCTTAATTTTCATAAAGTAAAGGGATGAAATTCAAAATTTGACCTTCATTTTTTATTTGTTATTTCTTTGTTCATTGCCAGCCTTTGGGATCCATGCGGCCTTTTAAAATATGGGTCTTAAACATCTGTCCCCAAAGGGCAATTAATTTATCATTTGCATAATTACCTTAATATAATATCAATCTTATCTCACTAATCATCAGTTCTTAGTGCTAAAATTATAAATAAAATATAGATTACAGATAAACGTCATAATACTTTAGTTTAATACCACGTGTTGAGTAGTTTCTTATGGAATTTGTATGCCAAATAAAATATCATAATACGGAGAAATTATATCATGAGCCTGACTTACTATATCAGCTATGGTCACGTCTAATAAAAACTACGTATTTTATCAATATTTTTTATTTCATTCATTTAATAAAATAATAACTTCCAAAAAATTATTTTTTAAATGAATGAAAAAACATTAACGAAAATTAATTGGCTAGAAAAAATGATGAGAGAAAATAATAATAAAGTAAGTGATTTTTTTAGATATGATCATAGCTGATGTGATATATCAGACACATGATAATAATTTTTTATGGTATGCTTTGTTGTTTAACATGGCTTTTATTGCAACAACTTTTTTTTTTTACATTTTCCAATATGGAGGGAGGATGAAAATATACAGTTGTGAAATTGTATGATGTAGAATAAGAGTTCATAATACTTATAAATTTCATGCAATTAAATCTGATAATTTATTTCATTTTTAAATGAAGTTTGAAGGTATATTTGAACCATATCTAAAAAAAGAAGATAAAGTTTTAAAAATAAATTAATATTCAATTCAAAAAGATAAATTAATAACTATGAATCGGGGTAGAAATAATTTTTTTACAATTTTTTTTAATTTTAGAGTTTAGAGATTAAGTTTAGGGGTTTAAGTGTATAAGGTTTAAAACTTAGGACTCGTAGTTAGAATTAATGGTTTATGGTTAGGAGTTATAGTTTAGAGGTTAAATTTTAGGGTAATATAGTTAGGGATTTAGGTTTTAACCTATAAACCCTAAATTTAACCACAAACTCTAAATTATAACCACACTCCCTAAATTTAAAACTCCTACCCTTAAACACCTAAATATTAAACCCTAACCGGATTACCTAAACCCTAAAATTGAGACACTTATGGAAGCTTTTTGTTTCCACAGTCTGTGCATAGAATAATTACCCATTAACGTAAATCATTATTGTTTTTTTTTGTTCAACAACCTGTATTTCACCTATTGGTCGATTAATTTAGATCGGGAACTGCAAATAGTGTGTCTCGCTCAATCCAATTTGCTCCATTCACAACGCCATGATTTAAACCTCTAACCTTTCTTAAGAGATTTATCACCTCATCCCACTAGACCATCATGTTGTTGGTAAATTATTATTATTATTTAATTTGTAAATATAAATATAATCCTTGTTTTTTTATTATTTAAACAATTCAACAGAAATTCATTGGCCAATATTTTTTTTATATGTGTGTAACAATTCAATATTAGATTCATATAAACAGATTTATTAATTGTTTGTGCAAAACATGTTGAATTCTAAAAGGAATAAATATTAAAAATTCAATTATTGAATTATCTATATATAATTAAGAGATGTGAATTGAGTTAATTAATTTCACAACGTGGTTGGCTTTCAACTTTCGTAGTGTAAAATATTCATCAAATAAATATAATTCCAAAGGATTCTGTCTTTGATACGTACAAATATGTTCTCACTATATTCAAATCCTTCATTTTTTTCGAATATAGTAGGAGGAATTTAGGAATTAAAAAATGTTTACAGTAAATAATGATTAAATCACGTCATTATCTAAAAATGATTAGTATTATTATAGTGCTATGTTTTTTTTAATAATTTTATATAATCTTTAATGAAACAATTAATATCCATTATTTAGAGATTGAACACAAGATTAATATATTTAGTTATATGTCTTTCATCACTTTTTATTTGTTAAATAAAATTTTATAAATATATTTTTTACATAAAATGTTTTCTCTCGCGTACATCATAAAATGTGATCAGATATACTTTACGGCAATTTAGAGATGATAATTTAGATTGTGAATTTATATATTTGATTTATATTTATTGATTAAGTTAGTATTCAAATTTAAATGTTAAAATTATTATCCGTTATAGATATTGAGAAAATGTAAATGACACTTAAGAAATTCTAATGTCCAAAATACAATATGAATATTTTAGATTCAGAAATTTAACATATAATTTAAAATTTTAATGTGAATTTTTGCTGACTCGAATGTTATGCAAATAATAATAATATTTCGGATATTAGTTTGTCTTGCAAGGCCGTTCAAGAACCCAAACTGACAACTAGGCCCAAAGAGTATAAATGGCATTGATGTAATTATTTGGTAGAGGATTAGCTTTTTGGGTAAAGAAAACTCCCGACTAAATTTGAATTCAAAAATTGTCTGTGTTTGTTTATTTATCTCTGTCATCGCCAAGTTGTCTAAAATTTCCCTCTCTTTGTATCGCCACTCAGTAAATCATTCCATCGCTCTCTCTCCGTTAGTCCTTTAATCTCTTTAACAACCAATCAAGCGATGACAGCTGTCCTTCCGCCGGCGGTATGGGGGCGGGAGCTCTCTAATCCTCCGACGGACGGGATCTCGAACCTTCGATTCTCCAATCACAGTGATAACCTACTCGTCTCCTCATGGGATAAGGTGCTTTCTCAAACATCAAATGCCTTTAAAATTATAAGTTTCCTTTGGATTTTTCAGTGTACATTGTTTTTCTTTCTTTATTTTTAAAATCGTAGACTGTGAGATTGTATGATGCGAGCGCGGACATATTGCGAGGAGAGTTCATGCACGGTGGACCGGTACTTGATTGCTGCTTCCACGATGATTCATCCGGGTTCAGTGCTAGTGCTGATAATAAAGTTAGGAGGTTAGTTAATTGGATCCTCTTTTTGCAATGTTTTATTTTTTCCGGTTGATTCTCGAGAAAGCCTAGGAGAAATGAATTTAGAGGCAAGCTTAATTTTGAGCTGTTAATTTTGTAGGATAATGTTCGACCATGGAAAGGAAGATGTATTAGGTAGTCATGATGCTCCTGTTCGTTGTATAGAGTATTCTTATGCAGCAGGTTGGTTAAAAATTGCAAATCATCTCAGTTGACTTAATTTGTAGGCTTTTTAAAGCTGATTTCAGGATGATTCGTCTTTGATCTTGCCTTTCAAAGTGAGATTTTCTCTACCTGCATGTAGAATAAGACTCCGAGTCAATTTTTTTGAACGAATTCTTGATTAATTCACATTTGATTTAACTGGATAATATATGAACTGATATGGTGGAGAGATTTTTCAGAAAAAGATGATTGCTGATCCATAGTCGCAATTTTCACTGAAACCTATCCTTTATGATTTAGATTTTGAAGATTAGACAAAACTGTCTTCTAGGGAAACTACAACAAAGAGTGTTGAGCATGGGCTTTTTTGTTTAATGTAAGAAAATGTTTGAGTCCTTAGTGTTTAATCTGTTGTTATAGGACAAGTGATCACAGGCAGTTGGGACAAGACATTGAAATGCTGGGATCCAAGAGGTGCGAGTGGGCAAGAGCGCACTCTTGTCGGCACATACCCACAAACCGAGTGTGTTTACTCGTTATCTCTTGTCGGAAATCGTGTAGTTGTGGCAACTGCTGGAAGACATGTAAATGTTTATGACTTACGAAACATGTCTAAACCTGAACAGCAAAGGGAATCTTCATTGAAATATCAAACTAGATGTGTGAGATGCTATCCAAATGGAACAGGTAACGTTTTAAACGTCTAAAAGTTCTGCAAGCTTTTACAGGGAAAGAAAATACTCATTTAAGGGAAGGCTCATATTATACATGCATTTAAATTAATGTTACATGATTTGTACAGGATATGCTCTTAGTTCGGTTGAAGGGCGAGTTGCAATGGAGTTCTTTGATCTCTCAGAGACTAGTCAAGCCAAAAAGTAAGGATTGATCTTTTTGTTTTAGCACTATATCATGAGTTATGTACCGGCATGTGAATAGATATAAACTGTGGGAACTGTTCTTGATCTGATCTTACTTGTTTTACATTTATCTGTTTGCTTTTATCAACTGATATTCTTTAGGTATTCCTTCAAGTGCCATCGAAAATCTGAGGCTGGACAGGACATTGTGTATCCAGTAAATGCCATTGCATTCCATCCTGTGTAAGTTTCCGAAAAAGTCTTCAGCAGTGTATGATAAACTGACGAGGCTGAAACCCCAGTAGCATCTGTTCAGCTGGGTTGTATTTTAAATTTTTGACATTATGTAGGATTGAATGCCATTGATCACAATGTAGCATTGCCATTCAGAGAATTCTGGCTTTTGTGTTTGTAATTAGAATATTAGATACTGGCAAGATCTTGAACATACTCAAATCATTGCTGATATATACTGTGGCATTCATTCCTGCAGATATGGTACATTTGCAACCGGAGGTTGTGATGGTTTTGTTAATATGTGGGATGGAAACAACAAGAAGAGGCTGTATCAGGTAAAAGATTGGATTGAAGTGTAATTTCATTTTACAGTTAAAAAACCTGATATTTTACAACCACTGTTAAAACGATCATTTGCAGTACTCAAAGTACCCAACAAGCATTGCTGCTCTTTCATTCAGCAGAGATGGACGACTGTTGGCTGTGGCTTCGAGTTACACATTCGAAGAGGGAGATATGCCGTAAGATAAAGATTCCTACCAACTTCTCTTGTTCTGTCTTTCTCATACCCCAAACAATGTGTAGTCTTAATGGACATACTCGAGCTCTGATTTCGGATTCTTTCGTCATGCAGACATGAACCGGATGCCATCCTTGTACGTAGCGTGAATGAGATTGAAGTCAAGCCAAAACCAAAGGTATATCCCAACCCTCCTGCGTAGCTGATTAAGTGTCTTTGTATCTTCTATGAGTGTCAAGATGTGTGAAAATGTTACACTTCGTAATACTTCAGTGAATGGTCTGAACTATAAAACTAAAATATTTTTCTCTCTGTTTAATCATTAGGCTAGAATGTATTATTTCACCTTGGGAATTTGTTACAACTATACTCTAATGCCGTCTTCTTTTTTCACTCTGTTGAAAAATGTTAAGTGAGCATTGTTTTCAAACGTCTGTAGTACGTAGAATCTAAAATGGTATATGTGAGGTGTCCTTTCCCTTGGGTCAAATTTAGTCATATGTCCTTGTATTTTGTGTAAATTGCATATTTAATTTTAAATTTGATTTGTTTTAATCTGTAATTTTAAAATTTTGAAATTTTAATTTTTGTATTATATGAAGTTATAATAATCAAGTTAATTGCATCACATGTCGCACAATTATGACTCATTTTAGATTAATTTTTAATTTTTTGAATGTTCTAATTCCATTCATAAATTATAATCTCCGAAATTAACCTCCAGACTTTAAAATATTTTAATTAATTTTCGGACTATATCATATATGCCGCCTTTAGAATAGAACATGTGATGCGATTAATTATAATTAAATTAAAAGTATAATAGAATTATACAATTTAAGTGTAACATAAAAATTTCGAACGATACGCAAGTTAATTATCAAAATTAAATTTATGAAGATCCATTAATTTAAATATATTATTATTTTTTATAAATTAAATCCATGAAGATTAAACTGATACGGATATATATTACCGCTAATTAAACGAGTCCAAATCAAACTTTCACACTACCAAGTGCTAAGCCTAACTAATTTATAGGCCAGTGATAAGATCATCCTACCAGCCACGTATCTAATACTCACAGCCAAACATTCACACGTTAACCTGTTCTAGTAACCTACCATATAATCTAGATTTGCACGCTTTACAGCCACTAGAATTCTTCCACGTTTCGAAGGATTGGAGCGACACGTGTTGGGATAAGAATGTGAGACCCACGTGGCGTGCTGGAGGAGACTCCCAGCAAATAAACGGCCTTTTGATGTGGATAATACCGAAGCTTACTTCTCGGTTATGTCATTACCTGTGAAAAGTGGTTCAAAAAGGGAACAGAAAAGTGCCACGTGTAAGCAATGCTGATCGAATCGCACGTTAAGTGCCGTATGCCTTGACGGTTCCGGTACACTTCTATTACTTCACTCTACTTAGTTAGCTCCACTCCGTGCTTGTTTTACATAACTACCCTTATAAATTTTATTAAAATAAAAATTAAATTCTTGACTACTGATTAAGACAAAAAAACACTAACATTTCATTTAATTTGTTGTTAAAATTCATTTTCTTTTAATACACTGTATGAAAGAAATTAGGTCAAATATATAGTGTGTGAAAAATGTTCTTTAATATATTTTTAAATATTTATAATTAGGTGAGATGTACCTTTATATATTTTGCTCAGTCAAACAAATATCATACTATTTTGAATTACAATAAACATTTATTTAATTCTTTTTTGTGAAAACTATCAACTACAATTCATTTTCATGTGAAAGGTATAATTTTAATTTCATAAAAATAATTAAATTTAGTTCAACATCAAATCATTGAAGATATAGAAAGAGGTAATGGTGGTAAAGCGATGAGAAGTGAAGAACATTTACGATATCAACGTCTTTAAATTTTGAACAATTCAGAATGAAAGTCCTAATTTATATGTAAAACTAAAATATTTATAAATTTATAAATCAATTTAAAATGAAAAATATAATTTGAGGGGGAACGATACAATTAACTCGGAATTTATTAATTGTGGAAAGCAAAGAAGGGAGGGAATAACAGGACCGGTGTTAGAGTTGAACACGTGCCCAAATAGTGTATGATTCTAAGGAGTTATCTGTCTTTCTAGAACAGAAGCAACCCAACCGAACGCACGTTAAAGTGATATTAACAAATTCATATCCGAATTGTATATTAAACCCATATGAAATGAGCTGTCTTTCTAGAACACGAGCAACCCAACCGAACACACATCGATTTGCCAAAACAACAAAGGCCGAAAATCCGGAATGTTACATGATGCCAAGCTGTTATCTCACAACCAATTAAATTTTACCACGTCATGGGCACTCAATTTTTTCCTTTTTTATAAATATTTTTGTTTGGCCTGTAAGCCTTCAACGTGGAGCAAAATAAATAAATAAATAATTTAAAAGAGATTTCTTGAGTGAAAGAGGCAATAAGGATTTATACTTGCAAGCAATATATGCAATCAATTTGAAATTTTAAGTTAATTAGAAATTTTAAAATTAATGCAGGAAAAAGAAGATTTAAGGACCACAATATAAAATTCATAGAGTAAATGGTTGCTTTTATGTTTAACCCTAAAAATAAATTTTGATAATTACAAATTAATAATAAAAAAAGGTGGGTAAAATAGCAGTAGTAAAGTGATAGGAAGAGCAGGCGTAACATTGATTTGACTTTTCCTCTTAGTTGACCGAAGTTACTGTAAATTCCTATATAAACCCCTTTCACTCCCATAATTTAATTATACATCACTTTCTTTGTTATTTTTCTCTCAAACTTTCTTGAATTTGAAGCGAATTAGAAGATAAGAAATCATGGCTCTTGAAGCTCTGAATTCTCCTCCAATGGCGGCTGCCCCTTTCACCGCCAACAAATACGGAGATATTATCGACGACGACGACACCAACAATTATGTTGAGTCGTGGAAGAAAGGCAAGTGTTCGAAACGACAACGGGAAAACGAGTCTTCTCCACCACCGCTGACGACTGAGGAAGAGTACCTCGCTCTCTGTCTCATCATGCTAGCTCCTGGAAGTGCCGCTTCCGACGGAGGAGGCGGCGACGGTGATCGTCTTCGCGTGTCTTCTTCTTCGTCGTCTGAAGCGGGAGTTGCTCCGTCGGGTTTGAAGTTGTCTTATAAGTGCAGTGTTTGCGACAAGTCTTTCGCTTCTTATCAGGCTCTGGGTGGTCACAAGGCCAGCCACCGCAAACCCTCCACCGACGGAGCTGCTGCTAATAATCAATCCATCACCAGCACAACCAGCAGCGGCGGCGGCGGAGACACTGGCGGTAACGGTAGAGCACATAAGTGTTCAATCTGCCACAAGACGTTCCCAACAGGCCAAGCCTTGGGAGGCCACAAACGCTGCCACTACGAAGGCGGTACTAACAACAACAGTAACAAGAGTGGTAGCGTCAGCATCAGCGGGGTGACGGTGTCGGAAGGCGGCGCTTCGAGGCAAACCCATCGCGTCAACTTTGGGTTCGACCTGAACTTGCCGGCTTTACCTGAGTTCGGCGTGGAAAACAGAGAAGGAAGATTTACAGAGCAAGAGGTTGAAAGTCCCTTGCCGACAAAGAAACCACGTTTCATGATTGATTCATTGGCACAACATTAATTTTATTAGGAATTATATAATTAAACACAATGTTTTTTATTTATGATTTCTTCTTCTTCCATTGATTCTGGGATTTTAGTTTGAATTCATTCCCTGTTTGTATATATTCAGCTGTTGGACTGGTAATTCATTGATTCATTTATCCAATAAAATTATTGGAATATCATTTTCTAAAAAAACAATTAAGAACTTAATACTATGATAAGAGTTTTTTTTGTTTTGTATTTTTTAATATATTATTTATAAATAAAATAATTAAAAATTATTAATTGATGTGTTAAAATTTAAATTTTTATATACTCCATAATTATAAATGATTAATTAAAAGTTAGGACCGCGAAGAGACCGAGGGCAAAGAGAGAGGCAGTCACGGCGGTGGTATGGGTTTACGGACAGGGAAAACCATTCCCATGTTCGATTGATGGTTAACAGTTGAAACTTGAAACCACAAGCTAACCCACCGTCTTCCCATGTGTTCAATGCACAAGGTTTTGGCAATGGCACGATCAATGAATCATACATAATTCATAATCATTAATAATCTTTTCTAAAAAATGTTAATCTGGTTTTGAAAAGTTAGAGTTGCGGATTTATGTTTCAATTTTAAATTTTTATTTTAAATTTTAATCAAATTTTACGCCCTATAATCTAAACTCTTAAACCATAACTTAAATATCTAAACCCTAAAATTCAAAGACTTCTAAACCAAAGGCTTGTTTAAGATTAGTCGTTAAATTATGTTACTTAATTTAAATTGAAGGTTGAAAAGTATAAGGAATGTATTAATTACCGCTCTTATAATTAATCTCTAAAATACTCAATTTAAATTAATCACTTTACGTAATAATATGATTAAACCTTCTTCGGCACTTATTTGTTGCTTTAGAGACAAACACTTTACATGTTAATTAATTAATATGTATTAAATTAATTCCAAACAAGAAGGCACTTTGGTATCTCAAAACCGTGTGCATATTCATATGGTACAAAACAAAATCCATGAATTGTGCTTCATGGATTTACGCCTGCAATTGATATGGTCTCATCACTTCTATCTTCTGCTTCCCTTCAATCCAGTTTTCACCCAAACCACCCATCAAAGGCTTATATTACAAAATTTCTTATTTTTATCTCTCCTACTTGTCTAACATAAATTAACAAACAATTTAAAAGTTTTCGGGTTTTATATCCTATGAATATCATGCGAATGTTTGAGTTTAGATCTATTATGATTTAAGTCTTATTACATTCAAAAATATTTTAAATTTATTCAGGTTTATGTCTAGATATATTATGATTATCGATTTCAATAGCAAACTTTGGCATAATAGTTTAGGAAATCTTTTTTTTTTTTAATTTTGAGGTTTATATTAAATTTTTTTAGGGACTCAATTAAAATGTCACGAAATTTTAGGGTCCAATGCCTCTAACCATTACTGTCATCTTTTGATCAATTGAGTCATATATTATAATGATTGGCTTTAATTATAATTTTTTAAATATGTTACAATCATGTGCGGGGTGCGAGACTGCCGCTCTCAAGTCCCAACAATATTGGCTCTACAGATTAAATTCGCGCCTTCTCCTTTTGAGTGTAATGTGTTTTACCAGTGCACCCAACTCTCGTGAGTTAAATATTAATAAATTTTAGTATGACAATAATTTAGTTTATGTAAAAAAATACAAATCTTTATTAAGTATTTAATCACGCAAGTATGAAACTAAAGAATAATTGGCTCATGTCTTCAATTTTTTTGGTCTAATAGTAATGTAGGTCCTTATAAATTTAAATATTAGACATTATCTCCTAAATTTTAAATTTAAATATTTAATAAGTCTTTTTATTTTAAAATTTAACAATTTAACCCCTTTCAATGTTCGATCCTAACTTTATCCTGATCCGTGCCATGACCATATACAACAATCCTAGAAATTGAATATATTGTTCCTTTTGGAGCAAACTCACCATCAAATCATATAACCTTTTTATAGAAATAATAGTTACGGATAAGAACGATAAAATATGGTCTGAGGATTCCTTGTTTTAGTGACTTTGAACAATGTTTCTTGTTAGATGTGAGTAGAGTATTAAAACTATGAACTGGAAGCATCTAGGCACACAGTTTCTCTAGTACAAGTTAATTAGGTTTTGTTTTTTTTTTTATTAAAATGATTAATAGCGTCTAAATTTATATATTAGCAGTAAAATATATTACAAACTTGATCGATAATAAAAGATACTGAAAATTAAATATATTGTTCCTTTGGAGTAATCCCTATTATTAAATCATGTCATTTTATAAAACCAATTTTAAAAGATAAGAACGAGAAAACATCAACCGGGGGGAGGGGATTCCTTTCTAAGAGAGTTTGAACAATGTTGCTTGTTAGCTAGAAGAGTACATAACAATGAATTTGTAGCAGGTTAAAGAATGTGGCATTAGGAGATCTATTAATTAATCTAATGGTCAAGAATTTTTATATTGTATCATATATTTTAATCTTGAATTTACTTTTGGAACATAAATATCTCTACTTAATCAAAAAGTATATAACATTAAAAGTTTATAATTATGACATCAAGAATCTCACATTTTATAAACTTTTAGTGTTTTAAAAAAGGGGAAATAGAGTAATAAGGGCCTCCGCGTCGTTGTAATCCTGACTTTAGCCCTTCCGCCTCTTATAATTACACGATTAGTCCCCGCATTCTTGAAATCCCCTCCGAGGCCATTCCGCCTTTCATAATTACAATCTAGGTCCTTGTAATTTTATATGTTCTTGTAAATTCGTCCATGTCATCTTTTTTGATTAAGTCTCAAGTTTTTATTTCTTTTCGATTTAGCCTTTTCCAGTATGTAATTTCTTTCTTCATGCATTTTATTTATAGTTTATCTTGTTCGATTGATTATTGCCCTTATTCGTGTTTGAATCTGTTTTTTATATATCGGTTGAAATATTCGTGTTGGATGTCCGTTTTTCCTGAGCATAGTGTTATGTGGTGTTTGTGACATATAGTTTAGAGTATAGAATATATGGTTTTCTAATAAAATGGTAATAGAAGGTTTATTTAAAATACATGTGATATATAATTCTTATAGAAAGTGATAGTTTTATAAAAATATATACTAACAAAATGTTTTTTATATATATACCTATATGTTTTAAAGAAATTTATAATATATATATATGTATCCTTCTTTCCTCTACATATAATATGTATTTTGTAAAATGTATATATGTGTTATATATAATATATAATGTATATATTAAAAAAGGGGTGCAATATTTTTGGTGATGTGTGGGCTTGAGCTTTTAGTTTATGCCTTATTTGAAATAGTTTAGGTTTGACATAGTTTTAGTGTAAGCTTAGTTTTAATTTTGGGCTTTTAGTTTTACGCCTAGTATTAGTTAAGTTTTGGACCTTAAGTCTTGGGCCTAGTTTTTGGGCTTTAAATTAGGTTAAATGGATTAATTCAATTAATTTAAATCGTGTGCTCGTCTTATAGAGGTGTGATTCCTAAATTAATTAAATTAATTCTAGATTTAGATTCCTTAGGGCCTTGGTTAGATTAACGTTCGGATTAATCTAATGAATTTTAATTTGCTTTTGGCTCATTAGAGTAAATGCCAAATTCGCTAAATTAATTGAACGTTTCTTAATGGCTTAGGTTAAAATTAATTTCAAACTTAGATTGATGCTTAAATTCTCGATTAACTAGCATAGTTTGTTAGGACCTTAGTCATGTAGGATTAATTAATTTAGGGTTAATATTAGATTCACCTAGTTTTTAAATTAGATCACTAATTAAATTGCCAAAATTTGAGCCTTTTAGGTTAGGACTTTTAGTGGGCCTTTATGTGTTTAATTTTCAAGTCTTTGTTTGACATTCATTTTATTTGTTATCATTTGGCCCATTTGATTTACATGTTAATTAATTTAAATCATAAAAAGGGAGGTATTCATTAATTCCGATATTTATGTCGCAACAGTCCGGGCTTAAAGGATGTTGACCAAATATTTGAATTAATCCTTACCGACTCAAGGTAAAATTAAAACTTAACAAAATCATTACATCATATTTTAAAATGTTTGCATCATGCATAAAGGTGACGTGCGGGATTCGAACCATAAATTAACACGGCAGTCGAGCTTATTCGATGTCGGTTTAATCTATGGTCCGATGTATCGTCAACCTTATTAATTAAATGTCCAATTAATTTGAATCCACCAGTTTGATAAAGCCCGTTCAATTAAGGTTAATTTTCAATTAAGGTCACCAAATTAAATTCTTTTCAAATTCTAACAATTTTCTTCGATTAAAAGCAACAAATATTTTAGTACCGATTTTCGGGCGTGATGGGGTACTAATCCTTCCCCATACATAACCAACTCCCGAACCCTTTCAAAATGAATCTCTGGTTTTGTGGTGTCCGACCTACATTATCCAAGTGGATGGTGGCGATTCCTAGTTTTCAATCAGTTTCCCAAAGAAAAAAAATCAAAAGAAATCCCTTTAAACCAAGATTACAAAGAAATGATTTTTGGGTTAACCCGTACCGCCGAACTTATAATTTTTCTAAAAAATTAAAAAAAAACGTCGCTACAATTAACCAAAAAAAATTTCTCCTATGTGTTGTTTGACGCTTCCATTTCAATGATAATCTCTTCCTACTATGGTTGCTTTGACACTTTGTGTTGGGGAAATCGGGTTATTTCCCACACGAACATAGCATTAAATCTGAGCTGAAATGTCAAGATCGAAACTATCAAAGTTTGCACAACGGACAAACCCGTTAACTATTGAATATTGAAACCCAATAGAAAAATCCAATAATAAACAAACAAAATAAATAATTGAGAGAACACACCGAGTTTACGAGGTTCGATGAAAATGTCGTCTACTCCTTGGGCATCATCACCGGATGATAACTTCACTAATGCCAAAATGATACAAACAAATGGAATTCCTAAATATTACAAATGGGAGAGATATATAGATGTTGGGATGGTTTCAAATGGCAAGGTTTAGGCCTGTTTATAGTTGAGCTCCATGGACTAAACCTATAAATAACATAAATTTTAAGGACCAAAAAATAATTTTTATATGTCACATTTTCAATCCCACTTTCGGTGCATTAATGCACTACAATTTACGGTGCGAAATTGACTTTGGCTTTGAAATTTCAAGCCAAATTAATAAATCTCCACCTTGGCTTGAAATTTCATCAAGTTCTTCAAATCTTCTTCTCCTCAAATGGTATCTTCTACAGTGCCTCCAAATGCGCTTACGAGTGCCATACACCCGAAGGTGCTCAAACTTGCAAGATGTTAATCAAGTTTAAACAATGGTTGAACTTGATTATCGTCATCACCTTGTTCAACATATATGTAGAATTTTTTGCCGTCACAATCTTTTGAAGTAGAATCTTTCCTTCTTCAAAGATCTCCCGCACAAAGTGATACCTCACGTTGATGTGCTTGGTTCTTGAATGGTAGACTTGATTTTTCGCTAAGTGAATAGCACTCTAGCTGCCACAATAGAGACTAATGTGACTTTGAACAACTCTCAAGTCTTCCAGCAATCTATTAAGCCAAATCGCCTCCTTAACAGCCTCTGCAACCGCCATGTACTTTGCCTCTGTAGTTGACAAAGCCATCGTTGACTGTAAAGTAGACCTCCAACTCATTGGGGATTTTGCTAGAGTAAACAAATACCCAGTAGTAGATCAACGCTTATCCAAATCACCAACATAGTCGGAATCAACATATCCAACCACAAACTTACCAAGTGTTTCATCATGCTCAAACACTAAACCAACATCTACGGTTTGTTAGAGATACCATAGAATTCATTTCACATCTTGCCAATGCCCTTTTCTAGGATCATGCATGTACCTGCTCCCAACTCCAACTGCTTGTGAAATGTCTATTGGAGTACGCCCAAAGACCAATCATGAGATGGTTGTAAAATACATACTTATTTTATCTTGTTTATTAATATAAAGTCATTATTATTATTTTAGTCTTATTTTGTGTATCTATAAATAAACTGAATTATAATAAAGTCCTTAGAATAATATAGTTATTCTTGAATGTCCTTAGTCAAAAATTATTGTGGGCTTGGACAACAATAATGTATTAAGACTAATATGTAATTGATTGATGACAGTGTTGTCATTGACATGAAGATGTCAAAATCAATATCTAAGTATTTGTTAGGGAACAATATACTGGACTGACCCGCTGTGAGCATGTTTCTTGGATTATTATGTGATAGAGCATGTTTCTTGGATTATTATGTGACAGTCACAACATTGCTTATGGTGATAACTACACGTATGATCCTCAGACTTGATATCATCATTATTTCAACATCGTGAGTGATATATTTTGATACGGTCAAACATGTGTCGTATCTGACTACACTATAAAGACTGATATTGGATATGTCATAATCCATGTAGCGAAATATGGTTGATCAAGATAGGATTTGTCCCTACATAATAGGAGTAATATCATAGGCCACTTGATTGAGTGAGACTAGAAAATGCATGGCCATGCTCGAATAAATTGATATGGGATATCATAGTTATTCGTTTATAATAGTCTACTCAAGATATCCAGAAACATTAGATGGATCATACAAGTGTGACTAATACATGACTTGTGTCCGATCTAGATATTAGGACAAAAAGATAAAATACATAAAAGAAGTTAATCACGAAAAAGAGAGAGGATAAATCGAACCACGATTTCATGTAACTTAGGTAGCAATGATGTATTGCTAGATACCACTCATTGCTTGTAATATTAGAATTGTTCTGGATATTACTGCTAATGTTACATGAACCTACAAGGGTCACACCCTATGATTAAAACGAACAAATATCGATTAGATAGCATGTGTACAAATTTGTTGTACACATAATTAGTGAGAAACGGAAATTGTTATAATTATTGTAATTATGGATAATTTCGTTTATATATATATATATATATATGTTAATATTTGATAAGTTATTGTAATTATCAAATATTATTAAAGTATATATATGTATATAAGAAACCTAATTAAAGTAGAATTAGATTCTACATATTTAATTATATTCGGTTAAATGTATTGTATATTTAAGAATTTGAATTAATTACAATTAGGTTTTTAAATGCTATATAAAGGCATAAGGTCTAGCAGCCATTTATAGCTTGTTTTGAAAAACCTCTCTAACAGTTAGAGAAGAGAAAATATTGTTCGTTTCATTCGGGTGGACTGCGTAGAGGTCGGAATGCTATTGTGACGACTCTGATTCGATTTGGTTATTCCGAATTCCCTACGAATTTCCAGATTCCAAATTTATTAAGGTAACGTTTCATCCCTATTCACCCCGAATTTGTCCCTTTTACATGGATCACTAGTGGATTACGCCAGATAATTTTTCCGATGCGCGATGGGGTGTACCAGCGTTTCTCAACAATGTCAGGCCGCGTACACACAATCGCATACATCAAGCTCCCTACTGTATTAGCATATGGAACTTTTGCCATATATTCTCACTCTTCATCAATTTTAGGAGATAATTCAGAACTAAGATTCAAATGAGAAGCAAGTGGGGTGCTTACATGTTTTGTGTTTTCATTCATGCCAAAACATTGTCATATATTTTTTAAATATTGCTTCTGGGTCAAACAAAGTTTGCCTCTCTGTCTGTCTCTACTTATCTCCATGCCGAGAATTTTCTTGGCCTCACCTAGATCTTTCATCTCAAACTCTGGATTCAACTAAGCCTTCAATTTGTGAACATATATGCAGCTTCCTCTTCTTTCGAAAGTGCCTGCTTACAATATTTGGTTGTAACCGCATTTGAAGAAAATTGGGCGGTCCGGTTGCGTTTGAGATGTGTGCCAAACTTTGTTATGACATGACTGTCAACCTTAAATGAGCATGTATGCATGCTTCAGGGTCATCGGGCAGTAGCTGTTTGGAAAATAATACTTGCATAACAAAAACATTAGTATTCACTAGAAAATAAACTCATAGAAACAAATTATGTTTAATTATGTTGTGATTTTCAACCAATGCAAAACACTGTATTGGACGATACTCCCCGAAATTAATAGTTTTTTTAAAAATTTGTATACCCGAAAAATCAAGCGGACGATAGTGATGTTACTCTTCTCTAGAGAATATAACTCGAAACTCAAAAATAATGCTTGAGAAAGCAGAAAATAAAGCAGAAAGAACAGAGAATATTTAAGCAAATGTATTTGCTTGGGATGATTTAAAATGAAGTGAAATGTTTACTATTTTATAGGTAGAGGTGGCAAACTGGCCCTTTACCTGAGACCTCAATCAATTTTATCCGATTCGATACTCGATATTGACCCGAACATGATGATTTAAATTTGATCCCAAACTCAAAACAAACCGAAATCGATCGATTTTTAGTTGAACCGATATGAACCCGATCGATTTTCAATCGAACTGAATGAACCCCGAAAACAACCCGAACCGAAGGCAACCCGAAATAAAGAAAAAATATTAAAAGAAATAAAAAAAGATTTGGTATGAACTGTCGCACAAATTACCAAAAAATTAAATATACTGGTTTTATAAAGCCATATATAGGTGTAAAAAACTGATCCGGCTTGAAAACCCGACTGAAACATATCGATCTCCTATTGAACTGGTCTTGACCCGACCCGAAATCAACCGAACCAAAAATACCTGACTCGATATCAATCGACCTCAAAAGCAACCGAACCGATGTGACCCGACCCGAATCACTATAGACCTCATTTAAAACCGAATCATACTAGATCTAACTCGAACTAAACCAAAACCGAATGTAGTCAAAACCAAATTTGACCAAACTTAAATGATCCAACCCGAACGACCTGTTTACTACCTCTATTTATAAGTTCAAATCGGGGCAAAAGGGTAAAAATCAGTAGCGGTTACAAAAATAATAATTTTCACAAACTCATTATAATGATCATAATTATTATTTTAATAATGTTTAAAATTTTGTCAGTAAACGATCAAAAACCACTTAAATGTTGTTGAAAAATAGTACAAAAATGCTACAGTTATTATCCATTTCAACAGCTGGATTAAAGGTCGAATTAAAACATTGTTGTAATTAACAACAAATAATCAGCCTCAATAACTGTTATTAACATGTCTGAAAACATTTCAATCCAAGTTCTTATAAATAACATAGTGAAAAACAATTCTTTCACAGTTTAGAAAACACAAAGAAAAACTCTTGCAATTTTTTTAGAAAAATATTATACGCACGGTACATATTAACACAAACTGAGACGAACTAACCGAATGAACACAAATGTACGAGAGTCTTGTCATCTAACCCTTCAATAAGGAAAGAAATGTCAAATATAAATCCATCTTAAAACTCATTCCCACCCAAAAACCCTAAATCATCCGAATAGCGGCTCTCGTGGGAGCTTAAGATCTGAAACCTCCGATCCAGGGAAATAGTGGAATGAAGTGTCCACATCTCATAAAAACTAATAGCAAAATTTAATTTAATAACCGGAATTTTAGAATTTGAAAAGTACATGGACTAATAAAAGAGTTTGACCAAAACCAGCTGTTAACTTCCAAAGTTTCTAACCGGCTTGTACCTTTGCATGTACGTTGATCTCAATGGTGTTTGATTTTGATAAGCTGAGCTTTCTGATATAAAGAAAACTCCATTAGCGTAAAGACATAAAACAAACCACTCAAATAGTTCTCAACTGCGTTTATTACAATGGATTAGCTAATTTTATTATTGTTTTGTATTTGTAATTAAGAACAAAATTTGGTAAAATTATTGCAAGGTCCTTTTTTCTGTAGCATGAATTGCATTTTGACTCCTATAATTTAAAAATAAGCAAAAAAATCATTGTATGCTAGAAAACCGAGTGAAATGATAATTTTTTAAAACATAATTATTTATTGTCCTTGAACTTGACAGTTTAGATGCTTTGCGCATCTTGCGTACTGATTCAGATCGCTTTAGTTCGTGCTCTCTTGGTTTACATTTGAATGAGCTACACCATCGCCATTAGATTATTCACGTTCAACATGTGCGGCGAGATAGGAACAAGGTGACTGTCGCGCAAGCTAAGCTCGCTTCGCCGATCAATCTCAATGTTCAACTTTTCCCTTCTCACCGTGCTAAGCTAGTATGTGAGTTTATGCTTTGAGCATTCTGCTTTTCGTTTTCATTTTCATAAAAAAAATTATATATCGTCAATTTAAAATATGACGTGACATGTTCGCTCAATCTATTGTAGTTTAAAAAACTAAAATTGTTAAATCTTTAACAGATAATAAGATAAGAAACAAAGTCGGGTTAATTGCAATAATTCGAGTTTTTTTATACAATAGGTCAGGTAAACATGTTGGATCATTTAATTAAGTTCTTATCATAAAATTAACATTTTTAAACTATTATAAAACGACCATTTCCCTCGTTTTTCCATCATATAAGGACCTTATTGCTCATTTTTAAAATATTAGAACCAAAATGCAATTTGCGGTATAACACAAGGACATGTACAATAACTTTACCATACAAATATTTTTTTCTCATTATACAATACCTAAACTACCTAAATAATTTTTGAAATTCGAACTTACGATAACCATTTTTTCTCATGTCTTTCTAAATGTTATAATAACATGTGGACACCACAAAAATTCAAATTTAAATTATTCAGATATTCGAACTTGAACCGTTTTGTTGATCGAATTGAAGTTTAAAGCAACTCAAACTAAGAACCATGCAAAATCAATGTAAAATCTGAATAAATTCTGATTCATGGAGAGGGCAGAAACTAAAAACTGACCCTAAAATTCTTTGCCCAAACCTCATCTGTCCTTCGATTCCATGGAAGGGACACTTCGAAATAAATAACATTTTTATGTGCTGTGAAGGAAAACCACCAAACCTGAAAACGTCACCATTCCCACTCCCAAATGCAAGGCCTTTTCGTGTGGTTCCAAATAAGTCCTACCCCTCTCCCACCAAATCACTCTTTTTATCTCTACAAGATATTCGATAATCATATAAGTTCTGATTATATATTAAAATTAAATTAAATTTTTAAATGAAAAAATAAAAATTCTTCTAACACTATTCTTTTTACCCACACGAGTTTAAAATATTATCTAAAAATATCTAATTCTTTACAATCCGACCTATTTTTTAAAAAAAAATATCACATCTGGGAAGCCAATGAAGAGGTGAACCAATGGTCATGGATTAGAATCTCATTCTTTGCCCAACAAAAATAATAAAAATATAAAGAATAAATTTGATATGATTTGGTTGAGTGAGACATATTTGTTGTTTGAATTTATAATGTTTTTTTTTTGTTTGGACCGACCCCCCCAAAAAGAATGGGATAAAGATGCCACCATGGCCGAAGAGGTGGTGTCAATGTGTCGGTCGGCTTAGCATCGTCATCTTCGTCCCCTGATTTTTTTTCCTTCCTAGTTTCCGCACCTTGTAAGTACGGCTCCCCCACTTTGATTCTATCTTCTTTTAACCCCTTTCTCGTTATTAACCTTATTCCAATCCTACTTGTTAACTGTTTTTCACGTAATAATTCGTATCGTTTTGGTATTGATCTTATCGAACTGTACATATTATTTCAATATTAAATTGATACCAAATAATTTAAATTTTGTTTCGATCAAAATCTAGTCCGTTTCGACCTATACTAATCTATACATTTAAGTATGAGCTTTATATTTGTTGATACATTATTTTATTTTATTTTTCAATTTTTAATAATCAAACGTTGGATGAACAAATTCATCGTCTTTTGAAGCTAAAAATAAATATCAAGTTTTTACTCGGTTAATTCATTTAAATGTTATGAGTTTAAACGTATTTAAATGTAATTATATATTATATAAATATTAATAATTAATTTTAGATATTGTATTAAAAAAGTAATACTATAGATTTTATGAGACGCCAAAAAAATATTGGTCTTGTTTGATAAATAATAGTTTTAACTAAAATTGAAGGTTTGAGCTAATATTAAAAGTTTGATCAGTCAAATTCGCTAATTTGGATGTTTGGTGAATAGCAGGTTAGAATAACAGATTGGGGTGAAACCTCTAATTTTAAAAAAGCTGTTAATAATAGCTTTTTGAAACTAACATTTTGACATAATAATTATAAAGACCTTTTTATCCTTAACAATTATCAAAAGCCTTCAAATAACCTAAATTTAACATTTTCTATTGTAATTTTTCACTCTCATATATTTATATTGTGACATTTGTAAAGTAATACTTTTATTTTTTATTTTATTCCCACACATTTATAATTTTATTTAAGTTTAATAATTAATTAAATTATATTAAAAATAATTATATAAATAATAAAGTAATATATAAATCCTTCAAATATGCTTATTATTGTTATATTTAAAAAAATATTTTTATAATCTAATTAATATTAATAGATACAAAATATTTTTTTGAACGATAATAGATATTGATAACTAATAAATTATTCAAACAAACATCGAATATAATTATGTCTTTATATGTCATTTTGCTTGTTTTAATAATTAAACAGCTATCAGTTAATTTTACAAAATACTTTTATACAATCAGCTAATACAATCCGCTAATCAAATTAACTAATACAATTAACTATCAACTATCAGCTAATATAATCTGCTATTAACTATTAACTATCCGCTAATTAACAAACATGTCATTGACTTGATAGAAAAGAAGACAAGTAAAGAATCTACGGCCATAAACATCCACGACACAGAATCCAACGGCTATGCCAGCTTGCCTCGTACCTCTCCCCTATCTTTCCCCTCCGCGGAGACCCGGAGCCGCCTCTATCACCATTTCCTTGGAACCCCAACCCCCACCAAAATTTGCATCATTATTTCTCATATTCCCATTTTAACCGTGGTTAACTATCCAATGCAAAAAAGTAAACCATGGTTACCTAACCACATCCACTATCATCAACTTTGGTCTCATTCTACCCTCACTCCTTGTGCTCTTTAGATTTTCAAAATTTAGTCCAACTATTTATCTAATTTTAAAATTAAAGTCTAATCAATAACATTGTTAACCAGCTTCCTTTAAATTTGAACATGTATTATTATCCATGGGCAAACCTAAATTATATATAAGGCCAAAATTAAATTATAATTTTTTTATACGGGTGTCAAATGTAATTTTACAATTATATCAACTTAAAGCCTCATAATTTCATAATGACTAAATCATAATTTTATTTTTTTAAGAGGCTGAAATATAACTTTACAATGTATTGGTTTATAACTCTATAATTTTTAGAAAAAAGTGTATATATAATTTTAGGGTTATATAATAAATTATATTTTGATTCACAACTCGTATTTTACACAACCCTTTTTAAAATCTAAAATTTAAAACACTAACCCTAACCCTAACATTTTAAATTATAAACCTTAAATCCTAAACTATAAAACTCTAACCCTAAATCTTAAATTATAAATCCTGCAACCTAAAACTCCTAAAATACAAATCATAAATTAAACTCGTATCATATCCCCTAAATTTGACAAACATAAAATTTACACAAACTGTGTATTAAAGCTTTTCTCAAATTTTTACATTTTAATATGTCAAAACCCTTGTTATCTTCCTAATTTTGCCCATGTGTTGATTTACAACTAAGTTCTCTGAAAGAAAAATAGGGATTAAATTATATAAGTCGAAGGACCTCAGGGAGTAAAATAAAATTAAACCCATCAAATTTTCACATACTCTCCACAGGCACCTCTTTTTTCTCTATATATTGTCCTGGTTACCAAACCTTTTGTTTCTGGGCTTCAATTATTCCTTTTTCCCACCAATCTTTTCAACAACAAAAAAAATCCAGTTCTTCTTGTTCCTGTTCTTCTTACGCTGAAAGATCTCTGAAAATGAGTTGCAATGGCTGCAGAGTTCTACGAAAAGGGTGCAGTGAAAATTGCGTGCTTAGAAAAAGCTTGCAATGCATAGACAACCCTCAAGAACAAGCACACGCCACCGTTTTCGTCGCCAAGTTCTTCGGCCGCGCCGGCCTTATGTCCTTCCTCTCCTCCGTCGCCTCGCCTCAAAGATCTGGTGAGTATATCATTTTAAACTAATGGTCTTTTTGTTTGTTTGGGGAGAGGGTTCCTGTTACTTTTTGTTTCTGACTGGTGTCTGGGTTTGCAGCTTTGTTTCAGTCGCTTTTGTTTGAAGCAGTGGGGCGGGCGGTGAATCCCGTGAGTGGAGCCGTGGGGTTGCTGTGGACAGGGAATTGGAACGCCTGCCATTCGGCGGTGCAAACGGTGCTCCGAGGAGGCACGTTGCAGCCGCTGCCTGAATTCAGCGGCGGGGTTTTTGGGCCGTCGGACTTTGAGGATGTCGCAGAAACGGTGGGTGTTGGTGAAGGCGGCGGTAAGTCTCAGTCGAGAATGGGAGATTTCGTAGAAAGGAATGGTTTTGATAACGTTGTCAATCGTAAAGCGACCGATCTTGATCTCTGCTTGATGATCGGGCACGATAGAGCGGTGAAGAGGAGGAGAGAATCTACATCGTCGGAAGAGTCCGGAACGACGACGTTGGGAAGTAGTTCAGATGATGGCGACGGCGGTGAAAGAAAACTCTTGAGACTGTTCACCTGAGAACTTTCCCCACATTTTCTCTATGTAATTTTTGGTTATAATTACTCTACGAGATTTGATATTTTGTTTCTGTTTTCGGCATAATGACGAAGATCAATCAATTTTCTTGAATTTTGTATAATTTTTGTTTTTTTTTTACTTGTTATGTTTTATCGTATTCAAAGTTTGATCATAAAACTTTCTTCATAATTGTTGTGTTTTTAATTTATGTTTCGTTTAATAATTGGGGAAATTATGTAATATTGTTGTTGGATTTTCTTTTTCCAACGATATGATCTTTATTACTTTATTTTTAAGAATATAGTAATTTATTTTTTAAAATTAAAAATTGGATAGAGCACTATTTGATTTTACTGTTTATTTATTTTTTTTAGTATTTTTAAGTTAAAATATTGAATATGATAGGAGAAAAGTCCGCATTTAGTGTAAAATAGTATTTAAAGTTTAGAAGGAGAGTAATCTGACTTCATTTGTCTATTAATTATTTAACAAAATATTATTTAAAATTAGAAGAAAAATACTTCGACTTTTGATTGTTACACTAAATTATCACATTTTTTAAAAAATGATAAGTACCATATTATTAAAAAAGAATTTTAACAACAATATTTTAATAATTTCACCTTAATAATTAGTTTCAAAAATAAAAAAGAAAAATCTGTGACTGAGAAACGTTTGTTTTTGTAAGGTTGTTGAAGTGCAAGTTGCACTATTTTCCAACGTAAAATGTGAACAGAAATAGCAAAATATGAGCGCAATAGTGAGGCCTTGAACGTACGGCTGTCTTTCTAGTATCCTAAAGGGTCATCTTTACTGTCCTAGTTCTAGGGCTAAAAATCAAAATAACGAAAATTGATTTGATTAGTAGTATTTGAATGATTTATAGTTTATAAGTTTAAAAATTTTTATTATATAAATTGATTTAAATTTAATTTTTAATATCTTATAGTTTTGATACAAATAAATACGAATATTAAAATTTGAATCTCTAATCAAATATAGAGTTTCTTCCGTGTACTTTTTTTTCTTGATATTGGGCTCTTCGTTGAACTAGTAGTCACGTATAGGAGAAGTTTGTGGCCTAGAAGGGCTGACCTTTAAAAATTTAAAATTTTTAAATTTATTTTTTTTAAAATTTTATAAGTTTATTCTCTTAACAAATTTTTTTGTATCCGTCTCTAAGGGCAAATACATTTCACTTGCATTTTACTATGATTCACACTAAATATTAAAATATTTATGCAACCGCAATTAAAACTTTAAATATTACCTTTTAACTGCAACCCTAATAAAAGCCATTATAAAATTATTCGATTAATTCAGTTTGTTTGATTCATAATTTTATATTTAAAACTTCAACAAATAAAATCTTTAACAATTTTTTTTTGCTTTTCTTGAGCGATTGAACAAAGAATCAGTATGTTTTATTTTGTTGGACAAATCGAAAAGGAAGATGAAGTCCGACCTTTAAATGGTAGCACATGATGAAAAAGTGCAAAAGACAGTGTGAGGGATGTGGACCGGAGATTAATAAAAACATAGAGTAGCCGGCAAGGCGGCGGAGGACAGCCCATGTTACAGGGGTTTAAGTCCTCCCCATGCGCCGCAACTTAAACATGAGTTGTCGCTTACTACTTTGGTCGTCTAGTCATAATACTTTCCAGTTTCTGGACTTGCTTTCTGTTTATTTCTCTCTTCATCTTCTAAAAACAAATATCCTATCTTTATGTATGGTTACAATCAAAGACGTAGTTAGAAAATTTAGAATATGTTGTTTAAATTTAAAACAGTATACCAATCCGTTGATTTAGTAATATGAAACACTAAATTTTTTCAGGAGTTTTGAATCCTAGTATTGTGTAGGAACGAATTAGATTATGAGAGTTGCCCCATAACTGAACCTCTACACACTACAGTATCGATCTGAATTAATCGACCAATAAACCAGATCTCAAAAAGAATATTAAAAAACTTGAACAAGAAGGTTCGTTCGATTCGATTACATGTACTCAATCTTGGTTTACAATCACACAACATCAACGTGAATGCAGTTCAATGAAATTGGAGAAAAATGGAAATGTGGACTGTGTTTATGATTGAACAAGCATCAACAAGATCATACATTGATGATTAATCAAGGCAGGCCAAGAAATGATATGATAATTTGGTAATCAGATGAACTTACATATATATACATATACAATGCTTTCTTTGTCTTCAGATATTAAAAAAAATATGTGATCATAGATGACAACAACTGGATGCAAAAAGCTCGCTAAAATGAGAAGCCGAACCTTATCTATATTCAATCTGCTCGTAATTAGTCCAGTGCCGCTTCCACCCATTGGAAAAACATGAGCTTGGGTGGTAATGTTTGTTAGAATTTAGGGTGAGTAGAAAAATAAAGATCAGTTCTAGATGTGTGTTGTCAGGCAGCCGGTAGTGGGTACACGATTTAGTTGTAGTATATGCGACCTCAAGCTACATTCGTTAACCTAATCGAGAATAACAGTCCTTAATGAAAAAGCAACATATAGAGAATAGCTCGAAACATAAAACGAAACGCCTATTTTACCTGAATGGCAGCTAACATGGACAAATGATCTTTACATTGTTCGAGCAAAACCCTTTCGTTTGCGGCCACACTCGCAAGCTCATTAACCAAAGAATTCATTTCCTTCACCTGCAAAGGACAAATGGTACTATTAATTAGGTGGATATTTTTTTGTATCGCTAACGTCCACAAGTTTTATTAATGAATTTAACCTTTGATGACAGTGAGCATATTGAGGATGCCATTGCGTGCATCACATCGACCGCTGAACTGACAGCATCCTTCAGGTTCTGGATATCTACCTATTAAGTGAGATAACAGAAAAAGGGAGGAGAAAGAAGAGCGGCATTTTAAACAAAATGGTACCTGTGAGCTAAATCATTATAGATTGTATGTTGGAATGCAGGGAAAACGAGAAAACAAAGAAGAAACTCACTATTGCTTTTCCAACAATTGGAAGACGAAGCGTACTGGCCTTTAAAGCTTCAATTGCTCCGAGCAAAGAGCTGGTGTGGTCTCCATCGAGGAGGGCCCATGCTTCTAAATGAGGTATCTACACTCATCAATCATAACATGTTTTAGTCATGAAGAAGAGAAAATTCATGCTTAAAAGCAAGGATTCTAAAATATGTTTCTAAGGTAAAAATATGAACTGATTGGTAGGCTGAAGCAGTTGTCTATGGAAATATGAACAGAAATAAAGTTTTGAATCTTACTTGTCGCTTCAGGATGGAAATCAATTTCAATTTTTGCCTCAGTAATAGCAACTTGATCCTCTTGAGAGTGACAGAATACTGCAATTCTGATGTTGTTACCCATGCGTTCCACAGATCTTTCTGCAACAACAAAAAAGAAACATTCGCCATGAAAATACCGGACTTATCAGAGAGCATCATGTTAAGCCTAAACTCACAAACTTTTTTTCCCTAGTAGTTCCTCTTTTATGTCAATCTGACTATTGCATCAACCTCTTGATAACCTAAAACCTAGACAATCATGTTCATTATATATAGCAAAACTCTGCCGCTCAACTTTCCCGACAATGATTCTTATACGATGTATATAAGCACATTAACAAATTATATGATGTCACATTGGATAATATCACATGATGCTCTCCAAAAGGATACAGTTATGCAAGAACTATGCTGTCGCATGCACTACATGTAAGCTTTATCGTAAACTAGTTGGGTTCAGCTCGTTTGACAAACTATCACGGTGAAGTAAATTGAAACATTCACCAAATATCTCAGATCAAGACAATTGAATATCCAGGGAACACAACAAGATGGACAAGGAGGATAACCATACCTCAGCACCGAGTTCCTGCACCATGAAAACGGCCTCTGCCCTTGCATTTGCAAATCTCCATTGCAAGTAATGGTTATAAAGAAGCCTCAACGTGTGTGCGTCAGCAATTCGATCCTGCCCCACTTTTCCTCTACGAATATCAACAGAAAAGCTAAGAATCGAAGGGGTATCAACAGAATTACCAATCATCTGACCACCAACTGCATTTCTCACCCGAGCAGGACTTAGTCCCCTCCAAGGAGAGGAAGCCGAAGATGCCCAAAGTTTACTAGGAGAAGCAGGTCTTGTACCTCCCCTAATAGGAGAAGCAGGCCTTGTACCTCCCCTAATAGAAGCCATAGTCCTCGGAGAGGACATTGCAGCAACTCTAGGCCCCGGGCTCATAGACAAAGGTGAACCCGGATCCTGCAACCGCCTTAACCGGCTATTAGTTTCCTGCCAAAACCTCGCCGATGCAAGAACACTTCGGGAACCACTCCTCCCTTTAGGAATCCCATTTCCTCCACATTCCTGCATTCCGGAATTAGTGCTCCCGGACGACACACTATCCGTATCAGATGTAGTGAGATCACAAGAGGCAGAAGAAGCCTCATTTACACAATGTGCATCAAAAGATACCCTCCTACTACTCTCATCAAGCATCAATGACTGCTGCAATGACTTAACCAGCACTGCACCAGATCCACCAAGCAAGTTCCTTTCACCAAAATAATCCAAACTCCTAGACATCGGATTCGAACCCAAATTCCCTTGAGGGGTTCTCGCAGGCCAGCGGTGCTGATCCACAGGTTTTGAGTTCTCCCCACGATCTCTACCGGGAGTAGCTCTACGCCTCTCGGGAGTTGCTTTCCTAGTCAAATTGGGACCCACTTGGGACTTAGTCTTACTAATCGGAAGCGAAAAGGCCTCACCTTGAAATGAAACGGATAAGCTCCTCGATGAAGTGATTAACATCTTGGTAGCAGCTGACAATTCCGTGGAATCAACATTGTTTCCTTGCGATACTTGACCGCCGGGCCGCCTCCGGTCCACGGATTGAGACCGTTTAGGAAGCGGAGAAGGAAATATTGTCGCCGTTTTGTTTCCCGCCGCCGTATTAGTGGAACGAGAAATAAGAGGTGAAGGGAACCTGGCCGGCATCTTGGCTGCCGTTGTTGTTGCTGCTGCAGCTGAAGGAGGCGACGGAGATGGAGACAAATACCGCGAAGGAACCTGTCTGCCTCTGGGTTTCTTTTTAACAGTGGAGCCATTGTCTTTAAGAATCGACCCTTTAATTGTAGTCGAATTTGGGTTTTCTTCACGATTGGTACTTGATTCAGCGAGCTTTGAAGGAGTTTGAGGACGAGAAAATGCAGCCGCCACCATCATCTGAGACTGCAAAAGGATTCGACTTTCTCTTCTACATTTCCTCGAAAGAAAACATCAGTAAAATACTAACCATGGGTCTTCTTTTTCATGGCGGATAACATGAGAACAAACAAGATTTTAGGTAATTTTCGGTACAATGGAGAAGAACCCATGAAGGGTTTCCTAATGATTATGCATTTAACTTCAACAACAGTGAGAAACACATGCAAACAAACAAGATTTTAGGTAATTTTCTGGGTTTTCAGAGACACGGGATAAAATAGTAGGTAAGATGAGAGGTTTGGGGAAAGAGACGAAAGGTAAGAAGAGATTCAGCTGGGATTTTTCGGGTTAGAGTTCTTATGAATCTTTGGAAAAACGTTAGGTTAATTAATTATTCAGAGTTTTTAATGAAATAAAAGCCTTATACTGAACACTGTGAACAAAAATGAGCACATTTATTGTATAAATGACAGAGAAATACATTTGAGGAAATGATCATAATTAAATAAACTTGTGTTTTATTCCTTAATTAACTATTGATCAAGCTTTATAATTAGGAAATCTGAGATTTGAGATTTGATGTGTGGTTTTCCTTAATATAGATGAGTTAGTTTTCTTTGTATATATATTTCACATTATATGAGTTAGTTTCCTTAATTAACTTGGTTTTCCTTAATAATTAAATGGAAGGATATTTAACATTTTAATATGTTCGAGTTTATGTTTTTTTGTATATTATACTCAATCGACATATATAAATTTTAAATCAAAATAAAATATAGATAAAAATTTCACATTATATGAGATTCGAATATAAGTGATCAAGTTCTTAAAGCCTCAATCTTACCATTAAATATAATTAATGAAAGTTTAAAAGAATTTAGGGTAACTTGGAAATTGCCTTTAAACACATATTTTAATTAATTTTGAGAGTTTTCAAATGTCAAATTCAAACTATTTCAGGTTAACTAGCCCTACTGTCCTTCTGAAAACTACCTTTAATTGATGTGGAGTCAATTAATATTGGGTATGGTAGGTATATCAGGTGAAGACTTATTGATTTATAAATATAAAAACATTTTTTTTATTTCTCCATTTATTTATTTTTTGGGTCTTAGGTGAATGTTACAAATCAACCCACATTTTCTAGATATGCACATAATTAAACACTACAAATGCACATAACCGTCAAAATCAATAAATATTGGGTATAATTATACAATGACAAAACACGTTACTTTTTCAAGAAAAAAATTAAATTTAAATTTTAAAGATAATATTATTATAAGGGAAAGTCATAATTCTCGAACATAGTTCGTAAAATGGATATAAACCATATAAAAAACTGTAAAAATCAAAGGTTAACTATTTTGATGATGGCATGGCCAAATTAATGAAAATTTTCATTTTTGGCTGATTTTTTCATGATGATATTAATTGTTATCAATTAACTCTGGACTTAAGTCTCCTTTATAGTAATAATAAAAAAGTAACCCCTTATAAAAATGTAAAAAAAAACCCAAAAAAACTTAAAAACGAATTATTTTTGGTATTACGAGAATTGAGTGATAATTTAAGTATTAAAATAAAAAATATCAAAATGTTAAAAGAACATAACTTAGGGGTTAAATCACAAATTAATCCTTATTTATTATTAGTGTGAAATAAAGAGCGAAACAATATAAGATGATTATCAAATTTTTAGAATTATATAATGGTTATTAAACTTTAGTTTTTATTAAAAATGGTCACTGAGTCGTTAATTGTCTTTAATTAGAAGATGTGACAGTTACGAAAATTTATATAATAACATATCTAATCCTCAATATTTACACATTCAATCAATTTAGATATCAATAATGAGTGTTAAATTAGGAATAAATTGATTAAATGTGTCAATATGAAGGATTAATGTTATATTATTCAAATTTCTATAACTATCAAGCCACCCAATCAGCGGCAGTTAACGGCTCAGTGACCATTTTGTAACAAAAATTAGAGTTTAATGTCTATTATGTAATATTTGAAAGTTTGATGACCATTTTGTATTTTAGAGATAGTTTAGTGACCATTTGTGCACTTTACCCTAAAATCTTATATTATGTAAAAAAATAATATCTTATATGGACACGGCCTTTCGGTATTAGAATTATTTTGGCTTAATAACAAAATTGGCCCTTAAATTTTATATTTTCTCATTGAGGTATCTAATCATTTTTTAATAAGAATGATACATAAAATATTATTTTCTCGTGTCTAATAATATAACGTCATCTCTAACGTTTTTGTTGATTTGAAATATATATATATATATATATATATATATATATATATATATATAGTGCAGGCTTAAGTATATTCGTATATTATATTGGTAATATTTCGATATGTGAAAAAAGTTATAAATATTGATATTCAAATTCTACCCGTATTGAATAGAACCTCTTAAATGATAAATGTTTTAAGATTCATTAATTAGCTTAGCGGCCTATAATGTTTATATTACTCCATCTTGTATGAGTTGAAATTCCGATATAAAAATATTTCGATATTATATTGGTAATATTTCGATAGGTGAAAAAAGTTATAAATATTAATATTCAAATTCTACACATATTGAATATAATCTCTTAAATGATAAATGTTTTAAGATCCACTAATTGGCTTAGTGGCCGATAATGTTCATATTGCTCTATCTTGTATGAGTTAAAATCCCGATGTAAGAATGTAATATTTCTCTATTTAATTAAAAAATAAACGTTTTTATGAACCGTCCGAATTGAATTACGGAATCAAATAGAACAAATCTATGTATTGATGCTATAATTAAGTTTTATAAAATAATACTTAATTAACCTAAGAAAGAGAGATTAGCTTAAAGCAAAGGGGAGGGGTATGAAGGAGCTAACCCCCATGAAAGTAGCTTCTAAGCATATAAGAAGTTGACCATATTAGATGGTGGGAAAATGCAATAAATTTATTTTTTTTAAAATTAAGACTCCAATGTTCGATAATCATAAAAGTCCGATTATATTCGAATTTAAATATATACTATTATGTGTACCTAAATTCGGGAAGGACGAGTTATATTATACTATGAAGTATGAAGCGCAAGAAAGTGAAAAATAGTTTATAATATTAGTCAACTCTAAGAAATTATATTGAAAAGGTAGTGGGTCGCATATTTGATTGTTCTACACTTCCAATCATTCGAAGATGACCCAAACCAAAAAGATGCTTAATCCATATGAAAGTCTTTTTATAATAATTCCACACACACATATGAAATATATAGCATCAGTATTTGATTAATTAGCCAACTAATTCAAAGTAAATATTACATGTTTGTTGTGAGATGATCTTCTTAATCCAGTTTGTTTCATGAACAATGTCAGGATTCGAATAATCGACCAGAATCTAAAAACAAATACAATGCTCTCCTTCGATTCTGCATTTGGTTGCAAGGCTTACATCAATGACCTTCGTATAACATTCTTTAACTCCCCCTCATATTCTGCAAATTAAACAAACTCTAAGAATTACTATATCAACTACTCCACTTTTTATGATAAAGTATATACACGCATATATTTGAAGTGTTCAAGTAGTTTTATATACATTTTAATTTTACAGTGCTAATGTTTTAATAATTTCATTGTTATATTTTATGTTCTATTCACACATAAATTATATATATCGAATTTTGAAAAAACTAAAAATATCTAACAATTTTTATGGTTCAAAAACAATTTTAACCCTTAATAATATATTTTGATAAAATAATATTCTCGAGCCATACGATAGAAATACCAGATCAATCCGAAACTTTCAACACTATGAAAAATATAACTATATTGATAAATTTAACGATCTTATATTGTGAAACTCGAAAAGCATAAGTAATTAAGAGCAAAACTTTAGTTAGTATTTCAAAAAAAAAAATCTGAAAATCAATGCCAAACTTTTGATTGTATTTTTCATTGCAGTTCATGAGTTTTCACATTTAACTATAGAAGAACATGAAAGGGAGGCTGCAACTCGAGAGAACCCCAGAAAGATGTAAAGGTTAAGGCATAATAGAGCATATATGTTATTGGTTTTCGATTAGACTTGTGATTAAACTAATTAACAGATGATTAAGACTTAAGAGGCTGTTAAGAACCCCACCGTTCAGCTGACTTTTGATCAGCAGATTGTTGTCGTCATTGTTGTTGCTGTTAAGCTATGGCTGTACCATGACTTATGAGATGATGCTACCAAATTCCGAGTATGTTACGGATTTTTTTTTTATAAAAGATTGAAAATAATATTTAAAGTTAATCTATTTGGAGATAAGCATTCAATCGAGTCGAGTCTAGTCAAAAACAAATTAATTAATCGAATCGATGAGACATGTTTTGTATCTCAAACTTAATTTGAATTTTTTTGTGAGTTAAGTTTTTGTTCAAGTTTAATTGTAAATATTTATAATGTTATGATACTAATTGGTTTTAGTTTAAACAACTTGCTATAACCATATACGACATACATATATACATATATCATGCAGGATTGAGAGACACAACTCGAACTTGAAAACCAATTACTAAAAATTTCAAGTCATTTGAGTCTCATTTTATAATTTTGAATAGTACCGCTAATAAAACTTAGGTTCTAATATTTGTCGAGATGCTAACGAGTACTTAAAATTCATGTTAATAAGTCAACAATCTCTCAAGCAGGTGGTTAAAGCTCTCGGTTGACACCCTCCCCTTCCTCACTAGGAGCAAAATTCCCCCTCCCCTCTTCCTAGGTAGAAATTGTTCAAAAAAATCATGTTAATAAAGGTGAAACTTGTAAACTTGGAAGCCATGTGACTTGGGTGGCACTCCATAGAACAATAGGTTTAAAAAAGGAAAAGGCACCCACTAAGTTATGTTCTAATTTGTTGTTTATGTGGGGGGAATGGTTGAGGGGTAGTATTATCATCATCAGTTAGCCAACTTTCCAAGTTATTACATACTTGTAATGAAATGAAAATCATTTCTTGTTGCTTTCCAACTTTGCCCGCCCGCCATCCTTATCTTCTTCTTTCTTCTACTTTTCCAGCAAGAACTACGACTATTTTAATGGCAGATTCCGCGTGCGCAATAGGGGATGTTTCTACTTTTTTTTAAAAAAAAATTGTTTTTGATTGCCACCTTTCTTGGGATCTAAGATTCAAAAGAAAAAAAAATCATTTTTTAGATTGTTATCGGTGATTTTCTAACCTTCAAAATGGACCACATTTTAAGGATGACAACACATAAAAACAGTACATAAGTTGGCAACAAGTTTGATATGTCTGCTCCACAATAGAATCTTTTTACCTCTTTTCACCCCAGAAATCTGGTTTCGCTAACAATAACATTAAAGACAAAGCTTTGGTCCGAATCATGCAGCAGGAAACCTACTTTTGAGCAGAAAGCTCAACATTGATGAATTATTTCAGCCATTGATAAGCATATTCTATCATTGTCCTTGCATCTTCCACCCTTAAAAAGCTTCTTTGTGGCTCAAACTTTTGAGCAATTTCATGGAAGATGGGAATTTTAGGACGCTTTCAGGGGCTTCGTTGGAAATATAAGGCACTTTGAAATTATTATTTGTTTTTTGTTGAAAGATAGCACTTAGGAATTAAATTTGGGGAAATAAGTTACGTTTGAGTATATTTAAGAATTTATAACAAATTATACAGTGTGGGTGCAAGTAACCACCTGCACACAACGACCTTTATTTTTTTTAACATTTTTTCCAAGACTATCATGCACTTGAGGGTTTTACATAAAAAATTATTAAAAAAATAAGGACATCATGTCGCCATGTGCAGTTAATGACTTGCACCTGCACTATAAAATCTACCATAGATTCCTAAATATACTAATGTCCCATATTTCTCTAAATTTAATACATAAGTGCATTATTCACCTAATTAGTCCGCTTTCAGGATTAACAAAATAAAAATTAAGGACGTTTGGGTTTAAATCACACCGTATATAATTTGTGAATGTGTAGATTCAAATCTGATTTCTTTATGTGAGTTCTAGTCGAGGTTGTTTTGAGGTAGATCAAGATCTATGTTGGTCCAATTTTCAATCCAACTGCACTCCAATGTTACTTTGATGGTACGTATAGAGGCAGTCTCCATTTAACATCTGTCTTTTCATATTCATTCTGATTATTAATTCTCTGATATATTGATTATTAATTTCATTCCGATTATAGTTCTCAAATGTATTGATTATGATTGTCTTTATACTGGTACCCACTTCACATAAACGAAAGCATTACATTAATATAATTAGGGATAAAATTGATGGTTAATTGATGGATAAAACAAAATTTTACACTTTTTTTACTGGTAGATGAAAGTAAATTAATGGATGAGATTAACCGACTCAATGTGAAAATGACACGAAATATAACATTGCACGTAGATTGGGTTGCTGGTGAACTCACTTTTAAAGTAAGCTACTCGTATAAATCAAGCTATGAAAACTTAACCTCATCTCTCATTGCATATCATAAAAGAAAACTTCGTTAAGCAACATCTTATCAGGTGAAGTTGATTGCTCAGCTCTCCAAAAAAGAATGTTTCAAGGTTTTAAGACATAGACTAGTGTTTAAGGCAAATGAACCCGAGAAGCTAAATTCTACATCAAGGGCAATGCAAACATTGGAAACTCGATATAAAACCGCAACATGCATCAGCATCTTACATAAGAGACTACAGTTTCAACAGCAACGGTTTCAAATACAATGCCAATATGCGGCCTCTATCAAATGTGGACCATACTAATAGTTTTTCCCATACCAAAACCAAATTAGGAAGAATTTCATGCAATGCATCAAAATCCTACACCACCATGGACCATGTTAAGCTAGACCCAACACTATAACCCACTATCAAATGTGATGATAAGGCTTCAGAACTATATACTTTCTGTGATTTTAAATGAATAAAATAAACTAAAATCTAATTCTATTTAAAGAACACACAAAGAACTAATAATCATCTGAGGGATCAGATGAATTACTAATTATCAACAGGATCATCGCATGTCAAACACACAAAATGTGCAAACTTAACATTAAATAAATGACTGAATTGAAACAGTATGCCTAGTTCATTGAGAGACACAAAGTACTCTTAGTTCAACAATCACTTTAAGGTTCATACTAAATTAACCCCCCCCCCCACACACCAAAAAACATCTTGAAGTCCTTCCGAATCCAAAAAACATACCATGAAGGTAGATAATTGGATAAAGTCCTTGCTTTACACCAGATAAAATTCCTCATCGGTACTGCAAAGAAGACGGGAAACACCAGGAGGTTAAGTAACCATTTATACAAAAAAATAAGATTAAGATAGCATTAACCATCAGAAGAGTACCTTGATGAAACCAATTTCCTTGGCATTGCTACGGAAGCACTGTCGGCAACACATTAAACCGTACTTCCTGATGATGGCATGGGGATTTCCACAAACACGGCTATCAAAACAAAAGAATCATAAACAGCAGCAAGAATAAACACAACAAAATTATCAAAAAATCAATAGATTGTCCACAGGTGGAGTGATAAAGGACTTATTCAATTCTTCAGTTGACATCATTCACGTGTTCAACTGGGCAACCCCTACCCCAAAACTCTTACAAGAAAAGACAACAACAAATTTGACGAAAACAAAGGATGCTACCCTCAAATAATTCATAACAACGTCAAAGTAAGGAAATCTCTTTTCAATAAAAAGCTATACGGATAAGAAAAACAATAACCTAATACTTTATCCATTCCGTTAAGTTATTATATGCCAAAGGTAAAACATATTGCAGAATACTAACTGGTATATGATTAAAGAGCTAAACTTAAACGGCGCTATCATGAACTCTCAAAGCAATCACGAAAATGAAAGAATTAAGAGTAAGAGAAGGAGGAGGTACCAGGCGCGAGAGCCAGGGCCGTAGGTTTTGGGGTGAGAGTTCCAGACGTTAGAGTGGCCCATCACTGATCGGCTGCTGCTGCTGCTGTTCCAATGAAGCTCGAAAATGCGAGATGGGACTGAATTGGAAACCTAGTTTGGATCGGAAAGAAAATGAGAGAATATATATGCGGAGCGTAAAACCCTAATCTCCCAATTTAGAGGGAAAAGCCTACTTAGGCCCAATTAGTATGACTCGTAGCCCAACTGATTTTTAGGGTAAATTATATGGGTGAACACTTTATTATTAGGTCTGATCTATTTTGATCACCGAATTAAAAAATTTCAAAATTCGGCCACCAAATTAGATGTGACAGTTAAAGAAAATTTGTATAATTATACATTTGGTCATTGTTAGTTACATATTATATTAATTTGGTCACAATTTTAATTTAATCAAATAAAATCTATCAATCAATATTTAATTTATTTATTTTCTAGAGATAGAATTGTGTTTGGTGTGGATTGAACCTAAAATTTCCTGGGTGAAAACTCAAACAATTATCACTACACCAACATATTCATATTGATACAAATTACACCCTTTTATATATATCCGCTCCTCTTCCTCGCACCAAATCACCATCCCTATGAAAGTTGAATCGAGAATTGTGAATCCTCGACTCTAAAACAGATTAATTATTTGAGCTTTTGTGTGTGAACAAGTCTGGAAATGAAAGCTGAATAGTTGGAGCTGAGTGATGAAGAAAGGCAACGAAGAAAATCTTGATGGGTATTGGCTGAAGAAGTGATCGGCCATGAAAATAAAAGGACAAAAATCAGAAAAACTGGAAAACATTGATGAACTGTGAAGAAAAACCATTATCGAGAAAATTTTGTGTGAAGATTTGATAAAAAGTTGCCATATTTATAGGCTTAAAGTTGCATGGAAATGCAGTTTTGAGACCGGCATGGTGGAATGAGATTGAAGTTGCAGACGCGCATTCCATGTGAGAAATCCGATAGGAATGGTGATTTAGTACGATAAAGAAGAGCGAATATATATAAAATGGTACAATTTGTATTAATATGAATAAATTAGTGTAGTAGTAATCGTTTGGGATTTTAGCTAGGAGATCCTAGGTTCAATCCACGCTAAGCATAATTCTATCTTTTTAATTTTAGGTCACAACTTAATTAGAGGAAAATAAATATATTAAATAAATTAAAAATTAGTTGATTAATTTTTTTGATTAAATTAAAATTATGACTAAATTAATATAAATATGCAACTAACAGTGACCAAATGTGTAATTATACAAATTTTCTGTAAACTGTCACGTCACCTTTCTATTAGATTTTAAAGATTGGTGGTCAAAATATGTCTAATTAAATAGTTAGGTGGTCGAATTTTAAATTTTTTTAGTTCGATGGTCAAAATAGACCATACTCAATAGTTAGGTGGTCACCTATTTAGTTTACTTTATGGTAGTGTATTACCAATAATCAAGCATTATCTTAACCGGTAAGAGTTGAGTGATGTAATAAGGCACATTGCTCTTTTAATGAAAAAATTTGAGTTTTGAATTTTGAAGACAATATTGTTGGTGGGAGAGCCACGAATTTCGAACATATACCATAGAATGAACATGTATTTTACCAACTATTTTAGCGAAACGATACACTAGATCTCTCAAGCGAAATCGTATGTCATAATTCTAATATTGTAAAACAAATTAAGTTGAGAGAATCGTTTATAATGAAACTTTACAGTATTAAATTTTACAATGTCTAATTTGAATCAATTAACTAATAAATTAAATATATTGAATTTATATTATTTCATCTTATATAAATTAAAATTCGACATTTACATAAAAATACAATTCCTTTCCATTTAATAAAAAACTTTATCTTATTTACTTATATAAATTCTCTAACTAAATTTAAGTTACGAATTCATTAAATGCCGATTTAAATGTAAAAAATAAAGTTACGAACTTAAGAACAATAATATTTTTATTATTTATGACAATCTAATCATTTATATATTTTTAAAAATTAAATAATTTAAAGGTTTAATATTAAAATAAGTACTCAAATTATAATATTTTTTAAGTGTTTATATTTTTATTTTTTCAAGTATTTAAATTATTATTTTTTGATTAAAATAAGTTCTTTAATTTGACTTTAAACGGAACAAAAAATAATCTAAAATATACAAAAAAAATTAAATACTTAAATATAAGATAGTTTAAACACATAAAAAACAAAAAAAATATAAACACTCAAAGAAAGAAAAAACCCTGATAGGCCTAATTTAAACTACAACTTAAAATTGATCATTTGAGAGAATCCTTTTGGTGTGGGTTTGAATGTGATCCCAAACGACTCGTCTCTTTCGAGAGAAAAAACCCCTCGTCTTTTCCTCTGCTAGTCTCCATGGCGGACCAAGCGGGCTCTTCATCTTCTCACTTGGTAATCACTGATTTTCTCACTCATTAATCTCTAGTACCATCGAATGATTTTGAGTATTCATTTTCCCAGTAGTTTCTTCCAATTTCAAAAGCTTCTTGATTCATCTGCGATTTTCAGGAAATCCATCTCGGAGAAGATGATTATGACCTAATCTACGGCGCCGAATCAGGATGGGTTGAAGCTAAAACGCATTGTGATCACTCGGCTTCTTTATCCTCCGATCTCGCTCACATCCCAATCCCTAAAACTCCCTGCAACAGGTTATTTTCTCCCCCCTTTTCTCCCCTCTTTGATTGATTATATTGATAATACTAATAGAAAAGTTGGGAATATAGACACTATAAATATATCCAGTAGCATATGTGCCTCGACTATATTCGAAGCCGACTCGGATTGAACACTGCAAAGCTTTCCCAGCACTGTTTGAACCCGAGATTTTAACTTAAGGGAAATCATACTTACCAACATATGTTGGTAAACATTTTGGTTTTTATTAACATATTTGCAGCTATTTCGTTGGTTTTATTAACTGTGCCTTAATTGATCTTTTAGTTCCTCGATAGACTCGGTATTTGAAGCAAAATGAGCTACTAAAACACATTTGAAGTTTTCATTTTGTGATTCTTTAATGGAGATTGTTTGGTTAAGAGTATATAGAATTCCTTCTCCTAATCTTACATAGCATTTTTTGTATAACAAGGTGCCAGCACCCAAGTGAGAATTGGTTATGCTTGTCCTGCAAAGTTGTGCTTTGTAGCCGTTTCGTGAATAAGCATATGCTCGAGCATTCTAAGCAAACGACCCATTGTGTAGCACTCAGTTATAGGTATGTAGTTATAATTGCTTTCTTTTTTGAGTTCCCCATTTTGCTGTCTTTGCTTCTCGAGAAAGTGAGGTGTGAAATTTATTAGAGATTTTTTGGGTAACTTTTTTTTCCCTTGGTGTGTGAAATCAGTGACCTTTCAGTTTGGTGTTTTGGTTGCGATTCATATCTCGATGCTCAGTTGATTGAGCAGCTGCGACCTGTTCATGAGACAGCTTACATACTGAAATTTGGTGAAGCCCCTCCTGTTCGGTCCGTCAAATCTTCTCGGCCGGAAGATAAACCGGCCATGGATACGCCTTCAAGCAGTTGAATCTGGTATGGTTTTCAGAAATAGGTTAGTTTGGGATTGAATCTAAGGATTCATATCATCAGTTATGAAAAACCAAATTCAAAACAAGGTGAATTTAATCATATGTTTCTTTCTATGCAGACCGATCATAGAGTTACAAAATAATTGCATTTTTCAGTCTCATACCACCTTTATCAAATACAAAACCACATAAATTTAGTTGTTGGCCTAGGTTAAGGCAAAGAAAAATTTGCATTCCTTCTCCAGCTGTTATGGTCTTGCAGTCCTTACGAATGGTTTCTGTCTCGACACATTTAATATTTTTTGTTGTTTTTACGTTTAAACGAATCACACACACAAGGAAAAAGAAAAAAGAAAAAACTCCATTCATTTAGATCAGAGCTTCAAGTTCCAGATGTCAGATTCATATTACTATCATGACTGATTCGAAAAATGATGTTTTTGGCAAAACCTGTAAAAATTTGAGGTCAAGGCACTTGTTGCTTTCAAAGCTGGAGCAAAAACAGAAAGCAAACAATTAAGTTTTGTATAGATTACTATAACATTTGATTTTTTTAATGCCATGTTGCAACATGGAGAAGGATGATATGTAGCACTTATTGCTCCAAGAAATAATTAAAAGTGATGAAATGATGAAACTTCAGAGTATGTGGACTTGATTTGGTGGGGGGAAATCAGGAGTTTAATTGTTTAAATTTATTAGATCAAATTCTTCTAATACAAATAAATGAAACCCTGATTTGGAGGCCGGGTCCTCAATTGATCGGAATTACAATCGCCATAATCGTTTCAGCCTCTACAATCACAGGCATGAATCATGATTTCGACGGCTGTGATACCCTCCGCCGGTCTTCCCACGTGCCTCCTCCCTCTCTGTATGCTCAATACTCTATTCCCCCATTCAATCAGGTTCCATTCCTGAAGGACAGCATATCACATTTATAATTTTTTGAACTCTACTCGAACCGAATCATAACTTTGCTTTTACTTTATAGATCTGTTCAGTGTTCAGTGGTACAAAATAGTCAAAACTCTTATACTATCAACCTGTGTCGTAATCTGTAGGACAATTTGGTGTCATACGGTTGATTGTGATCCGCAATTGTTGCTGCATCCATATAATGGATTTGTGGTCTGACCTGGCTTAGCAATAAGGAAAAAAAGTACCACCAAGTGATAGATTTTTTAGGAAAATGGCTTGGGATGATTTCGTAGAGCAACTTATCATGCACCTTGATGCGGCAATTTGTCGGTTGATCGGATTAAGTTCGCTTTTTTTCCTTAAAAACCTGTCATTACTTTGAACCTACTTCTGCTAAACACATTAAATCAGATATTTCTTTTGTTACTCCCCAGCGATTATTAGTACCATCATTTCCAGGCCCACTGCTGCTTTACTTGCATCACTAACTACTAATGCCGTCTAGTCCCAGTGCTGGTGCTTCCTACACTGTATTATATTATTCGTGACTATCCAGCTACTTCTGCTTGTCAGCTTAAGAGAAACATGTGGACCGCTTGGTTTTTTTTCCAGTGTCTTCGGTGACGATTTTCAGGCTCGTCGACATAGGGGATCCGGCATGCGAGATTTCTACGGTATTGTAGGATGGGATGGTATATAGTTACTGGTGACTAGCCAGCATTCCACCTACTTCTGCTTCCATTTCCCCATACATATAGTAATTTAGCATCGCTCGTTACCTAACTACCATTGACAGAAACATGTGGACCAATTGGACTTATAAGCTTCTTGTTCCTGTGTTTTCGGTTACGGTTTCAGGCTTGTAGACACGGGGGGGGGGGGGTGTTGCACCGGAGGTTTTCAGCAACCGAGCCGGAAAGGCGGATGTTGATACTAAGTTGTCAAGGGAATCAAAAGGGGATTGCAGAATGTGGATGGAGAGTATTTGTACGAACATGTGTTTTACACGATAAATCAAGATAAATCTGAATCAGATCTACGTTGTTAGTAAGTCAAGCCGACTTAAATTTAGAGAACTACATATTTAGTACTCTAATTATGTTTGCATTACTCTTTTGGTACATCAATTATTGTTTTTGATAAAATTGTATCTAACATTACATTTTTGTTATGTTTTGGTATTTCATATGTTTAAAATTAATGAAAATAGTGCCGTGGCTTTGGTTACTAACAGTTTAAGTCCAAAAAATTATACAATCTATCAATTTAGTCTAAAATGCTATTAAGTTAAACATTATTTAATTTTTTGACTAAAATTATAAATTTCTCACTTTTTCTTCTTCTTTCAGTAGAATACTTTTTTGAGTTTTGGAGTTTAAAAAATACGTCATGGACAATAAAAACTTTAGGATTTGAGTATCAATAGGGGCTAATGCAGGGTCCATTGGAGGATCCAAACTCCACAGGCAGGATACCGGCGAGAATACAAGGGGTAAGAAAGGGATGAGATAAAATTAGATGATGTTCTAAATTGATGAATTTTGGACTAAATTAAAAAATATATATAAGTATTTTAGACTGAAAGTGTGATTATACCAAGTTATGTCATCATCTCCATTAGTTCTTAATGGTTGAGGTACCAAAAGAGCAAAAATGTAACGTTAGACATTATTTTTCAAAAAGTAATAATTAAATACCAAAACAGTAATATAGGTATAGTTGGGGTACTAAATATGTAATTTTTCCTAAATTTTATTAGGTCCGAATTTTAAAATGTAAAGCATTCCAGAACTTCGTTGTCAGCAACAGTATGGGTAATGACCATAAATGGAGAGTCTCAATCCGTATACCATAAACCTTGTTCCTTGAAATTTCCGAGGTCATGTTGCACAAATAGCATACAGATAACCAAATACACAAATTAATACTTGACATAAAAAATAATACCAAATGAAAATACGCCGAAAATACACGAAATACTAAATTTATAATTCCTTCTGCACTCGGAGAAGAAAATTTTATGTCACCCACGTGCAAAAAAAGATAAATGTGTTAAAACACAAGTTGACAGTCTCCCCTATTCACACAATTAATACTTAAGAAAAATATTTATCATCAAGGCCTAACTGTAAAATTTATTCTTTTAATTTAATTTGTCAAAATGTGACGTTACAAATATATGAAATTAATAAATTAATTCAATTGAGTTACGTCATTAAACCTTGTTAGATCATTGATCTGTAAATCAGCAACTGGTCAATTATGAATTACATCCCTATGCGTAAACAAAAGGGTCTGTTCCTCTATTTTGATTTTCAGACTTTAGTCCTCGTACTTTATAAAAATTGAGAAATTAGTCTAATTAGATAACATTATTAAGCCTTGACATTAAACTATTAACCTAAGATCAACAATTCGACGTATTATGTGCACAAGATCAACAAAAAAATAGCCATTTAACAATTTATATGCAACAAATTAGTAAAATAACATGATTTTTTAATATGTAAAATTAACATATTAAATTCATATTTTTACAAGTAAATGAATTAACATCTCGTTTTTTTTTTGATAAAAAACAGACCAAATTTGACAAAATTAAACTCACAATTAAACCGTTATTAATTTCAATAATTTATATGTGAATAACCATAAAAAACAGTAGTTTAACAGTTTAACAAAAAATCATCGATTAGATTTATTCATTTGTCAAAAACCAACAATTTAACAATAAATATACAACAAAGTAACAAAAACCGTCAAATAGAACCTGTAAATTTACCAAGAATTAGACAAGATTCGTGACGAGATTTAAACAAAATACAAATCCAGATAAAAATCTAACATGATTTATATAAATTTGAATTCGATTCAGGTATTGAAGCTCACACAACCTTAACTTTACTAAATTTGTCAAGATCTCGTTCATCTTAACTTCTCCATTTTCGTAAATAACAGGGATGAAATGTGTGATTAGACCATCATTGGAAAAGCTTTAAAAACAAAATTCTAAAAAGAAAAAGGGAAAAGGAAAAGAAACTTAACGCGTAGAGTACAGCAGTAATCATCTGGTAATCTTCCTCGTCACGCGGCATCTTCTTCTTTCTCGCCATTTTCTCTTTATATTTAAACCATTCGTTAACCTAACGAAAAAAAGCCACAGGAACAACAAAAAAGAAAAACCCAAAGTAATCAAACCTGAAAGATTCGATCTTTACCGCTCGAGCGTTGCCTTGGGTTGAGGGTTGGTGGGGATAGTCTCATGTGGCATGCTGAACTTAAACCCCACGCTTCCGATGATTATTCCATCGCCGTTGTTCAAGCCAATAAAAGTCTGGAAGATCAAAGCCAAGTTTTTACATCTCCTTTTGGTGCTTATGTTGGTGTTTATGATGGTCACGGTGGCCCCGAAGCTTCCAGATTTGTCAACAAGCATCTCTTCCCTTTTCTCCACAGTAATTATTCTATGCCCTTTCAACAATTTTTTCTGGGTTTTTTTAGATTGTTGGAAATGGGTTCTCTTCATTTTTACTTTTTTTTCTCTGCATGTAAGTTCCCCTTTTTGTGTATGTTTTGATTGGTTTTTACATGTGCATAGAATGATTGTATGTATGGGATGGCAATCATGGCATGCATACCTCAAGCTTATCCCTTTTTGTGTTTTTTTCTTAATTTGCTCTGTTCTTACCCTTAATTTATTTGTCTTAATGGCAGAATTTGCTACAGAACAAGGGTGTTTATCTGCAGACCTGATAAAGAAGGCATTCAATGCTACCGAAGAGGAGTTTTTGCATTTGGTGAAGCGATCGTTGCTTGAGGCCTCAAATTGCTTCGGTTGGATCATGATGTCTTGTTGGTACGATAACAAATGATGTGTTATATGTGCTAATCTCGGTGAGTCCAGAGAAGTTCTCGGCAAGAGAGTTTCAGAGGATAAGAAAAATAAGGTGGTGGCGGAGAGGCTGTCGACAGATCACAATGTCCGAGTCGAGGAAGTCAGGAAGGAAGTCGATGTACTTCATCCGGATGATTCTCAGGTAGTGGTGTACACTCGCGGAGTTTGGAGGATTAAGGGCATAATCCAGGTACAAAACAAATCTATAGGCAACTCAATTATAATAGTTTTGGTTAGTTCGTTTTTCAGTTCAATGAATTGAATTTGCATACACATATTTCTTTCCAGACATTGCTTGTATGCCTTGAATGCATGAAGTTGGGCTAATGCAGGCCCTCGAACCATAATGCTAAACTCATGCAACTTAAGCATTGGTTTTAGTCTTAATCTAGATTAAGATTGCAACAATTGAGTCGTTTCTTAGTGTTGATTTTCTGTGTTTGTCTTGTTTTCTTCAGGTGTCGAGGTCCATTGGTGATGTTTACTTGAAGAAGCCTGATTTTTATAGAGATCCAATCTTTCAACGATTTGGGAACCCTGTTCCCCTTAAAAGACCAGTTATTACAGCAGAACCCTCCGTCCTCATTAGAAAGCTAAAGCCACAAGACCTATTTCTGATCTTTGCATCGGATGGCCTATGGGAGCAGTTGAGTGATGAAGCTGCTGTCGACATCGTGTTCAGAAACCCCCGAGCTGTGAGTATTTTCGTGTTCATCCTATCAGTTAATGAAAAGAGTACTATCCTATAGCATTCTTGTATAGATTTTCGAGTTTTCTTGAATTATTTGCAGGGTATCGCTAAGAGATTGGTAAGAGCCGCTCTTCAAGAAGTTGCGAAGAAAAGAGAGATGAGATATGGTGATATTAAGAAAATCGAAAAGGGAATTAGACGTCATTTCCATGACGATATAACTGTGATTGTTATTTATCTCGATCAACACTCGAATAATATGGTTAAACACAATGCCATGGTGTGCACGACAACACCGGTCGATATCTACTCGTACAATGCCAGATGAAGGAGTTGAAGAAGAGTTACTTAAAACAATTTCTGGAGTACAGTAAAGAGAGTTATATGGGTTTAGCCAAACAAATATAACAATTTATGTTTATGTATTTACTAATTAGTTTATTAATTTTTATAAAATGTAAAGATTAAATTTAGACAGTTTTGGTAAAATAAAATTGAAAATTCTGTCAAAAATGGAGGCTAACAACACGACAAAGTTGGGTTGTAAATTTTGTCTCTTATTTTAGTCTTTAATGTAATTCAAGTTCATGGTCCAAGATGAAAAATTTTCAAAATTCCTGGACTAACGTTAATAAAATAAAGTTCAAGGACCAAATTAGGAAAGTTACTAAAGTCAGCGACTAGTGTGGATAAAAAAAGTTTAAGGATCAGAATAGAGAAATTATTAAATTCAAGGTAGGAATAGATTATATTAATTCAAATTGTTCCTTTTAAACTTTGTTCAACTTTTTTATTAAATTAAAGGGTAAAGTACATTAATGGTCACCAAACTTTTAGGATACATTTATTTTGGTCACAAAATTTTTAAATTTTTTATTATGGTCACTCAATTTTTAGTCCGCTTTTATTTTTGTTAACTTTCGTTAAAAAACGCTAATGGGACACATCAACTTTCTTTCTTCCTTCTTTTTTTCTTCTTCTTCTCTCACTTTATTTTTTCCTCATAACTTTCAGGTTCTTTCTTCTTTACTTCCGTTTGATGTTGCTATACTTGTTCTTGCAGTAAAGGAGTTTCAATGGATTCGTCGCCCATTTGTTGTGATCCCACTTCTGTTTGCTGAGCAGTAACAGCGAGTTGAGCAGAAGCAAACCTAAACAGAAAAACACGTTACCAATTTATGCAATAATTATGAAGAATCACAAGGTAAAAGCAAATTGTTTTACTTCCTCTATAACTTTTAAAATAAAGCAAAGAAAATAAAGAAGAAATAAAAATTAACATGTCACGTGAATATTTTTAACGAAAATTAATGGAAGAGATTAAAATAAAAACAGTTTAAAAATTGAATAATTTTAATAAAAATTTTAAAAATTTGGTGACTAAAATAAACACATCTTAAAAATTCTGTAACCATTAGTGTACTTTATCCTAAATTAAAATATTTTCTTTCAGTTTCTATGCACAAAACTTGCTATCTAATTATCTAATTATTTGTAATATACTCTTTACTTTTCTATAAATTATATAATTATAAGCAAAAATATTCTTTTTAAATTTTGTTCAACTTTTTCTGTTAATTTCTTTTCTATTATATTAGAAGGTTTTATTTATTTTTTTCACAAAAATTATGATTTAACCTAACTTAATTGAGAGAAAATTAAAAAGAGCCGTTTCAGTGTAATTTTCTGGTAAACTAACCAAAGCCAGAAAAGAATGAGTGCAAGTCATTTTGTTGCTGATTCCGTGTGGAAAGCAATCGAGTCAACTCATTCAGGTCTTTATTTCTGGAAACCACTTCCAATTTTCCTTTTTTAATTTCAAATTTTACTTATCTTATGTGATTTCTTGTTCAAATTGACCAGTAAATGAGGAGCAGCTATCAGTGTAAGCAATTCCCATTTCCTTCAACTTCTAGGGTTTACAAAAATTGTGGGTTTTGATTAATTTTCTTTCCATTGTAGCTTGCATTTCCTGTTTGGTAAAAACCTTGAGAAAGCAGCTAGGATAGTGGATCAAAGGGGTGTCAAGAAAATCATCGGTGAGCCCAGTGGCCGTTCAATCCTTCAGGTTCATTCTTATACGCAAACTTTCCTGGAAAACTTTAACAACTTTCCAGGAAAACTTTCTGAAACTGGGTTTTGTTTCCCTCATTGCTTGCTGCACTAGGTTGTGGGAGAATCTAGAAGAAAGGAGGAGTATTTATGCTTTGCTGAAAACTATTGTGCTTGTTACTCATTCTTTTATGATATAATTAACAGAGGAGAACAGCTTTGTGTAAGATTGTTTCCCCCCTTATGTTATGAATTTAAATATCGAATCGAATATAATATCAACCGAATTAAAACTCTATATTAGCGATGTCTGTTGTCCTTACACCACGAGTTCAGTTAACTTTTCTTTGTGTTTTCTTGTGTACAGTGTAAGCATCAACTAGCTGCAAGGCTTGCTGAATCATTGGGAGCTTGTGTTGAAGTTAAAATGTCTGATGAACAGTTAGCAGTATTGCTTTCTGAACTCTAAATCTTTGTTATTGAAATAGTAACCTTTGGAACTCGGAATTTAATCCGGTCAGTTTGTGTAATTATCTTCAAGAAATGATATTCAATAGATATTATTCGAATCTCGGTGTCTATAATCTGTTACGACCTCTGTTTTCAAGATAAACAGGTAATCGGAAGTCCAACCGGTTCGACTTTCCGTTTGATCTTTCAATACCACAATATGATCATTATCAGAAAATAATAATATGTTCTTTGTATGATCTTCTTCGTAATTTTAACAGATGGTGAAAAGTTGAACAAATGTAATCAATCCCCTTTAATACAACTTTAACAAGTCATTCTCAAATCTAAGGAACAATATTGTGAGTTTTCATCTTATTAATCCATGAATCGAAGGACGTTTTTGAGTTCCTAAACCCGACGAATCCGTGCTCCTTACTCTTATTCATACTTTCCAACAACGAGTTCTCGGAAAGAACCGAATCAGCGAACTGCCATATGTTACCATTGTTCAATTTTGTCAGCGAAAGACCGTTGTCTCTCACGATCTCATCCCACACTGGACCCTTGTCTTTCATCATCTCAGCCAAGCTCAGCTTTTCATCGATTTCTTGGAATCCATAATGTTCGATACCGAACTGGTTAGCCAACACTTTGCATAAGTCCTTCCACTTAAACACGTCTCCGTTGCTGCAATTAAAGGCTTAATTCTTCGCGTGCCGGTTCACTGTTGCCCATATCTGATGTTCTGCGATCAAATCTGCATCAGATGCATCCCAATACTCGTCCCACGCTTGACGGTTCCCTGGAAACCTCAACGGCTTGCCTTCGTGCTTACATATCGCCGCATAAATGCATAAACTCTGAACTATATTCATCGAACTAAATGGTGAAAACCCGAAAACCAGTGCAGGCCTATGAACTGACCATGCCAATGTATCATTTCCCTTCACCTCTTCGAACAGAACATCCTCAAGCGTATAACAAAAGTTCAGCGACTTATGTCTTGGAAGATCCTCGCGAAAAGGAGGATCGTGGGGCTGAACCTGAACCTTGCCAGACGAATCAGACGGACCGGTGTAATGCTGCTGGTGTTGTCAGATCATGTTATACGTTTAATTATGCGTCTGGTGTTGGAATTTTTGGACCTCGAGATATTGATAGAAAGAATAACGAAATGATTATGTTCTTGCCCTTAATTTTCCATTTTGAGATTTCTATGTTCTTAATTGCAGAATTTGCTACAGAGCAAGAGGGTCATCTGCAGACGTGATAAAGAAGGCATTCAATACTACATAAGAGGAGTTTTTGCATTTGGTGAAGCGTTCGTTGCCTGCGAGGCCTCAAGTTGCCTCGGTCGGGTCATGATGTCTTGTTGGTGAGATATCAAATGATGCGTTATATGTGGCTAATCTTGGTGACTCAAGAGCAGTTCTAGGAAAGAGAGTTTCAGAGGATAAGAAAAATATGGTGGTGGCAGAGAGACTGTCAACAAATCACAATGTCGGAGTGGAGGAAGTCAGGATGATTATCAGGTAGTGGTGTACACTCGCCGGAGTTCAGAGGATTAAGGGCATAATCCACGTACAAAACAAATCTATAGGCAACTCGATTATAATAGTTTAGGTTAGTTCATTTTTTCAGTTCAATGAATTAGATTTGCACACACATATTTCTTTCCAGGCATTGCTTGTATTGTAAGCCTTGTATGCATGAAGTTGGGTAAATGCTGGCCCTCGAACCGTAATGCTAAACTTACGCAACTTCAGCATTGGTTTTTGTCGTAGTCTAGATTAAGATTCTAACAATTATGTCGGTTCTAAGCGATGATTTTTCGTGTTTGTCTTGTTTTCTTCAGGTGTCAAGGTCCATTGGTGATGTTTACTTGAAGAATCCTGATTTTTATAGAGAATCAATCTTCCAACGATTTGGAAACCTTGTTCCCCTTAAAAGACCAGTAATTACTGCAGAACCCTCCGTCCTTATTAGAAAGCTCAAGCCACTAGACCTATTTCTGATCTTTGCATCGGATGGCCTATGGTAGCAGTTGAGTGATGAAACTGCAGTCAACATCTTGTTCAGAAACCCCCGAGCTGTGAGAGTCTTCGTGTTCGTCTTATCAGTTAATGAAAAGAGTACTATTCTACAGCATTCTGGTATTGATTTTCGACTTTGCTTGAATCACTTGCAGGGTATAGCTAAGGTATGGATAAGAATTGTGCTTCATGAAGTCGCAAAGAAAAGAGAGATGAGATATGGTGATATTAAGAAAATCGAAAAGGGAATAAGACGTCATTTCATGACGATAGAACTGTGGTTGTTATTTATCTTGATCAACACCAAGGGTTTGTCTGTCATGAAAATGGCGTCTTATTCCCCTTTCGAATGATATAGTTAAATCCAATTTCATGGTGTGCATGACGGCGCCGGTCGATATCTACTTGTACAATGCAGATGAAGGGGATGAAGAAGGGTTTCTTAAAACAATTTCTTGAGTACAGCTGAAGAATGGATCTAGGGAATGATGGTTGTGATTGGTTCTTTGTAAAAATCTGGATTCTTCAAGTATATAAACCAAATCGTTTACTTGGTTCTAAAGGTAATTTCAAGTCACTGAAGTGCTGGCTATAGGAGTATTCCGACAGAAGCAGGCTACTGTAGGTGTCTCCGAGTGACGTTCTACCGGCATCTTATCCGTTGATTCTCCACAATTAATCTTTTTGAAGTTGATATGGGTGCATGCATCCCATAAAAATCAAATGCAAACAGAACAAGATTACTTTTTAGTGTAGAGTTGAACTCATAAATTTAATTCATTTTTGAAAGGTTATATCGTACAGATTTATGATTCTGTTTATGTTATCGTTTTTATCTTCTGATCCAGTTATGGACTTCATCCCTTTGTTTTATGATAATTGAGAACTTAGTCTCTCTATTTTAGTATATTAGAATTTGATCCTCATGCAATTCATTTACAAAATAACTGTAAAAATCAACATTTCAAGAATTTAATTTCATATGTTAACTTCACATGGTGATATCTATTTAACTGATATCAAAGGCAAACAAAACACCATTACTTTTTAGTTTATTAGAATTTGATCCTCATGTTTATGAAAATTGAGAAATCAGTTCAATTGTGTAATATTGTTAAACTTAATAAGTTTACAGTATCCGTTGACTATGGAATTGTATGTATTCTAGTTTGGTTTACAGCCGTGCTTAATATACATTTTTTAAGAAATTGAGGGGGCTAAATAAAACTTTTTTTTTTTAATTTTGGGGGTCATTCCTCCTAGTCCCTTGTTAGTTCCACCCCTGCAGAGGAAAGTTCTAATTTCTGTAGTATTTTGGATCTATCAAGAGACATGCAAGATTTCAAAAACTGCGTTCAGATGATAATAGATCAAATTCTAATGATATTCAAGTTAGAGTTCAAGAGAAGAAGAAAGAATTGGAGCTGTTGCAATTGCAGAGTTTACAATTATCGTTAACTTTTGAAGATATGGAAAAAGGAAAATCAGACTCGAGTATAAAAGTCTTCTGGCAGACCTTAAAAAATAGAGAGTTATGGTCTAATTTCACTAATTTTAAATTTGACAAAATTTAATTCCAACAATTTTAAACTGACGAGTCTTAAAAACTTAAATCAGAAAATTTTTGGAGGACATCAAGACTTAATTTTAATAGTTTTAAAATTTTTAAGGGTTAAAAATATAATTAAATCATAAAAAGTTGGGGTGGTTTAAGTCCCCTTCACCCACTGGGTGTTCCGTTAATGCTTCTTAGTCTCAACAAATTTGATAGAAATTTATTTAGGTTCTTCAAATCCTAAAATCTATCATCATTTCAACTATCAATAATGAAATTTTTTAATGAATATTCGAAATACATCAATTCAGTTTCTTAAATTTACTAGGATAGAATTCAACAAGTTGTCACAATTTTATTTCTGCCCCAAAAAAACCGATTAGAAGGATAAAAGTAAAACATGCACACAAGTAATTTTTTACCTCACTAAATTGGTTTTCAAGTTATTACAATTACAAGTCAATTACACTAAGAAATATTCCAACTAAAAAATTTGTCACTTGTAGTGACCTACTTTCACGATAATGGCTCCTCTCAAAATAACATAGTTTGTCTTCATATTAAGAATCTTTACTTTATACTTAACTATAATGATGTAACTTTTTCCATGAGAATATTATCTCTCGAATCTTGAATTTATTAATATTTAAAAAATAATATATACAATACATTTATATATTTTTTTATAAACAATGCATATTTGGCTAAACTAACGGACTCCTCCTGCTCTCAGACGACATACTATGATGCTATTCCTTCAGCCCTACAGGATCTTGCCATGCACGATATTTCTGGGCCGTCATACTGCAAATTTGCAGGTCTTTAGTTTATAGTTTACTCTTTTCAATTAAAAAATGTTAGAATTTTTTTTGGAAGAAAAGTTTTGTATATTTGGTGGATTTATAAACTAAATATTAAAAAAATGAGCCCACTTATTAAGCTCAAATCAAATATTTTAGTTTAGTTTTTTTTAGGGTTTTAGCTTTTTCTTTTCTTTTTATTTTGCTCTGATTCGTCTTTTCTTCATCTATTAATGTTTCTGAATTTGCAGCATCTTTAGGTTTACCAGTAAAAGAATATCTCTAAATATGGTAGGTCAGACCTAGGAACAATACTAAATCCGCCTCTTTTTTCTATTAGATTATTGATAGAAAGCATAGCGAAATGAATATGTTTCTTGCCCTTAACTGCTATGTTCTTGTCCTTGATTTCTATATTTTTAGTTGCAGAATTTGCTACAGAGCAATGGGGTTATCTACTGACTTGATAAAGAAGGCATTCAATGCTACCGAGGAGGAGTTTTTGCATTTGGTGAAGCGATCATTGCCTGCGAGGCCTCAAATTGCCTCAATCTGGACATGCTGTCTTGTTGGTGCGATATCAAATGATGTGTTATATGTGGCTAATATTGGTGACTCGAGCAGTTCTCGGAAGAGAGTTTCAGAGTATAAGAAAAATAAGGTGGTGGAAGAGAGGCTGTCGACAGATCACAATGATGTCGGGGTCGAGGAAGTCAAGGCACTTCACCCGCAGAGTTTGGAGGATTAAGGGCATAATCCAGGTGCTAAACAAATCTATAGGCAACACGATTATAATAGTTTAGGTTAGTTCATATTTTCGGTTCAATGAATTCCGTTTGCGTACACATATTTCTTTCCAGGCATTGCTTGTATGCATGAAGTTGAGCAAGCAAATGCAGGCCCTGGAACCATAATGCTAAACTTATGCAACTTCAGCATTGGTTTTAGTCTTAATCTAGATTAAGATTGTAACAATTATGTCGGTTCTAAGCGTTGATTTTCCGTGTTTGTCTTGTTTTCTTCTGTTGTCAAGGTCCATTGGTGATGTTTACTTGAAGAATCTTGATTTTTTATTGAGAACCAATCTTCTAACGTTTTGGAAACCCTGTTCCCCTTAAAAGACCAGCTATTACTGCAGAACCCACACCTATTTCTGATCTTTGCATCGGATGGCCTATGGGAGCAGTTGAGTTACTTGAGTAATGAAAGTGCAGTTGACATTGAAACCCCGAGCTGTGAGTATTTTCCTGTTCGTCTTTTCAAGTAATGAAAAGAGTAGTATTCTAGAGCATTCTGGTATTGATTTTCGACTTTGCTTGAATTACCTGCTGGGTATAGCTAAGAGATTGGTAAGAGTCGCGAAGAAGAAAGAGATATGAAAAAAATCGAAAAGGGAACAAGACGCCATTTCATGACGACAGAACCGTGGTTGTTATTTATCTCGCGCAACACAAATATTTTGTCATCGTGGAAATGGCGTCTTATTCTCCTTTCCGAATAATATGGTTAAACACAATTCCATGGCGTGCACGATGGCACCGGTCGATATCTACTCGTACAATGCACAGATGAAGGGCTTTCTTCTAGTAGAAAGATTGGGTCTATTCGTACAATGCAGTCGACATTGTGTTCAGAAACCCCCAAGTCGTGAGTATTTTCGTGTGCGTCTTATCAGTTACTGAAAAAAGTACTATTCTATAGCATTCTGATATAACTAAATACCATTTCATGGTGTACACAACAGCACCGGTTGATGTCTACTCGTACAATACAGATGAATGAGATTCTTCTAGAAGATGAAGGGCTGGACGTAGAAGATTTCCGACGGAAGCAAGCGACTGTAGACTGTAGGTGTTTGTTTTCTAAGTGATGTCCTACCTGGTATCTTATCCATTGATTCTTTATAATTAATCTTTTGAAGTTGATATGGATGTTATAATTAATCTTTTGAAGTTGATATGGATGCATGTATCCCGTAAAAATAGAAAATAAAAATATGGAGGAGAAATTTACTCTTAAAGAGTTTTGAACCCCTAATATAGGAGAGAGACGAGAGCCTCAACTAATAGTTTTAACTATATATTCTAAAAATTATTTTTAAAAAAGTAATTCATTTTTAAAAGGCATCTTACACATTTATTTCTGTTTCTACTTTTAAATGAAAATTTGTGCTATCGTTTTCATCTGTTGTTCTAATTCTGAACTTCATCCTTTTATCTTATGAAAATTGAGAAGTTAGTCTATTTTAGTTTATTAGAATTTGATCCTCATGTTTATGAAAATTGAGAAATTGGTTCAATTGTGCAATATAATTCAACTTTATTAGCAATTCAATTACAAAATATTAGCAAAAATCAACATTTCAACAATTTAATTTCATATATTAAGTAACTTTCACTTAATGAGAAATCAGCACAAGGCATGCTTAATGAGAAATCATGATAGTACGCCAAGCCTGGATCATTCATCAAACATTCCTTTAGGTAACAATTTTGCCGAGAAAATGTGTTAACTTCACATGGTGATTTCTATTTGACTGGTATAAAAAAGCAATTGTACATACCTTTTTAAAGATTTCCAATTCCCCTTTCCCCATTCTTATTCCTTGTTTCATCACCTATACACTACAAACTTCCCCCACCAGCTACCTGCATAGCTAAATACAGCTCCGGGCATTCGAAAAGCTAAAGACCTCACGCCGGTCACAAGGAAACACAAGGAATCATGCAAAACAAGATCACAGTTCTTCTTTCTCTCCATGCCCATATTGATGAACACAACAAACAGTGATAACAAAACGGTGAAAGGTTTTCTTTACAGAAGACAACCTTCTATGACCATTTTTCCACAATACGGTCTAATAATCTAATTTCCTCGTCCTTGAAAATATGTGGATCTAGCTTCGGAAGGGTGCTAATAAATGTCCTTGCCTCATCCCAACGATTCAGTTTACAGTATCCATCAACTATGGAATTGTATGTATTCTGGTTTGGTATACAGCTGTTCTTAATCATGAACCGGACAACACCGATGGCCTCCTCGAACATGGAATCAGCTGCATAACTAGCAATGAAGGTATTATAAGTGACCACATCTGGGACAAGGCCAGAATCGCTCATTTCCGAAAATATCTTTGAAGCCTCTTTCATTCGACCATTTCTACAATAGGCATAAATAACAGTGTTGTACGAAATGATATCAGGTTTAATTCCTTTTACCAAAACTTCCCTTAAATTTTTTTCTGATTCCTCAAATTTTTCAGAGCGGCTATACATATACATCAAACTATTGTAGGTTGTCAAGCTCGGACTATAGCCACTCTCATTAATGAAGTTCAAAATCTCATTCGTCTTGGAAACCATCTGCCTCCTGCCATATATTGAGAGCATGGCATTTAGAGTAGTTATGTCGGGTGGAAATCCTTTCTTCCTCAATTCAAAGAAAGCACGCTCCGTTTCCACAAGAAGGTCACATTTACTATTAACCAAAACAAGAGTCTTTAGGAGCACAGCACGAGGTTCGATGATACCAGAGTATATCTCTTCTGCAAGGGCATGCATATGGTCTACCTGCTTTCCATTGGCATAAACATGAAGCAAAGAACAGTAAGTTAGCTCATTGGGTTTACAACGACCATCTCTCATTTCAGCCAGTATTTTCTCAGCCTGTTTCCAAAGCCCTCCCCGTGCCAACGCTGCCAAAACAGCATTATATGTAGAAAGGTCCGGGGTAACTCCAGCTTCCAGCATTCTCTTATAAATAGCCATGGCTTGATCAAAAGAGCCACAGCGACTGTATGCACTGATTAAAGTGTTGAATGTGTCCCTTTCAGGTACAAACCCTGCCCTCTTCATCTCCTTGAATACTCCTGACACTTCCGAATCCATTCCATTTTGCCCAAACACTGCCAGTAGCGTATTCCAAGTAACAATATCTGGTGCTCCATTGCATGCCTTGATCTCATAAAAAATCTTCATCATCTCAGTAAACTTTCCGCGGTTACCGTACATCTTAATTAGAGCATTGAAAGTACAAATATTTGGCTTGCAACCAGCACTTCTCATATCCTCAAAAATCGCCCTTGCGGACTCATCTTTTCCGGCCTTCTCAAATCCCGACAAAAGAGTGGTATAGGTAAAAACATCAGGCTTGATCCCTTTTCCCTCCATCTGTGTTTTCAAGTCCATTGCTTCCTCCAACAGACCGTCCCTAGCATAAGCAGAAATCAACGAATTATAAGTCACAGTGCTAGGGGCAAAACCATTAAGCTCCATCTCTTTCAAAACCTCCATAGCTTCCTTAGGTCGCCGAGACTTCCCATAAACATCCAACAATGCATTGTATGTAACATTATCCGGACTAAAACCAGCTGATTTCATTTCATCGAAAATCAAAGCCGCTTCCTCATGCAAAGACCCTCGACGACAGCAACTTATGAGTGTATTATAAGTATAAGCATCGGGAGCAACTCCATCGCTCTTCATCCCATCGAAAAGAGCCATGACCTTGCTCCAAGGCATGCCCATTTTACCATACACATTCAAAATCACATTATAAGTAATCAAAGTAGGTTTGCAGCCCTCCTCCTCCATTTTCTTAAAAACCATCATTGATTCCCTATACCTCCCGCTACCGGCATACGCAGTTATCAAAGATGTATAAGCATAAACATCGAGACTAAACCCTTCTTTGTGCAAGCCATTAAGCAAATTGGCTGCAACAGGAACCTTCCCCTCTTTTCCTAACATACTAATAATAACAGCAACAATTGAACTATCCAACACCAACTCACAGTCTTTTCTAGCCTTAACCCAATTAAAAACACCCAAAGCCAAGTCAGATTTCTTGTAAAAACCCAAAGCTTTAACAATTCCCAGCACTTCGGCAGTCAAAAAAGCCGTTCCCACATCTGGGTTTTCTTGGTATTGCTCAAATAACTTAGCTAAAACAACATCAAGTTTATTGGAATCAAAAGAAGGGTCGATTAAGGAGTTGAGAACCTGCTGACCTTGAGCAGAGAGATTGTTATGAGTCCAACGCTTCCCACGGTTGAGGTCACGTGATCGGCCGAGACGGGTCCGGCTCCGGACCTGTGGGTCGATGGGTTGTTGCGACTTGGAGTTATGTCGAAGGAGAAGTATGTCTTGAAAGACTGGAGCCGAGGGAGGTGGTGAATTGGGTTGTAAAGTCCGGTTTTGGTGGTGGTTTTGGTATAAAAATGGGGTTTTAACAGGTGAGGGACTTGGAAGGAGAAGAGGGAGAGCGAGTCTATCTGCTATTTAGAGATATGATGAGAAAGTTGCAGGCTTGACTATCTATGGTTGAGCAAATCAATACGATAGCTAAAAACAGAGAGGAAGTAAAAAGGGTTCAGCTGATAATTTTAGCAAACAGTTGGTGTGCTCTCTGTTTTCCCTATGAGAAGATACTTGCAGAGTCCATACTTTTTTTTGGTTGAAAATTTAGAGGTTTAAGGCTCAAGGTGGCCAAGAGTGAGGACAAAATATATGGAGGACATTTTAGGGGCGAAGGGAGATCAGATTCTTCTGTGGTTGAGAATGAACCATTGAGAATCTATGACCAATAGAAGCTTGCCACATCAGCCTAGAAAGTGGACTCTGGTCATTAACTCAATATTGGTAACCTTTGCCTTCAATCTTCCTCTTTGAGATATTTGATTTGGTAATCAAATAGTCAATGGAAGTTGATTGTGTTTATGATGTTCCATGTTGATTCAAAGACTAGGGAAGGGTGAGAATTGGTGATTTACATAATCGAGTCGAAAATAGTAAGAGTAGTCTGAAATATTAGATATATTTTGACTCGATATAAATCCTTCGTCACTGTATCTGTATCGAACAAAACTTTTCACCATTGTTAACAAAAGATTCTTAAAAACAACAAATGTATCCTCCCAATGACATGGAGCCAATCCAAAGAATGTTAAAGCTGCATTGGCACTATAGATCAACAAAGCATAGCCTACTTGCAACCGATTTCGAACAGATGGCTACTGAAATTTCCAGGATCTTAAGATCTAATAACATGCATAAACTTAGAAAAGCACTAGTAATATTTGCATAAAACAGTCTTTACATGTTAGAAAATCCAGAAACAGAGCCCTTAAGAAGGTACTTCTATGTGCAAATTGAAAAGAGCACAAAGACAGTTTTCTTCAGTGCGTTCAACAGGAAGATATGGTCCATAGACAGGTTTGTTTCCTTATTTTGCAAACAGACTTGCTCTCTCTTTCTCTATGATCCATCAAAGAAAGTGAGGATTAATCAACCTAGCGATTTCAAGAAATCCAACGCGATCTTTGTCTGCGAATATTTTCTTCAGCTTTTCATCACAAATTATAACTCTCCTGTTATCAGGGTCCTAGAGAAATCGAAAGAAAGAACTGAGTCAGTTACAGGATATATAAGGTTCAGTAATGTAAAATAAAACATTCACTTTCTACAGCCATAAACAGAGATGAGACAGAAAAAAGATCCAACCTAGCTAACGTTCGCAATACCTTTCATTAAGGACCAAAGTTACATACATCAATCACAAGTCACAATGTTACCTTGGAGGGATCATCTCAGTTAAAAGTAAAAACATCTGTGTAAGAAACATTTCTCGGAATAAATCTTCGAGACATCACCTTCCCAAAAACACTTCTCGAATGCAGAACAAAATAAAAAAGTTTGCACAAAGATCATTATGATGAATACCCAAAAAGAAGCAATAACATTAAACTCGTCTAGGCTCAAAAGCTATTTTTATCCAAGAGGAGTAGCTGTCTGTAAGGTCACCATCGACATAGCAAAGATAACCTATACTAAGAAAGAACCTAATCGAGATAAGGGAATCAAATAGCAGTCCACTACCGCAATAACGGCACCGTCTGAAAATAGCAGTCCGCAATGACAGAAATACATCCGTTATTATCTACAGCCGTGCGCGATCCGAAACGCGACCTCAATTGCAATTTAAATCCCTGATCGAGATAACTCTTAACAACAAAGACAACAGTGCATATTTTGTAGTGACAAGAGTTGTGGGTAGGTCCAAGCCCTGTGTAATCAATCCCCATCCCCCAAATTTGTAGTGCACAACCAAAAGAAAGTACAACTAGTTATGTTCACCAACTTCAAATACAAAAACCCATCTACAAAATCCAGAGTTTCAAATTCCTAAATGTCTAAGGAAGATATTTAAAAATAGTTAAAATGAAAGTAAGATCAGAATGGAACAACTCTCAGTCCCATATCTGTACAGAAGAATATAGAGCATCAACCAACCAGAAGCTTCGACAATAACCAGAAACAGAGATAGAATTCGAAACAAATTCACAACAAACAAACACAAACCAACCATATCCATGAAAGAGAAACCCAATTTAGGAAACATAGTTTTAAAGGGGGAAAGGGAAATAGATAATGAACCTGAAGATTGTGCTCTTTAATATAAGCCCAAATCTGCTTAAGAACTTCAGTTCGAGGAATCTCAAGGACTCCGACGAGAGCCTGCATCTCAGGCGACATACGGCGGGGCTTCATGATGCCACGTGGCTTTCGGGAACCGGTTTCCATCTCCGAAGCCGTAGCTTGAGTCACGGTTCTTACCATGCGCACGTTTGTCGGATGAAGTACACGGAGAGAAGAAGAGGGTTTGCCTGAGAACGACACCGTTTGAGGTGAGATGAAAGTCGAGAAAGTGGCGGAAGAGACTGCCATTTCTGCTTCTTAGTTTGGGGTGTTCTCTTTGTTTCTGGAATTTGCATTTGTCTTTTTGAGAACGAGAATAAAACGAAGAGATAGCGGTTCTTTCTAGGTCTAATTATCGATTTTATCCTTATCTTTTATATAAATTGAGAAATTAGTCTTTTATTTTAACTTGTCAAAATTTGATCCCACACTTTAGGAAAATCGAGAAGCTAATTGACAAGTAGTATCTAATTATTATTATTTGTGTATGTCGCATATAGTTATTGAATTATTAATTTGTCCTTACTTTTTGCATGTAAATCAATAAATTATTAATTAATTATATTATACTATTTTTTTATATTTCGACAACGTATACTAGTCTTGTAGACGAAGTACTCAAATCCAAATCTTTTAAAAATAACAATATTTTTTTATTAAAACTACTAAAAAATTATTATATCATGGTATTTGTAGGGTTCGTTCAACATTGAGTTCAAAATTAGCTTTTAGAGTACCAACTGAAAAGCTGTGCCAAAGGACAAAAAATCACACTATTTCAATCGATTTCTACACATGATATGATCTTCAATCAAACTTTCAAAAAGCTAAAATTTTCAGCTTTTCTCCAAATCATCATTCTCATAGCTTTTCACCTAAATTCTGTTCTAAAATCATTCTTGAACGGAACTTTAGTCGAGTTTGATTGTGTTTTTATATGATGTTTTGAAGTTACGAGTACAGCCTTGGATCCTAAAGAGACCAAGCCCATCTCCCTATGACCAAATTCCAAAACAGCAGGGAACGTTCTAGAAGAACAATATGGTCAGCTATGTCTATTGCCCAAATCACCATTCTGATTAAGCTCTTTCTAGGCCCAAAATATCCTCATAACATTATAAAGGTTTTAGTCTGAATCTCGTCCAAAACATGTGGATTGAAATGAAATTTTATAAGAGAACATAAATTCGAACATGTTTAAATGTTTAATATTATTTAATTTATGTGTGAAGAATAATTTAAATACTATAAATATTGTATTAAACTGTATCTTAAAAAAAAACGAAACTTTACTCTAAAAAAGCACAGCAACACAGACCAAATGTCACAAACACAAGTGTTTCGATTTCAACATTCTCATTTCATGTCATTTTTGTTTTTCCTTTTCAGTACAGTAACCTCAATTGCTACGAAATTCGATTAAACATGTTTTTTGCAGCTGAGAAAACCAGAAAAATAAGGCATAAAAGTTAACTTCCACATTCAATTAATCTTCTGGAAAGAAATGTATGGCCCAACAGGAGGAGGCTAACCGGTTCACATCACTTTATATCCGGAGATAATGAGCGTTGAACCCACGGGTCCCCCTCTCCTCCTCACTCCCTTCATTCCTAAGCTTCTTATGGCCTGGTTTTAACTCTTTTCTTTCTTCGAAAGAGTCGGTGCCGATAAATATTGAGATTCAAACTTTTATATACACGGACTGGTTCTCCCGTAACGGGTTTTTGTTAAAATTGCAAATGCGAACCCACAAAGTGGCTTTAAAAGCATCACATGCAATACTTGATCGTGTGTATGCATCTTTGAATGCAACTTTTTATGAGTTGTGCTAAAGAATTGAATGGCAATGTAACGATGTTTAAAATGTTAGGTGGTGTGGTGAAGAAACAAGAGCCGGTGAGAATTATAAATAACATTTCAAATACATAAACTGAGATATCGATAAATTCTTCAAACAATTAAATTGAATATTATTGCACGTTTAAATATGTTCAAATTTACAATTTTAAAAATATTATAATCATATTTATGCTACACTGAACTAAGTTCAATCAACATTTGCATTCGTTTTTATTTTAATTTCTAAATTGCCATCCAAACATGTCACAAAATTTTTCTTTATTTCACTAGTATATGAAACCAAGCAAAGCCGATGTAGCATATCTACAGGAAGAAGGCACCCTTGTTAATGCAATTTTAGGGGTCAAAATTGAAGTTAGAATTTTAGGAGCCAAATTGTAATTTTACCCTTATACTAACTTATAATTTCTTATTTTTAAGGGACTAAAATGCTATCATATAAAATTATGAAACATGGAGAAGGAAGTACAGCTTGCATGAGGTAGGAGACATGTTAAACCGGATTGATCTATAAGCAAAGCCTCATAAACCTCTCATGCATCAAAGTCAAACAAGTTTTGAGCAATTACAAAGGGGCACGTGAATCCAAGTTAATAATGTTAGTTTGTTAGTGATTAGGACCCTCCCAATACTTAATCACAATAATAATTATAATTGGAACTTAAAGATGGAGACGTATTGTTTGCATAGTTTCACAAGTATATTCATCAATTCGTTCGTCTTTCTCTTTTGTTAACTTATTCGACATTTATTATTGGTCTAGCGAGATGAGACGTTAGATCTCTTAAGTAAAATTACGGGTTTGAATTCTGACGTTGATCTTTTACAATTATATGATTTGTATGAGGTCGAATTTTCTATTTTCCATGTATATGCGTTTATTATGTACACATAGTTGATTTAGTGAATTGGAATTAAAAGGATTAAGGTAAAAAAATCAAATATGTTTTTATTCATGATAAAACGATTTAAAAAAGTGGACAATATATATTGAGTTTATGATGATTTTATGTGGCGAACAGCATAAATTGATCCCTTTTTAAAAGGATTGATCATTTTTCCTAAATGCTTAAAGTTTAAATTTCAATTTCAATTGTTGTTTCTACAATCTGGTCCCCATGATTTTTGACTTGCAGTTTAGTTCCCCAACTCATTAAACTTGACTTAAAATGTCATGATATGTATGATTGAATTTTTAATTGATCCAGCTTTCGAATATAAGTTAGTCTTGCTTGTAACAATTGATTATAATATTTTGATTTTAATTCAATTGGATTTTTGATTTCGAAATGTATCTGATAGATGTTTTAATTATCAAATTGAGACCTAATTTTACTCTTACATTTTTCATATAACATCTCATATCCGAGTAGAATTATACACACAGTCCAAAAAAAACATTGATATTTAATATTTTTCATGGTCATAAAAGAAATAAGAAAGCAAAATTCAAAAAACAATATAGAGAAAGAAGCATATTAGAAATTAGAAAATAGCAAAAATATGGATTATGGTTAAATATGTGAGAGCGAGGCCTTAACTTAGCGTACAAATTACCTTTGCCACCTCATCATATCTACACTAGATGCAGGCCTACTATCACTGTTCTCTTAAATAAATATCAGTTTAAAAATATGTTTTGTATTTTTCATAAGTTATTACTTAATCTTTATTTGAAGACAGTCTCCACTTATAAATATATTTGTTTTTACGCCTTTTTATATATTATATTAATTACGTATCAATTGAGTTAAATTTAATTGACCGTTCGATTTAAAATATATTTCTTTCGATGATGACCCAGATCTATTCTTGAACTATATAAATAATGCCATGTATTCCCTCTCTAACACACGCCCTACAGGGTACATCCCTCCATCCTTTCTCTCAATTCTTACGGGCTGTGGCGTAGTTTAAGCAGAGAGGGTGCGCAGGATAAACTTTTAACCATTGTTTCAACTTTCAACATGATGCTTGATAATAAATTTTTGTTTCTATCAGCTTTGCTTTGCATTGCTATTGCACAAGTTTTGGGTCAAGCTCCTAGTAATCAACCTACGTCCACGCCGGCGCCTCCCACACCGCCAGCTTCCACCCCTCCACCAACTACTCAACCACCTCCGACACCCACCTCCTCTCCGCCGCCGGCTTCTACTCCTCCTCCCACTTCATCACCGCCCCCAGTGACATCTTCTCCACCCCCGGTTTCAACCCCTCCACCTAGCACTCCTCCCCCGGCAACTCCACCTCCCGCTTCTCCGCCTCCTTCCACTCCTCCACCAGCTTCTCCACCACCCGCCACTCCACCACCTTCTTCTCCCCCAGCTACACCACCACCTGCTCCGTTGGCTTCTCCTCCGGCCACAGTCCCGGTTTTGTCGCCAGCTACGTCTCCAGTACAAACACCGCTGATCTCCCCACCAGCTCCACCAACTGAGGCCCCTGCACCTACCCTTGGCGCTTCTTCTCCAGGTCCATCTGGAACCGACGTGGTACATTTTCTCTTATCTTCCTTTTCTCCACTTAAGATAAACGTGTTCGTTTTAGAAGTACTAAATCGTAAAGTTTACCAAAGTGAAAGGACCAAAACCATAATTTGACCTCGGTGGAAACATATCATATTAATTCATATATGTATTCAACATTGAATATTGCAGAGTGGAGCAGAGCAAAAGTGGACCGTACAAAAGATGGTAGGAAGCTTGGTGTTGGGATGGGCTACCCTCGGCTTGATGGTTTGACACTTATGGTGCTTTAAGGCTCATGTTTCATCCCATTGCTTATTTGCTCCGGTCTCATATGGGACATTCTACTATGCATATTTGAGCCTACATTATTTTTCCATACATATCATTCGGTTGTATTCTTTGAGACATCTATTGTCACTTTGTAGTAGATTCACATTATATATTATTATTTATTCGAGTTTACATTAATAAAATTTGAATTTAGATATTTAAATTGTTAACAAAATAATCTTAAAGATTAGTGGAGGAACTTTGGGGGTAACTTAAACTTTTTAAAATTTGAAGGCTTAAATTAAAATTTTTAATTTTTTTGAGGATTTAACTAAAATTTTTAATAATTTTGAGAGATTTAATAAGAACTTTTAAAAATTATGAGAGGGGCAAATTAAAATTTTGAGGATTTAACTAAAATATTCAACCATTTGAAGCTTAATATGACTTTTTTAAAATTTTGAGAAAGGCAAATTAAAATTTTTAACAAATTTAGAAGTCAAATTCTTATTTCTCAAAATTTTAGGGTTATAGCTATCCTAGTCCCGTGTATATTTCGTCATTGTTAAAGATCGCTCCTTATGTTGTTGGTCATATTTTATTTTGTTGAATCCTCAATTTATCATTTAAAAAAATGATCAACGACAACGCTCGATGTAGATTAGTTAATATAACAATTGTGAATATAAAAATTAGATTGAGAGAATCGTCCTTATAATAAGTCTTTACAATACTCGATTTAGATTAATTAATGAATGAATTTATTATCTACGGTTATACCATTAAAAAAGGTGACAAAAGGTATAAAGTATAAGAAAGGATGGGGTGGAAATTGATTTTTTAAGCCACTTGAAATTCAAGCTATTATTATTGCAATTGAATTACTTAGTTTGAAACTAAGTAAATTAAATCTTGCCCTCATTTTTTATTTTAAATATTTCTTAAGTCCATATAATTAATCAAATTAAACCCTAATTTATACATTTTTGTTTAAATACTTGCTAGACCTCAGTTAATTTTAAAATTAAGCAATTTATATAATAATCATCAATTTTTAAATTTGAAATTAATAATTTAACATTAAACCTAACTCTATTTTATCACTATTTATATTTGACTTATTATTTTGGTCACTGATATTTTACAAGTTATATTATGGTAATTAAATTTTATTGAACTATTACAATTATTAATTGAATTGTTACATCATTTTACAATGTCAAATGGTAATTTTGTAATAATTTGATAAATCTAATTATCACTTTGTAACATTTGATAGATCATTGACCAAAATTATATTTTCCCGTAGTTTAGTGACTATTTATGTACTTTACCCTAAAAAACTAAGATAAACTACGCAATATACCATTGAATTTTAGGTTTCATATCAATTTACCATTAAACTTTTTTTTTATTCCATTATAGAAATGAACTTTCATTTCAATGCAATGTAAGCACCGAACCAATAAAATTCAAATAACATAATGATATGACAAAACGATATTATTTTAATGTGACTATTGATGTCTAAAACTATTTTATTTTTGACATTAAACTTTAGGAGCGTAACAATTTTCACTAAATTTTAAAATTCTTTAATTTTAGGTACTGAACTTTACAATAATTATTGTAAGTCAATTGTCGCTTGTGATCGTGGATTGTTGTTCACACCAATTTCAATATCATAAGGTTCACAGTTTACTTATATTTTATATTTCAGCTTGGTTTTTCACACAAAAATTCTCAAAATCGATGAAATTAAACATACAAATTCATTATTTTTTTGAGTGTTTTTTTGAATTTGAGAGTTTTGGAATGTTTGCTCGAAAATTTGAATAACAAGAATCATTGTTTTGAGAAAACGAACAACATACATTAAATCTAGCCTCATTAAAGGGTCATCAAATGAGATAAGAGTATTAGCATGTCAAAATGGTTAGATGTTTTTTTCATCGATTTTGAATGAAATTCGTAAAAATTCAATCTTAGGAGAAGAAAGATGAGTGAAATGCAGGGCTGACCCTGGGGCAGGTCGAACCGGTCAACTGCCCAGGGTCCTATTTTTTTTTTAACTTTTCTACTTAAATAATTATAATACAAAAGGCCCTAAAATTTGATTTTAATATTAGATAGATGCCTCCACTTTGGGTCATAAATAACAAGCAAACAAAATAACAATTTTATTATATTATTAGATATAAGCCTCTTTTTTTTAATTTGTATTACTTAAATAGTTATAGTTTAATTTTTTTCTAATAGTTATTATTAGGGGTTTAATTTTTTTCAATACTTGTTATTTGAGGTCCAATTTTTTCAATACTTGTTATTAGAGGCTCAATTTTCTAATATTTTGTTATTATGAGCTACTCTTAAAATTCATTTTTTTATATTTATTATTAATGGTCCGTTTTTTTCAATATATTTTATTTGATGCCCAATTTTTCCTGATATTTGTTCTTAGGAACATACTCTTAAAATTCATTTGTAATGCTTGTTATTTGGGCTCCAATTTTTTCAATACTTGTTATTTATGGTCTAATTTTTTCAATGCTTGTTATTAGATGCACATTCTTTCCAACATTTGTTATTAGGGCTATACTTTTAAATTTAAAAAATTCAATTTGTTTATGGCCAATTATTAAAATTCATTATTTTAAATATTTGTTATTAGGGGCGTACTCTTAAAATTCAAAAATTTTCAAGACTTATTGTTAGGGTCATAATTTTTCAATTCACACTGGGCTTCCAAAATCTCAGAACCGGCCCGGATGAAATGTGTACTCTTTTATATCAATCTTACCGTAAATGACGAACGACGATTGCTGCCAATTGTGGCCAGAAAATTTAGTTATTAGAATTAGAGCGTTTTAAAATTTAGTGGTAAAATCGATACACTTAATAAATTCAATGTCTAATCATCGTCATTTTGAGAATTAATACTCATACTAAAATGATATTATTTTGTTCATGTCACAATAACAAAAAAATTCATCAATATCATCACACCGTTTGAATTTTAATTTCTCAAACAGTTACATTGCAGTAAAATGATAGAAAAAAATGTAGTAGGTAAAAATAATATAAACCCTAAAATTTAGAGATATTTTGTGTACTTTATCCCAAAACCTAGAAGTCATGAAAAAAATGTGGAAAAGCTGACAGTGCGGGGCCCAACCCATTCATGCGTTATAGTCTTACAGATAAGCAAATAATAATTAGTAAACTTAAACGTTTCCCATTTTGCATTTGTATTTTTTTCTTTTCCCAATACTGCCCATCTGATTCTCTGTATTTTTCTTATTTCTGTAAAATTCAAGCAACCAAATACAATTATTCAACAAATATTTGAAGAAAAAATGGATTAACTGTTACTTTTCTCGCAATTTATTTCTTTCTGTCTTCTTCTTCCTGGAAATCTAACTTTTTTGCAGAGTTGAATCGCTATGGCCATCAAAATCCCAGCCTTGGGAGCAATGTAAGTCTTTGTTTCTCCTTTCAAATTTTTTAAGTCTTAAATCTATTTCTGTATTCGACAGATTAAACTTTTGTCGTCTCAGTGGCTGATTGTTTCTTCTGCTAGATTTTAAGTTTTTGCGCTAAAACCTAAAATTTCTTGCTCGGAATGATTAAATGTTAACATATAACCACAGTTAATGATTACTTTAATTTTTTTTCTTAATTCGTATTCTTGCCTTTTACTCTGAATTACTTCTCCATTGAGTTGCCGAATGGCGAATGAGACCTTTTTAAAGAAAAAATATACCGATGAATTTGGTTGCAGATACATTGAATCATGCAGGAGGTACGATGTCACACCGAGCTCTGGATTTTTATCTGCTCTCTTTAAGGTTTGTCCGGACTCCCGATAAGTAATTCTTACATTTTAATAGCGCAATTGTATGAAGTTGCATATGTTTTTTTTAATGTTTTTCAATGCCTTGGAATGAACTCTGAGTGTTGAGAAATTAGACGGATGTGCTTGGAGCTTCTGATCAATAGTTCAGGCTTGTGATTTTTCCTACCAATCAGTCGTGCTATCAGCGTATTTTAATTGCAATATTGAATTTGGGACACATAGAATTGAATATTCTTTACAGCTGCGTTATCTTGTGAGTGTGGTGCTTTAGTTATCCTGCTGAGAGAGCAAGAAAAATGCTTGACATCATGCTTAATGTTTCCAAGTTCTTTGCTCAGACCTATTTCAGATGGTAGTAGGTAAGGAAAGAATAATTTCTATTGTTAGATAAAGTGTGATCGAGATGTTCTAGGAGTTGGTTTTTGTCGGTTCAGTCTTGTTACAAAGTGCTTGATTGTACACAGTACGGCTAATCATCCATCTAAAAGCCCAGGCACGTTGTTTATGCTTAATTCATCTATGGTCATGCATTGTTGTGACGCTTCTCGGTGAATCTTTATGATGGAGGACTTGGTGAAGTGAAAAGTTATGTAGCTGGTTCTATGGCTTACAGGTGATCTAGGGAAACATAAATTGGTTAGTTGCCAGTAAGCATGGTTATTGATGTTGCATGAGCAATGAATACTCTAGAAATTCAAGACTTTGAAGAACATGCATAAAATATTTGATAATTCTCAAATATGATCATATATTAAGCAAATATCTAAAGCTCCTTAGAACTTTAACTCTGATTATTTGCATCCTGGTTCTTGGTTAATAAGCTAAGAAATGTAATATGGATAATTTGAATAATGTAGTCCGTATTGGTTTTTGTTGTAGCCTTTAGGTGTGTCTATTATGGTGGCACGGGGTTTGGCCCCCTTTGTACTATTGCACAAGTCTTGGTAGTAGAAGATGCAAGCTGTTATATAAAGTCTAATTTGAATGTTTTTAACCTAATATCATATTTTCTGGTCGAAGGACTGCACTTCTTCTTTTTTTTATCAAATGTGGTGAAGAGAGATTGATTTATGTAGTTAAATATGATCAACATTAACCACATTTTCTTCTCTCCTTCTTGGATTTCTTGTGCTGAAGAAACATCATGTTTCTTTCTCTTTTTGGTGATTGTTTATAATTCTTTTTCTGATGACTGTGTAAGTTGACGAGGAGTGTTAGAGTTTTTATTTAATGTGTAATTAGAGTTTATTCCTAATCAGTAGTTTAGATTTATTAGAGGTCTTATTTAAATTAAGAATAAATATTATTTAAATTAAAGATAAAAGTATAGTTTTAGTTATAATAAAACTCTATATCAGCCTATTTAAAGGCTTACTCTGTGTACATTTGATAATTAAGAATAATAAGAAAATACAAAGAAACACATTGTTCTCTTTGGAAAATATCTTGTTCATCTTCTTCAAACAACAAATCCCTAACCACCAGTCACACACAAACCACCATCATTAATTGCATCTCCGGCCACCATGGCCCCTTTCTCACATGGTATCATGAGCCAACAACAGTCTTGATGCCGTCACCATTGCTGCCATCTCTAATCTGAAACAGATCGACGATATGATTTTTCAAATGCACATCGTTTTTCTTTTTTGCTGCTGTCATTAGGACACACTCGTTCCTTGGCTTCTCCCTTGTTGGAATCTTACATCTCTGGTTAAATTTCTACTCGTTTAATTTTGCTGTTTTGTTCTCTATTTAATGGTTATATCTTAGCCAATCAAAAAGATAAATGAAAAGGTTATATCTTAATCTTAAAAACTATTTGGTTCTATCTTAGCCATCCATCCTAAAAGATAGGAGAAGAGGTTCTAGTTTAAAAACTAGATAATATTTTTTAAGGGATTCTACATCAAAAATCCAAGCTGGAACTCTAGTCTGTGTAACTGCCAGCTTGAGGGGAGTGTAGATTCTTGTGATCACTTCCTACATCGTTAGCATCAGACCTTTCGGTCAAGAACTGCATGCTAGAGCATCATGTGGTGCAAACCTTTTAGTTAAGAACTGCATGCTGGAGCATCCTGCGGAGCAGTCTTGATATTCCAACTGATGCATCAACCATCTCAAGCGTACCATAAGTTGAATGACATCAACAATTGCTGCGCAAGAACATCATGGTTCTATCCTCACTCTTCAAATCAAAGACTCCTGAGAACGGGGAGCATTTTTCTCTAAGAAATAGCAGAAGAAATATGAGTAGGGCATCACATCCAAGATCCAAGCTGGTGCTCTACTACGTTTGCTCACCAACTTGAGGGGGAGTGTACGTTGACGAGGAGTGTTAGAGTTTTTATTTAATATGTAATTAGAGTTTATTCCTAATCAGTAGTTTAGATTTATTAGAAGTCTTATTTAAATTAGGAATAAGTATTATTTAAATTGAAGATAAAAGTATAGTTTTAGTTATATTAAAACTCTATATTAGCCTATTTAAAGGCTTACTCTGTAAATATTTGATAATTAAGAATAGTAAGAAAATACAAAGAAACACATTGTTCTTTTTGGAAAATATCTTGTTCATCTTCTTCAAACAACAAATCTCTAACCACCAATCACACACAAACCGCCATCATTAATTGCATCTCCGGCCACCATGGCCCCTTTCTCACAGGCTGTGCAAGTTAAATATGATAAATAACTTTTCAGGCTGATGTTAAAAAATCCCGTCATGAGGTATGTATACTGGAGATTTTATTGGACCTTGTGAAGGATATTGATTTTCACCCACTCCTTGAGGTGACTACGAGAATCAGTGGATCTGAGATTGAAGCAGTTGATGTGCTCAATGAATCATCTTGTGCGTTGAATGGAGAATATGCTTTGTTACTGATACGATCTATTGGTCAGAAACTTCGAATAGTTGATCTCCAGCATTTATCATTTGGGAAGGACTTCTTGCGGTATAACAATGTTTATTATGCTTTAGTATCTAGTAAAGTATCCGATTCTATACTTGTTAAAATGTGTCAGAATTTATACATGTCCTACGGAAGACCTCTCCGTTTATTAGTGGAGCTCTGCTTTGCAGTAGAATAATTTGGAAATCATTTATTTTTGGTATTCACCTTTTATTTTATTTTGAATGTTTATCAATGTTTTTGTTTGAAAAGAATCTTTTGACGTTAGCATTGTCATGCTATAATTGGATGTGTGTTCAAATTGTAAGAAGGTGGTGGTAGAAAAGAGATGAGGTTATGATTCTCATTTTTGAATTTTGTTCTATGAGTTCTAATAACTTAGTTCCTTCGTTTATTGCTTGGTACAATATTTTGAAGGTGATATATTCATTTGACTCTATTTTTCTCTAAATAACAACTGTCTAGCAGGGACAAAGAGAGTGTAGGTTCATATGAATCTTAAAGGTATTTATGGTAAGTTCAAAATTCAACTAGGGTAGGGTAGGGGATCATTGTATTTGCACCGTATGATAAAAATCTAGAAGTGAAGACAATAATCAACATAAAGGGAGATTGATGATCACATTAAACTCTTCATTGAATTATTAGGAAACCCAGTGAGTACTCTCTATAGTCATGAGTTAATGTTATATATATTATGTAACTATGTTGAAACAACAGTTACTGAAGATTTAGATGGGCTTCCTTTCTTGATAGCTCCATCCAGATTTTCAGATTGTTGCCTTTCACAATGTAGTAATAAATAGTCTTTGAATTCCTATAGTTGCTTGAGGATATTAGGATGAAATCCTAAATCAATGCAACTAGAAAAAGGATAAATGGATTTAAGCTAATTTCTATTTTTAAAGAACCCACAACCTTTTAATGCTAGTTAAGAGTAAGATTGACTAAATATTTAACATATTTTCATTCAATAATTTTGGTGACTGTGCTGTTCTGGTTTATTTTGCATCTTCAAGATAAACTTACTTCCTTAATGGGGTACCTGATTTCACTGTATATTACAAATGCTTTTGGGTGAAGCAGGCACGTGATCTTTGCGAAAAAGAAGCCAACATTGTCGAAGAAAATAAAATACCCTCTAGATCTTGACCATATAGCTGTCCTTTAGCTAAAAATGGCTACCACTTGTCGTTTAGTTATATTTGGATTTTGGATCGACTTAGAAGGGGATAGCACCTGTCGTTTAGTTATATTTGGATTGACTTAGATGAAAATATCGTTTGTCGTTTAGTTATATTTGGATTGGCTTTGATGGAAATATCGTTTGTCTTTTAGTTATATTTGGATTGGCTTAGATGGGGATATCGTTTGTCGTTTAGTTAGATTTGTATTTGGCTTAGATGGGGTTTTCACTTGTTGTTTAGTTATATTGGGATCGGCTTAGATGGGGATATTACTTGTTGTTTAGGTGATATTTGGATTGGCTTAGATGGGGATATCATTTTTTCAATTTGGCTTTAGAAAGATTTGGTTCTTTTTCTCCTTCTCTATTCCCTCACCCGCCCCCCTTCGCTCTAAAAAGGAACTGTTTGATACGTAAATTTGTCACACGATCCCAAGTTGTGTAATTCTGAGAATGTTCTTGAAAATGGTGATTTTTTGGGTCCAAATATTATGTTAAATATAGGTTCTCATTCTCTCTCTATTTTGCTTTAGTTCTCGTTTTGTAAGTTGTGTTACACTTTCGTAATTACTGCACCTTGTGCTTTGTACTATCTAGATCATGCATGTTAAGAAAGTTGCTTTAGCTCTATCGGAAAATTTTGTGAAGTTAACTAAATGGTTTTAGATGTCTTTGATTTTTTTAACTAACCTGAGTTATACAACCAGGGATCTTTCTTAACGAGGTCTACAATGCCAAGTTCTAAACTTGAGGTCTTTGCATTTTCGGAAGCTCAACTTGGTGGGCGAATTTATGTGGTTGCACTCCCTTAACCTTGACTATAGTACTACTCTCAGTAGCTTCCGGGAGGATTGTTTTTCTTGCATGCCAAATATGATGTGTCTCTCAATGTGTGAGACCAGAATTTCCAACTTATGGACTACAATTGCCGCACTTTCCAAACTTCATTCACTGGTGGAACTTAGGTTTCAAAATTGGTTATGCTGCAATGATGTTGGATCCTCTGGATCATCCAGCGGTGATGATCAAACTGGACCCAGTCAGCCGAGCCGGGCATCTTTTCCTGAGATGCCACCTGTTGGTCTTGATTTACTTATGGATCTTGATGCCATGACTGAAACTGCATTAAGAAATTTGCTTCCATTCACTATGAATCAGAATTTCCAAATCACAAATGAGGAGTCTTCAGATGATAGTGAAGTAGATTTTTCTATTCACCTAGACAATTCTCACATGGACTCGTCATCCAATGCACCTCCTGGGTGGAACAGAGAAATTAATCTACTGAGTGAGGTGAATCTAATCTCCAGTTTCTTGATCTGTTTTACTGATTTTGGGGGTATTAAGGTGCTAAAATAAGGAAGTTATTAGTTTCTTGTTTAATATCAAGGAGATATAATTTTGTTTCCGGACAAATAATTCTTGATATGCAAGTTAAATTCTTCAAAGTTTGAAGTTATTTTAACGTTAGTAGTTATTCTTGTTAGGATTTTCTTTTCATTTCTCATAATCTTGTCCTAATATTAGGCGGTGATTCCTTTATTTTATAGACTGGAAATGAATGAGAATGCCTTACGATTTATTTTGTGGCGTTCAATCCAAATTCTTTAGATTGGGGAATGCACGAGGATACCATGTTAGGATTTGGTTATGATGTTCAATCTAAATTCCTAATTGAATCATTGACTATGAGAGTTATTCTCTGGAGGTGGAGCAATGAATTATCCTTGTCTTGTTTAACGTCATTCTGATTCATTTGACGGTTTCTTCTGCAGCACTGTCGAATCAAAATGGAGAAGAGTCTTCTGAAGGTGCCTCCTTAGGGCATGTTGCTGATGTTTCGTTCAAGTACATTTCTGAACATGCTTCACCAATATGCTTTGAGAAACATTATAGGGAATACATGATAGCTTCAATACCCCAGTTGAAAGTTTTGGATAACTTACCTATCAGGAATATTGACAGAGAAATGGCTAATGCGACTTTTTTTAAACATTTTGAATACCTTCCCTATAGAAGAAACGATAAAGAAAATGTTGTTAGTATATTGCAGAAGCGCGAAATTAGAGCAAAGCACTCTAACTTACGAATATCAAAGCAAATGCCATTAGATCCGGCTGGGAAGTCACCATACTTTTATACCCGATCTCTCTCTGCTGCAAAAATGGGATCTTCAGCTTGGCCATGCCTGCATTCACTGTCTATCACAAGCAACAATTTAGGAGATGAAAACAGGAGCTTTTGTCCTAGGCAGTTTGAGTATCATCCAACTAATGCTGGCCTAATGGTCTTTGGTACTTTGGATGGTGAAGTAGTTATTGTCAACCATGAAAAGCAGAAAATTGTTAGTTACATTCCTTCTCTTGGAGCAATGAATAGTGTGTTGGGGCTCTGTTGGCTCAAGAAGTATCCCTCTAAAGTGAGTAAATACCATGACTTGCTCCTAAGAGAGGTTAAATTATAGAGCTCTCTAACCTCATAGATGCATTTCCCTATTAAACTTTATTTCCTTTTATGAAATTTATTGTTTTTAGTAGAAAATTACACTAACCACTTTTAGAGATCTTAACAATTCTTCTAAAATTCATTCGTGTATGCCAACTCATTGAGTTATGGACTATTAAAATCTGATATTTTACCTTTTTTCATTCAGCTGATAGCTGGTTCAGATAATGGCTCATTGAAGCTCTCTGATATTCAGCATTTCCCATCAACTTCCAACAGCATGCATGCTGGTTATGGTTCTGTCACCTTTGATGAGTTTGACCAGTTAATATCTGTTCATGTGAACTCTACAGATGAACTCTTTCTTGCAAGTGGGTACTCGAAAAACGTGGCTCTGTACGATATCAACAGCGGAAGACGGTTACAAGTGTTCACCGATATGCACCAAGAACACATCAATGTTGTCAAGTTTTCGAACCATTCTCCAACAATTTTCACCACTTCATCATTTGATCAGGATGTTAAAATGTGGGACTTGAGACAGAATCCAATAAGGCCTTGCTACACAGCTTCAAGTGCTAAAGGAAATGTGATGGTCTGCTTCTCGCCAGATGATCACTATCTTCTCGTCTCAGCTGTTGACAATGAGGTAATTTTTATAATAAATAATAGCATTAGTTTGAGTTTCTGTGGTAAACTTTTTCCATTTATTTGGACATTGAGTTTTTCATAGTTGGTCCATGAGTAAACCTGGTCCTTAAAAATATGGACCGAAAAATAATTGTTTTGATCAGTATATAAAACCGATGTTTGGTTAGAATAACTTTAGCTCGAAATTCCTTCTATGATTTTACTGCTTTGGGGAAAGATTTTCTGTGAACAGAGATTGCGGTTTTCTTATGATAGTAATTTTCGTTTTCACTCATATTTCATTTTGGAGTTGTATCTTACCTGTGCAAGAGGGTGGATTCAAGTTAAGCAGCCACTAATGCAAAGTTAGCTGACAGCTCTTACAAACTGCCACTTTGGCAGGGTCATAATTTGGGTAATGACTCTCGTGGTTGTGGAAGTGCCGCCATATTGTACTTCTATGAGAATCTATAACTTGGTTTCCTTTCCATTGAATTTGAAAATCATTGGTTCGTGTGTGGCTCTTTTCTTCTTTATATAATTTAAAATTTGCATTACATTTTATGTTAATTGTAATTTGTAAGCATTTACTCCTTTTCTAAGTATATGGCATTTAAATGAAGCCTTTCTTTGATTTTCTTATTGATGTACATATTAGTATGATTTTAACATGTTGACATTGACAGGTCAAGCAGCTTCTGGCTGCTGATGGAAGTCTTCACCTGGATTTTGAGATACCTTCTACAGGCAGCTCGCAGAATTACACTCGTTCCTACTACCTAAATGGTAAGGAGTATATTATAAGTGGGAGCTGTGATGAGCATGTTGTCCGTGTTTGCTGCGCTCAAACTGGGAGGCGTCTCAGGGATATTTCCCTGGAGGTATGTGTCTTTAAATTTGCACATGTTTTGCCCAGCATCAATGTTCTCTAATTTATGAAATATAGATCAGTGTAGAGACACTTGGCCAGCTTTGACCAAAATTTGTAAGCTTCAGAGAGTTCAGTGTTTTTGCGTATCACCAAAAGGCGAGGGATATTAATGCATTTATCTCATGCAGGGAAAAGCTCCGGGGAGTTCGATGTTTGTGCAGTCACTGAGGGGGGATCCATTTAGGGTGAGTTAAAACATTTTTTCTGGTGGGAAATGATTCTATTATATACAAATCAGCATTTGACATATTGAAAATTTTAGTGGATACTCTTTTCCCCGCTTGGTTTACTTTTTGTTTTAATCTTCGTTGAATGGAGCGTTCAGAAACAGTGTCAGCACCAGTGTTTTGGTGACATTGTGCTGTTGTTTGTTTCTTATGGTTATATGAATTACATCTCCAGAAGCATGCCCTCTTCTGCAGTGAACAAGTTATAGGTTTACTCTCTTTGCCTTGCTTTACCTATTGCCTTTCGAATTAGGTAGAACAGAACACACAAAAGAGCAGTCTGTTTTCTAGGAAGTTTCTTATAACAAACATCCGAATCAAATAAATGTTTAGCTGGTTTGAGCATGATATCATTATATCTTATGGGCCAAATATTGTTTTAGTGCTTCTCCAAACTTGGCATTTCCATTCAAGGTAGAAATCTAACACATTTATTATTATTAATTCAAATGCTCCCAGGCTTTCAACATGAGCATCTTAGCTGCCTATACTGGACCAAGCTCGAAATCCGAAATAGTCAAGGTCCATATCTCGCTTCGTTGCTTTTCTTTATATGGCCGTGTCTCCATCTTAAAAGTTGATGCTGAAACCCCTTCTTTTTCAGGTCAATTTACTGGCTTCTTCAGAGTGTAACAAGGAATCTTGGCCTGGTGGGAGCACTTTCCCATTCAATAGTATGGGAGGTTGATTTATGAAACATACAAAAGCTGCATTACCTATCATGCTTCCTTATCAATCTATAGGTTGAGCAATCACAGTTTATACAGGTTAGAACATAGTGAATGTTAAGCTAATAAGCATTGTAAAACTTATATATTCTCAAAATATACCGGCAATAGAAGTTTTTTACTCCACAAACGAAATTAAAAAATTGGCGCCTATTCTTAATAATCTTGTTTGTGAAGTTAAATAGCTTAACTGTTAGTGCATGGAATAATAATCCGATAGCATATATACAATCAAAGTATTTAAACTTGGTCCTTGTATTACTTTGGAACTTGTTCTTCGAAATGCAACTCTTTTGAGACTTGAATCCTTTTCTCTTTGTTCTAAAGTGGTGAATCCCTATATTCATTATACTAGGAATGTTTATATATTTTTATTTTTTTGGTTTTCTTGTTTAGCCCTTATTCAAGGGCCCTTCAAAGCCGAGTATTAGGTGTGGTAAGTTGTGTCGATTGTGGATTGGGCTTGAAGTTGAGTTCAATACAAAAACCAATATCTTGTAATTTAAATTTGATTCGAGTTGAATTAGGTTTGTTTATTAAAAAATACTTCGATTTTCATACCTGCATAAATTTTTAGAACATGTGTAATGTGTTACAATTTTTTTTTACAGAAAATAACAAATAAAAAACAAACATTGAGCCCGTTAATCATTGGAGTCAAATAGAATGATAATGAAATCAATTATGAGTTTGAGCTTTGACAAAATTCTTTATTTTTTGTTTCCCCCCCTCCAATTAGAGTTTTTGACAAATTTGCAAGTACGTCTATATCGTTACATATAACTTAAAACAGTATATATTCTTAAAAAAATCGATGAATCAAAGTTGATAGAAATGCAGATCGGTTTTTTTAAAAATCATGAGATTTATTAATTGATCGATTGGTCAAAGATGTTTATGTTGTATCATTTTGTATGGATTCGAATCTCGACATTTGTTTTGAATGCAATTATCTCTTAAATTAATAAAAAAACTAATATATTATATATGAATGTATTTTTTTAAATAAATAAATCTAAATCATTATGTAAAATTAAAATCAGGAGATGGTTAAGTAGACAATGAAAAAGACTTTGATCTCTCTCAATTTAGTTAAATTAAATCTTATTTTACTGAATTTTAAGACTAAATAGGTAATAGATCCCTATGGAGTTAAACAATTTGCCCCGATCATATCTCCTCTCTGGTTTAGACCATCATATTCATGCATGTAAAATGAAACCTTTCCTGGGTTTCTGACTTTCTGATGATCTTTACTAAATACTAATACAGTTAACAAAAACATGGTTGACATGCAAATGGACAAAAACCCCAAAACAAGTAAAATCTAGCGAACAGCAAGCTCTAAATTTCACCGCGTGAACAGCGCTTGAATCCGAAACCTACCGCTCTCTACCCTCAATATCTGCCATAAAACCTCCAGCTGTTACACACAACTCCTCCATTTCCACGCTCCCTTCTTTGCTATAAATACAACACTCAAAGAATCATCTCAAACCACTCAACAACAATTCACAAAACAAAAATGAAGGTCTTGTTTGCAACTTTGCTGCTTTGCTCTCTCCTTCTCGGTTGCTCGGTTCTGGAACCCGCCATGGCACAGCCTCGATCGTGTAAGCTACTAGCCTACTACTACTAATAATACCCCCTTTCTTTCTTTTTTCTGGTTTCTGGTGCATGGTTTAATGATTGCTGTTGTTGTGTAGCTTCGTGCGTGGGGAAGTGCAGGGCGAGGTGCAGTAAGGCGGCGGTGTGGGAACGGTGTTTCAAGTACTGTGGGATATGCTGCGAGCAGTGCAACTGTGTTCCTTCTGGGACTTATGGGAACAAACACGAGTGCCCTTGCTATAGGGACAAACTCAACAACAAGGGCAAGTCCAAGTGCCCTTGAATTCAAAACTTGAAGAACCCACTTTTCGTCTCTTCAATTCCATGTTCCTTGTTTGCACCGTGAGACATGTATGCATGTGTTGATGATGATGAATGAAAATAATTATTGCTGTTTCTTTGATTTTTATATTTATACATGTATTAATCTATATCATCATCATCATTATCATTATCAACGGTATTACTCTGTGTTTATATTTCAGAGTAATTAGGTACATAATTAAACCTTATTTACTATATTTATATAATAAATTATTTTATGTTAAATATTGTTTCAGCTGTGTTATTATTTAGAAAACGTACACTCAAATAGACATTTGAAACTTGATTAATATAAATTTTATTAAATAATGACTGAGTTAAGCCGACTTTCTAATTTTAGACTGAAATAATATTTTACTTGTAAACCTTATATTTTAGTATCCAATAATACAAGGTTAAATTTAACAGGATTTTTTCCTTACTAATAAAACTATAACTAAATACACTAATCATATGTTTAATGCACATGGTTTTATCATCATTCATCACCTAATTTGTCAGGAGTTCCTTGTCTATCCATCTAAATATGATTATAAGTTAATACTCGGTTAAATTTTATAAGATTGTTTCCTTAATAATAAAGCTATAACTAAATATATATATATATACTAATCATATGTTTAATAGTTATAACTAAATACACTAATCATATGCACATCCAATTGAATCTTTAAATTATTAAATTTTATTACCAACAAGTGTTAGTTGCAATGATAATGCATATTATCTTTTCAAAGAGAGAATTTAAGTTCGAATTTTAAAGACGATAGTGTTGAGAGGAAGAACTACAAATAAACTATAAAATGCACATGTGCTATATATAAAAAACTAACAATGTTAATGGTCATGTTATCACGATCAACAACAATGATCGTGTTTGGCTTCATGTATGATATATAAAACACTCATATATTATGTATTTAAAGAAAATACGCATTCCTATTAAATTTTAATGTTATAATTTGTGTTTTACATGTTAAATTCAAAATGTTTGTGCGATACATACATACATACATGTTTAAAACTAATTTAAATAATTTAGATATTCTTGGCGTTAGATTTGAATTTTGAGCTAACATTTAACACTTAAGTAGAATTTTAGACCGGCGGAAGGGTGTGATAAAAATACTATTGATAGTTTGAGGATTCTATTAAAATGTTATGAAGTGTTAGGACTAAATTAGAATCTGGGAATAGTTTGAGGATGTCTAGTGCAATTAACTCGTTTCTTTTCCCCAAATTTCTAAACAAAAACGGCGTCGCTTTGACCATTTACTAACTAGAGTATATTTAGAAATCAAAGCGAAAAAAAATCCCCATCTCTCACTCACTCACTCTTCGCTTCCCAAATTCAATTTCGAATTTTGAAATTCTAGCGAGGTGAACAGACTGACACAGAGATCTTCTAATTCCAACAATGGATAATTCAAAGATTCAAGAGGTAAATTCAATTTAAATCCGTAAGCTTTCCTTTGCAAACTGTGGATCTTTAATTTTGTCTTCTAATTTTTTTTATTTTTATCTTTCATTATTGTCCAGATCCTGGAGAAGCAGGTATTGACGGTGGCGAAGGCGATGGAGGACAAGATCGACGAAGAGATTTCGGCGTTGGATCGACTCGACGATGACGATCTGGAGGTCATCAGAGAGCGGAGGTTGCAGCAGATGAAGAAGATGGCGGAGAAGCGGAGCCGTTGGATCGGTTTAGGCCACGGTGAATACTCTGAGGTTCCAGCTGAAAAGGACTTCTTTTCAATCGTTAAAGCTAGTGAGCGAGTCGTTTGCCATTTCTACCGCGAAAACTGGCCCTGCAAGGTACTATATATCTTCTCTTTGTTCTTTCATAATTATTCAAAGTTTATGAGAATTTAGAAATTAGTCCAGTTGTTGGAAAATACCTGAACTTGAACCATGAATTTCGCTATTTTGTTGCATATAAATTATTGGACTACTGATTTTTGTTAATTTCATGCATATTTTGATTAAACTGATGTATTTTGAAGTATATTTGAAGATTTACATTTTAAGGCACGCAGGTGATGGACAAGCACTTGAGTGCATTGGCAAAGCAACATATAGAGACGCGTTTCGTGAAAATTAATGCTGAGAAAAGCCCATTCTTGGCTGAGAGGCTCAAGATTGTTGTTCTTCCTACACTCGCCCTTATTAAAAACGCCAAAGTCGATGATTACGTGGTATTGCTAATGTTGTTTTAAACGTCAAAGTAGAAAACCGTAACATCCGAATTCGATCATTTTGGTTCTGCTGTTGCTAATAGTTGATGTGTTTCTTTTGCAGGTTGGATTTGATGAGCTTGGTGGAACGGATGAGTTTTCCACGGAAGATTTGGAAGACGGATTGGCTAAAGCGCAAGTCATCTTCTCCGAAGGTGAGTCATCGTCAAAGCCCGGAACACAGACCAAAAGGAGTGTCCAACAAAGCTATAATCCGGACTCATCTGATTCGGAGTAACTGTGGGTTTGTTTCGATATGTAAGTTTTCTATACATCATCATCATTCCCTCTTTAAGTATTAAAAGCAATGGAAGAGAGTATCATTTGTTGTATGAGACAATTCAGTCATTTTCATATATGCTCAATCTAATTTTGCTGCGGTTTTTGTTTCGTTTTATATATTCGGGTTTGGGAATGGGAGTCGAATCTCTTGGCAGAGGGATCTGAGCCAAATGATCAACCACTTCATGATTTTATATGCATTTTGCATTGAATCATGCACTATGGGAGAGTTGAGTTAACTTTGTTATTCCATTATTATTTGCAGATTTTGTTAATATCTTGAGAAACAAGTTTTAAAATATTATATAGGAGTATATATATATATATAATACAAGTGAACAATGTGTTTGTACTCCTAAAGAATTTTGCAACCATGCAGATATTATGTACTTCAGCTTTGTTCTTCAAATATTGTCTCTCTTTATTTTACAACTACTAGTATCCATTATTGATTAACTAATATGAATCAAGTAGTATAGAGACTTATTATGGAACAATTGTTTTAACTCAATCATAATGTTAAGATTTGACTTATTGACTTTGCTTAAGAAATTTAGTTAAGTTTCTTCGATTGAAAAAAGTAAAAAGATTTAAAGTCTATTTGGTTCTAGAGAATGAAATTCGTTTTCAATTTTTTAGAAAATGAATAAGGGTGAAGAGAACGTGTTTGGTTGAATAGTTATAAATTGATTTTTAGAAAATGAAAATAAAAATAAGTGAAAATTTGAAAACATAAAAAAAGATGTTTTCATTAAAAATGTTTTAGGAAAGTAAAAAATACGAAAAAAATGATTTTTTAATTATAATTTCATTTTAACTCGGGTTCGAATCTTTTTAATATCATTTATTTACTTATGTTTTAATTATTTATTATTATACTAATCTTTTTTACTATATTTTATTTTCATTTTTTTTTATTTTGAAAAGTTATATACCAAGTATATTTTCATTATTGAAAACAAGTTTCCATCCCTATTAACCAAAGATGTTAATGAAAATGAAAATAAAAACAAAAACAAAAAATATTTTTTAAAACTAAACGAACTCTTGTTTTTTTTTTGGTTTTTTATGTTAATACGAAAATGATATTATTAAGAGGACAGTCATAAACTCTAATTATAGATAGTAAAACAGATTGGGAAAAAGTTAGTATTAGAGAAATTATTAAATTGACAAAGTTTACAACCGTCGTCTGTAATCTCAGCTAATAAGATCTATTCATTTCAAAGTAACTTTCAATTTATTACTCATTCTTTATTTACATGTAGAAAAAAATGAAGATCAACTTTAAAAAAAAATAAGATGGATAAATCTTATTGACTGAAATCACGAATTTTATTAGTTGAGTCATCTAATAATTTTTCCTAGTTTCGGTATATTGGAAATTAGATTTAATGTTCAAGCCTTGGTTGGGTCCTTTTGGGAATAGACTGGCAAAAGGGAAGTGTCTTTGGTCCCCCAATGTTAGCAAAATTCGGACCAACAATGGGCTGTTTTCAATATGTTCCTGGTCTGCTCTGCCTCTAAATGGCTCAACCCACTCCGGCAAAGCTCACCCACCAGTTGTCGTAACAACTCAAAATTGTTGCCTGCCAGATCGGATCCATCACTCCATTAATTCGTTAAGTTTCATTTGGATTAATTCCATCAAACTCCCTTAAATTACGATTTCCCGAAATCGAGAAAAAAAATTAAATTTTTTTGACTTGAATCATAGTGAAAAATTTTAACTTGTAATTTTATAAATTTTATTTAATTCGAAAAAAATTTAAATAAAATTTAAATTATAAAATAAAAATTTAAATAAATTAAAATTTTTAGTAATTAATTTATTAATTTTTAAATTCGAGTCAAATCTTTCTATTATGTTTGATAGATATCGCATATAAGAATATATGTATATTGTATATGACTATAAAAAATCTTTTAAATTAAAATTAATTAGTACCATAATATTATAAGTATTTAAAATTAAACTTACAGAATTCGAACACCTTGAATTGACTCGAAAAAAAATTAGTTAAGATGTGAATGGTAAAATAAAACTCTGAACCTAACTAACTTAAAATTTTTTTTTGACTAAGCTCACCCCAGTATGCTGACATGGCGGTCACCCTAACCCCACATGACTTCCTCATTTCGTGCCACGTCTACGTATTGTGGCCCCCACCATGTCCCCTCCCCAGCCGACCATGTAATAAAACCTTCTTTTTCCAAATAAATAAATAAATAATGGTATTTTTTTTCAATACAAGTCGTTAAGTATCCTCTTTCCAGGCGAGTCCCTGTCCCATGCCAACGTGGCACTTCCACTCCCCTATTTAAAGCCGCCCGATATCCTCCCTACCCTCATCAAACGGCTCACAATTCTCCCTTCTCATAAACAAAAAGGTTTCCTTTCCTTCTTCCACTTCCTCTTTAAACAAATCTAACAAATGGCCGTTGATTCTACAATCTCATCTCCGCTCGGTCCACCGGCGTGCGAGAAAGACGCCAAGGCGTTGCGATTCATCGAGGAAATGACCCGAAACGCCGATGCCGTTCAAGAAAGAGTCTTGGCCGATATCTTAACCCAAAACTCTCGGACCGAGTACCTCCGACGGTTCAAACTCAACGGCGCCACCGACCGTGAGTCGTTCAAATCCAAACTTTCCTTCATTACTTACGAAGACCTCCAGCCTGAAATCCAACGTATCGCGAATGGCGACCGCTCTGCAATTTTATAGGCTCACCCCATCTCAGAATTCCTCACCAGGTTCGTATATAAGTGAAAAATATTTCAAGGATTGATTGTAATATTTTGATATTTATATATAATCTGGGAAATTGTGCAGCTCTGGGACTTCAGCCGGCGAGAAAAAGCTGATGCCGACAATTAAAGAAGAGCTAGATCGCCGGCAGTTGCTCTACAGTTTGCTGATGCCCGTAATGAATCTGTAAGTTTATACTTCATATTTTTGAAAAAAATTGGATTTTGATTTGTCATGTTAGTTTATACTAATGGAACGCGGTTTCTATGTAACAGTTATGTGCCGGGTTTGTACAAAGGCAAGGGGTTATATTTCTTGTTCGTGAAATCGGAAACAAGGACACCAGGTGGTCTGTTGGCTCGCCCGGTGCTGACCAGTTACTACAAGAGCGAGCAGTTCAAGACCCGACCGTACGATCCTTACAACGTTTACACCAGCCCCAACGAGGCCATTTTATGTCCCGACTCTTTCCAAAGTATGTACACACAGATGCTTTGCGGTCTCCAGGACCAACACCAAGTCCTCCGCGTCGGAGCCGTGTTCGCCTCAGGTTTACTCCGAGCGATCAGGTTCCTCCAGCTTAATTGGCGACAACTCTCTAATGATATTGAAACCGGTGTCCTGAATCGGAAAATCACCGGCCCTTCGTTAAGGGAATGCATGGGTGAGATCTTGAAACCGGACCCCGAGCTTGCTATGTTCGTCCGACAGGAATGTTTGAAGGAAAGCTGGGAGGGGATTATTACGAGGATTTGGCCGAACACAAAATACCTCGACGTTATCGTGACCGGAGCAATGGCACAGTATATTCCGACACTCGATTATTACAGCGGCAGGTTGCCTAAAGCTTGCACTATGTACGCTTCGTCCGAATGTTACTTCGGGTTGAACCTTAACCTCATGTGCAAACCATCCGAGGTTTCTTCAATTGGTATCACAACAAGGCTCAATCGAGAGGATTAACATCCTATTGAGGCGATCCCGGCAAGCTCGATCAACCATTCTATCAACCAGTTTCTATGGCGCAATTTATTGAAAAGCCACCATTCTTCAACGGTCAACATTATGCCTATTAGAAGAATATGATGACGTTCTTCATGAGAGCAATGGACTATCATCTTTGGGATATAGTTCTCGATGAACCGTTCGTGCCACAACAAAGCAAGGCGGAATGGAGTGCGAATGATCGCAAGATGGAGCTAAATTGCAAGGCTTTGCACATTCTTTTGTGTGCTTTAGGCCCGGAAGAATATGAAAAGGTATCTTCTTGTGAGAGTTCCAAGGAAGTTTGAGACAAGCTTGAAGTCACATACGAAAGAACGAACGAGGTTAAGGAAACAAAGATTGTTCTACTCAACCTCGAATATGAAAACTTCAAGATGGACCCGGATGAAGACATCAAGAGTATGTTCAACCGTTTATGTACAACCGTCAACCAACTCAAAGGTCTTGGAGAGGAGATTTCGGAAGACAAACTCATTCGGAAGTTGATTTATTCACTTCTCGAATAATGAGAGAGCAAGAAAACATCTATCATTGAAGCCAAGAACTTAAAGAAGCTCAAGCTTGATGAGCTAATTGGGCCTCTTCTTACCCTTGAGTTGATGTCTAAACCCTTGAGAAGGAAGAAGAAGAAGAAGATCAAAGAGCAAGGAGTAGATGTGAACATCATTGCTCTTTAATCCTCCACAAGTCATCAAGAAGATTTAAGTGAGAAAGAAAGTGAAAATGAAGAGATGGCCTAACTCTTCGAAAAGTTTGCCTGATTCATGAAGAGAAAAATGAAAGAATCCAAACATGAATCCAATAAGAAGATGAAAGATTCCCTAAAAAGCCATGAATGCAAGAAGATGAGGCACACTAAATATGATTGCCCTCGATTCAAAAAAAGAAACATCTTCAAAGAAAGCATATGTGGCAACATGGAGCAATGGAGACTCCACCGATGAAGATAAAGTAGCCCATCTATGCTTTATGGCCCTCCAACAGGGTAAGGTAACTTCTAACTCATCTAGTTCAAATTCCTATTCATTTGATGAGTTACAAGAACCCTATGATGAACTAGTTTTCAAATTCAAGGCTTTATTTTTCGAAAAACAAAGAGTTGGTTTCAAAATTGAAAATCGAAAATGATTTGCTTTTGAAAACCAATTTAAAGTTTGAAGCAAAATTTAAGGATTTTGAACTTAAAGTCTTAAATTTACAAAATTTGCTTCAAAGTTTAGAAAAAGATCATCAAAAAGAGGTTGATGATCTTAAGAATGAAAAAGCTTTGATTTCCAAGGAAATAGAAAAGAAAAGCAATTTTAGAAAATCAAACTTTTATCAAAGATAATCTAGTGCCCCTAGATTTTTTTTAATGGAAAGTGTTTTAGAAGTATTTGGGCCCCAAAATGACTAACTACTTCACATAAAAAGGATGAAATTGTAAAATGGATTCCAAAGGGGACTAAAGTTTGTGCTACTAATGCCTATGGATTCAAAACAATTTAGATACCAAAAATTACTTGATTGTCTTGATTTAGGTGTGATGGAGCATGATCAACAAATGATCAAATTAAGGGAGAGCTCTATACACACAAGAAATATCACTTGAAGAATGAAGGTTTCACATCCTACCTTTGGTTCAAGTGGTAAAATTTAGTTGAATTTATTTGTTTTTAAATTGACTTCTTTATTTTTTAATTCAACGAGTTAATCGTACATTTGTTGGACTAACATTTATGTGATGCTTGAGTAAGGGGGAGCCTATTATAATCAAAATTCTTATTTTTGTCAAAATTTGTTATCAAAACTCTCAATTGTTATGGATTTAAAAGTTTTCAAACTTTGGTTTGAACCATTTTTGATATAACAAAAAGGGGAGAATGGTTTGAAAAATTGAACTTTGAAGTGAATAAGGGGGAGCTTTAACTATCTTTAAATTTTAAACTCTTATTCAAAATTTATTTTTACAAAGGGAGAGAATCTCAAAAACAATTTTTCAAGTTGGTTTTATTATATCAAAAAGGGAGAGATTGTTAGGATATTTGTTTTGATATAATATTTGAAAAATAGTTTTAGACTAAATTGAAAAGAGGCAAAAATGATTTTAAGTCCAAACAACTTGAAAATAAGTTTGAGATGTTTTTATAAGGTCTTGGAAGTGTTTAAAATGTTTAAAAGTAGCCAAACTCATATTTTCAACACGACCGTATAAATACGGTATACACCGTATCGATACTTTTTAGGGTTTTACCTACAATATTTTTTTAGTAGCAAAAACTCGTACCGGTACAAGCTTAGCTGTACTAATACAAAGAAGGGTCATATCGATACGCGTAAAAGCGTACCGATACTTACTTTTCAAATCCCCAACGGCTATTTTCAAAAATCTTATCAGCTAGTTCTCTACAGTGTATCGATACCTCGTTCCGATCCCTGGTATCGATACGCGCCAAGGCGTATCGATACAAGAAGGTTGCATCAAGCTCAACGGCTAGTTTATGTAGAACCGGTATCGATATGGCTACCCGCGTACCGATACCAACTACTTCAGAATTGCATTTATTGCGGGAAATAAAGCTACCAACGGCTCCAATTCAATCTCAATGGTCCCCAATGGCTATAAACTCAATTGAGAGTATTTAAGGTCTCAAGAAGTATCCGAAGAAGCTAATGATCAAACTGACAACATCAAAATGATTGAAAATGTGTCTTAGTGCTTAAATTCATATTCTTGTATAGACTACACTTGTTGAGCTCAATTGTCAATATATGCTCAAGTGTATTAGGGCTTGGATGAGTGTTTTAGAGTGCAAACATCTACCTAAAAGAGGGATTTTAGTTTGCTATTAATTCTCTTGTTAGAGAGGTTTCCCAAAGCTTGGTTTGTAAGCTTTGGATGCTGAGCTTGGTGAATGAGTCTAGGTTGTAAAGGGTTGTCTCCTTAGCCTTAAAAGGGGGAAGAATTCTTAGTGAATTGTTCAAATCCTTAGTAGGGAAGCTAAGATAGTGGATATAGGCTTTGATTAGAAAGCCGAACCACTCTAAATCATTGTGTATATTTTTCTTTCTTTTGCTTCCACCACCATCACCCAAAATTACACTTTTCTACCACTTGGCAAGTAAATCAGTTGAGGGATATCAAGTTCTTCATTAATCAAAACAAGAATACAAAGAGGTCATCAAGCACCACATGCAAGATTGATTTGGCTACAAAAAAATCGTTACATGTTAAATTTATCATTTATGTTTGTAATTTTGGAGATTTGTTGTTGGGTATTTAATGTTGAGTATATGTTTTAATATATTAAGATTTTGATATATTTATTTGTATTGAATATATGACTTGTGAATTGAAATTGACCATATATTTTGGTCGGTAAATTAGTAAACTTTGTTTAATTTTTTTGGGTATGGGATTCCTCGAAAACCGTGGGGATCCGATGGGTATGGGGATGAAAAAAACCTCTGAAACATGTAATGGGGATTCTCTAAAACCGTCCCCGCAAGTGTTGGAGACTGAGTAGAGAATGTAAAACCGTCATCGCCCTGCCCAATTTCCAACCCTACTCGTAGTTAAGAAATTTATATTTGAATTTAAATAACATAGTTTCTTTTTAATTTCAAATTTGGGTTAAGAAATAGAAGTTAAATATAAATAGTGACCTATGATAAATTATTAATCATGTTTTTAAATTTAAAATATTTAATTGTCAATGAATTAGATAAAATTTTAGTTGAAGATCATAGAATTTGTGTCTAGGGAAAGTTATTAGGTTTACTTAATAAGTAAATACTTTTATTAAGATGATTTTTTAGTAAGACTTTTTGGTGACCAAGTATTTAGCTATATTATGTCTTAACCTTTAGAATAATTAAAAAGTTGTTTAGGGGGGATATAATATTTTTTCCCGCTTATTCAAGTTATGAAATAACATTAGATATCACATATTTTGTACTTTTTGTGGTCTCGACGTTTATAATGAATTATTTATTTTTCATTCATAAAAGTAGAAAAGATTGAATCATATTAAATATCTTTTCTTATGTATGTCTTATTTTGCGTTGATATTGCGTTAATTATTTCTCCCTTATAATTTTTAATGAATAGTATTAGAGCTATAAATCAAATTGTAATTTTTTTAAAAGAAGTTGTTGTTATAAATATTTAGTCTTTTGTTTTTTTTTGTGAAAGTTAGGTTTTTATTGGAAAAAATAAAGGGTCGGCGAAAATGAAAAATTATCAGTTATCCAAAAAGAAAGAATAAAGGGAGACATATTATACAAGACCTAAAACCTATTTAATTTTTCTTTTTATTTGTTGAACCTTATAAGGCATGGCAGGGACCACAGGTGGACCACCCATAAAGTAAGTATATCATGTACATTTGCATTTGAATATTAACTTTTTCGTAATGATCAACCTAATCTTAATTCGTTCATATATATATCTTCTTATAATGTGACACTTTAAAATTACGACACGCCATCAAAAAGATTGAAAATGAGAATTAATATAGAAAAAAAGGATCATGGACTAAGCTAGGAAAGGTTCGAAGTTTAGGGACTAAACATGATTTTATATCTTTAATATATAAAAATATTTTTAAGTGTTGGATTTATAGAAATTAGTTGGAAAAACGAGGCCGTACAAGAAGTACAACTCAGTAATGGGATTTCAAAGATTCCCGTAAGCCAAAAAAACAAATGGTTAACGACCCTTTGGCGGTGAGCCACAGTGCTGGGAATCCCGCATGTGCTCCGCCCGTGCATCTGCCTCTCCCTCTCAACTCAACCTAGTTTTCTCGGCAATAAATCTTGAGCCCAAACCTAGCATATTTAAACTGCCGTGAGTCTAGATTAGGTGATTCGAATTCCAATAATTTAATTCGTACGTAATGGCGGGGCAGCGTATAATGTAATGTGGGCCTGTGTCTATTATAAATTTTTTAAAGTTTATAAATTTGCCCTCAATTTTTTTAATTTTTATGAATTAAACTTTAAATTTTTATACTATTTAAGACTCGCGCCACCTTAAAATTTCTAGATTTTATCTATGCACAGCCTCATATTTTTCTGGATCCGCCACAGTTTACGTATATAAAAATTTATCTAAATTCAAACTATAGTGCATATATTATTTTGTACTCTAGTCAAATGATAAAAAAAATAGGCATGTATTTGCCGTTTTTTCAATTACGCCTAAGAATATTTTCTTGGTATCTTCTTTTTCTTGATAATTTAAACCATAACATTTCAATATTTTTCAAATAAGTTGTTTTTGGATGGTCAAACGGTCAATATTTTTAATGATATGCACAACAACTTTAAGGGTACATTTGAAAAAAAACCAAACATTAATGTATTTTTTTATTGATTTATAATTTCATTCTAAATGTGCTAGATTATTTGATAATATTTTTTATTTATATAAAATAGTACTATTTGAATGGTTATAAAATACGATAAATATAATTAAAATAAAATTAGGTTAAGAGAAGCATGAGATTATAAAAAAAGGAAAATGACGAAACATGTTCCAATATTCTTATAAATTTATTTATCTCATCAAAGAATATTTTTATTTTTTAAATATCGTCATTTTATTAACTTGTAATTGATTAGCATGTAATGTGCCCACATGAGATTAAAACTAATAAATACTAAATTTTGTTGACCACAAGACTTAGGTGAATAAATATTTTATATAAAAATATATTTATAGAAAATTATTCAATACATGATCATAATTCATAAGTGATAAAAAGATTTCTATATAGGTCTATTATTCTTGTGTTCAACCAATATTTTTATTTTTACCTTATCAAATAACTAGTATTTTTAGTTATTTTATTTAATGATGGGATAAAATTATAGATTAAGAGTGAAAAAAACATAATAGGAAAAAAGAAACTTAAATGTTTTTTTCCTTCAATTGCGCATTTAACGTTGCAATTGAAACATTATGATTTAAACTGTAAAATAAATAAGGGCGCAATTGAAAGGAAAAAAAAGAAGACAAACGTTGTCTCATGATCATTTTTCGATATTGATACAATTTGATATTAGTGGGGTGTTTTGATGCATCAGTTTTTGTATATCGTTATTTTTATATTAGTTATAAGGCAATATACAAAAAAATTCCTCTTACGTTTGACTGAATAATTATTTTAGCTATTATTTATTTTTTGAAGCACTTTAACCCTTAACGTTTTATTTTGCGTTAAAATAGGCCCATATGTCGGCGTGCAATGTTACATAAGTTTGTCACGTTATTTCAAGCCATTTACCATTAGTTGATTAATAATTTTCATCCATGAAGGGGATATTCTAGCTTAAATGAAACGTTGAGAGTACAAGTACTTAAAAAAGAATAATAACAAAAGTGATAATAAAAAATATTTTGCCGAGCAAAAATAAAACAAAAATAACTATACGGTCAAACATTAAAAGTATTTTTTGACATTATGGCTACATATAAATATATTTATATAGAAATATAAATCTTAAAATTATTAATTAATTTCAGTAAATGAATTGATTATATTTTATATTAACATATATTTATAAACCTAATCTGTTTGGAGTTAAGAGAAGGGGGAATGTTCCATAAATCAAACAAACAAATCCTTTGTTTTTAAAAGTAGTAATTTAGTCCCAAAAAATATGAGATAGTTAGGAGTGGAGCAAACGTGGAAGAAAGGAAAGGAAAGGAAAGACGGAGGAAAGTGAGAAGCGGCAATGGTTGTTCGGACGGCTTTACTCTTTAGTTTGTTTTGTTGTCAAGTCAAGTCAAGTGTTTTCCCTAATCTCATGCCTTGTCCTTCTTCAGCAAGTCGGTCAACGGTGTGGCAATTTTGGAGTAGCTTTTGACAAACCTCCGATAGTAATTCGCCAACCCCAGGAAAGATCTCAGCCCGGTTACCTTAGTTGGCGCCTCTCATTTTTCAATGGCTCGAACCTTCTCCTTGTCCATTCGGATCATACCTCCTCCAACAATGTGGCCAAGGAAAAGAACCTCTTGTCGGGCAAATGAGCACTTATCCTTCTTGACATACAACTCATTTTCCCGCAAGACTTTGAACACCTCCCGCAAGTTTTCGACATGCTCCTCCAATGTCTTGCTGTAGATGACGATGTCATCGAGGTAAACTACAACAAACTTGTCCAGGAACGGTTGTAGCACCTTGTTCATCAGGGTACAGAAAGTAGCTGGAGCATTCGTGAGGCCGAAAGGCATCACAAGATACTCGAAAGAACCATACCTCGTCACGCAAGCTGTCTTCGGCTCATCACCCTCGGCTATTCTGACTTGGTAGTAGCCCGATCGCAAGTCTAACTTGGTGAACCACCTTGCACCACCAAGATGGTTGAACAAGTCCGCAATGAGAGGAATCAGATACTTGTTCTTCACTGTGAGCTTATTCAAAGCCCTGTAGTCGATGCACATTCGTAGGGACCCATCGTGCTCCTTCTGGAACAACAATGGTGCACCGTAGGGTGCCTTTGATGGGCGGATGTAACCGGCATATAGGAGATCGTTCAACTGTTTGCGCATCTCCTCTAACTCAGGCGGGGCTAGCCGATAAGGGGCTCGAGCGGGGGGCTCCGCACCTGGCACAAGCTCAATCTTGTGATCAACATCCCTCTTCGGAGGCAACTTCTTTGGCAACTCGGCAGACATCATATCTTCAAATTCCACCAAGACTTGCCCCACCTCATCGGGGACCCCCTCAGTTGCGACAGGCTCATCGCACACCAAGGCTGCTAGGAAGGTCGGCTCCTCCTTGCGCGCCGCCTTTGAAAACTGAATTGCGGATAGAACTTTTGCACCTACTCCTGACCCTCGGCTCACTGGAATAATGCATTGATGCTTCGGATCTAGAATACACATACAATTCGCAAAAAGAACAGGGAAAGCGTTGATCCGGTCTAGAAAACTTAACCCAAGCACAAAATCAAAGTCATCGAGTGGGATTACCTTGTCGGCTTCCTTACCGGTCCAACCTCTAATGTCAAGTTGAACTCCCTTTGCGACTCCCGCAATCGGTACTTCCTTGGCATTCACTATTTTGATGGATCTACTGGACTTCTCGATAGTAACGCCAAGTTTCTCGGCAGTTTGCTCAGACATGAACAGTTCAGAGGCAACGGTGTCAACTAGTGCACTCAACTTTTGGCCAGCAATAGTGATGTCGACGAACATCAACCTCTTTTTTCGACCATTCTTGACTTCCATTGTACTAATAATGGAGCCAAGCTTCAGAGCTTCGCTAGTCTCGTCATCAGCTGTCTCCTTGACGCCAGCGATTCTGTTCTTTTGGGGACAATCCCTAGCAATATGCCCTTCTTTGTGGCAATGGTAACACTTGCCATGCTGCTTGTCCCTTGAATCAGCATGTTTCCCATTCGAAGGCTTATTCCCGCCACTCGAATCTTTGTCGGATCGACTTGACTTCTCCTTGTCTCCACCATGACCTCTGTGCTTCGGTTTTGGTTTGGAGGAGTCAGGTTTCCTACGCCCAATCTCAATGATGGACTCGGCAGTAGTCAGGGCAGTAGAGAGCTTGGTCACTCACCGTCGCTGCAACTCCATCTTCGCCCATGGTTGCAACCCATCTATGAAGGTGAAAAACCCATCCTCTTCACTCAAGCTCGGGACTTGCAAACTCAATTCCACAAACTTTCGGACATGGTCCCTGAAACTCTTGGCATCTTCTTGCCTAAGTCGCCTCAGCTTTGACCGTGCCTCATCTTCAGCATACAGAGGATAGAAATGTTCCTTGAACTCATCTTGGAACTCCTTCCAAGTCTCAATGGCAGTGTTTCCACGCTTCACATCTTTGCACCTATGTCGCCACCACGTTTGTGCAAGATCAATTAAGTAAATACTTGCAAAGCTTACCTTCTTAGCATCTTCCTCGATGCCCATGGCTTTGAAGTATTGCTCCATTCCCCAAAGGAAATTCTCCACTTCCTGGGCGAACCTCGTCCCCTTGAACTTTTCTGGTTTGGGGATATCTCCCGAGGTTCTAGGAACTGCAACAGTCGCACTGTTCACAATCGCCGCTTTCAACACAAACAACTTGGTCTTGAGCAGCTCTACTTCCTTCTTCAGTTCATCTTTCTCGGAGTTGGAACTCTTTGCCTTGAGCTCCTCAACCTCATCCCTTAGAGCAACCACCATGGCCTCTAAGGCATCGCCACGCGTAGACAACTTCACATCCATCCCATTAAGAGCCTCCTGAACATCATCCTGAATTCCCTCCAAGGACTCGAGCCTCTCAAAATCCAACGAACTCAGCTTCTCAACATCCATTGACTCCAAAGGTTCCAACGCCGCCTTGGCCTCCGCCATTGACTCCTCGAGCTTGGTAACCCTTCCTTGGATCGATGTGATCACGTCCTTCGACGAACCCCTCTTGGATTTGTCAGCTGTGGCCTCTGCACCCTTCTTCACTGCAGTGTTCTCTCCATCACGTGCCATCTCGAATCAGCAACTTCTCAGCAAAACTTCGCTCTGATACCACTTGTCACGGGGCTAGTCTTCTACTAGACAACCGTGCGGCCTTAGCTGCTTTCTCGGATGAAAACTGGGCTAAGCCACCTGGAAAACTCCTAAGTAAAAATACTTAGAAACCACTGCGAAACAAAAGAAAAACGATGGCAAAAGAACAAGAGAAAGTGAGTGAATACTGAGTTGTATTACTCTGGGTAAAAGCTTACAAACTGAAGCAAGTGATGAATGAATGAATGAAATGACCTGGGTTGAGCCTCCTTTTATAGTGAGAGCTCAGTACAATCAACGGTCAAGATTACAATGGATTAACGGTCCAGATGAGAGCCTATCCTATCATCAACATTTGAATTTTAAATAAGAGATAAAGTGATAATTATCTTTACAAATAATCAAAAAAATGATAAGTGAGATGCCTTATCGGATTTTACCATGGTAAATACTCTGCTTGCTCATTTTACCATGGTAAATGGCCAGCTTTCTTAGGTCATTTGGCAAGCCCAAAATGCTGTAAAGATAGGCTTGGGCTGCCATGGTTGCACTTGTCTCGGTCCCGGACTTGCGGTCCGTGACAATATGGTTTGATTATTCTGTGATCTATCTTGATAGTACGACATCCTTTTTACTTTGTATTAATAATAAATAATTAAGAATCAAGCAAAAGCTAAAAGCTTTTGTTATTTTCTTTGTATTATTGGTTTAATGCATGGCAGGTTCGCTGTATATTATAATTGCATTTGCATGCATGCACCTCAATGGTTGGTTTCACGACATTCTCACGCTCTTTTTGTTGCGTCATATCACTTGTATATACATAAACGAGCTAGGAAATGACGTTTAACACATATGTTACAGGTTTCGACCTGACTCGATCTTATATAGTCAATTTTTTTAAGAAAATTTTTAGTTTAGGTCGGGTTCAGATTTAATTTTTTGAGAATGAGTCCAGGTCGGGTTTGGGTTTAAGGTAAAAAATACTTGACTCGACCCAACTCGAAATAATAGTTTTATTTAGGTATAATTACTACAATGTCTCTCTTTTTATATATATATTTCAATTATCTTCCTATTTTGTCTAATAAAAGTAGAATAATTATTACAATGCTCCCACTCTATTTGTATTTTTATCAATTAGCTCCCTATTTTATCGAATAATAATGAAAATTGATAATTTTTTATTTATGTCGGGTCGAGTCTGGGTTCTTACTTTAGAATTCAAGTTCGGGTTCGGTTGGGTATAACATCATAAAATTTTGGGTCGGGTCGGATTTGGATGTATGTGTTAAATTTTCGGGTCAGGTGTGAATTGACCAAAAACCTGACCCAACCCAAACCATAGTCATCTCCAAACGGATCCAGGATTTGAGATTGAAGACAAAACATAAATATTTAAAAATAAAATAAATTTATTTAAAAAATTATATAAGAGAAAGGTGAAAAAAAAATTCTTCAAACATAGTTCACTCACTGTATATATCTTATACATTCTATTCACATTCGATATCTTTCCATATATGTGTTGTGTATTGTATTTATGTTGCACTGTGGTGTGAACAATGTCTTTTTGGATTAGACATGGTGAATAATGAGTTAGACTAAGTAGTGATCAACAGAGACAGTGTATATAGACAGTGAGAGACTTTCCTCATGTTTAGTGGTGAGTAAAACTCGGTTAAAAAATGAATCTTTTTAACTCAATGCGAAAAATTCATTTTTATTTAATTTGAGTTGTACTTTCATAAATTTAATTCGGCTAAAAAATAATTAAAATAAAATTTGAATAATTATTAAATTATTTTTAAAGTTTGAGTCAGAGTTCTTTAACTCTGCTTAATATATGTATATCACATATGAAAAGATACAAGAAATATATATGTATATCATATATGGTTATAGAAAGTCATTTAAATTAGAACCAATTAGTACCATAATATTATAATATTTATGATTAAAAATTAACAAAAAGTCAAACAACTAGACTCAACTCAAATTTTATAAACTCATGTTAAAAAAATTTTCAAATAAAATTTATATTATAAGATAGGACTCAAATTTTTTTTGACTCGACTCCAATGAATATTTTCTTTTACCTCTTCGATTTTTTTTAGATTAAATACTTAATGAATACATATAACCTATGGATGGAAATAATTGCAAATACTAAAATTTGAGCTTTAATTCTACTCGATGTTATTTTACAAAAGTTGTTGAGTAATCCTTAATTTAATTGACACTATTATTATTATAACATTCTAAAGACCCTAAGTTCAAATATATTTAAACATATAATTTATTTCATTATTAAAAAAAGTTTGGGACGAAAGAATTATACCTAATTTAGAACTTGTATAATTATTTCAAATCGAATAATAAAAAATCTGAACTATAAACTAAAAAATCAGCAAAACAATATTTTTATTTATTTATATTAAATTTACTTAACAAAAGTTTGGAAAATTTTAATTATTTATCTTTTTTGGTTCATTTTAAATTAGAAGTTTTATTATCAAATGAGGCTTCGACAAACATGATGTCTCAAATTCAAATCGAATGACGCTATGTAATTATAAATGTACTAAAACTTTTAAATTATTTTAATATAACTAAATTATACGATCTAATCTGTTGAATCGAAAATAAAAACAATGCAGTTAATTGACAACATAACTTGGAACAAATAGTTAAATACTCCTATTGATATACAATCTTTTCTTCTAGGTCCTAAGTCCTAGTCTCAATAAGAGCAATCTTACCTTCCCCTTTTTCCTCCCTTTAGGTAGAAAATATTCAAAAATATATATATAATTAATTTAACATTATCTCTTCGAGTTTGAATCACAACATTTACCTTAAGAGTCAACATTTACCTTAAGAGTGTAATTATCTTAGTAAGAAAAAAGGGGATATCTGCTGTTATATGCAAGTGAAATGTAAAACCATAACACAACTATAAAACACTTAAATCTGTCCATAACATGCACAGCCAGGCATCCAAATGATCAATAGGAGCAAAACTAAATGTGCCAAACACGGATACCGTTAAGAAAATTACAGGTTTCTTCCTCGGCAGTATCATAAAAGAAAACAAGTTTTTTATTGATGATTTTTCTACTCAGAAGACTTGGCCTCTGAGTCCCAAAGTAACAAACTTACACCCTCATCCTGCTGTGTTCATCCATGGCCTCTCAAGTACCTGCAATGGAAACGCAAGAAGTTATCCTCAAAACGTTCTCGATCACTTTGGATAGCATGTCTCAAGTTGTATCGAATTTATTTGCTGTTGAACAAATGTTACTCAATTTCAATCAAGGAATCATCATTGGAGTCTTATATTACTTGCATGAAAGAAAGAGAAACCACAGTAGGAACACAAGTGTGAGATGAATGCCCACAAGAAAAGGAACAAACATAAGGGATCTAGATCTTGACAGTGTAGAAAAAGAACAAAAAGCATTCCCAATGAGCAGCATATTCCATACCAATATTTGACAGTATGTAACGCAAACATGACATCCAGTTAACTACAAAGAACTACATCAGCGGCATGAATGTTCTACTGCACACTAAGGACCAAACATTTGGAACAGCTAAAGTAAACAAGTAAAGAACTATGTTACTCCGACCCTTCAATTTTTTCCAAGTATTTGTGTCTAACATCCTATGTCCAACACATTCAAACATGGTATTGGAGCATGATATATAAAGTAGAAACAATTGAGTGTAGCCATGATTGATACTTACCAAAATCTAATACCCACTGCCTGAATTAGAGTAACAAGAGTGAAGACTTTTTTTTTTAATTATAGTTTAGCATAAGGAAATTGTATGGTGTAATAATAACAACTAAAAACATCTGGTACTGACAAGCAAGAAAACATGAAATAAACAGTTACTTTGCCGAGAAGTATTAAAAGGGATAGGATCATATCTAGATTACAGCTCATGCATTGTAGGATCATATTTAAGAATTAGCATTTTAATGGACTTATTTAACAAGGAAACGCTAGGTCCTTAGACCAATTTCTTTTCTCATATAGCCTACGACAATGGCAACACCGAGTGATAAACATATTAAAGAGCTAATTTTTCTGAGGAAAAAGGTTAAAATATGTCGAGAAAAAGAACAATAAAATCCATTGTTCCTTAGTTTATATCCAAGGCTTTACTTTTCAATTTACTCTACATGAACATGCTTATTAAGTACATTTGTCATAGTAAAAAGGTGAAATAATGGTAAGAAAAATATAAACCTACAATGTGGTACAACTCCCTCTCCTTTAGCTGATTGAAAGTTGACGTGCATCACCCATCTTTTCCATTCCTCCCTATGAATCCCAATCCCATTTCCTTCTCATTAACTGAATTTAAAGAACTAACATAACAAATTCACCTAATTCATGCATGTGTAGGTGAGTTTAACACAACAAACATAAAACAATTATATAGAAAGCCAATTCCCTTTCCTCGTCCCATTAACAGCAGCATAGAAGCAATTATAAAAAAAAGTTTGCAAATTTGAAGTTATTCAAGTCTCAAGAGATGTGAATAACAACTATTGGGAAAAGCTCCGGTTTTCATTTTCATGTACCCTAGAAATAGTAACTAGTAAGACTCACAAAGAGACTATTAGCGATCCTGACAAGTTCGGCGGAAGGTACCGTGAGACAACTCGCAGCAAGCCCGCACATTAACAGTCAGGTGAGAAGTGAGACGAGCTGTGGCAACCATACTATTCAGAGGCAAGAACGATTGGAAGCATCCCAATTCTCCCAAATTTCTGAAACAAACATAAGAAAACCATAATCTCTTTAGACATTCAAGCTTCGTTTTGTCATTAGAATAAAAAAATGCTTCTTTCTTCATCAGCCAACTAAAAATTTTATTTTTCATACAAAACAATCTCTCGAACAAGTTTCATTGATTCATATGGCCTTTGAAATTTAAGAACCCATTTTAACAGGACAATAAACACGGCCTGAATTGGATTTCGCAGTTAATAGATCTCCACTAACACCCGTTTCTAATCATTTACAGCAAAATAGGTATTCAGAGCAATGACCTGGTAGGAGCATAAGAGAAGCGGCGGGACTGGAGGCGGGGAGCAGAGGAAGTCGAGGGACGGAGATGGGGAAGCGGCGGAGGGGAGCGGAGCGGAGGAGCCCTAGCGGCGGAGACGACGGAGCGAGAGAAGGAGCCTGCACTGCGCCAAGCCATTTTCCTGATGAATACTGAAAAATCCGAGAGAGAAGCTGGAGGAAGTAGTAGCAATCGAGTAAAGGTTTTGGCTAGGGTTTAAGTGGAAATGGGTATTTTCTTACTTTTCCCAGTTTTGCAAAGCTGATCCATTTAGAATCCTTATTGGGCCTTTCAAGTACTTCAAATTGATATGTAACTTTCATATGAATAAAACAAATTTGATATTATAAATAAATAAATTTTAAAAAATTTAGGAGGTTAATTTCTTTTTCTAAACTCTTTAGATACAATCAGTTCATGTAGATACATACATTTACAATTTAATTCATTTGTCAATATTTAACGTTCATATCTATGATTAAGTAGACGAAAGAATTTGATTAATATGATATTTACATGTTAAAAGATCAATTAGGACACAATTTAAAACATGACCATAGCTGAAGGAAGAATAGTGTAATTAACCCTAATAACAATATAGGTTAAGCATTATGAAATTCTTCAAAAGATAGGCGGGCATCTCAAGGCTATAGTAAACATCCTCAATGTGTTCCTTGAGGCAGAAGAAACCATAGGGTTATTACTTTCAAGTCAAAAACCAAGCATCTTGTCTTGAGTATGTTCCTCTGCCTCTGGTGTCCGGCGATGTTCTCGAATATGAAGTTCTTTGCAGTGGCTTGGCTTTTGATTTGAAGGAGTCTATAGGTTTTCGGCTTGTTGTGCTTGTGGGAAACCCCAAGTTGGGAGTGACATCGTTTACTTTTGCTTCTTACTTTGCTCAGTGGAGAAAAACGAAGACCAGTGTTCGATGTGGTTCGAGCTGTATGATCCAACTTGAAGTGTTTACTTTGAAGCTTGAAGGTTGTTTGCTCGGGGGATCGAAAAATATCAAGATTCTGGTTTACAATGTAAAGAACATGTCTGGGGATTTGATAAAAGCACATATGAACCAAGGGTCGGTTGATAAGCTCGGATTTACCGAACCGGGTGCTTAGTGGCATTTGATGGGCGGTTAAGGTATTGCATGTTTGTAGGGAGCTTGTTCTGCCTTTGGAGGGCAACGAAATACCGATCGGGTTAGCTCCACGAGGTGGATGGGAGAGCAAATCGTTGATCTCGATGCTCTGCATTCGGCAATCCAATCACTAGCATTCTCCCTATGGTGAATACCTTAGCATTCTCCGATGGACATAACGTTTCGATCGGTTTACTCGGATGGAAACATCGGCGACAATGGTAAGGACAAATTGGCTCCGGATTGAAGATTTGAATCTACAAATTTAACTTCTGTGGTTTTATTTATTAATATACCATATGATGCAATTGTGAAAACTCATTAAGGCCTAGGAGAGACTTGCTATAAATTACTGCTTCATTATTTCAATTATTATACAAAGAGGTTGGAATTCGAAGATAAAGAAAAGGAAGGCTACATATGTTAAGATTCGAATCTAAATTTGTTAAACACGAACTAATCCGGATATGTTCCGGTTCATCATAGTTGCTTATTTGCCTGCAGGAACCAATGGCAGATCAACTTCATCACACCATTCCACACACCTTGTCTCCACATAAGAGCTTAGCACTTTATTAGGCCAGTAACTCAACCAAACTTCCCCTCCAATTCTCCACTTCAGAACACTCCCTTCCATTTCCCTGCTTAATCTCCACCCGACTCGTTCCCCGTAATCGTCTCCAGCAAAAACCACTCCGCCGGATTTGGTAAAAGGCCTGTTAACCCCGTAATACCTATGCTGAAAACCGTTGCCACCGTTATCAAATGATTTCCACGAGCCGATTTCATGGCCCGTCACGTTGTCACATAGTACGGCATCGAACACGGCAGCATTCCCATCCGCATCTTGATCCCACCTCCAGTTCTTCATCTTGTTCTTCATGGAAACTCTTGCTCTGGCTTTTACCGGCAAAGAACCCTTTGAATAGCTCCCCAAACTCCCTTTAATGATCCTTTGTGTTTCCATTTCTCTTTCTCCATTGTCCGTGGAACGACCCAAGGTTAACCCGGAGACGTATGTCGACCCGACTTCCGGTCCAACCCAAACTCGGATCCTGGATGGGAAGTGTCTTTCATCCAGGAAATCGTTGTCATCGCTTTTCTTACCGAATCCTAGTTTAACCACGTCTATACGTAAGTTATCGACGCATGCATTCACCTGAATGTATCCGTCGTAGAATCCTACCGAGTATTCCAATTGAATGACTGCCTCAAGCTGCTGGTGTGCCAAGGCGTACCTTAACAGCGACCCTTTCGCTCCTATGCCGGGAAGTTCGCTCGAATGCATCAGCTTCATTCCGTTAACTGGTGCATACCCTTTCAAGGTCCAAAATCCATGAACCTCGGTGGCATACGAAATCCCGAGCTGTTGCCCCGGTAGCGGAGCTATCAGCGATTGTAATCCCACACTCACATCCCTTAAAATGGTCCATTTGGCCAACATGTACCCCAAGGTTCGCATCAAACACAGCTCAGTGTCGACACCGACAGAGACCAAAAAGGTCCGCAACACCGCGGGCGCTTGCTTGCACGACAAGGCATCGATGTTCGAACAGAGTAAATGTTGGAAATAGAAAGACCCGACTTCACTAGGAGCATCCCAAGCACATAGCCAAAACAAGCGAGTGAGAAGGACCAGGTTAAAGAAACTCGAAAACGACTCGGGTGAGTGTGACTCCATGATCCAAGAAACAGGTTCGGGTTTGAGTCTCTGAAGCTGAGACCTCGGGCAGATGGTGTTAGCCATTGCAGGTGAACGGTTGACGATTTCTTGAAGAAGCTGAAGTACTAAAGGGAGGCCGAATGGCTGGTCCGAAGATACAGGACACGCATCAGAAACCCAAACAGGCATTCGAGAATCGAAAGACGGAAACCCTTTGAAACATAAGTTGAAGGTCACCAAGACCTCCGAGTCTGACCCTAAAGTACGCTCAGCTCTGAATCGAATTGAACGATTTGACTCCTCTTCTCTCTTCCCATCACTCGCTAAAATAAAGGCGAGTGATGAGTTTGAATCTGAACTAGGTTCAGATTCAAGCTCACATATCCAAGACCAAATGTCCATTTTTTTAGCTCGACAGTGTTATAGGGATATCAAAAAGACCAGAGAAGTGTGATAATTTAAAGAAAGAACGAGTGATTGTAGATTAGCCAGCTTGCCAGTAAACATACGCCATGAACGCATTCTTGAAAGAACTACCTGAAATTGAACTGGTGGCGCTAAGTTGTTTAGTTTTTAGTTTGATTTTTCTCTCATTTTGATTCGAATCTTTCATTTTCTAGTTTTTAATGTAACTAAAGCAATGGTGTTTTTGCATGGACAATACGTTGCAGATCCGGACGACGCCGTTTGATGTTTTATGGATGTTTCGACATAGACGTGTCTTGTCGGAAGCGAAATTGGACGAGTTTACATGTCAAAATATGAATCACAGAAAAATAAATCAAAAAGGAAAATACAAAAATCGTCAATCGTCGTTTAATGCCAATTCTTATTCTAACAATGTCTTGGGAATTATATGTTTTGTTGTTTACCATTTGGTCCAATTTTTTGGATACAATTTTTCCAGCTTTAGATAAATTGATTAATAAGAACTATACAAAATCTATTTTTTAAGGTATAAGAATTATATAGTTCTATTAGAACTTTAAAAGCAGAAAATATAATTAACGTGAGATATATAGTTCAAGTACGATAATTGAAATATGTCCGGACCTAAATTAAAATATTCTTTTCGACTATGAATCAAAATAATTTTAGGTTGTATGTATAGAGGAAATTACTGTCAATATATGTAGGGACGAGCGTTCAATCGAGTTGAGTAAAAAAATTAATTTATTTAAGTTGACGCGTCATATTTTACAACTCAAACTTTATTCGAATTTTCGAGTTCCTATACAAATGTAATTGTAATTATTTATCATGTTATAGTACGGCTTGAATATAATTTAAACGACTTTCTCTAATCTTATAAGATATACATATATATATATATATATTTCTTCACATTTTTTCATAGTTTTTATATCGGAATATATATATCATAAAAAATTGAGAAACTCAACTCGGACTTAAAATCAATCCACTAATTACTAAAATATTCAAGTTATTCGAATTTTTATTTTACAACTCAAACTTTATAATTAGAATTTTTTTAATAAATCTTAATTTTAATCTGAATCCTACTTACGGGAAGAGAGGGGACTCTGGGGAAAGAGTTCATAGTGTGTCTAGAACTTATAATCTAACAAAAACGAAAAATTATGAACAGCTTAACCAACAATCTTAAAGTACTTGCTCTAGAATTAAAAATTACAATGTATAAACGAACATATAATTGGAGTATATCGGAACCTAAATTAGAATAACATTGGGCTGTGAGCTCGCGTGATATTTCCTCGAACTTGGACACTCAAGATTTCAGAGGCTCAACTTATAAGAGAGAAAATAGTTGAAGTAGTTAAATTTATAACCGAACCAACATAAATTCGATTTAGTTGATCAATCAAACTAATTTGGGTTGGTAAAGTTTTTGGATTAATGGGTTGAATAGCTTTTTCTGGCAAATGGGTTGAATAATTTAAATCATTAATTATGTAATACATTTATTATATAATTAAAAATAAATATATATCGAGTTTGTTGGCCGGTTCGTTTATAATATTAAAAAACAAAAACTCAACCGAAATAAGATAACAATCTAAATTGATACCACAACTGAAAATTTGATTAAACAAAGTAAACTGAGGAGGTTATTTTTACAATTAAGCTTAAGGCATTTAGACACCGTTTTAATACTATTTTGTCGTATAACATATCCTCTAAAATTCAACAAGCAACCATCATTCCCGCTAATGCACTCAACGAGCACAATTAAAAGATGAAATGGATAAGAGATTAATGATCGGTAGAATAATCAAATATGTTTATGTTGTAATCATATTGCATAGATTCGAATTTTGACATATATTAGAAATGTAATACCTCTTTATCTAATTAATAAAAAGATGGATAAGAGATCACTCAATAAGCACTAGGGTTGTAAACGAACCGAACGATGGTATGTTCTTGTTCATATAATTTTAACCGAACAAATGAATGAACACGAACAACTAAACAAACTTAAATTTTTTGTTCGTGTTCGTTAAAATAATAAACGAACGCAAACAAACATTAAGTATTATTTAATTTTTTTCTTAAGAAATCAAAAGTCCCGTAATTAAGTATTGTTTAATTTTTTCGTTTTTTTAATATATATTTTTTAATTTTTTTAAATATAATACTTTTGTTATGAAAAATAATAAATATAAATGAACATATGTGAATAAATTTAAACGAACGAATTATCAAACGTTCACAAACATAAATGAACGAACAAACACTTTGTTCGCCTTCGTTCATTTAATTAAACGAACAAAAAATCTTATTCATGTTCGATCGTTTAATAAATAAACGAACTTCTCATCAAACGGTTCGCTGAACGTTTGGTTCGTTTACAACCCTAATAAGCACCCCTTTATTTAATTACTAAAAAAAGAAATGTAATCACATTTTATAGATTCGAATCTTGACATATATTTTATTAATTTTTTTCATATATCCTTTTAATTTTTTTAAATATAATACTTTTGTTATGAAAAATAATAAATATAAATGAACATATGTGAATAAATTTAAACGAACGAATCATCAAACGTTCACGAACATAAATGAACGAACAAGCACTTTGTTCGCGTTCGTTCATTTAATTAAACGAACAAAAAATCTTATTCATGTTCGTTTGTTTAATAAATAAACGAACTTCTCATCAAACGGTTCGCTGAATGTTTGATTCGTTTACAACCCTAATAAGCACCCCTTTATTTAATTAATAAAAAAAGAAATGTAATTACATTTTATAGATTCGAATCTTGACATATATTTTAGAAATGTAATACCTCTTTATTTAATTAAAAAAATGGACAATGAGATATATTACAAAATCAATAAAAGTGAACTATGCAGGCTGTGGGGTTCGAACCCACGCGTACTTATGCACAGCAGATCTTAAGTCTGCCCCCTTAACCACTCGGGCAAACCTGCTGATGAGTCGTATAAGGCTAACAAAGCTAATATATACTAAATACTTTGTGTTTCTTCTTTATTTAAGGAACAAACCATGAGCCAAATTAGAAGCCAGCCATAATAATAGATAATAAACAAAAAGTTATCCCCGGTTGTACGGGATAACTGAAGTGAACATTGGAGTAAGCTTTATCAAATTAACTATGACAACGAAATTTTATTTTAGGGTGAAATTGGAAAGAGTCTAAAATTCGAAGGTAACCCTTGAATATTCCCTTCAAAAGAGTTCACTCGGCCTTGCATATAATCTCGTTTACATATGTGAGAGATATTTGACTAATCTGATTAATTAATTTGTGAAAGTGGGATGAGGAAGAGGGAACGAAATGAGCAAAAAGTCTCACCATAAAGTTGAAAGAGTTGATTTAGTTTAAAAAAAAGACTAAATTAATTACTATTCCCCGAGAAAGTGACCTATTACACACTAAAATAAAATTAATTCCGTTGAATTATGCTATTAAATCTTGACGTTAAGTGAGTGTTGTTATCCGAGACTTGTGTTCGAGTAATTTGTCTGCGCAATTTATATTTTTAAAAATTAATAATAAAGAACAAATATTACTATGTAATCACATTCGAACGTTTAAAAAATTAAAAGACTCAACCTTTTATTTTTCATAAAATAAAGAGATGAAATTCATAATTACACCGGAACAAGTTGGTCTTTATAAGTTAACAAAATAGAGATGAAATTCACAATTACACCTGAACAAGTTGGTCTTTACAAGTTAACATAGGCTCACCATTCACCAACCACAAATTTTTTTAGTTTATTCCATTTGTCCAACACGTTGACTTATTCGTATTTCATCTCACTAAGTCAAAACCGTGGGTTTTACGTTTTCATGACCGTAGATTTTCATATTTCCGACATTAAATTTACAAAAGTCAAATCTCCACCACCTTTATATATATATATATAACCCTACTGTGTGCAAACCCCATATATCTCAGATTTCGAACCACATTGAGAGATTTAAGCAAAACTAGAAGACATAACACAATGGGTTCTGCCCATCTTGTCCAAGCTCTTAATCTCTTTTCTATCTTCATCTTGTTTCTATTGCTCTCAAACTCCTTGCATGCTGAGGGCTCAAGGTTCTTAAAAGATGATCCGGGGTTTCCGAATTCGTATACGAAGGGTTTTAGTATTAGCAGAGCTTATTCCGGTCCCAGCCGCCGCGGACCTGGCCATTGATGGATGCCAATGTCTTCGTATTAAACATATTTTCCGATCATGAGCTCATAACATCATCGGGTTCAGTCGAGGAGTTAGGGTTTATTGTTAATGAAGGAGAAGATACTAGGTAACTATTGCAGCCATGTTCATGCATGCACCCCTACCATCAAAGTGGGGTGTGGTTTTTTTTATATACATTATTTTTTTCAAATATTTATATATATACATTTAATCTTTTTGTAATGTAAATGATTTTTTATGAAACAAATGAATGTATTGTTTGAATTTATATTCCTTTCTTATTAATATATGGATTATTATTTTGTTTAATTCAATGGCTTTCTCAGCAGCAAAACAAATTAATATCAAACTGATATATATCTTAAACTACTCATAAATTCATCCAAATCATAATTAATTAAAGTGGAGGTACTGCAAAGCACATTTAAACACAAAATCTCCAAATTGCCGCAATAATAATGGTGCCAATTGAACTAATATTTGATCGATAAATGAATGATATTTAAATATACCAATACCAAAAAAGGAGATTTTATACGCATAATATATGATACAATATAGTATAGTATTTCTTACGCCAATAATATTTGTTAGAAAATTGCCATGCCTATTTTTTATATACTTTTTAAATCTTAAATTTTCAATTCAGGCCAACGATGCCAAATCTATTAAATCAAATTTCTCTATTCCTCCCTATATTATACGTAAGGCATATATTTAATTCATGTTTTCCAATAATTTGATTATTTTAAGTCTCTGTAATTTTATAATATTATCCCCCGTACAATTTGAGCCAAGAATGAAATTTTAAAATTAAACAAATACATGAACTAAAATCGATTAAATTACTATACAAAGACTAAACCTATATTTTATGTATAGTATAAGGACTTATGTCAAAATTTGACCATAAGATATGTGGTAACTGGTAAGCACTAAGCAGCCCTTTCACTCCATTGACGGACGAAATCAAAACCATAGTTAGACTGTGTATAAGATAATTGTTTTATATAATCAATACATCATTCTTTTGTGTGTGAAATTGTTAATACATCTTTATTTATTACATACTTAAATATTTAAAGACATTATTAATTGTTGTTATTATATGGTACTAATTATTATTATTATTTTAATCGTATAAATTTGTCACAATTTATAAAATCATATAGGCTAACATAACACGTAGAATTAGTTATTAGACTTGCCTCAATAATTATTTTGATAAATAAAAAATAAATAGACTCACGTCACACGATATCGAAATTAAGGTCGAGAAAACCGCAAATTCATCTTGCTCTTAAACATATTATATTTACACATGAACGGTTATATATTAAATTTACTTTGTTTTTATTCTCAGACTCGTTTTACAATTTATATTTAAGGTTCGTTATGCTGCTTAATATTTTTATTAAAAAATATTTAATAGAATCTTTTCTTCCCATTCTATTTTACAAAAATTGTATGGGAAAAAAATATAAAAAGGGTTTTCGAAACGGAATGTAAACCAAACCTTACTTTGGACGTGATTTCATTTTGGTTTGGTCAAAATACTTAATTCTTATTATATGTACACAGAATGAACACTTTTCTCGTTTACTTTGAACTTGGATGGACACCTCTTTTATAATATAATATAATATAATATAATATAAGTGTGGATGACCCTTTACAAAATGAATAAATATATTAATTAATTAGTCAATGTCTTGCTTTTGATATATCAACATTTGTGGTTCACATTTGGGCCTATTTGTTTCCGATGAAGGTGCAACGAGAGTGACATTTGAACAACAATGGAAATGAGAAAAGCAAAAGGAAACAGGTAATTTCCCACTATTATTTTCTAAAAAGGGGTAAACAACACCATTGTTATTAAACTATTCTCATTTTTCTGTTTCAGTCACCAAACTATTATTTTTTGGCAAAATTATCAATAATGTTACGTTTTTTTCTATTATGGTCATCTACCGTTAAAAAACTTATAGAAACAATAATAATTTGGGGAACGAAACAGGAAAGAAGCAATAGATTTATGACCAAACAGGAAAAAAAAAGTAATATTAGTGACCAGAATATGAAAAACGTAACATTAGTGATGGTTTTACCAAAAATAATAGTTTAGTGACCAAAACAGAAAAGTGGAAATAGTTTAGTGGCCTATGATGTTATTTACCCGAAAATAATAATAAAATCAGATGAATGATTAATGAGTTTTCATGTGAATTCAAGTGTAAAAGTACGTACTTAACAAAATGAACCATACAATATTTTGGGAAAATATTGTCAAAATTTGAATTCAAGAACTCACATCGTTTTAAATTGAACAATTTATTATCTTGAATCTTGAATTTTTTATTAAAAAAATTGGCTATTTTTTAATAAAGGCTTAGTAAGCATGGATTACCATCGAGCTCTCTTCAAGGTCAAATCTAACTGCGACAGTCAGCGGCGGCTCGGTCAACAACGACTGGCGGCTAGGTCACGTGAAAGCTGGTCAGGTAAGGAAATTTTTATTGTAAATTTTGTATATATATAGGATATAGAGAAGAAGATGAATGCATAGGGGTTGAGAAAAAAATGAGAGAGTTTGAGTAGAAAAGTTGACTTATATTTTTTGAAGATATATTCGAAGAGTTGACGATTGTTGAAGTATATTTGTTTGTAGATCTTTTCGGTTTCTCAGAAGTTAGTAAGTAATTTGTTTTTTAATTAATCTGTTGTTTTTTTAAATTAGAGGGGTTTGTAGAATTTTCTATGTGATTGAAGATATATTCGAATGATAATTACTTTTTATTGTTGAAGGCTTTAGAGAACATTTACACGGTTTCTCGTCTAATCTTATAAGTTTTTATATTTTTTGAAGATATATTCATATAGATCCAATTTTTTGAAGTTAATACATTTTTTGGTTGTATATATATTCGAATAATAATTTTTTTATAGATTTATTTGAAAATGACACCTGGAGGAGTTTTATTGTACCGTGACCATGAGCACATTTCATCTCATATTCATGAAAAGCAAATAAGTAATTTAAAATTTATTATGTTTATTGTCATGTGTAAAATGAAATAATTTATTATAATAAATTAATTAAGGGTGTGGAGCATAGCATCCGCCGTTGAGGAGTGAAGATCAAGGAACCTTCTGACCGCATAGTTTATTACTCACAGCGCGCCAGTTTTTATAATGCTTCATTTCTCCGTAGATTTAAGATTGTCCCCGGGTTGATTACCGGATTGATTGAACGGTGGAGACCAGAGACTCACACATTTCATTTTTCATTTGGCGAATGCACAATAACTCTAGAGGATGTAGCAATACAACTTAGTGTCCCAATAAATGGAAATTCGTTGGTTGGAAAAAAATATAATGTATTTGAGCTTTGCATGTAGTACATCGGTAAAGTTCCTCGTAAGGCATGTGTGAACGGTCTACGTTTGAGAATTTCATGGTTGCAGAATGAATTCATTGTAACAGATGAATCTACTTACCAAGAACTTCAGTATACAGCTCGAGCATACATACTGTAAATCATTGGTGGGATATTTATGCCAAATACATCTATTAATCTAGTTCACACACAATACCTACCGATGTTGGCTGATTTTGACACAGCTGGTGCATGTAGCTGGGGGTCTGCAATATTAGCATTCTTGTACCATGAAATGTGCAAGGACGCAATTATGGATGGTGATAAGAAGAATTCATATATGGGTGGATGTCAAGTCTTATTGCAGTCGTGGGCGTGGTATAGGCTGCCTTATCTAATGCCCATTGTGGAAGTAGCTGTACCCATAAGTTTCCGCTTGTTGGAAGGTAATATTGTGATTACAGTCGTATATGGCTATTTATTGATCTAATAGTTATCTACAATGACTTAGAAATATAAGTTCACGGAGACATAAGTTGAAGAATGCGGAGGTGGTGCACAACACTACTAGAGATATAAGACTAAAGATACAAACAATAGGAAAAATCATGTATCATAAAATTATTTTTAAATTAATTTTTTGACTTTTTATTTTTCAAAGTAATATGTTTGTTTGTGTATGTATATTAATATTTGTGCTTTACAGTTTATTTGGCTGCCGTACGCGAATACAATAATTAAGGCTTGTATACCAAAAATTGTGCTTCAATGTTCAACATTCTAGGGTGTAATTGTGCCTTTGATCCATTTTTCTATTGTTGAGTACCATTGTGCTGATAGAGTGTCACGGCAATTCAATTTCCATCAACCCATTCCCAGAGTTCCACATGCCATGAACATATCCATACTGTTTGTAGAGGTAGATTCGATGAAAATTGGGTTGTGAAACAAGCCGGTTTTATTTTGCGGTGGGAGGAGAGATGAACGCGGTGGGCTAACAATTTGAGTCCAATTAAAGCCAGTGATTTTGAATTTAATACAGAGTATTATTCGCGATTTTCAGAAAATGAAAAATCATTCATAGTATCTCTCGAAGCTGCAAATAAATGGCTTCAAGATCTGCGGTGCTCAAAATACAAATGAACCAAACTTGGATTGTTCTACATATTGGCATTCTTCATGGTCTCAGGTGCAATTCCCACAATACATGTAAGCAATGATCCTTGGAAAGAACCTATACAACATGAGTATCCACCAATTAATTTTCCAGTTGGTGGCAGCTCATCTTCATAGCCAACTTACAATGATGATGGAGGATACATATCACAATTTCAGTATCCTCAAACATCCGTATATGGGGAAGGTATGTGTGTTGATAGTATGACATCTTTCTTGTCGACTACAACCATTAGAAGCTCATCATTTAATCTGGAAGATATGTATGGTACACTCCCATTTTGTGCAAATGATGGATGATCAATTTTTTAACGATGAGTAGACTCTGGATCAACCATAAAGAATGGTTCAACCCCCTAGACGGTACGATCAAACATCATCCTTACACCGGCAGAAATTACCGAGGAGGAGGCGAAAATAAGAAATATGGTTTGTTTATTTATTTAATTGTAAATTCAATTTTATTTATTTGTAATATATTTCTATTTTTTCAATTCAAATTCAAATGTCAATTTCAATTCTAAGTTAGTTTTCAAATTCGTTTCAATTCAAATATAATAATTTCTTTATTTATTTTATTTTATAATTTCTTTAATTGTATATTTGGTGCATTTGATTTGTGAATGAAGTAATATTTGTGGTCATTGAGGTATTAAAATATATTAAATATTTGTGGTAGGAGTAAATAAATAATAGAAAAAATAAATTGTATTTACATTAACACAAAATTACATTAACACAAAATTTAAGTTGATGGTCCGACATGATAGTTGGAAAGATTGGATTTATTTGGACGCTTGTTTTTTGTGTGACCTGGTCCCTACAAAGAGTACAATGTTTAACTTGAACTCCCTCATCTTTTTCATTCGGATCATCCATATTCGTATGAATGCGAGTGGAACTCGGTCGACCCTCCAGCTTTCTACGAAGCTTTAGATTTGGTACCATTCTTCGTATATTGGCTCTACCAGTCAATAATCTTGGTTCAGGATCATGCTGAACTGAATTCTGTATATATATATTTCATAGTCTCTAGGTTATAACACTCATCCACAAACCTGCAAGGGTCCACACGAATATGCATACATGTGGCATGTGCGTGAGAGCATAGATATCTAAATACTTGAAATTGACCATAATCACACCATCTCTGATGAAGGTTTATGGTGAATATTCTTTCCTCACCTTGGACCTTAGCTTTGACAAAAATTCAAAACCATTAGGGTTGAATGTTCTGACTCGCATAGAGGTGGCATCTGCTTGAAGAGTGATCATTCTATCCTGTAGGGTTTGAGACCAAATTTGTTCGTTGTTTCTTCGGGCGTTAACTTCCTGCCCTTTGTCAGACCAAACTTTACTCAATCTGAAGTAAGTCTCCCACATAATACTTGCAACTGGGAGATGGCGTGTTCCTTTAAGCACCGAGTTTATAGCCTCGGCAAGGTTAGTTGTCATATGGCCATAATGTTGACCTTCATCATAGGCTTGTGATCATCTTTCCCTGGGGATGTTATTTGCAAAATTACATACATATTGACTGTGCCGCTTCAACCTTCTTATCCTCGCATTGAATTTTGGTTAAACTAGTTCATACCCTATTTTAAACAATTAAGTTAAATAAATTAACATGATCAACTCAAAAATAAATTACTAAATTTTATAAATAATAAATAACAATTTACCGATGCCTAAAATCTCTTTCCAGATCTGATTATTTTCGAAATGCGCATTCGTAATTGCCACAATATGTCGTACACAATATGCTGGATATGCATGTGGAGGCTTCCATAAACTCTCATGTTTATCAATTACTGATAAGAGTGTAGTCCCTCTATCAGAAATCATGCAAATCATGTCTTCTTGTACTACATAGTTGCGTAAATGCTTCAAAAAGAATTTTCATCCATCCGCGTCTTTCTTTTCAACTATGCCAAAGGCAATTAGGAATATATTACTATCTCCATCTTGTGCAACAGCCACGAGTAATATATGACCGTACTTCTCATACAGTCAGGTACCATCCACTTGAATCATGCGTTTGCAGAATGGGAACCCTTCAATGCACGCATTGAACGGTAGAACAACTTACTAAATATCCTTTTACTAAGAATTAGTTCACCTTGTAAGTTGCACTCCAGTTTTGTTTCGTATTCTATTATGGTTCCTGGGATGAATATTTGTATTGCTCGTAAAAGAGCTGCTAACTTATTATACGATTCATCCCAGTCACCATACACCTACGTCGTCGCCTTTTGATTTTGCATCTATGCCTTGTAGTAAGATGGAATATCCAAGTTGAATCTAGATTAATGCTACTAACACTATAATCGAAATCTTTGGTTCCTTTTCAACCAATAACCTAGTGTAGGCACATATTAGATCAGAGTCTAAATTAATGTGCTCCTATGATAATGACATATTTGAACATGTGTGTTGCTCAAAGAACCGTGTCACCTCTCACATCTGACTCCTCTTCTTGTATGAAGTTCTTACCTACCAAGGACATTTGCTCTTCCAATTAGTACACCCTGAGCAATAAGTTTGTGTATTAGACTCGGCAACACATGATGTCGTATGGCGTTTGATGCAATACTTCTTAACTGCCAACTGGGCAGCTTTTTTGTTTCAAATTGAGCCTTCAGTTCCAATTCTCCATAGTTGGAAGATGATAAAGAACTAAATATGTGGGCTTCGTGTCCCAGATCTCGCATTGCAGTATAGTCCACCTCACACATGCGAGATGGAGTTTCATAAGCTGGATAAGTGGGTTCCGGTTGCTCGGGCTTTGGTTCAACTTAATCGTAAACTGGCTGTTCATTTCCAAACCCAAACCTTGCGACAGTCGCGGCCCAAACATCATCTTCAACATCTAGAACATTACCCTGATCCGCATCTGTCATAACAACCTCAACATCATCAGCATCGAGTAAGTGCACGTCATCATCTTCTGTAATAGGCACAATATTTTCTTTATCCTCACTAAAATCATCATGCGATTCGCCCCAACGACCAACTATGTTTTCATGTCACAATATGTTAATGAACTCATTCTCTCTAAATATTCAAAAAAACAATCATAAGCATAGATTAAATTTTTTTATTAAGATTGCAAATACAAAATCTACATATATGTAACAACAACATTAAAAATTAAAAAAAAATAAACTAATTACACAATTTAAAAAATAAAAAAACTTACTGGATTAGACGATAAAGTGTGTAAATATATGCTCTAAATCCTTCAATAATATAAAATAATTATTCACGGAAAAAATCTACAAACTCCTCTATAATTTAAAAAAATAACAGCTTTAAACAAACAAATTACTTACTTCTGAGAAACCGATAATATTTAAAAAATACCTCAACAATATTTACCATCTTCGAATATATTTCTAACTCAAGCTCTCTCAAATTTTCAACTCAAACTCTCTCAAATTTTCAACTCAAACTCTCTCAATTTTTTTCTCAACCCTATACACTCATCTTCTTCTCTATATATTATATATATACAAAATTTACACAAAAAATTACCTTACCTGACCAACTTTCACGTGAAAAGCTGGTCTATGTGCATGCATGCCAAAGCTGACATCTACAGCACCTTGCCACCTAGAGGTGGCGTCTTGTCCCTGCTGCCAAAGCTGATAACAAGGCTGCATGGCAGCGCTGGCTCGAGCATACCTGGCTCGCTGAGCCAATCGACGTCCTCCCAAGCACAACACCATGTGCAAATGGCGAGGTTCCACAACGTCATATGGAGACGGCATCCTCCTTCCGAGCACCGTAGCTTTTGGCCTAAATTTTAAAATATATTTAAAACAACTCTGTAAACCAAAATAATATTTTGGAATAGATTATCCAACCAATTTTCCCGTAAAATCCATAATTTATTTATCGAAATTAATAAATACAAATACGAGGTTACAATTTTATATATTTGTGACCGTGCTGGTACATCTCCTTTCCACCTTATCAATGAAGCTTTGTATGTTCCTTTCGGAGGAACCACCGTCAGCAACCGCTGCCTCCGCCGCAGCCTTCCACTTCAATTCCGATGCCTTCGGCTCCGTTGTTGCTTCCATGAAACACTTCTCCACCTCCTCCTTGGAAATGATCTTGTTCTCCGCCGCTCCATGGCACATTCTCACACCGGTCTTAAACACAACGACCAAGTAAACAGCATCTGTCACCTGATCACCCCATTGAGGGAACGCGACGATCGGAACACCACATGAAAGTGCCTCCATCGTTGAGTTCCAACCGCAATGCGACACGAAGCAGGAAACCGAAGGGTGCGTTAGAACTTTCTCTTGTGGACTCCATTGGACAATCTTTCCATTGTCACCTACTTTCTCTGTGAAACCTTCCGGCAAAATATGAACCGGAAGGCCAGACTCTTTAGCCGGAGGTTTCATTACCCACAAGAACGAGATACCAGGGGTTAAATTTAACAGAGCTTGAGCTATTTCATCAACTTGTTCCTGTTTCAAGTAAACAACAGTTCCAAACGAGATGTATATCACCGATGAGGCTGGTTTCGAGTCGAGCCACTCGATGCACTCGTCGGCTTTCATCATGTCACAACGAACCGCGACGTTTGGTACTTCGGGGTACTTGAACAATGGACCAACAGTCTTTATAGGACAAATCTTGGACATATATTCAACAATTTCTGGCTCGAGTTCTTCAAAAGTGTCCATCAGCACACAAAAAGAATTATCAAGTTTCTTGAACTGACCAAGAATGGCGGTCCTCAAATAAGGATAAGTAGTCGACGGGTGCAAAAAGCTAGGAACTTCATCGTGCTTGAGAACCGGCATGGCAGGCAACTGAACATCAATTTCAGGCTCAATTTCACTAGGAAACGGCACTAACCCCTGATTGTAATGGTAATACGCCGAGAAACAAGCACATGATTGCACCCAAAGCACAGCAGAAGGGATGCCAAGGCTTTCCGCAACATCAGATGCCCAAGGAATAAAAGGGTTAGTGATGAAGCAAGAAACAGGGCGGTTCTGCTCGGCGTATTTCTTGATCATGCTTGTTATCTCGTCTTTTCCCACGAGTTCCAGTTGATGCATGTATTGCTCGAGGTCTCCGCGTCTCGGTTCGTAATCGTCCCAGCCATCCTGGAACGATTCGAACCGGACGAAGCCATTGCCTACCGGAATAGGCTGGTCGGTGAGGTTGTTGGCTTTAGCCATCTGTTTGCCGAAGTCCGTTGGTGTAGACAGTGTGACAAGCAACCCCTTGGAGGCAAGGCGCTTGCCTAGTCTGAAAAGAGGATTGACATGGCCTTGGCCTGGAAATGAAACAAGAAACACATGAACTAGAGGCTCGGATTTCATTGTCTTCTTTAGTAATGTTGAGCAGAGATATGGCTGTGTGTATATATATAAGCAATTCATGCTGACAGATAACTATATGGATAAATTGTTGGCTTGCTCAACTTGCATTGCAATTGCAAGAATTGACGTCGAGTAAGCAAAATTTAAAACGAATAGCGAAATTATAACTTTGTTTATTATCGCACTTTATATTTCAGAATAAAACATAAACAATATATTTTCGTACGATAAATTTGATGAGAATTTGTTCGTTTAAGATTCGGTATTCATCATTTTAAAAATAATTTTAAATTTAAATACTCATATAGAAAGAAAATCAAATAATTTAATTTAAAAAAGTTTGAATAAAACTTAAATTTTATTTGCATTTAATACTGACTATTCTCAACTACCTATAGTACAGCAGTAATGACTTGGGTACATGTTAGGCAATGACGAAAGCAATGACTTACCACCAATCGAAAGACCGAACCTCAGAACAAAACACGTGTTCCAAAAATCTTGCAAATCTAAGCTCAACCAGTGGTTGCCAGTTAAGTTAGCCCCACCTGAAAAGGAAAGAATAAAACCCCACGAAAAAAGACATTCACATACATAGCCGTCTCTTGCTTACATATTAAATGAGCACACTTCCTCCGGTAGAGAATTCATAGTTTACTTTTCATCAATTCAATTCTTAATTCTTGAAATTAAATAAAAATTATTAGTCTAATTTACTCAACTTTATTAAAATATGAAATTTATATCAATTATGATTATAATTACTCAAGATTTACCACTTACACCACAACCACAAGTGGGCACGTCGACGAATGCATCCAAAACTCCAACATGCAAGTCCTCTACTGAATATAAATATTTTATTCTTTTTCGGTATTCTTGTTTATGTCTCATTAAAAATTTAAATTTGAGATTAAATTTTAAGCGTATATCTTAGAATTAGAGTTTAAAAAATTTAAAGTATGATATATTTTTAGAGTTTAAAATTTAATATGTGGAATTTAAAATTTAAAATTTAAATTTAAAATTTAATTTTTAGTGTTAAAGCATAAAAAAATATATAAAAAAGACAATTTTTATCCATCCTCTACCGATGCTTTACTTTTGGATTTATTTCAATAAAAACTTTTGAAAAGAGAACTAAAACTTCAAGCCATAATTTTCAAGCTTTAGAGACTCATTGCAATGAATTACAAGAACCATTACTAAAGATTTTGACTCCAGATTAAAAATTGAGCTATTAATTACAAAAAAAAAATTAGCTATTCAAGTTTCATCTTATAATTTAAATTATATTTAATTTTTTCGATTTGAGTAAAATTTATGAAATTACAATATAAACTAAATTTAGTCAAAATTTTTCATATAGAGTCAATTTGAATTAAAAAAATAATTTTTTCAAATCGAATTTTATTCGCTCACTATCAAAAATAACGAGAGGATTTATCCACCTTACACCGCGACAACAAAAGCGCACGTCGATGAATGCATCCAAAACTCCAACTTTTGAAAAGAGAACTTCAACTTTTCAAGCCAAAGCATTGAAGCTTTAGACTCCTTGCAATCCAACAAAGTATAAGAAGACAACCCTAAAATGACCCCAAAAGCTCCTTTGATACATCGATTATTGTTCTAATTAAATTTCGATTCAGTCGATAAAATTAAGATTATTAACGGAGGAAAAAAAGAGTTCAAAAGAATTTTGGTTTCTTCGGAATTTGAAAATTTGATGATAATATTTTTTTAAAATTATCTGTCCTTTTTAAAAAAATTCATATTAAACATTAATTTTTTTAATATTTCTAGTCAAACGCACTAAAAATTTAACTTGGCCCTTTAAATTTTTAGTTTAATGATAATGTAGAAATCTAAATATTTGATAAATTAGGTCTTGTTCCCTAATTTTAAGTTTAAATATTTAATAAGGCTTTGTGTTTTTAAAGTTCAATAATTTTGTCCTTCTGATGTTCAATCATGACTCCGACCCTAATTGAGATGTTGCAACTCCAAGACTTCACATTTCAGTTTCATAGTACATAAATATCGTGTATGGGTTTGAATCTTGTTATGTGGGAGTTTTGTTTTGAGTTATTCTTATTTAGATTTAGATATATTTCAAAAATTAATCTATACATTTATGTTCTATAATGATTAATAATAATCATAATTATATGGATGAATTGTATTTATAATTTCATTAACGCACTAATATTTTTTATTTTCATCCGCCAATTGATAGAATAGTTAATAATACTTATGTTATTTTATTTTGTATGGGTTCGAATCTTAGTATTTATTTGAGAATGTAATTATCTATACTTTATAGAAATATATTTCCATAAAAATTTAAATAATAGTACAATTTCGAGATATAGTTTTAAGTTTTTCTCTTGCAATCTAATGACGAAAAACAGGACACCCATGAAATGATGAAAACGACCCCTAAAGTTTCCGTTTTTTCTTTTACAAAGTTTATTTCGTTTCGCAATTGAATTAGATGTAATGATGAATAATTTTATGTATAATTAAGTGGAGTCACATCGTATATTATTAGACTTTAGGTGTTATATTGTTTATACCATTAAAATTTTATTTTTTCAATTATAATACTAAAATTTAGTTTTGGCTTCAGTTGTACCACTTGGTTATTAACTCGATAATAATACGATGATGTGGGTAAAATAACGCCGTTTTGATGCGACTATTGATGCTAAAAACGATGTTGTTTTAGGTACTAAACTTTAGGGGTGTATTAATTTTTTTAGTAAACTTTAAAACGATTATATTTTTGCCACTAAATTTTTCGGTCGCCGTTGTCGGCCAATCACTGCACGTCACTGATCACCATACGTGACAAGATTGATTTAAGTACGTTCTCGTTTCGCTCTCATTTCTTCTCTTCGGATTGGTTTCCCACGAAATTCACTCAAAATCAATGAAATTAAATAAAAAAGCATCATTTTGAGGGTTTTGGAGCTTTCTCGAATTTGAGGATTTTGGAGTGTTTGTTTGAAAATCTGAACGGTAAGAAACATTTTTTTGAGAATACGAACAACATACCTCGAAACTAACATCATCGGACGCCATTAGAGGAGACTAGGTATTAACACGTATGACATTTTGATGGATTTTCGTTAGTTTTGAGTGGATTTCGTAGAAAAAACAATTTGAGAAGAAGAAAGGGGAGTAAATATGAATATTTTTATACCGATATTGTCATGAATGGTGATTGGTGACGAACGGCGATTGGCCGATAGTGGCGGCCAATATGCTCTATGACAAAAATAGAAATGCTTTAAAGTTTAGTGGTAAAATCAATGCACCCCTATAATTTAATGTCTAAAACAACGTTGTTTTGGACATGTCACACCCTGAAAATCGGCCTAGTCTGAATTGGATTCCGGTGGTCGAAAAATTTTGTACCGATTATGCCCAAAAGGCGTATCGATACGGCCATAAGGTGTATCGATACAAGTCTCTGTCCAAATCGATTTAGTGACCAAATTGAAAAAATTAGAAGTAGGGGATGACTCACCTACTTGCTTGTCACCCCTTCACGTGAGATGGCTCAGAAAGGATGATGAATAGCCATCAATTGCCTAAAATTTGAGAAATGGCATGAATTGATGGAATTAATAAAATAAGCTTACCTTTTGCCAAGGGAAAACTTCCTATTGGCCCTTAGTAAGGTGAGAAATGATTAGGATGATAGTTTCCTTAATAAGGAAATAAAGAAAAGCTATCTCTCTTGTTTTGGTTTCACCGTAATCAAATTCATCATTTGTTTGAGAAGAATAAGCACACACCTCCATTGTCATCTTTATCCCTAAGCTCAAGCAAGCACTTCAACTCAATCTTTGATCTTTGTGTGATTTCAATACACCAATTGAAAGCTTGTGATTGGGTGAGTAAAACCTCTATGTCAATTTGATGATTCATTCAATCCGTAGAGCTTAATTTCAGGATTTAAGTCTTAAATATTCAAGCTAAGCCTACGTGTTAGATTGTTAATTTCCTTATTTTGATATTGCCTACAAGCTTTAATAAGCTTGAAAAACGTTTTTGAATCATTAATTTGATTTTGATGTGATTCCCTAATTTTTGGCTAGTTAAAGTTGGGGAAAGCAAGTCATCTTCACCAACGACTATTCCGAACTCTTTCGAGGGCAAGGGGATTGTAATCCAGGAACCTTGAAGCCTTTGAGCACTAGGTGAGTGTAGTTGTGTCATGGGATTGACTAGGTGCCATCCTAGTTGCATTTGATTTGTGTCTATGATATGTCTTCGTTTGGATAACTCAAATAGAGCTTACAAGTGCGAAATTCATGTATGTTACATATGAAAATGGCTTGATGTCAGTATTGATATACATGGAAATTGATATGATGCATAATTGATGTGGTATGTTGGTTGGAGCCAAGGCTCAATTCGCAATCCGATATGATATGGCCTACAGGCACAAAGGTAAGTTTTATGATGATATCTGTAACATTGGACACTTGTGGACGTTGGAAACAATTGGCATGTCATAGGGTTATTGAGCTCACTTAGTAAGGGATTGGACTACGGTCCGTGCTACGGCCTATATGTAGGGAGAAAAAGTTAGATTGTGTAAGGGACTCCGGAGCTATGACTCAAGGCTAAGGCCTATTTCCGATATGTGGGGCGTACATGGGAATCCAAGTATCCATTGGTTGCTATGTCCAAGGAGAAAATGGAGAATATGTGACTTACATCCAAAATATGAAATTTCTATATGTTGATGTTAAGCATGATTAGTATATGTTAATGTTATGCATATGACATTCAAGCATGCTTACAAGTCATATATGTCATCAAGTAACTTATTTTCATTGTGGTAACTACCTCACTAGGCTATGTAAGCCCAACATCCGTGTGTCTCGTACATTTCAGGACCTTGAAGAATTCCGAGCATCGATCGTGTAGTTGAAGTTGCAAGTCACTCCCATCAACCATATGTATATTTACATTTTGTTCTAAACTCCTAGTAAGGTGGCATAAGGCTTAGACACATTACATTGGTCTATTTTGATATGTATGTAATGGCCCTAAAGTGACTAGGTGTTAAATATGGAACATGGTATGCTTGCAAGATAGTAAAACTAGTTAAAATGGGCTTTAAGGTACCAAAAAGTAAAAACATAGTAAACAGATTCGAAATGCTCTTAAACTTTGTATGCTAATAGGATTATAGTTTATTAACTTACCAGTAAAATTTTATTGTAATTGGACATCGTTCAACATGTTAAATTGATTAAAAACCAGATAAAATCTGTCATTACAGTGCAAACATATCGATACGGGTAAATCTGTATCGATATGGTCTTGCATATTTGGACTTGGTAAAGCAGATACACAAAAGGGGTGTATCGATTCGGACTTGGACAGTAAGGTACGAGAAATAAATTGCATCGATACAACCTTAGGGTATATCGAAGAAATAAATTGCATCGATACGACCTTAGGGTGTATCGAAATGGGTCAACCTTGGTCAACCTATACTGATACGGGTGATGGCGTATCGATACAGGATTTGGGTAGAGTCGAATGAAGATGTGATCTATATTTACCCGTATCGGTATGGGTCCAAAGTTTATCGATACGAGGTAGTTAATTATGTTAAAAGACTTAAACCACAGTTTTAAATAGTTTACAGATTGGTCACCAAAGTTTAAATGATCTAATCAGATAGGTAAATGACCTCCGTTAATAACAAAATTTCGCAGGCTAATAATTGGTAAGTTCAATTGAAGGTTAGTAAAAAGAAATTCTGATAGACCCTTAACTTGTAAAATTTACCATTTAGTCCCTAAGTTCAAAAAAGTTTGAAATTAACCCCAATTGAGTAAGCTATTAATAAATTAGTTTGATCAATTGTAAAAGATATTAATAAGACATTTCGAATAAGATTCTGAACTCTGATTAAGCTTTCGATCTCTGAATAGGTTTTCGGTAACACTTTCCGACCCGGTTCTCTACCAGGCCGAGAAAAGGGTGTTACAAGACATCAATATCCGCATCAACGCGATGCTGTTTTAGCCACGTCGAAAAATTCCGTCTACATCATCATATCTTTATCGAGTTAAGAACTCAATGGTATACTTAAAGACAAAACTAAAATTTAGTGATATAATTAAACAAGTCAGTAATACAAACGATACAACGCTTAAAGAATAGTTGTACAGTAAAACCTCTATAAATTAATAATGTCGGGACCACATAATTATATTAATTTAAAGAAGTATTAATTAATCAATAAATTAATAATTTATTAATTTAAGAGATTTTTTCCGATTCAACGAACCTACATTATTCTTTATGAATAAACATATACATTGTATTGACTAATTGAATGATGTTCATGTGCAATGTAACTAATTAAATATAATACATATCCCTAAAAAACAAAGTTCATTGTAGTACATAGTACTAGTTAAATTTTGTGTTGCAGTATGAGAATGCAACACCGAAACTTTTGGATGCAGTAAGGAAAGTTAGAGATGAAATGCAACTATATTTAAATTTTAAGAAGAAGCAAACAACAATAGAATCATATTTTACTAAGTTGCTCTAGTTATATTTGTAATTTTATAAAATTATTAATTTAAAATATTGAAGGGACCATACATTTATATAAGGGTCTTCCTTATAATTATTATCTTATTAATTTATTAAAATTATTAATTTAGACCTTGAGAAAAAGTCGAGACCAAAAAAATATTATTTTAGAGAGGATATTAATTTATAAAAGTTCTACTGTATATAATATTATTTAACCTATAATTAATATATCAGATGAAATAATATGAACATCATTGATCACACGTTCAATCAATGAATATCTAAAACCGTAATATTAAATATATTTCACATAATTATCTACCATTTAAAGATCAGAACGAATTATAAATAGTTTAAATACTATATAAAAGAATTCAAAGAATGGTTTTAATGGAGAAGAATATAATATTTTCTTTAGATGTTCGATTCAAATAATTTTATTTACAAATAACGAATAAATTTTATTTAATATTAAACTAAAATAAATATTATCATAAAATTACACTATAAATATTTTAGACTCCTTGCAATTTAATGAAGTATATGACAAGACAACCATAACAAAAAAATTGTATTATATATATATAAAACTGTATTCAACGGATCTACCCATTGGCGGATATAAAAATTCAAAAATGAAAATTTAAGATAAAATTTTTCCAAATAGGTATATATATTTTCATTTTTATTCAATAAGCGCTCTAAATAAATTTTTATAAGAAAAAATTAACACTAAATTAATTTCCCCTAAAATAGGGGTGCAATGCTCCCATATATAGCCATTTGCATACGCCACTGCATCTGCCAGTGTAATATTTATATGAAACACGATAAGTGTAAAAAAAATATTATTAAATATTTTTTTAAAAGATTATATTTTAATATACGAGTTGTGTATAAAAAGTATACACCTTTTTTTTATTTAAATTGTAAAATTAATATATTAAGTCCTTAATCATATATCATTTACCCTAAATACTAAATTCTGATTTGTAATTTTAAATCCTAAAATAAATCTTAAACTAAAATTCTTAAACCCTAAATTTAATAAATTTATTTAAACTAAAATTTACACAATCTTATATATCAAAGTATTTTATTTTATAAAAAAGTAAATTAATAATATTTTTAAATATATATTATTTAATATAGAGTAAAATATCTCTATAGTCACGTAACTAGAGGTAAGTTCTATTTTGACTATTGATCTTCAATTTATTAATTAAATTATTTAATTATTTAAGTGATATCAATTAAGTTATTAAATGTTAATTTTCAACCGAAATGATGATGTGATAATTAAGTAAATTTATATAATTACACATTTAATTTTTGTTACTTAACATTATATCAATTTGAACCAAATTTGACAAAACATAAAAGTTTAAGACCAAATAAGGTAAAAAGAGTTTAGGAATTAAAATATTTTTATATAAAATAAATAGCTAAAAATATCATTAAACCAGCATCTTATGTTGGCTAACCAAATTATTTTAGATGCCACCAATCATATCCCTCTTCATGAATAGACTCTAAGAATACAAGGTTAAGAAAAGTTCCTACCATATCTTTATTGGATTCATGTTATGTGGTGTGGCATGTTATAGAGTTTTTTTCCCTTCGATTTTTTAAGATAATTATATTATCGATTTCTAATTAAGTGATTGTCACTAATATTTTTATCATAATTTTTGTTGTTTTCTCACTTATTACATATTAAAGTTTTTACACTATTTGTTTCTTATAAAATTTTCTAATGAAAATTGTATATATATTTTTTGTTTTAGTATATTTTATTTCTTTCATTTTTAGGGTTAGATTTAAGGGTAAAGTTCACACACGGTCACTAAACTATCTCTAAAAATACAAATAATCATCAAACTTTTAAATGTTATATAATGGGCATTAAACTTTAATTTTTGTTACAAAATGGTCACTGAGCCGTTAATTATCGTTAATTGGGTGACGTGACAATTACAAAATTTTGAATAATATAATATTTAATCCTACATATTGACATATTTAATCAATTTATTCCTAATTTAACCCTCATTATTGATATCTAAATTGACTGAATGTGTAAATATTGATAATTAAATATGTTATTATACAAATTTTCGTAACTGTCACTTCTCCTAATTAACGATATTTAACTGTTTAGTGACCATTTTATAATAAAAACTAATTTTTAATGACTATTATGTTATTTTTAAAATTTTAATGACTATTTTATATTTTTAGGGATAATTTAGTGATCATTTGTGTTCTTTACCCTAAATTTAATGCCAGTCTCTGTAAATTAGAATTAGGGCATATACATAAGCACATAAAAAATATATAATTTACAAGTAAAAAGCAGCAAAGCAATGCAGCTCTTGTTCTTCATCAAAACATCATAATCATCTTTAAAGGAGCACCACAACCGATAGCGTCAACTAGAGATTAAGATCTACCGGCAATCTCATTCACAAACAGCTCAATATTCCGATCTGATGAGCCCCCACTGACCACTGCTTCAATGGCCGCCTGCTTCAATCCCGCAGCATTTTTCTTGAACTCTTCAAAATCCGGCCCGCTAAGAATTTGATTCACACACTCCTCTATTTCTGCACTGCTAATATGTCCATCGGGACCAGGCTTGATTCTCAGACCAACCTTGAAAACATCGACCACAAGCTTCGCATTCGTCGGCTGGTCTGACCATTGAGGAAATGCAATCACCGGCACGCCAGCCACCAATGTTTCCAACACCGAATTCCATCCGCAATGTGTTAAAAAACAGGCGATCGATGTGTGGGATAATACTTTTGTTTGTGGACTCCATGAAACTATAAGGCCTTGGGTTTTTTTTCTTTCTTCTTCGAACCATTGCGGCAACTCGCCTGCACCATCGGCTGATGGAACTTCAGGACGCTTCACCACCCATAGAAATGGACGGTTCGTGTTCTTGAGAGCCGTGGCTATAGCTTCCATTGCTTTGGCCGACAAGACCGCCATGCTACCGAACGATACGTATATAACCGATGCGGGCCGCTGCTTGTTTAGCCACTCCAAGGAGGTTTCGTCTGGCTTTTGAATATCGACACCGACATCGAGAGTTCGGTGTTGGCCGAGTAGTGAAGGAGGTACCAGTGGACCGACGGGTCGTATCGGGCAAAGCTCGGCCATGGACTCAGTGGCTTCTTTCTCTAGCTCAAAGAATGAATTGGCCAATACCCATTTATGTTTCTTCATGCTTCGGAACATGTCGGATAATATCCGAGACACACCTCCGAAGGAATTTGACGGGGGAAGAAACGAAGGCAAGTCATCGGCGTGCAAGAAAGGCAACCCCGGCAACTCAATGGTGCACATATCAAATTGATTCAGCTTGTTGTAAAAGCGATAGTAAATGGCGTAGAGCGAGCACGGTTGGATCCAAAGCATGGCGCAGGGGACACCGTTCTCCGACGCTGCCTCGACGGCCCACGAAACGAAGGGATTGGTAATGATGCAAGAGAGCTTCGTTTTTTGGTAATGTTGTTTGATGAGGTTAGAGAGGCTAGCCGGTCCTGTTTTGGATAGGGATTCCATGTAATGGTCTAGATTGGCACCGCGGTTATAGTCTAGGCTAAACCCGTCGGGGAAAGAGAGAAGTTGAATCCCGGAGATGGATATATCGGCGGCTTTGAGGATTCTTCGGCCGCCGAGTTCGGTGGTGGCAAGCGTGACGTGAAGGCCTTGATCGAGTAGGCGTTTGCCGAGTCTGAGCATGGGGTTAAGGTGACCCTGGGCTGTTAATGACACTATGAGTACATGGATTTCTTCTTTGCCCTCCTTCGACGCCATTGATATGGACGCAGAGTGCGCTGCCGCCGTTGAACTGAAGAGAGCGAGAAAAAGATAAGGCACTGAGATAACGTGTGGTTGGACTTGAACTTAAAGCATTTATGGAAAGAAAACAAATCAGTTGGTCCGTGCTGACCAACCCTGTCTCAAACTAAACATTACTAAAATTTTAAATTTTTAAATCTTAATTTTAAATTTTATATCTTAAACTCTAAATCTTACACTCTACAAAATACATCTTATCTCTAATTTTTAAACCCTAACTAAAACACTTAATCTTAAATCCTAATCCTTAAATTTACTTTTTCTAAAATAAAAACACTAAAAAAACATAATTTAAAGCTGACGATTTTCATTCTGTACGTCCAGGTTTTCGTTGTAATTGTTTTTTTTCTTCATAAATGCTTCAAGTTCCAAGTCCAACTCCTCGTTATCTCAGTGCCTAATCTTTTTCCGATCTCTTCCGTTTGAAACATGGAAATTAAAGCATTTATGGAATAATGAAAAAGAAATCAGTTGGTCGGTACGTACAGGTTTTCGTTATATTGGTTCGAAACACGTTTATCAAACAATTTAATTAATTTTTCTATAAATAAAGTTTTTTTATCATGTGCTTGAGAGATTTTAAATTTAATAAAAAATACACATAATAATAAATACAAAACCTGGACATTAGCTAAGTAATTGGCTTGTAGCTGCTTTAAGCAACTAGGCAAAGGTAATAAGAACCGATGGCATAAAAGATCGTTAATCGATGCACACTTTGCCATGCTATATGTTAGGTAATTCTCTTCCCGAAACACATGCTTCACCGTAATCAACCATTATCGGTTTATTACAGCAACAATATGAAGAACAAGAGAGAAAAGACCATAATCATCCTTAAAACTCTAAATCAGTCAAATCCCATCAAACAATCTGATTCGACCATTGATTTTTTAATTCTAAGTGATCACATAAACAAGAGACCTTTATATATCTCCAAAAGTTCAGCTTCAATGACCGAGCAGACACCTTCCTTCTTTTTTTTTGAAAAATCAATCAACCAGCTCCCTTCAATGGCTCCAATGGCCGAGCAATTTAATTAATTTAAAAAAAAATGTTATAATTAAATCCAATATATAATTATTTCACTTTTATTCAATACGTAATTTTTTAATTTAACAAATAAATCCTGAGTTTTGTATACGTCAAATTTTTGCAAGTGATTTCAATAGAAAATAGGATGATATTTATCGTAGTAGATTTGGCTTCGAATATCTTTGTTTTGCAAGGTGTATGTGTTTTTACAAATCTTAATTCTAATCCTAATCTTACCTAGAGGAAATGGTGATTCTAGGGGAAGAAATTATGATAAGCAGCTTGGTCAAACGACTAAATGTGTTTACTATGCAAGGTGTGTGTTATGAAAAGGTTAGAAAAGTATGAACATACACAACCTTATAATAACCTTAATGCTATTAAAAAAATTATGCATAATAACACCTACAACGGTCCAAGTTGATACTAAATTTAAGCATTTTAAATTGATTTTAATTTTTTATATTAATTATTTTTATTTTTACAATTAAAAATAAATATAATCATTTTTCAAAATTAGTTCCTAATTACAAAATTTATATTTTCATGCAACTCTAAATATATTCATGCGTATGTAATTAAGGTATTTTACATTATTTATGAACTTAATACATGCTTTAGCTCCTTCATTTTAGTGAAATTATCAATCTTGACATTTTTTCCGGTTGATTTGGGCTCTCAACTTCCATTATGTCTAAATTGTTGGTAAAAAAACATCACATGGTCCAGTTAGATTTTGACACGATATTTTCATTAAAAATGAAAACTATTAAAATTTTTTTAAAAAAATAGAATAGCCAATTTAAATAAAAAAATTAAATGTAAAAAAATCAAGATAATTTATAAGATATAGTATAAATTATGTTTTTAATTTAAATTTTAAAAATTATAAATATGCTTATATTTTAAAAATCATAAAAATATAAAATAAAAACTTTTAAATATATGTAATTTTAAAAAAATTAAACATGGTTTTATTAAATACCGAGTGTTTGAAGTTCTTTTTTTTTACATTTTTTATTTTAACACATAACAAAATTTATCATTTCTTTAATTTTCTTATTAGAATGATTCTCTTTATTTTTGGAAATATTTTACAATGCTGGCTGTGAGGTTCGAACTCACGCGCACTTCAGTGCAGCAGATCTTAAGTCTGCCCCCTTAACCACTCGGGCAAGCCAGCTGATTTATCACGTATAAATTACAGAGTGGTAAAAAAATATTGTTAAATATAGAGTACCGATGTTATCATCGTATAAATATCGTCCTTGAGATTTCCTAACTCTTCGACAAAGGATTTATATTTTATGAATAAAAGTATTCGAATTTAAATATAAAATATTATTTTTCTATTAAAAATACTGGTTAGATTTAGATGTTAGAAGAATTTAATTGGCAATAAACCAATAAAGTCGTTGTAATTGTCGTAACCATAGCCGATCACCAGAAGAATAAAAATTATCTACCCCTAATTATGCCTCACACTAAAAAGTACTTAAAAATTAAATTCTAAATTATAATCCTAATTTTCGCATCATACAAAATAAACATTACACCCTAAGAAATACATTAAAGAAGACATAGTTAGGGGAAGATGCTTTCCATCCTCACCAGAGATTGTACGAGACATCGTTTGTTACTATACTTGTAATTATATATACTCATTAGGTTTAGATTTTCTTTTCCACAAAATCTTCAGATTCTGATTAATATGTAAGTGTAATTTTCTTTTTGAATATGTAGCATTAAACTTATCATAAAATTTTGACTTTTAAGTTTGTGTCATCAAGCCCGAGACATCATTCTTGTCATTGCACATGGTATGGCTCATATATTCATAGCATAAACTATGAGATAATAATATATAATTATACTTTTAAAATAGCGTGAGATTGAAGTATGTATTCTTCCGTTAGGGTTAAAACCCTAATTATTTTTCATATTCATAAATATTTATATAATATCAATTATTTTTTTATATAATATATACATATTTTGTCGGCATTTATGTTCCTAAGTATATAGACTTTTCCATAGATTTTAAGAAATTGGTCAAAAATAATTTACGGGACATCAATTAAGTTTAAAATTGAGCCAAATCGAATTTTATTTCGAAAGAAAAATTCAACTCAAACTTGAAACAGCATACTCTCTTTTTGATGTACACATTTTTCTTTTTCTTTTTTGGTTTTCTCAAACTGATCCAAAGTTTCTGGCCACTTGGAATTGATTTTACTTGAAAAAAATAACCCTCACATGTTTTATGGACTAAGCAATTCACACAGCACTCATCCAAGTAATATAAATTAAAGACTTGAAAACTCGTAAAACCCTTCAAAACTAAGCATCTACTTACAAAGTAACATGCAAAATTACTAGCCAAACGCATACTCTTATCGTTCAACTTCGGCAATGGCGGGGCAACCACGTTTGATGAATGCTGTTGCTTTCCTTCTGCTGTTGAGCATTCTCTTCGTCCCCAAACCTGATGCCGCTCCATCACCGAGAAGACTCGAGTTGGCAACCTTTTCTCTTGAAGAAACGGAGAAGGATTCACCGTCTCTAGAGATAATGAAGCATTCGGGACCGAGTCCAAGTGGTCCGGGACATAAAGCTAGAGAGGCACCGAGCCAAGGTTGTCCCCAAGGGTCCGGTCGCTGCTCCGAACGACTTCGTCATTCCGGTTTCAGTCGGATGCACCACTAACCTTTATTAGCTTTTTGAACTCGTTAAATTCTCCATCATCCTCTTCAATTTTTTCTTATGTGTATCAATATTTAGAATAATAAGATGGATGTTTATTTCCATTATTATTATTTTCTGTATGCATAATATATAGAAACAATAAGTAAAGTGGGGTTTTATGCAAATGAAAATTTATTTTTAAATTTTACAAATGAGATTAAACATTTTATAATAATATTTGTAAATATGGATTTTCATATTTGGATTTCCATATACGAGAGGATTTGAGTTTTAGCGTGTTCACGTATTATCTTCCGATTTATAGGTAGAGAGGAGCTTGGGTAATTACTTTATATAGAAATACAGTGTTATTGGATTTTTTAAAAGGACAAAAGAATTAAGTTTGTATAAAATATTCAAGGCCTAGCCTCCGTCGATTCACTTTCTAAGAAAATATTACATTTTATTATTTTGTTTTTATATATTATGTAATTTATGTCAAATAAAAATGAAATTTATAATAATATAATACTATAATATAAATATTAAAAATATATTAAGTGTTACATGTATAAAGTAGTATAAAATAAATTGAATAAAAAATATATAGAATTGATAAATATTAAATTAGAAATAGAATAAATATTTTTTAGAAAATAAAAAATAATATAAGTTGGTTAAAAATGAGTTCCCGTCAGTTATTTCGTACATATACAAACCAGTTTAGATAAAATTTCAAGTTCGTATTTTAGGTCAACTTGGGCTTCCACCGTATGAACACATGTAGTCACACTTTGAAAAAATTATTAGATGAATCATGTTCATTACGTCATTTGTAATTCCTACCAATTAGGTCTGTCTATTTTATTTTTTCTCAAGGTGAATTATCATCTCTTTTCTACTTATAATTAGAGAATGAGTAGTTATTAGGTAGTTATTTTGAGATGAACGAATCTGATTGGTTGGACTACAGATGACGTGGTGAACAAAGTTCATCTAATAATTTATTCACACTTAGGCCAAAAATCCTAGAATTAGAAAAATTATATCAGACCCAAATTAATTGATTTCAATCCGGTAGCATCAAATTTATTTATTTTTTTAAAATTGGTTTTGGGGTGAATCGGGATGGAAAATTATAAAACTAGATGGGTTCAAATTTAGCAAAAACCTATTTGCTCCGAAATAATTATAAAAATACTGTATATTCATGTGTATATACATATAATATAATTACAAAAAAAATATATTATGGCACATGTAAATTTAGTTTAATAAACTAATATATATAGATATTGTTATATTTTGAGAATTGTTTCTGTATATATTAAAAAAATTACGAAACTTTTGGTATTGAATCGGATCGAGTTCTTCATTGATGTTTAAAATCGAATAAATTAAAATTTAATTAAAATCGAAGGTGGGCAGGTAGGGCACGGTCTCGTTGCCCTCTCTAGTCACAATGAAAACGTTGCAATGACAAAATACTTGTGGCTGGAAATGAAATATTTAGGTTTCAAACTCTAAGACTATCAATATCAACCAAATAACCTAACACATCCTCCAATTAATTATCAGTTTATATTTTTTAAATAGTCTAAAAATGATTACAATATAATAATTGTTCTTATATATCTTTAATTTTTTTACAATGCGCATACACCTTGTAAATAGAACGATTTGAACTTATATATTCTAGGATGATTTCAGTTCATTATCAGTTTCTTTCACATTAAAATTTATAACATTGTTATAATTAAACTTAATGGATGATTAATGAAAGAGAAAATAATATATTTTTTAAAAATTTGAAATTCAAATAATTTTATCGTGCACGAGTTTTATCAATAGTTAAAATCAAAATAAATGTCATTATGAGATCACATTAAAAAGTTTCAAATGATTATTATAATTTTATTTTTTAAATGAAATAATGGATAAAAATATTTTAAAAAATTAAACAATATTAAATTAAATCTGTAATTTATCAAAAATTGGTAAGTACAATGACTAAGCACATTTCTCTCCTAATAAGAGAACTCGAGTTCGAATTTTGAAGAAGACATTTTTAAGAGGATGTCAGGAATCCCAAACATGATCCATAGAATGAACATGTAATATACGAAAAAAAAAACAAATCTTTAATTTCTAAAAATACTAAAAATAAAATTCTACCGTCTAACTAACAAATTAAGGCCGCCATTAGAGGTAGAATTGGAACATATATTTTTAAGAGGTGAAACTGTAATTTTACTATTATATTAATATATGATAATAGAGTATCGTCGTGGGAGCCGTGGGAGCAGTGCAGCGCGAAGTAGTATGAAGAACCTATCGTTCAAGCAATACTACCCTTATCAGAAGTCCCTACACAAGACAAACCACTTCCAAAGGTCTGGGGTATCTGTCTTTATCAACCACGTGAGCAAAAGAATCCATGTGCAGACACTAAGGGAAGCTTTCTTTGCTTATGGTAATGTACTCGACGTTTACCTCGCCTACAACAATCCTAGACGGAAGAACATGAGGGGCACCTTTACTTTTGTTAGGTTCTCTACATCTGAGGAAGCGGAAAAGGCGATCGAGTTAGGCAAAAACTGAAAGATGAACGGGTATTACATCAAGGTATTCAGGAGTTTTAGCAAGTCAAAATCTGGAAGAAAAAAAAACCCTACAGTTCATATGGAGTTTAACCCTAATGGCAAGATTGAGACGAGACGAGATTTTTCAAAGCTAACAAACGGTAGATCTTATAAGGAGGTGCTGCTATCTAGAAAAGATCCTCCTTCCGACAATGGTGTCAGCACTACGACAAGAGTACAAGAAATGCAGGTAACATAAAGGACAAACCAGTTGTTGATCCGTACTATTTCAGCCTACCCCAAGAGAATTTGGAGTGGCTCAAATATTGCTTAGTAGGACAAGTCAAAGGTATGTATGATGCACACTTCGTCCAACAAGTCCTCCACTCCGAGGGTTTCAAGGTCAAAGTCTCAATGTGGTCAGGCTTCTATGTTCTAATTCAATTTGAGGAGGTAGAGTAGATACAGATTTTTCTGGGACCTCAAGGACTCTATACTTGGTTCCTAGTTCGAGGATATTGGTTCCATTGAACAACTTAAAGCGGAGAATGCCAATCAAGAGTAGAGGTAGCCATTTACAAAGGTGTGATCATTCCTCACCATGTCTACACAAAATCTGTTTATAACATTGAACATAAGAGGCTTCAAGAAGTTTGAAAAAAGGGCTGCAGTGAGGAAACTGGTTAATTCATCTAAAGCCAGAGTTTTCTTTATTCAGGAGGCCAAGCAACAGAATTTGAAAGACAGTGTAGTAACTCATTTTACCCTGGCCTTGAAGCCCATCACATATATTATACAACCCAACACCCAAATAACCAAACCCAAACCCAATTACAACTAAACCCTAACATCCTAACCTTAACCCTAATCAACTGCCTTTAACCCAGTCGCCGCCGCCGCCTTCTTTGCTAATCGAGCCGCCGCCGTCCAAGCTGTGCCGCAGGTGCTACCGGTTCACCAAGCCGCCGCCTCAGATCACGTCGCTGCTGACAAGCCGATAACCAAAATGATTATCCCAAATCCACCGCCTTAACCCTCTTTTAACCCTCCATCATCACCCATTCTGCCACCACTGCTTTGTCACCATCTTCACTGCCCAAACCCGGCCACCATGAGTTTCCACTTGTCCCCCACCTTTCCACCTCACCCTAAATCGAGTCCTATAAAAGGGTTGAACCGGAACAAAAGAGAGGTTAGAGACCATTTTTAGGGAAAAAGGATTAGAATGGGAAATCGAGGCGCTATTTAGCGCAAAATTAAATCATTAAAGGTATACGGGGACTCTATGCTCGCGATCTATCAGCTCCGAGGAGAATGGGGCACCAGGGATTCCAAACTAATGGATTATCGAAATCTCGTTTTGGATCTGATCAAAGAGTTATACGAGATTACTTTTCATTATCTTCCGCGAGAAGACAACCAAATGGCGGACGCCTTGGCTACTTTGTCTTCATTAATTAAAGTCAACAAGCAGTCTGATCTGAGGCATATACAAATGAGTATATACAAGACTCCTGCTTATTGCTATAATATCGATGAATGTGAGAAAGATGAACATCCTTGGTATCATGACCTTTTGCAGTACGTAAAAAGCGCAAATATCTAGAACAAGCTATTGAGAATGAAAAAAGAGCATTACGGAGACTGGCAAGTGAATATGTCCTGGATGGCGAAATCTTGTATAAAAGAAGGAAATATCAAGTGCTATTGCGGTGTGTGGATGTTGTCGAAGCCAAGAAGATCCTTGAAGAAGTCCATGAGGGTGTATGTGGAGTGCACACTAATGGATTCACAATGGCAAGGCTAATTATGAGATTTGGATATTATTGGTCAACTATGGAAGGAGACTGCATCAACTACGCCAAAAAATGCCACAAGTGTCAAATTTATGCCGACAAAATTCGTGTTCCCTCATCACCACTACATGTTATGAACTCCCCATGGCCATTTTCCATGTGGGGCATGGATGTCATCGGTTACATATCACCGAAGGCTTCAAATGGGCTTCGATTTATCTTTGTGGTCATTAATTACTTCACCAAGTGGGTAGAAGCAGCTACTTATGCTAATGTCACCAAATCAGCGGTATGCAGATTCTTGAAAAAAGAAGTTATATGTCGATATGGAATGCCAGAAAGTATCATATCTGACAATGCATTGAATATGAATAACAAGGCCAAGGAAGTCATATTAGCCGTGATTGTAGCTTGCAAATTGTTCTTCGAATCAATGTGGATTAACAAATACAAATTGATCATCGAGAGTGACAGCATGCTTGTAGTTGGATGGTTGAATGGCTCCCAGAGCTGCCCAGAAGTTCTCAATCATTTAATATTGCAGTGTTAAAGCTTGTGCAAAGATCTTGTTTGGAGAATCCAACATGTTTCGAGAGAGGGCAATTCCTTAGCCGATACTTTGGCTAAAAGAGGCATATCGCGAGTGGTTGATCTCTGAAAATTTGTGGAGAATTAGAAACGGTAAATAATGTGAGTGTGCTGCTCAGAGTACTGTAATGAACGTGATACCCTCTGTTTAGTTTGTAATACTCTTAGCAGGTTTCGGACACTCTTTTTCTCTCGTTCAAGAGGAGGGGAGTTTTTTAACGAGTTCCGTTCCATTGCTTTCTAGTTCTAAAAAATTAATAAATGCTCTTCTTCAAAATATATATATATGATTTTATTATTTTTAAGAAACCTAAAAATAAATATATTATTTAATCAATTGAGTGTATTGATAAGTTACATTGTACTTCTAAAGTAAAGACGTAAATTTAATTCTTAGAGATGATATTATTAGGAAGAGCATCCTCGCACCCTAAACATATACCATAAAATGAACATGCATATTAAAAAAAACAAATGTACTATTTTAGGGTCTAAGACCCCTCCATTATTACCCTACTACGATCTCTGGCTTCGTCCTGCTAATGAACATTATGGATGAGTTGGGGAAAGATCAAATCGCGGGAGACAGACATTGACAAGGAACAAAGTTTGGAAAAGAAACATTGATAAGAACAGGAAATAATTAAGTCTTGTAAGAAAGACACACCATGCAAAGAGATGTTACAATAATTAACAATGGTACGAATCCATACGTTAGGGTTTGGGTCTCTTCAATACATTTTCAATATAACTTTCATTACTTGTGCATGAATCTTATATGTTTAGTCGGTGGCTGATTCGGAATCTTAAAAATAAGATCTAAAATTTTAATATACCTTTTTTTATATAAATAAGTATATAAAATATTTTTTTTACAAATTAAATTATATTTTAATTTTTTTCTCAAAAATGGGATACATACGCTCCTCATAGGAGTCATATGCATTCGTCACTGTGTTTAGTAAGTATAAATCCATCTGATATGGGTTAAATATTAATAAATATGATTGTTGGAAATTTAATTAGATATATATGTGTAGATTATATACACAATAATTTAGTTTTAGGTTAGAGATTTAAGTTTAGGTTTAGAGTTTATGAATTTATTTTATAGAGTTTAAAATTATGGATTTAAATTTTTTTTAAAGAGTAAATATTAAAATGTTTTTTTAAATTAATTTGTGACTTTCTTGGAACTCCATTGTAATCCGTCCTCCAACAATGAAAATTTTGTGCTTTAATCCCTTCAACAATTATAAAAACTAAATTAATATAATAATAACATTACATATTGTTCCTTTCAAAAAAAAAACAATTCAATTTTGACCCTTGTAAAAAGTAATTTTTGTTTCATCTACACACATGGTCATATCACCTATTCACCTCTCATTTACATTCACAAATATTTCTGAGAGTTTCAACTTTAATCAACTACTAGTTTTTATTTCAAACAAGAATAGAAATTCTTTACCTTTTTAGTGTTACTTTTTATGCCATTGTACTAAAAATTAGGGTTAGGTTTAGGATTAAAGTTAGGGTTAAAGAATTTGAGGTGGGTGTATTTTTAAGGTGTAAGGGGTAGGGTTTATAATTTATAGTTTAGGCTTAGAATTTAAATTTTTAGTGTTTTATTGTTGGAAAAAAATTTGATACACATGCCGTGTAAACTTTAGTTTACACGTGCCTTTTAGTTTTAGGGGTTAGGGTTTTAGTTTAGGGATTTAGGTTGTAGGGTTTAGAATTCAAGGTTAATGTTTATAATTTAGTGTATAGGGTTTAAGGTTTAGGGTTTAGTTTTTTAGGGTTATGGTTAGAAATTTAGTATTTGTGTTTTTATAGTGTAAATATACAGGCTTGTGTAAAATTAATTTTACACAGCCTGTGTATAAAAGTTTTACCCTTTATTGTTAGAGCATAGAAACATAGGATTTTTGTACTTCAAAGAGACGCATGTCACGGGAAACATACATCAGCCCCTCAGAGGCAAGTTTTGACATTACTTTGAGGGAGGCAATTATAAAATTAAAATAATTTTAAAAATTTTGAGAGCCATCGAGATAATTTTTTAAAATTTTGAGAGATGTTATATATACAAAGAGAAATTTTTAAAATTTTAAGGGTAAGTAAATTTTTCAAAATTTAGGGAAACATAATATACATATATGAAGGGAATTTTAATTTTTTATAAGACTACAAAGCAATTTTTTTTAAATGTTGGGTAGCCAAGGCTCCCTTAGCTTCGCAGAAGATCCGCCTATGTAGTTCCTATGAATCTCTCTAATCGACTAAATTCTCCTAAAAACATTTTCAACACTTCAGTATTTAACAAATTACAATAAAAATCTTTCGCGAAGATCATCGAACTACACATCACCCTATTAAACATACATCTATAATCCAAGACTTTTCCATAATTTCCTTTGAAATCAGAACATTCCAAGTTCTATGTTATTGAGGTGGACCAATCACAGTGGAGTTCCAAGAAGGGTACACATGTTAAAAACTATCACTCCATCTCCAGCACTGGCTGCTATGAGTTTCACTCACCTACGGCTACTATGGTACTACACATTGTCGACATATGGACATACGCGATAGAAACCGCACATGGCCAACTTGTTTGTTATGTTTTTAAGTTTGTGGTGAAAATCTCAGGCGGAATGGTGCCGGAGCAGGTGGCGCCACTCTTATGTGCCGGGGTCACAGTTTACAGCCCGCTGAAACACTTCGGTTTAACCGCGAGTGGCTTAAGAGGGGGAGTGCTAGGACTCGGAGGAGTAGGCCACATGGGGGTGCAGATAGCAAAAGCAATGGGACACCATGTGACCGTCATAAGCTCATCCAACAAGAAAAAAGTGGAGGCATTGGAGCATCTCGGTGCCAACGAATACTTGGTCAGCTCCGACGCCGAAGGTATGCAAAAGGCTGCCAAATCAATCGACTACATCATCGACACCGTGCCGCTTTTTCACCCTCTCGAGCCTTACCTTTCGTTGCTGAGACTTGATGGGAAATTGATCTTGACCGGTGTTATCACCACCCCTCTCCAGTTCCTCACCCCAATGGTCATGCTTGGTGAGTCAAATTCCTCTCTGCGTTTGTGTTTCCGATGCCGATGATACCGATTTTCATGATCGAAAATGCTGGTTTTTCTTTTGGTTTTAGGGAGGAAGGAAATCACAGGCAGTTTCATAGGAAGCATGAAGGAAACAGAGGTGTTGTTGGCATTCTGTAAAGAGAAAGAGTTGAGCTCCATGATCGAAATGGTGAAGATGGATTATATCAACACGGCCATGGAGAGGCTGGAGAAGAACGATGTTCGGTATAGGTTCGTGGTGGATGTTGCAGGAAGCAAGATTGATCAATAGAGTATGTTGGGGAAATTAACTAAATCATCGTACTATAAATGCGACTCTGTTTCTGGGGTTGCTCTGTTTCTTGTTTCTCAAGGTCCCAGTGTGATGAAACAATAGTTCCGTTGAGGAATGTTAGAGATTGAATACTGATGTTCGAACGGATGAATTTGGAGGGTTGACTCAGTAACGGACTTGTACTATTGGATATAAATTAATTGGTCAATGAATTGAATAATACATGGGATTGTACTGAAGAGAAATAAAAACTACATTTATAATTAAAAAAAATTTAGTCCTCAGGTTGGGCTGGATTTAAGAGTTGATACATCGAGGTGGGTCGAATAAAACGATATTTTAATTAGGACGGGGCGGGGTCAAATTTAAGGGTTTATAGATCAAAGCAGGTTAAGAGCAGCTAAAAACCCACCTAATTGTCATCCCTACAACTACAAATATGCATATCCGTGCGGGCCAAATAAAAAAAAAGTTAAGGCTATTTAAATCTTTATCTTAAATCATACCAATTAAATCAGATAATTTAATTCAGTTTGATTTAAATAACAATTTTTTAGTTTATTTATTAAAAACATCAAATTTAATAATTATTTTGTAAAAGTGTAAAAATAAAACTAAAAAGTTATCTGATAATCGAACACAAAACTAAAAAATCTTCAAAGAATTAAAGCAACATCAAAATCACTCAGATACTCTAATACAAAATATTGCAAATAATTCGTTAGATGGCTTAACCGATTCCGCAGAAAATAATAAGCTGTAATCGAATTAATATAATTTTTTTTTAAAATTCATACCAAAAATCAAAATTTTCAATTAAAATAACATAATTTTTGTAACGATTTTCCTTGTTTCAAATTCAATATCAGTTTATCAGATTTTTTTTTGTTGAAGAATCCTATTCGTTAGATGGCTTAACCGGTTCCGCAGAAAATGTTATGTGGACAACATTTAATTTATGAATTTAAAGTTAAATATTTAATAGTTCAAACATGTTTCAAAAAAAAAATCAAATCTTATCAATAGGAAAAACAAATATTTAGATTTAAACTTTACCAACAATGCCCGTGGCCAGTGACATGAGGAAGCAGATCTATTTGTTTTTTTATAGATTTTTACATGAACAGTAACAGCCTGTCCACCTATATAATATCAGCCAACCAGATTCAAACTAGAAAGTCTTTTTAATCAACAAAAATTTGTATAATTTGAAATATAAAAGAAATAAAATTCAGAGTCTTACGACGAACTTGATCAAAATTCCTTTTCCGTTGCACTTTGATTCAGTTTTCAGTCTGTACATCCTCCAAAATTATTGTGCTGACTGCTGTAGAAAAAATCGAATCCCTTCAATTTTTGATTCAGTTTTCTTTCTCGGATTTCTGGGTTTTTAACGATCATTGGTTCAAAATTAATCACTCAGTTAATCATTCTTTAACCCAAATATTAACTCTGGAACCCAAACTCTGCCATGCAATTTCTCACTTCTTTCTTAATCATCTGCTGCATTGCTGCTAAAAGTTCAGGTCCAAACGTCGACGTATTTGCGCCGCTATCGTTACGCTTTCCCGCTAATAATCCAAGCTCTTTATCCGTACACGAGTTATCGTTGTTCAACTCAACCAACTCGTCACTCCAAGAACGGCCAAGAGTGAGCGCAGTCGATACAACACGAGAGTGTTGCTGTTGAGTCGACTCAGCACCGCTCAATACCAAATCGCTAACGTCAGAGACCGATGGACTCCCCGGGTTACTACTAACACTAACGGTTCTCAAACATTTACTCGGCCTTCTGTCCGATTCGTGAGCCGAATCTCCGTCTTCGGCCGCTCGTCTCCGCTTCAAAGACGAGTTCCAATGGTTTTTCACCGCGTTGTCCGTACGACCGTTGAGAAGCCTCGAGATGGTGGCCCACTTGTTGCCGAACTTGGCATGCGCTCTGATGATGATCTCGTCCTCCTCCGCCGAGAATGATCGGTGCTCGACTTCCGGCGACAACTGGTTGCACCACCGCAGCCTGCACGATTTCCCTGATCTACCGGGGATTGAACTCGAAATCGACGACCAGTTCCTCGGACCGTAGCGCTGAACCAGCTTCCGCAATGCCTCGTCCTCCTCTGGTGCCCACGGACCCTTCACACGATCAACGTCTTGATCCATCGGTTCAGCAATAAACCGTCGGTTTTAGTTTGTTTTTCAATGGCGGTTGCCTTTCGGTTTGGAGGCACGAAATGTAGTTCGTGAGAGAACCACGAGAGAGGAGGCATCATATAGGGGATGCATTAGGGTAACTGATAGAGCCGGTTAACAAATACAGGTAATAAGAGTTGGACTGAACCGGTATTGACCAGTAACCGGTTGAGTGCTCAAACAGCTGTATAACGTCTACTGCTGCCACGTAGGCGGGGAATTAATTTTCGAAAATCCTAATAAATCCTTAGGGGTAGTTTAGGGATTCGAGGTCGTGGTTTCCTTATTTGACTCGTACAGTTATGGAAGTTACTGGATTGGAAAAAGTGAGAAAATCGCGAGAAATTGAGGAGAAATTATGGAAGGGGATAAGTTTTGACTCGGCCAGGCTGGAAACCATTACGTGGCACTTTAAGTTTCTGTTTTTAAAATTCCCCTCAAAGTAAATTTTGTCGTTTTGTTCGGTTTTTGAAAAAATCATATTATGACCATGCTTATGATATCAGTCTCGTCTAATAAAAATTTCACCATTATTTTTTATAGTATTAATCTAATAATATAATAATTTTAAAAAATTTATTTTTTAAATGACATAAAAATAATAATAAAGATTCATTAATTAAATAATAATAATAAAATAATAATAATAATAATAATAAAGTGTGATTTTTATTGAATGAGACCATAACTGATATGATAAAGTTAGGTCCATAATATAATGTTTTTCAGTTTTTGGCTGTTGTGCAAGGAGTGACGTGGACAAAAACAGCCAAAGAAATTTGGTTGACAGCTTCTCAAATTCCAGCCTGTAAACCTGCCACCGGAGAAGACATATTAACGGCTTTCTAGCCACCGACACGAGGTGGTAACCACCGACCCTCTTGGCCTAAACCACCAAAATTAACTCCTTCGGACTCGATTATGAACTTATTTTTTATTTAAAATTTGAAAGGTTAATTTTTTTGTTGATTAAATGTTCAAAAGTTAATAAAAATCTAACATTTCCAAAATGTATGTAAAAAAAAAACATTTCAAAACAGTTGAATAATAGTATCAAACGTTTTTTAATATGTTTAAATAAAAGTGTAATATTTGAAAATAGTTATACAACAATTTAACATTTTAGAATACTCAGTACGCAATAAGTGTCTTAGTAAAAAAATGAATGATGTTCACCTTAAGAGACACGTGTTCAAATTACTTTGTCTACAAAGTGTAATACCATTTTACAATCACTTTTAGACTATTCAAAATAAATTTAGAATACTTTCGAATAACGGCTTAATATTTTTTATAACATTTTTTCCTCTTGTATTTACTATGCATATTTGAAAATATGGAGATCTCATTGAGCAAATTCAGAATTATTATACCTTTATTTAACTATTTTGTAAAAATTGTTATTTATTTGAACGTATTTAAAATCTTTTAAATTAAATATGAGGTATTACATTCTCGTACCGCGGTATTCGAACTCATACAAGATGAGGTAATATGAGCACCCTTAATTATTAGGCTAATTAATGGATCTCAACATATTTAAAATCTTTAATCTCTTATTTAACCATTTTAATATTCAGATCCTTAAATGAAAGACTCAAAAGAAATTATTATGTCAACATTTAGTATTTTTAAAATTTAAAAGATTTTGGTAATCCTACGTAACAAAAATTTTAGATATGGAAATCAACAGCTCAGTTTATGGGTAAAGAAAAAAACAGTAATTCGATATTTTTTATGTAACTAATTAATGATGGTAATAAGTTATAAGCAATATAAGTTTACGTGTTCACATATTAATAGATTAAATTCTTATTTTTTTTATTAAAATATAATATCAAAATTTGATAAACTAAAATAGTTTTTAATTGTAAAATAGAAAAATGAAATTTAAAATTACACATTTTGTGACTGCATTTTATTAACACTCGATTGGATATAAAATTTCTTCTCGCCGTTGATATGCTACGTGGCAGTCGAAGCTAATCGGGAAATTTGACAGCTTTCTGACCCGATTCGTTTACTTTGTTTAGTTTTAAATTCAAATTTGAATATAAGAGAGCAATTAAATACTAATTAATGTGAAGGACGGATAAACATCAACCAGTAGAAACATTTATTATTTTAAAGAATTTTATTAATAAGCACACTTTTCAAAACAATTGATTGTTAATTTATTATGTCCTCTAGTATTGTATAAATTTAAATATTAACATTTGTTTTAAAAATATAATTGTCTCTTTATTTAATAAAAAATAACTACGTTAAGTAAAACGTGATAAAATGACACGTGTGATGTATGTTACTTTTAATTTTTCTCATTACAAAAAGTCATAATGTGCTCCAAGAACGTGACACATGGTGTATTATATATATCGAGATCAAAAAAATAAAAAAATATCGATATAAATTTTGTTGATTTTTTTAATTTGTTTATGTTTTTACGAAGTTAAGATATATTATGTGTCACCGTCATATTCCTAGAATGTTACATGATATTTTTTGTAAAAAAAAATAAAGACCAAATTAAAAAGAACACATCAAAGAGTTCTCATGGTAAAAGATGACAGCAACGTAATTTATATAATAGTGTATACGTTTTTAAAAAGCTTAATATAGAAGACAAGTATTTTTATGGAATTATATCAAAATATTAAATAAAATGATTAAACTTAACAAACTTTTTTTCGTAAAAGTAATCAAATTTATGAAAACGACATCAAAACTTTTTATATAATGTAAAACCCACGTAACTTAACTCCCCTACGACTTGAACTCTTTGACTTCACCTATAAACGATTCGTTTATGTGGGTCACTTTAGCAAATGGAATTTTACTTATTCATTCCCAATTGTATCTTCTAAAATCAATTCCATGTCTGCACAATCCGATTTGATAACTTCCTAACCTAAAGTTTGAGGACAGGGGAAATCCGATTGATATATACGAATAGATATATGTTAATAAATTTGAACGAATATAAATGAACAGATTACTGAACGTTCACGAACGTAAATGAACGAACGAGCTATTTATTCGTGTTCGTTTATTTAATTAAACGAACGGGAAATTTTGTTCATGTTTATTCATTTAATAAACACATAAATATAAACGAACATTACATCGAACGGTTCGTTGAACATTTAGTTTGTTTTACAGCACTACGTGAAAAGAGTAAAAATATTCATTTCTTGTTTGTGTTAGTTTGTTAAAGAATGTAGTTTGTTAAAGAATGTAGCTTGTTCGTGTTCGTTCGTTAAAATGATGAACGACATAAACGAACATGTTTTTTTATAAAAAATAATATATATATATATATATATGATAATAAATTTGAACGAACATAAATAAACGAATTACCGAACGTTCACAAACGTAAATGAACGAACGAACTTTTTTTCGTATACATTTATTTAAATAAACAAAAAATCGTGTTCATGTTTATTCGTTTAATAAATACACGAACTTCACGCCGAATGGTTCATTAAACATTTGGCTTCTTTACAGCACTACGTGAAAATAATAAAAATATTAATGACAAATGACGTCTTTATCCATCCATTTTTTTATTTAAAGGGTTAATAAATTTTTGCTCTTTTCAATGTTTGATACTAACCATATATCTCTGACTACTTTAAATTTAAAGCTAATAATAAACAAGTTTTTACGAAAATTAACTATACTTTATACAATATCATCCTTAGTTTACCCAAAAAAAATTAAATCATCAAGAAATGTTGTCGGTAGAGGAGTATTATCGTTAAAGGGTGTAGTCACTATAGAGCATCTTGGGTTGAATGCCAATAAAAAAACTATACGAGAAAATTGTTGTCACTAATAAAAATACCATTAGGTTAACATATAAAAAATGATTTAGCGACATGCAGTGCAATGTACTTTAAGTAAAGTTAGGAATTTTAACGTTGTTAATAAAAAATTATGATAGAAACTTTTTTTTTATTAAATTTATGTAAAATTCAATCTAAATTAATCAATTAATGAATCGAATACAAATAAATACAAAAATAATTTGTATTATAAAGCACTACTACCAACAAGTACTGGTATTTAAATACAATATCTTATCAAACCTCTAGATTCCCCAACACTACATAATCAAGTTGGAGAGTGATCGAGGATGTTTCCTATGCCAACTTATAAAGCCTTTTTTTCTTTAATAATTAAAATAAAATAGATAAACTAAATGATGATTTTACTTTTCTCCCTATGCAATGCACGTGTTACTGCATTACCGGCACATGCAGGTGACAATTACACTGACATCCCACCATAATTACCCTTTAATATAGATATTATCATTATTATGAAATGAGTTTTAGATCTTTTCATATCTCATAAAATTCGCGGATTTAAATGTTTAAACATAATTATTTAATACAAGAATTTAAAGGGTTATGTTATTGTCACGACGTTATTACCTTATTCTTAAAAGATATGTCTGATAGGATGTGCAGCGTAACTGTTTATATATTTTAAAATTTCTTTTTTTTCTGCGAGATTAATGATCTTGTCTCTTCTCAAATGTGATATTCTTCCCCACTCAATCTCTTTTGTTCTCGTAATTGGTCAATTGTTACGGTTGTCCACTCTACTTACCTTACTCATGGGCGCTCGGCGTGAAATCGAGCAGTCAAAAGGTCGCTCTAGTACCATTTGTCACAAGACTACTACATATATTTTTCCCAAAAGACATGTCTGATAGGATGCGCAACGCCACTGCTTATATATCCTAAAACCTCCATTTTCTTTTTTGATGTGGATTAATGACCTCGCCTCTTATCAGACGTGACATTATGTACAAGGTAAAAATATTATATTTTGTTATATCATTCGCACTTTGCACGTCATGTTTTTACTGTTTTATCCCTCAGATTAAAAAAATTAAAATATTTTTAATATAATTTAATAACAATATTTATTTAATCTTTAATTTCTAATAAAATTTACGTACACTTTATAAATAATATTACTCGAATTTGAAACTTTTGATTTTTGAAGAAGTACTTTATGCATATGGAGATTCGGGATCGTATTTTTTAGAATTTTATGGGAGAAATAAATAACAACAGAAAAAAGGATAAATCACACGTGATGAAGAAGCATCAAGGATGGTTCGTAGTGTAGTTGGTTGATATTATTATAAATACATATGCTGTTTAAGATCGATAATTAAATTCAACGGTCCATATATATAATTTTACAATTTAAAAATTGATTTTCTCACGTAGTGCACATGTATTTTTACATTAATTAAATTCAAAAGGGAACATTCATAGATATGCTTGAGAATTCAGTTGTTTGTTTGTAGAAATACTAAAGGAATTCCTTTTATTTTATTCATATGTCTGCAAACAAATAATGTGGGGATTAAGAAAATTTTGAAAACTTTGGATGGTTAATGAATTGAGCTTTTTGATTGTTGGAAAAGTTTATTTTTAGTTAATTTTTTATGGGGTTGACGCGATAATGTGTGCTTAAGTATACTCGAACCTATATCTTATTAAATAAAAGTATATTTACGGAAAAATCAAACTCATGTCATAAGCCATTCAGTACATTTTTTGACAACATACCAATAATTGTCCACCTTGGGACAATGTTAGACTTGTTGGAAGATTCACCAATTATTCAGCAAACGACATTTCACAAACATCTCACGAAAAAATTAAAAAAAATCATTTTCATGGTACAAGAACAAATGATATTAATGACAATTGTAAAAACAATGCATCCAAATCACTGCAACCCTACTTAAATCCTAAGATTAGAGGATAATGTATGCTTAAGTATATTCGAACACATATCTTCGTAAGTAAAAGTTAAATAAATAAATAACTCATTTAAAACTTCAACAAAAATAGTTAAACGGTATTAACAATTTGAACTAACTAATAATATTTTAAAAACAAGAGGACTAATTTATGCCAAATTAAAATGCTCGAACCAAAATTTAAATACTAGCATAGTATAGGGACAAAAACAAATTTTGACCAGATGATTATTCTTTATTTATTTTCTTAATTTTTATTTTTATAAAAGTGATGGATTATTTATGTTTTCGGTCTATATAAATTTAACAATCCATTAAATAGCCAATATAATAAAAGGCCTAACTTGAGCCCAGCCCAGCCCATGCATTATTATTACTATTATAGGAAAAACTCGAACCGCTGTCGTGAATAAAAAAGAGACGAGGAAATCACAATTCTGCCAAGAAACCCCAAATTTCAGAATTGTTAGGGTTTTGCCACGTAATGTCGACGGCCAGGCCAAAGGATGGCGACACCCAGTTGGCGGTAACGGAGCCGAAATCAGGGCTCCCGCCTCGACCTCCGACGGCTGCAACCACGGCGATTGTGGAGTACGAGAAACCGGTATTCAAGGAGGAGGAAGAGGATTTGGAGGTGAAGCTCCGTCGAATTATAGAGAATGTCCCCGTCCGTGTTAACAATACCTCCGGAAGTTCTGCTGGTTCCGGGTCCGGTGATTTCCATCAGGTTTTCTTTTAATTAACTCTAGCTCTCTATTTTCTATTGGTTTCTTTTTTTGCTTTTTTATGGTTTGCCTGGTAAATCTTAACTGTTGCTTCTCTGTGAGTAAATTGGCTGATTAAATGGATATTTCATGTGCGGAATTTGATAGATTTTTAATCCGTTTGTTTTAGGTATCTTTAGGTTTTATGGAAAATTTGATTTCTTAGTCCTTGTTCCTTAAGAGGTGGCATTCAACAGATTTAGGGGTTAAATCCCTGTATATATAACCCTTTCCTTTTACTCTGTCTATGAACTCCGCTATACCATAGAAAACTATCCAAAAAGATAATTTGAATAGAGGATTGTTGATTCGGCTTAAAATTTAGTCCCACAAGTCGGTAGATTTGTACGACACAACTTTCTTTAGTGTTCCGAAGGTGCAACACCAAGTTTCGTTTCCGTCTTTAATGGTGCTTATTTTTTGTTGCTTGTAGATTCAACCAGCATATGATGATGACAAAGTATATGCATTTTTTCAAGTAGTATTAAGTGTATGGCTATAATTGTTTAGACAAGTTGGGTATGTTAGATGAGTTCCTAGTCTTCCTAGTGTGCGTTCTTTTGTTTGGCCGCCAAGTAATTTTTCTGTCTGTTGCAACAGTATCGACAAATGAGAAGGAAAGAGCAAGACAGGCTTGCGAGAATGGATGCTGACTACCAGACAAGGAAAGAAATAGCTGAGTTTAACATGAGAAGGGAAGAAAGATTGAAAGCTGCCGAGGAACGGACGGCAAAGAAGCGCCTGAAACGCCAAAAGAAAAAGCAAAGGAAGAAGGAGAAGAAGATGAAAACGAGTGCTGAGGGGGGAGAGAATAAGAAGGAAGAGTCTTCAGATGACGAAGCTGACTCTGAACATGATGATGCAACAGCACACTGAACAAACATTTGCTTGATATTCGTGCTTCAACCTTTCGTCCTGGGAACATTGCCTCCGATTTCTGACATAAAAAATCAGCAACGAGAAGTGAAGACATGAGGCCCGAGGGAAATGTAACTTGGAAAGAAAAGGTTCTGAATTATTCATTTGATTTCTGACATCAAAAACATATCAAGTGAGTTCATCCGATGCTGTTGTCTAAATTTTGTTGGCTTAAGATGTATACTTACTAACTACTTGAATTGATGTTCTAGGTCATAAGAATCCTTGACAATTCCATTAAAAAAACCAGGAAGATTTCTGTTTCAATAGTAAAGGGTTGCTTGAATTCCACTTTAATTATGACATTAGTTTGGTTTAACCTTTGCCCACTCTTGAATCTACCCTGGTTGACTAGGAGTCATGGAATTGGTGGTTGATGACTTTTCTAGTATCACCAACGGCTACCCTGGCACCGGCCTTCCTCCGGTTTCGTTTTTTGTTTTCTTATGAACTTTTCTTGGCATGAATTGTCGATATTTCTGGTGAGATCTGTTGAGAAGCTAATGTTTGAGGCCGACATCAAATCTACTGCCTATCTGATGATTCATCTATTTGTTTTTATCATTACAAATTTGAAGGGATGGGTGATACCGTATTCAAAAATCGGTTTATGGTGTCTGAATACAATCATTGTGGTTTCTTTAAATAATATGCCGGCTGGATTTATTAAAAATTAAAATAAAAAAAAACAGTCTAAGAGGAATGAAGTTATTGAAAAAAAAAATCAGAAACACAATAAATTTAAATTAAAAATAGCCAAGAAAATAAAATATTAGACCAGTAAAATATTTTTAATAGATTGTAAAACAGTAATAAAGATGAAATACTAGAAAAATAGAAACAGAGAACATAACTTATTGTCTCTATCTATTTATACGTTTTAAGAGTGATGAACAAAATTAACAATTTAGGAGGTTGTTTCGTAAAATAAATATGACTCCATTAATAGCGAACCATGAAAAAGATCACCACCGACAATCTATAAATTAAAATTAAACGTAGTGAAAAAATATTCACGAACGCAGCTCTACTATAATAATAGACGATAATGTATTATAAGACAAAAACATGTCACAAAACAAATAAAATAAATTACAAAACATCAAAATATAAAAAAAAAACTAATATAAAAAAAGCTACCGACAGTGGTGACTAATACTGAAACTTAGGCTACCGCTAACCAGACTTAAATATCCTATAAGTGTTCATATTATCTTCACCGTCTTTATTTCAGGGCAGGAACATGGATAGATCAATATTTCAAGTCCCTTTATATTTCCCTTATAAACACCCAAAATTATACGTGCTATGCATGAAGTTATTTTTGAATAGTTTGATGACTACGTGCTGTACATGATCTTGTGATCAAACCATTTTATACGTGCTCTGCATGATTTTTTCTTTAATCTAAGATTTTTTTTTTCTTTCTAAATGATTAATTTTTTATACAATTATTACAATAACAACCCTTTGAACCCACGAGATGTTACAATAATAACTATGTCAATAATCAAAATTATGATGTTGAATATTATAATTTTAAAACTTAATTTCATTAATGTGATCTTCAATTCGAATAGAAAACAAAAATGACTCAAACTATAAATAATTATCGAAAATCATTTGAAGATTTTTAAAATTTTGAATTGATTTAATCAAAATATAACTACTCATCCAATTGACAACGCAGCCAATTTAATCAGCACATGTTGTGATGTTCATTGTTCACTTTCTTCAGTTACATTGTTGGTGCTATTTCTGTTTCCGTTTAGTCATTTGATTTCCTCCCTCCCTTCCCTTCCTCTCTAGAAAAACCAACTGCAGAAGAAACTAAACCAGCCATCGTCGATCGCCCCATGGCGGATTCCGACCCTACTCCCCCCATATCAGTTCATCAAGCTCTTGGGGGTGGCACAGGTCTCTCCTCGCATATATATATTCAAGAAAACATTATTTGATTAATTTTGAGCTGTTCTTTTTTATTTATGCACTGTTGTTGTTGGTAGTTGCCGATGTGCTGCTGTGGAGAAAGTCGTGCGGCGGAGCTTTGATGCTGCTGGCCTCGTCGACGATGCTGTGGTACCTTTTTGAAAGAGCTGGTTATAACCTCTTGTCTTTCGTGGCCAACGTACTATTGCTCCTTCTGGTTATTCTCTTCCTCTGGGCCAAATCTGCTTCCCTTCTCAACAGGTTTTCCCCATTTCCAACCTCCTTCATTCTCCTTGTTCTGGTTAAACTGAGAGTTTAATGTGGGAACTAACAAGTGTATTCTGCTTTATAATGTAGACCTTTGCCGCCCCTTCCTAATTTAGAGATTTCTGAGAAGACTGTTGGAATGGTTGCTAATGAATTACACCTATGGATCAACCATACATTGTCTACTGCACATGATATTGCAATCCGTAGAGATTTGAAAATTTTTCTTAAGGTTAAGCTTTGCCTTTCGATTTGTCGATTCTTGACATAAAACATCAAAATGCCTTAGACTTGCCGGAGTTTGTTAATGTCCGCTGCGCAGGTTGCCGTCGGCTTGTGGTTGGTGTCGTACATCGGTAGTCTCTTCAGATTCCTCACCCTGGTCTATACTGGTGAGTTTTATGAGACCATATTTGTTTCGATCACGGGATGGTTCATTTTTCATTTGTGCTTATTTCGTTAGAGATGTTTTGTAGGTGTTATTCTTAGTGTATCAGTTCCGGTGGTATACGATAAGTATCAGCACTTCATCGACGAGAAGCTTCGTACGACACAAGGAATCATTCAAACGCAATATAGGAAAATCGATGAAATGGTATTTAGGAAGTTCCTTTTGCCCTCAAACAAGGAAAAGAAGATGCAATAGAGTGAGTTTTCTTCCTTCTCTAAGCCTTATTCTTACATCTCTAAATGGCTAAAGAAGTACTCACTTTTTCATATTGTTTGGTTTGAATTAAATCGGATTATGCAACTATTTAAGTAAGGCTTAGTTTTAAGACATTTGATGTGATAGAACTTGGGCATAATTTCTATGGTTGCGGCACTTCCAAAGCAATGTTAGGATTCACTTGTTGCTTCCTATTGACACCGTTGTCCTAAAGAAAATGTATTTTTTTACAGGGTATTCGGGGGTTAAGTGTGACCGGGGGCACGAGATTTGGTTTTCAGGACGGTGTTCGAGTTACCGATCTTTAGGGGTGGAACTAACCTTGATCATTTGTACTTCTGAATTTGATGTAAACTTTTTCTTGTTGATATATTTTACTTGTTCATTTGTGTGTAAACACAGATATTCTCCAATGGTGAAAACTTGTTTATGGTAATGGAATCAAAACTTGCACATTTTTCTTCTATACAAGTTCTTCATATTGTGGAGTCTTGTTACCTTGTAGGAGAATTATCTTTGTATATGTTAAAATCACATGGTAATAAAATGTTATGTCATTGATGTTTGTTGAGGTCAAGTTGTAAAGAGTTCGATGTCCCTTAAATAAAATCCCGGGTTCTGATATAATGAGAACAATGCTGGAAGAGTTTTACGACCGCCGACTTCGGATATAATGAGAACTTGTGCATGTTTCCAAGGCACACTTTTTCTTCATCTATGGAAAAACTACTACTTAATGGTCGATTATGCATTTATTAAAAGGAAATGCAAAGGATGGCGTGTGAAACCCCCATCAGATGTAAATTCATATTCAACTATTCTGCATTTCAACAATTATGGCCACAAAAGCATGTTTCAGCAGAAGCTTCAATTCATGATATTTACCAAGAAAGGCAGAATTTATGCAATCTTGGGAATTGGAATAGTCTCTGTATTAGGCAACGTCACCGACCGCAACAGCTCGAGCGAGAACACCAGCCCCAGAAAATGCGAAAGGATAGTGTTAGCTGAAGCCTGCACGAGCAAGATATATGTAAGGCCATGCACTAACCAAGGTTATTCCCCATTACAAGTTTAGGGTCTGATCAATGAGCATAAATGTTCCTACATTCGAGTAAAATCAAGCATGGTGACGAGCAAACTTCAATTTTCATTAGTGCGTGTATCGAGACACCTCTAAATTTACATGCATTTACATTGAGAACCATATTCTTCAAGGTGTCCAGAATTAGCCGTTATCAATCTAGCTTACAACACATCGCTAGCAGGTAACCTAAGGCAGCTTTACGACTTCCATTATTTTCTTCTACTAAACTCCCGATGGATCTCAATCAGTTAAACGCTATAGATATTCCATTACGATGCTCAAAGTAGATTAAGTACCTGCACCAAGAATACATCCAAGGCAAGAACCGGACTAGAGCCGGGAGCAATTCCTTGGTAATAAGGAGTTGTTGAAGTGGTAAGAGCCTTTGCAACTAGTAAGCCCACTGTTGCTTGCATGCCAAGAATAGCAGCACCCATTCCCAAAAGATTCAGCACTATACCATTTTTCAAGCTTTTCACAACATCGGCACGAGGAGGAGCCTGAAACTCAAGGGAAAAGTTCTTAGCTGAGGTTGAATGAGGCAACAGGCATTAATCAAAGATCAAAATAAGCCCTGAATATATAGTCAAAATTCAATTACGTTCATGTGCAGAATAGATTAAGAACAAGGCACAATACCTTTGAAGGATCATTAGCAGTCCTCTTGAGTTTCTCAGAAAGCCGAATATAACCAAATGACCAAAAAACCGATATGAATGCAGCTATAATTCCACCGGCGGTGGCATAAAAAGTAGCAGGTGATGTAATTCTCCCAGTAACCACAACCAAAAACGAAAGTATCACCGCTGACACCACCGTGCAAACTAGCTGCCCCCAAAACCCTAAATTCCCCAATCGCTTGAAGTACCTCGACGTGGTCTCTAACCTCTTCGCAACCTGCACCATTTCAACTCAAAATCCTCAAAACAAACAGAATTATAATGATAAAAAAACCCCCTTCTTTTTACAGTCCACTGATACCAAAACCCCACAAAACAATCCAAAATTAACCCACAGCATGCTATTAGTCCTGATGTTTGTAGCTTTTTTCTGGGTTCTTATGCTACTGACTACAAGAACAATGCGGGCTATTGGTTGAATTTCTTTTGCTTTTTCAAGATTTATTAACTACCCAGAAGATAATATATCAGAAAAAATTGGCCAAGCTAAACCAGAGAGCAGAAACCCGATTCGATATAGTTGAAACTTCAGCACCAAATAAGTCAAACCCAATCAAATTCTTGAATCGGTTAAAAGGGGAAGTCTGAAATTAAGATGAGGGGAGTGAGGGAATACCTGAGCGAGCTTTGCCTTGTCAGAATCATCATTAGAGGAGGTGAAACTAGGTGAAGAAACTGAGGAAGAAGAAACCCTGCTCAAAAAAAGCTTAGATCTTTTAACATCGAGAGGATTCCAGGAAGCGAGCGGGGAGAATGGTTGCTTCGTTTTCGTCGTTTCGAGTGAAGTGAGAAAATTTGGAGGCGGAGAAGAGAGCGGTTGCCGGCCACGGTGAGGGGGAAGAAGGGGATTCACCGCCACCACAGAAATGCCAGAGCGAGTTGCCGGCAGCAATAGCGTTTGCATGATGATTAGATGGTGTGTAAGGTGACGGTCGTGGAGTGCGGTGTTTTGTTTTTAAATCGATGAATATAAAATCGAAAGGGGTCCTCGAGTTCGGTTATTTTCCCACATCAATCCCTAATTTTTTTTCTCACACTAAATCTCTGAGTTTGCATTTTTTATGTTTATTTTTAGGGATAATGAAAAAAAAAATTAATACACAGCCGTGTAACATGTTTTTTAGTTTTAGGGATTATGATTTTAGTTTAGGGGTTAGGTTGTAGAGTTTAGAATTTAAGGTTAGTGTTTAAAATTTAGTGTATAGAGTTTAAGGTTTAGGGATTAGTTTTTTAAGGTTAGGATTAGGAATTTAGGATTTGTGTAAAATTAATTTTACACATCCTATCTATCAAAGTTTTACCAATGAAAAAATGTCAATTTATACCCTTTTACTATATGTGGTATTTTTTTTATCAAAATATGTACTTAAAAAGGTTATTTGTTATTATTAAAGTAGTGTATGATTGTTGACGATTAAAAAATGTTAATCAATTAAAATACATTACGTGACGGTTTTAAATTTTTATTTCGTTCATAAAAACCTATATAAAATTTTAAATTTTCAAAAATATAATTTTTCAAAAACCTCTAACTTAAATATGCAAATCTCTAAATTCATTTGTTGTTTCCGTCAAACCATTTGCCTACCCTTTTAATTGTTGGACTCCCACTGTCGAATACCCACTTTTTAGTCATTAGAAATTTATAAATAGCGTATCAATATGACATTGAACATCAAATCTCTAAAGCTTCCAATCGAACAACGAACGAACAACAACACCAAAAAAAAAAAAAACTTCATTGTGATAGCGGCATGGTGACGATCGACGATGACATGAGAAGAATTTTATGATATACAATTAGAGATTTATGGACTTTTGGTGTATTTTAAATTTAAGCTTATTCTGAGAAATTTCTCTAATTTAAGGATTTTTTTATTTAAGAAATTTAAATTTAAAAAAATTAAAAGAAATTAAAATCAAAATTAAAATCACATGTTTAACAATAATTGAGTGTCGGTTTTTTTAACGAATCTACTTTAAAATATTAATGAAATAAAACTTTAAACAACTAAAATGATAACTTAATAACCATTAACCAATTATTTTTAAAAAAATGTTAAACACCTAAAATAATATAATATATATCCGGTAATATTGTAACGGATTATTTGGTTAAGCATACTCTGGCGGGAGGTAGTGTTATAACACACCTTGCCACGGCCCCGGCTGGTGTTGTCTCTTTGTTGCATGCGGATCTTGGGCAGTACGGCTTTTGGTTTATATGGTGGTTGTTTTGTTTTTAAGTTGGTAGCTTGGTTTGTTTGATATGTTTTAGTTATTATTTAGAACGGCTTATGTAAATATTATCGTGTGTAATTTCTTTTTCCGAGTAGGTTTAAGAGGTTTTCAACGAAAGCACACAGTGGTAGAGAAAATACATGATGCACTGATGGTAGAACAATTAAACCTTTTATTTTTCAAAGTAAATCTTCACTTTTTTTTCTTATGTAAATGAAGAGGACAATTAAACCTTTATTTTACAGACATTTATGAATCTTCGTCCTAGGAATAGTAAGTTACTGAGCTTCTATAACACCATGATTATCCAAATAAGATATGGCTACTGCAGCATGGAAGGCTGCTCCAATGGGAAGAACATCCTCGTCGATAATCAAGTAAGGCGAGTGCAATATGTAGTTCGGTTTTCATGTTTCGTTTTTCGTCCCGATCATGAAGAAGGCAGACAGCATTTTGTTTGCATAGAAGCTGAAATCTTCTGCAGCCATCATCATCGGAAACACTAGCACATTAGATTTTCCAACCACAGATTCCCCGACCTTTTTTGCATGTTCGTACATCGATTCATCGTTGAAGGTTGCAGGAGATAAGGTCTCATTTTTTCCTCGAGGAAGTCTATGGTCGCGGTACATCGATGTACGATCACCTGTAAGTTCATATGTATCAGCATTAGAAGCTTAAATTTGTCCTTAAAAACACAATTCTGACCTGTTTGATCCTATGTTGTAGATAAGACAAGCCTTCATTGGTCATGCTCCGGAGTGTGCCTCCGAACATTACTGTTTCCGGGATAACATTTGCTGCTTGACCAGCTTGAACAAACCCTATTGAGACAACCTGTGGTGCGGTAAAATGAATTTTCGTCCGAGATGTGTTTTGAGTATCGTGAATGGAAAAAGAAAATAAATGTTGAAATCCTTTTTTTACATTGGGGTCGAGAGGATTTGTCTCTCGAGAAACAAGCTGTTGGAGGGCAAGGATAGCGAATGATGTAGCGAGTACCGGATCTCTATTCGTATGAGGCCGAGCAGCATGCCCGGATTTCCCTTGGATTTTGACTTGAAACCTGGCCGAGCCAGCAAGCATAGGGCCGGGTCTGGACCCTACGGTTCCGGTGGGCAATTCCGGGGCTATGTGTAAGGCGAATATGGCCCGGACATTGTCGACTGCACCGTCTTTAATCATATGATAAGCACCAGCATAAGACTCTTCCCCGGGTTGAAAAACAAGCTTAACCGTGTCATGTCGCTTGCGCTGGAGTAACTTGGCTGCTCCTAGCAGCATCGTCACGTGCACATCGTGCCCACAAGCATGCATCTTCCCTTTGTTCTTACTCTTATGCTCCCACTCCACCATTTCCTTCAAAACATTGATGTACAAAATACTAATTACATTCATGTTTTAGTAATAAATAATGCCTTATATGTCGAAAATTTTGCGAAGTATTAGTTTATCAGACAATCAACTGAATTCTCAACAATCAATATTATTTTTTATCGAAATTATATTTGTCGAGTATCATAAACGGTTTAAGGTCGAGAACAATTACATAGTGTGAGACTGAGCTTCGAAGCACTTTTCGCTCATAGAAAGTCCATAATTCTTGAGAAAAAATAAAATCGATTGTTGGAGTTAAATCGACTATTTAACAAAAGATACACTTTATAGGCTTCTGTCCATCAAATCAAAGACTACGTCAACAAAAATAAACACAAATTAAACATATTAGATTATATGTATCATATCCGACATTTATTCGAGCAGAAATAACACAGTTTCAATATTATGCCTATCTACGTACTTTTCTCTGTCTCACCAAAACTGGTTGACATTTTTTTTCTTATTTAATTGCTTGATAATTTTAGCGGGACGAGAGAGTAATAAATAAAAGAATATGCATCGGAAATTTGTAGGCAGAAGGAAACCTGGATAGGAAGGGCGTCCATGTCAACTCGAAGACCGAACCAGGGTCAACCCCAGACCCGACGGAGGCCACAATTCCGGTCTCGGCAACAGGCCATGAGTAGTCGATCCTCAGTGAGTCCAACTCGGACATTATGAGTCGACCGGTCTCGTGTTCTTGAAAAGCCAACTCCGGGTACTCATGGATTCTCCTTCTCACCCTCTTTAACCAATCCAAGAACTCGGGCTCCTTGGCTGAGTCCAACAGGTGGCGTGTCAGCGAACCCAGGTCCGGTCCCGAGGGACGGTGCTCCGTTTCCCCTCTGGAAACACACGAGATTGCAACGATGGTCAACAAACAGAGCCACGCCATTGAAGAGAAAAGAGAGATCAACGATGTTTCCGGTGGATGATGATGGTATTTACTTGTGTTTTTAATGCTGCGTCATGAAAATTTATTAGATGGACGGTTGATCACGTTATGCGTGGTTCTAACTAATAAAATCCATTCATTAGTTGAGACTACTGACGTGATGAGCCGGATCTCTATAATAATTTTTATGCATCATTAGTTCCAACTTTAGAGGGTAGGTTTAGGGTGCGGTAGATTTAGAATGCGGCCAAATGTTAAATTTTTTATAATATTTCAGGTTGAATTTTTCATATTTTTAGACAAGTATCGATACTTAATTTTTGTCATATTTTTAGTTTTTGAACAAGTATCGATATTTGTCCAAAAAAAAAAAAAACAACCCAAAATATTATTAAAAAATCTAATATTTTAAATTTTTAAACAAATATTAAAATTTATCATCTTTTAACCATATGCTAGACCTCTTATACATTAAACTCGCCTAACTTTAAAAGCTCAGGGGTATATATTTTCCTTGAATAGAAATATACAAAAAATATGTATTTGCTGCCAGCCTGTTAATGGAATTTTAAAAATCTTTCTAACCAATTACCCGACGATCTAAAAGAATGAAGTTGTTAGATCCTTTAAGTGTCATCATTTAAGGGCTCGATATCGGGTTATGAATGGGAATAAATTAGTTTAAGGTCATACTTCTGATAGATAGATACGTAAACATATACAATTATACTATATTCGAATTAATTGATTAAATTAAAATTCAATATCATAAAAAAAGTATGATCTTTATTTTTTAGGGTTTGTTGAAGTTTTGGAGTTTACCGTTCCATTATGATATATTATATTAATAAATATAATTTTTTTATGATAATTGAATTTTATAAAAAATAATAAAATATATCATGTATACAACGCATTAAAAAAATTGAGTATATTAAAATATCATACCAAAGTAATATATAAAACTCAAAGAGGCAAAAAAATAAACCATTTCCTTAAAATTATCGTACGATTTTTTTTTTGTAAAAATACTAAATGACCGTTAAAATATGTAAAAATTGTGTCAAAAGATAAAAAAAATTTATCACAAAAGCAAAAAAGTGTTTTACATGAGTTGAGAAAAGAAACAGACTATAAAAATTTAAAAAAATAACAATAACACCAACAGTTGACAATGAACACTAAAATTAATATCGTCCTGGACCAAACAAAAAATAGATGAAAGCCCCAATCCTCAGATAAACCACCTCAGCCACCGCATTCGGCCGTATCTAACCGGTCTCAGGCGAGGCTTGGCCGCAACGGCTGCCTCTAGCCTTCCTTGACCAAGGCCTCCGGCCACTGAAACCAACCTTAAAACCCTAAAAAAGACTAGAAACTCCCCTTTTAAACCAGAAATCTTTGTTTCAAAACCCAAACGAACACCTCTCGCCGAACGGCTCACCACTTATGGCTTATCGCCGGCCGGAAAAGGAACCGACTCAGGTAAACCCTATCTCCTTGTTGTTTATTTTTTTTACATGCATGTATTTGAGAAAGAAGAACAAGAATTTTACCACTGAAATTTTTTCTTGTTTATTTCTGGAGACTGATAAAACTAGTAACTTGATAACCGGTCTTACAGAATTTCTATGTTTCATACATATATCACTCCTTTTGTATGGTAGAAAGTCTGTAAAATACATATTTTGGGTTGATTTGGTACTGACAAAAATCTGATTTTTCTTGTTTTCGGTGATCTCTGAGCGCGGTGGTTGGTACGGCCGGCATGGGGAGCGGCGTGGTGGAGATGTCTTTTCGCAGTCGCATCCTTGGCTGTTGGATCAGATCTGATCCAACGGCTGGGATGCCTTGTTGCTCGGAGGGCTTGGATTGAATCTGGAAAAAATGAGGACGCTCAGGATCTTGCCACGTGGCTCATGGAAGCTGGATGATCGGGCGTGTGTCTAACACGCGCGCGTGGGAAGTCTGATGGTTCGCGCGTGATCCCACGCGGCAAGCTGGATGATCTGCAAGATTCAATCATGGCCATTGGATCTAGATCGGATCAAACGACCCTCCTTTGGCTGCTGCAAAAAAGGAAGATAACATATTAGGGTTTTAGTCATCAAATGTATTAGGGTTTTCTAATTATGCCATGGGTTTGGCAGGATTGGGCCCAATGTAAACATTAATTTTGGGTTTTATGTAATTTGGACTTGGACTATTAATAATATATTTTTTGTTTGTTTTCTTTTTTTCTTAATACCTTATCTATTTATATATTATAATAATAATAATACGTATATATACATACACATGCACATACATACATGCAAACATTAATTAACATAATATACTATATACATGCATATATAATCACATGAATATCCACACACACTATACGTACAAACAATGCACTTCGTAAGAAATGTAAATACATATGTGACACCCATATCTCATATTAATTATTAATATGTATACATATATAGGTTATAATATACATGCACACATCACACACTTCACATGCACTAATCATTAAACTAATACATTATTATGATAATTACAACCTAGATAAAAATGAGTGATTACAATTGCCCCTCTTTGCTTGTTCTCATGGAACGAGGACAAAGCAAAGATTATAAGCACTCATTTTTAGAACTTCTTCACCTTCTGATCTTGGAACTACAAGTCTCTCCTATATAGAACCTTTCGTTCTAGAGCCTTGAGTTACGAGTCTCTCCTATATAGAACTTTTCACTCTGAGACGGTAAAGCTTGGAGTCCTTCCTATATAGAACTCTTCGCCTTCAACGCGGGTTTTTCCTATATAAAACCTTCTGCTTCATGGGTGAATTCCTTCAGCTGGGAGTTCTTCCTATATAGAACTGCTAGTCTTCACCCTAGAGCCGCAAGCCCTTTCTATATAAAACTTTCAGCTCCTGAAGCCTCGGAGCGGCAGATTCTTCCTATATAGAACCCCTCGTTGCGGGCACTTGAAAATATAGGCCCTTCCTATATAGAACTTTTATCTTCACATTTGGGATTCACGCCATAATGGCTACCGATCTGGCCTTACGCTACCTAGGCTGTCATTATCTCTGGACTCATGCTACTAAAGCTGCCCATGCTTCTTTAAATCTGCAAATCCCTGTCTAGAACAAACAAAATGCTATGACAAATGAGTTAGCGTGCTCTTAATCCTAGGGATGTCTAACTATACATGATGCATGAGTGTCAATATCTTGGTGCGTCTGCTTCGGCCATCAGTCAATCTCGACTCTCCGCTGCTTGTTTCTCTTTTTTTCTTTTTCTAGTAGCGCTACCCCATTTCACTGTCGGGTTCAACCATTTCAACATTTTTTCTGAATTTCTGGTTGGGGTCCTAAAGTGCCATTTCGGGTTTTCACTTTAGAGGTTTTTTTAGGTGCCCTTCTGGGTTTTCACCTGGGAAATATCTCTTGTTGTCTCGAATGCTTCCTTTAAACAAGCGGGGTATGTGACATTGGTCATCTTACCCTGGTGGTTGAAGCCTTCTGATTATCCCGCTTCAACATACATCATGTAGGCAGCTGGAGGGCAATATTAATACTATTTTCTAATCACCTGCATCTTCAGGGTTAGATCACAGTAATGCTCAGAAATCTCTTGTTTATCATAAGCCTATGTTAACTTATATGCTTGGTGTTTATGGCAACTAACAAGAAAACAAGGAACGGGAGCTAAAAAATGTGATTTTATTACGATTAAGGATTTGGAACAATTTCGAGATGGTCATGGCAAACACGAGGAAAAGCAAAACATGAAATGCAAGACCTCTAAGTATCCATAGTATGAATGATGCGTGATCCCGTCAACCAGAGTAGAATCTTTGCTTGAAGCTTCTTCTTCTGGTACTCGTGGGGATGACTCTTCTCGCCGGAGGTCCAACCTCAAAATTTATCTGAATCGCCCTTTATGGGTTTTCGACTCGGATCATTCTTTTGCTTCAAGAAGCCCTTTTTCAGGTTTTCGCCTTGAGCTCTCCACATTTTTTGGTGGAACGCCCTCTCGGGTTTTCGCTCCACCTATCTTCTTTTCTTTCTTTTTTTTCAAACATAGTATTTCTTAACTGCATCAGAATTTACAGGATTTTTCAACTCGTCTCCATCCATTTCGGTTAAGATTAATGCTCCTCCTGAAAAGGCCTTCTTGACAACGTATGACCTTTCCCAATTGGGCATCCACTTTCCCCGAGAATCTTTCTAAATCGGGAGGATCCTCTTAAGTACCAGATCTCCCTCTCAGAATTCTCTCGGGCGCACCTTCTTGTCGTATGCCCGCATCATCCATTTTTGGTACATTTGACCATGGCAAATGGCCTTTAGCCTATTTTCTTCGATGAGATTCAACTGGTCGAATCTGGCTTGCACCCATTCGGACTCTTCCAACTTTACTTCATTTAGGACCCAGCGCGACGAAATCTCAACCTCAATGAGAAGTACTGCTTCTGTGACATACACTAAAGAATAGGGCGTTGCCCCCGTCGATGTGCGAACAGATGTCCTATAGGCGAAAAGAGCGAATGGCAGCTTCTCATACCAATCCTTATAGGTATCTGTCGTCTTCGCGGTGATCTTCTTTATGTTCTTGTTTGCTGCTTCCACTGCCCCATTCATCTTAGGGCGATAGGCTGTGGAGTTATGGTGCGTTATCTTGAACTGGTTGCACACCTCCGTCATCAATTTGTTATTCAGATTGGAAGCGTTGTTGGTGATAATCTTTTCCGGCAAATCGTATCGACAAATGATCTCCTTCTTTAGGAATTTTCATACCGTCGTCCTTGTGATGTTGGCATAAGATGCTGCCTCTACCCATTTAGTGAAGTAGTCTATGGCGACCAAAATAAAGCGGTGCCCATTATAGGCTCATTTCAACCGGGTTCAATTCTGGGGGACCCATTCGTTTATATGCCGCATGCGAAGGAGCGATATCCTTTAAAGTATAAGGTACTCGAGCCCGAAGATACTTGCTAAGTTTACACGGAGAACGATATCTCCACGAAAACATTAGCGTTTTCCCTACTTAAAAACGGGTTTATATGCCATATTTTAAATGCGTCAAAATAAACGTGCAATTATAACTGAATGTTAGTTTAGTAGTCACTTTAATCCGGAACTTCTAATATTATTAAAGCAAGATAATTATTTGAAAAGCTTGACTCTCTTTTTTGTTTTTGAAAAAACAAAAAAATGTCCCCAGCGGAGTCGCCATCTGTAGCGATGTCCGTTTCGCTAAAAAAACGAGTTTTATCTATTGTTTTGTTTTGAAAAATGTCTTCCGTGGGGTTTTGTAAAAACCGTATTTTATTTTGAAAATGGAGTCGCCACCGACCACTTAGGTAGGTCAGACACCATAAAACCAGAGATTTGAAAATTGTTGGGTTCGAGAGTCGGTTATGGATGGGGAAGGATTAGCACCCCCACACCACCCAAAATTGGTACTTTAATAATTATCGTTTTATTAATATTAAACTTTCCGAATTAAAGTGACGATTAAGTTAAGATTTGGTCATAAATGCGAGTAAATTTTAAAAGCCCCGTTATCCGAGAGTAAACGCCCAACCACCATCACTACGCCTGATACTGGCCCCGCTTACGCTCGGATAAAAGGGCACCGCATTGACATTATATATTCCATTGTGCAACCTTAAAAAGAATTGGATAAATAAAAAAACACTCACATTGACACGGTACAAAGAAACATGGATATTGTAAAATTGGACAAGAATAGTAAAATGCATGAGCATAATTTACATGGCATATTATAACAACAACAAAAAATAAAGCATAAACAAGTAAAAAAACTACTTCCAAACTGAAAGAAAAGAAAACATGTTTCAAAGAGAAATTAATAAATCAAATATTTACATGTTAAAATGCATAAAAAAGCAAAAATATGCACGACATATATGTAACATGATATTAAACTAAATAAATCTAAGCAACATGTTTCTAAAAAACTAATACTTAACATATGACACAACTTAAAATTTAAAAAAAAAAACATGACATTAATATGTGACAAACAACACCCGTTCTATCATATAACCTAAAATGCAAAAACAAGAAAAAAAGCATACTAGAACACATATATATATGACAAAGTATAATACCCAAGTAACAAAGCAACCTATAAACATAAAACTAAAGCTTAATATGTAACAAAAAATATGCATACACAATATAAACATGTCATGACATGATTAACAAATTTTCATACTAACATGTAACCTAGGAAACAAGGCAAACATAAAAAACACTTATTTTATCACAACCAAACAAAGCTAAACATATAAAATACACATAAAGGAAAATAAAAATGAATAAACATGGCTAAAAACGCATATAAAAACGTAAAGAAAGATATGGATATAAAAACTAGACATACTATGAATTAATATGTAACTTAGCATACAAAGCAAACATAAAAACTAACATATAATCCTAATATGCAAATTAAACTACACATAACATATAAGGTAGACATGCGTGCAAACATGAACAAATGAATTAGAATATAAAAGCATGACATAACATACCTAAAAAACACAAAAAAAGCATGATAGAAAAACATATGTGGATATAAAGAGCAAATTATACATGCTAAAAAACACATAATATAAACAAAAATAACATAAATATTCAAAATTTACCAAGGGACTGAAATGAACGAAAAATAAAATAGAAGGTCAAGAAATTAAAAAAAGAAAATACACATTTGAGGATCGAATTAAAAGCTGGAAGAAACTCATAGGGATTGATCTTGTAAAAAGACCAAGGGGCAAGCTCAAAGTGCAAGATATCAAAACACAGAATGACTGAGGAAGTGATTTTACCATTTAAAAAAAACTAAATCAGTTAATTTAGGGGGCGAAATTGAAACTTTTAGAAAAACAAATGGGACTAATGTTGTAATTGTACCATGCGGCACGCCCGAATGAAAGAAATGAAAACGCAGAGAGATTTATTACAGGATTTTACCATTTTTAAAAGATAAAACACCTATAAAACACATTCATCCAGGCAAAAATCAAACTTTTCCCCATTTTTTTAAAACCCTCTTTATAAAACACCCCAACCTTTGCATTTCTCTCAAAACCAAGCCCCAATCCTCTGATAAACCACCCCGGCCACCGTATTCGGCCGTATCCAACTGGTCTAAGGCGAGGCTTGGCCGCAACGACTGCCTCTAGCCTTCCCTGATCAAGGCCTCTGGCCACTGAAACCAACCTTAAAACCCTAAAAAAGACTAGAAACTCCTCTTTTAAACCAGAAATCTTTGTTTCGAAACCCAAACGAACACCTCTCGCCGAACGGCTCACCACTTATGGTTTATCGCCGGCCGGAAGAGGAATCGACTCAGGTAAACCCTATCTTCTTATTGTTTATTTTTTTACATGCATGTATTTGAGAAAGAATGACAAGAATTTTACCACTGAAAATTTTTCTTGTTTATTTCTGGAGACTGATAAAACTAGTAACTTGATAACCGGTCTTACAGAATTTCTATGTTTCATACATATATCACGCCTTTTGTTTGGTAGAAAGTCTGTAAAATACATATTTTGGGTTGATTTGGTACTGACAAAAATCTGATTTTTCTTGTTTTCGGTGATCTCTGAGCGCGGTGGTTGGTACGGCCGGCATGGGGAGCGGCGTGGTGGAGATGTCTTTTCGCAGACTCATCCCTGGCCGTTGGATCAGATCTGATCCAACGGCTAGGATGCCTTGTTGCTCGGAGGGCTTGGATTGAATCTGAAAAAGATTAGAACGCTCAGGATCTTGCCATGTGGCTCATGGAAGCTTGATGATCGGGCGCGTGTCCAACACGCGCGCGTGAGAAGTCTGATGGTTCGCGCGTGATCCCACGCGGCCAGCTGGATGATCTGCAGGATTCAATCATGGCCATTGGATCTAGATATGATCCAACGGCCCTCCTTTGGCTGCTGCAAAAAAGGAAGATAACATATTAGGGTTTTAGTCATCAAATGTATTAGGATTTTCTAATTATGCCATGGGTTTGGCCGGATTGGGCCCAATGTAAACATTAATTTTGGGTTTTATGTAATTTGAACTTGGACTATCAATAATATATTTTTTTGTTTGTTTTCTTTTTTCTTAATACCTTATCTATTTATATATTATAATAATTATAATATATACATATATACATACATACATACACATACTGAATACATGCAAACATTAATTAACATAATATACTATATACATGCATATATAATAATGATAATCATGAATATCCACACACACTATAACATTACAAACAATGCACTTCGTAAGAAATGTAAATACATATGTGACACTCATATCTCATATTAATTATTAATATGTATACATATATAGGTTATATGCACACATACATGCACATGCACTAATCACATACAATATAACTTGAACATATGCAATGATAATCATTAAACTAATACATTATTATGATAATTACAACCTAGATAAAAATGAGTGATTACAATTGCCCCTCTTTGCTTGTTCTCATGGAACGAGGACAAAGCAAAGATTATAAGCACTCATTTTTAGAACTTCTTCACCTTCTGATCTTGGAACTACAAGTCTCTCCTATATAGAACCTTTCGTTCTAGAGCCTTGAGTTACGAGTCTCTCCTATATAGAACTTTTCACTCTGAGACGGTAAAGCTTGGAGTCCTTCCTATATAGAACTCTTCGCCTTCAACGCGGGTTTTTCCTATATAAAACCTTCTGCTTCATGGGTGAATTCCTTCAGCTGGGAGTTCTTCCTATATAGAACTGCTAGTCTTCACCCTAGAGCCGCAAGCCCTTTCTATATAAAACTTTCAGCTCCTGAAGCCTCGGAGCGGCAGATTCTTCCTATATAGAACCCCTCGTTGCGGGCACTTGAAAATATAGGCCCTTCCTATATAGAACTTTTATCTTCACATTTGGGATTCACGCCATAATGGCTACCGATCCGCCTTACGCTACCTAGGTGTCATTATCTCCGGACTCATGCTACTAAAGCTGCCCATGCTTCTTTAAATCTGCAAACCTCGTCTAGAACAAACAAAATGCTATGACAAATGAGTTAGCGTGCTCTTAATCCTAGGGATGTCTAACTATACATGATGCATGAGTGTCAATATCTTGGTGCGTCTGCTTCGCCATCAGTCAATCTCGACTCTCACGCTTGTTTCTCTTTTTTTTCTTTTTCTAGTAGCGCTACCCCATTTCACCGTCGGGTTCAACCATTTCAACATTTTTTTTGAATTTACGGTTGGGGTCCTAAAGTGCCATTTCGGTTTTCACTTTAGAGGTTTTTTTAGGTGCCCTTCTGGGTTTTCACCTGGGAAATATCTCTTGTTGTCTCGAATGCTTCCTTTAAACAAGCGGGGTATGTGACATTGGTCATCTTACCCTGGTGGTTGAAGCCTTCTGATTATCCCGCTTCAACATACATCATGTAGGCAGCTGGAGGGCAATATTAATACTATTTTCTAATCACCTGCATCTTCAGGGTTAGATCACAGTAATGCTCAGAAATCTCTTGTTTATCATAAGCCTATGTTAACTTATATGCTTGGTGTTTATGGCAACTAACAAGAAAACAAGGAACGGGAGCTAAAAAATGTGATTTTATTACGATTAAGGATTTGGAACAATTTCGAGATGGTCATGGCAAACACGAGGAAAAGCAAAACATGAAATGCAAGACCTCTAAGTATCCATAGTATGAATGATGCGTGATCCCGTCAACCAGAGTAGAATCTTTGCTTGAAGCTTCTTCTTCTGGTACTCGTGGGGATGACTCTTCTCGACGGAGGTCCAACCTCAAAATTTATCTGAATCGCCCTTTATGGGTTTTCGACTCGGATCATTCTTTTGCTTCAAGAAGCCCTTTTTCAGGTTTTCGCCTTGAGCTCTCCACATTTTTTGGTGGAACGCCCTCTCGGGTTTTCGCTCCACCTATCTTCTTTTCTTTCTTTTTTTTCAAACATAGTATTTCTTAACTGCATCAGAATTTACAGGATTTTTCAACTCGTCTCCATCCATTTCGGTTAAGATTAATGCTCCTCCTGAAAAGGCCTTCTTGACAACGTATGACCTTTCCCAATTGGGCATCCACTTTCCCCGAGAATCTTTCTAAATCGGGAGGATCCTCTTAAGTACCAGATCTCCCTCTCAGAATTCTCTCGGGCGCACCTTCTTGTCGTATGCCCGCATCATCCATTTTTGGTACATTTGACCATGGCAAATGGCCTTTAGCCTATTTTCTTCGATGAGATTCAACTGGTCGAATCTGGCTTGCACCCATTCGGACTCTTCCAACTTTACTTCATTTAGGACCCAGCGCGACGAAATCTCAACCTCAATGAGAAGTACTCTTCTGTGACATACACTAAAGAATAGGCGTTGTTGCCCGTCGATGTGCGAACAGATGTCCTATAGGCGAAAAAGAGCGAATGGCGCTTCTCATACCAATCCTTATAGGTATCATGCGTCTTCGCGGTGATCTTCTTTATGTTCTTGTTTGTCGCTTCCTTCGCCCCATTCATCTTAGGGCGATAGGCTGTGGAGTTATGGTGCGTTATCTTGAACTGGTTGCACACCTCCGTCATCAATTTGTTATTCAGATTGGAAGCGTTGTTGGTGATAATCTTTTCCGGCAAATCGTATCGACAAATGATCTCCTTCTTTAGGAATTTTCATACCGTCGTCCTTGTGATGTTGGCATAAGATGCTGCCTCTACCCATTTAGTGAAGTAGTCTATGGCGACCAAAATAAAGCGGTGCCCATTATAGGCTCATTTCAACCGGGTTCAATTCAGGGGGACCCATTCGTTTATGCCTGCACGAAGGAACGATATCCTTACGAAAGTATAAGGTACTCGAGCCCCGAAGATACTTGCTAAGCCTACACGGGAGAACGATATCTCCACGAAAACATTAGCGTTTTCCCCTACTTAAAAAACGGGTTTATATGCCATATTTTAAATGCGTCAAAATAAACGTGCAATTATAACTGAATGTTAGTTTAGTAGTCACTTTAATCCGGAACTTCTAATATTATTAAAGCAGTAATTATTTGAAAAGCTTGACTCTCTTTTTTGTTTTTGAAAAAACAAAAAAATGTCCCCAGCGGAGTCGCCATCTGTAGCGATGTCCGTTTCGCTAAAAAAACGAGTTTTATCTATTGTTTTGTTTTGAAAAATGTCTTCCGTGGGGTTTTGTAAAAACCGTATTTTATTTTGAAAATGGAGTCGCCACCGACCACTTAGGTAGGTCAGACACCATAAAACCAGAGATTTGAAAATTGTTGGGTTCGAGAGTCGGTTATGGATGGGGAAGGATTAGCACCCCCACACCACCCAAAATTGGTACTTTAATAATTATCGTTTTATTAATATTAAACTTTCCGAATTAAAGTGACGATTAAGTTAAGATTTGGTCATAAATGCGAGTAAATTTTAAAAGCCCCGTTATCCGAGAGTAAACGCCCAACCACCATCACTACGCCTGATACTGGCCCCGCTTACGCTCGGATAAAAGGGCACCGCATTGACATTATATATTCCATTGTGCAACCTTAAAAAGAATTGGATAAATAAAAAAACACTCACATTGACACGGTACAAAGAAACATGGATATTGTAAAATTGGACAAGAATAGTAAAATGCATGAGCATAATTTACATGGCATATTATAACAACAACAAAAAATAAAGCATAAACAAGTAAAAAAACTACTTCCAAACTGAAAGAAAAGAAAACATGTTTCAAAGAGAAATTAATAAATCAAATATTTACATGTTAAAATGCATAAAAAAGCAAAAATATGCACGACATATATGTAACATGATATTAAACTAAATAAATCTAAGCAACATGTTTCTAAAAAAACTAATACTTAACATATGACACAACTTAAAATTTAAAAAAAAAAACATGACATTAATATGTGACAAACAACACCCGTTCTATCATATAACCTAAAATGCAAAAACAAGAAAAAAAGCATACTAGAACACATATATATATGACAAAGTATAATACCCAAGTAACAAAGCAACCTATAAACATAAAACTAAAGCTTAATATGTAACAAAAAATATGCATACACAATATAAACATGTCATGACATGATTAACAAATTTTCATACTAACATGTAACCTAGGAAACAAGGCAAACATAAAAAACACTTATTTTATCACAACCAAACAAAGCTAAACATATAAAATACACATAAAGGAAAATAAAAATGAATAAACATGGCTAAAAACGCATATAAAAACGTAAAGAAAGATATGGATATAAAAACTAGACATACTATGAATTAATATGTAACTTAGCATACAAAGCAAACATAAAAACTAACATATAATCCTAATATGCAAATTAAACTACACATAACATATAAGGTAGACATGCGTGCAAACATGAACAAATGAATTAGAATATAAAAGCATGACATAACATACCTAAAAAACACAAAAAAAGCATGATAGAAAAACATATGTGGATATAAAGAGCAAATTATACATGCTAAAAAACACATAATATAAACAAAAATAACATAAATATTCAAAATTTACCAAGGGACTGAAATGAACGAAAAATAAAATAGAAGGTCAGAAATTAAAAAAAGAAAATACACATTTGAGGATCGAATTAAAAGCTGGAAGAAACTCATAGGGATTGATCTTGTAAAAAGACCAAGGGGCAAGCTCAAAGTGCAAGATATCAAAACACAGAATGACTGAGGAAGTGATTTTACCATTTAAAAAAAACTAAATCAGTTAATTTAGGGGGCGAAATTGAAACTTTTAGAAAAACAAATGGGACTAATGTTGTAATTGTACCATGCGGCACGCCCGAATGAAAGAAATGAAAACGCAGAGAGATTTATTACAGGATTTTACCATTTTTAAAAGATAAAACACCTATAAAACACATTCATCCAGGCAAAAATCAAACTTTTCCCCATTTTTTTAAAACCCTCTTTATAAAACACCCCAACCTTTGCATTTCTCTCAAAACCAAGCCCCAATCCTCTGATAAACCACCCCGGCCACCGTATTCGGCCGTATCCAACTGGTCTAAGGCGAGGCTTGGCCGCAACGACTGCCTCTAGCCTTCCCTGATCAAGGCCCTCCGCCACTGAAACCAACCTTAAAACCCTAAAAAGACTAGAAACTCCTCTTTTAAACCAGAAATCTTTGTTTCAAACCCAAACGAACACCTCTCGCCGAACGGCTCACCACTTATGGTTTATCGCCGGCCGGAAGAGGAATCGACTCAGGTAAACCCTATCTTCTTATTGTTTATTTTTTTACATGCATGTATTTGAGAAAGAATGACAAGAATTTTACCACTGAAAATTTTTCTTGTTTATTTCTGGAGACTGATAAAACTAGTAACTTGATAACCGGTCTTCTGTAATTTTTCTATGTTTCATACATATATCACGCCTTTTGTTTGGTAGAAAGTCTGTAAAATACATATTTTGGGTTGATTTGGTACTGACAAAAATCTGATTTTTCTTGTTTTTGGTTGATCTCTGAGCGGGTGGTTGGTACGGCCGGCATGGGGAGCGGCGTGGTGGAGATGTCTTTTTCGCAGACTCATCCTCGCCGTTGGATCAGATCTGATCCAACGGCTAGGATGCCTTGTTGCTCGGAGGGCTTGGATTGAATCTGAAAAAGATTAGAACGCTCAGGATCTTGCCATGTGGCTCATGGAAGCTTGATGATCGGGCGCGTGTCCAACACGCGCGCGTGAGAAGTCTGATGGTTCGCGCGTGATCCCACGCGGCCAGCTGGATGATCTGCAGGATTCAATCATGGCCATTGGATCTAGATATGATCCAACGGCCCTCCTTTGGCTGCTGCAAAAAAGGAAGATAACATATTAGGGTTTTAGTCATCAAATGTATTAGGATTTTCTAATTATGCCATGGGTTTGGCCGGATTGGGCCCAATGTAAACATTAATTTTGGGTTTTATGTAATTTGAACTTGGACTATCAATAATATATTTTTTTGTTTGTTTTCTTTTTTTCTTAATACCTTATCTGTTTATATATTATAATAATTATAATACGTATATATACATACATATGCGCATACATACATGCAGCATACGAACCCACATGCAAACATTAATTAACATAATATACTATATACATGCATATATAATCACATGATAATCATGAATATCCACACACACTATACGTACAAACAATGCACTTCGTAAGAAATGTAAATACATACGTGACACTCATATCTCATATTAATTATTAATATGTATACATATATAGGTTATAATATGCATGCACACATCACACACACTTCACATGCACTAATCATACATACAATATAACTTGAACATATGCAATGATATATTAATCATTAAACTAATACATTATTATGATAATTACAACCTAGATAAAAATGAGTGATTACACATGCGAATTGCTCTTTTGGCGAAGAACAAACTAGGGTTTGTTGATGGCACTTGTTCCAAAGAGACGTTTCATTCTGCTCTTCATTCCCAGTGGGAGCGCTGCAATGCCATTGTGCTTTTTTGGCTTCTTAATACCGTCAGTCAAGATCTCTCTGCCAGCATTGTTTTTGCTTCGTCGGCGGCGTCGGTTTGAAAGGATTTACAGGAGTGATTTGCGAAGGTTGATGGCTCTCGTGTGTTTTTTCTTCATCGGGAAATTGCTACTCATCATCAGGGTGATTCTTCCCTACACCAAACTCAAGTTGCTTTAGGACGAGTATGGTGCTCTGGTCCTGTTTTCCTCTTGTGAGTGCAAGCAATCTCAACGGAATCTTCTTCACCTCACTCAACAACGGTTATTTCAGTTTCTGATGGGGCGTAATGAGTCGTATTCAGCCATTCGTAGTCAGCTGTTGCTTATGCAACCTCTTTCTTTTGTTAATAAAGCGTATTCCATGGTGGTGCAAGAAAAGGCTCAACGAGCTCATCTCTCTGGTATATCTCCTATCTCTGATTCGTCTGCTTTTTATTCTCATGCTTCTGGTGCCTCGGATCGCAGGCGTTTCAGGGACGTGTGATTATTATAAACTCAAAGATCATAAGCGAGAGAGTTGTTACAGACTTATTGGCTTTCCCCCTGATTTCAAGTTCACAAAGAAACGAGATTCTTCTGCAGCAATGACAGTCCACTCTTCTACTACTGATTCTGTTACAGACTTATTGGCTTTCCCCCTGATTTCAAGTTCACAAAGAAACGAGATTCTTCTGCAGCAATGACAGTCCACTCTTCTACTACTGATTCTGTTGAGGATGTAGCTTCTCTTGTTGGTTCTATTGGTTCTTCTCCTGGTTCTATTGGTTCCTTTACTTCTCTGATGGCTCCTTCCTTCACTACGGAGCAGTATAATCAAATTTTGTCTTTTCTGCATACCACTCCATTTGTTGATTCCGTAGTGAATCTAATTCTGGTTCTTTACCTGCTTCTCAATCTCTTTCATGGATCATGGACACTGGGGCCACGGATCATATATTGTCTAATTTCAGTAGTTTAATTGCTCCAATTTTTTGTTTGTCTCTTTCACGATTTGTACAGCTTCCTAATGGCAAATTTGTTCCCATCACTCATGTTGGCTCTTGTGCTTTAGATCCGCATCACACCCTTTCTAATGTTTTGTTTGTCCAAATTTTTTCTCACAACCTTTTGTCCATTTCCAAACTTACTCGTGATCTTCATTGTTTTGTAACATTTTATCCTGATTTTTGTTTGATTCAGGATCTCTCCACTGGAAGGATGAAGAGGATTGGTAAAGAATCTCGAGGTCTTTATTTTTTCGAGCCTTCTGCTTCAGCTTCTGTTTCAGATCAGTATGTTTCCAATTTTGCAATTTTTTCGTCTTCTTTGTCTACTGTTCAATTTGATTCTGATATGATCAATTGTATGACTGCCGCTTCTGTCAATAAAATTATGCGCTTTGGCATGCTCGTTTGGGGCGTGCATCTTTGTCCAAATTAATCAAATTGTCTTTGCCCGATTCTTGTAAATTTGATGGTGTTTCTTTGCATAAGTATTCTGTATGCCCTCTGGCCAAACAAACTAGGTTAGCTTTTCCAGATAGTTCTACATCTTCTGTCACTCCTTTTTCCCTTATAGGGCTCTACACATAGTGGTCACAGGTTCTTTCTGACTATTGTTGATGATTTTAGCCGTATGTGTTGAGTGTTCTTGCTGAAATCATTGTTTCTCTCAGGAATTTCTTTACCATGGTTCACACTCAATTTTCCACCACTGTTAAAACTATTAGAAGTGATAATGGTTCTGAATTCTTTTCTATTGAGTGTACTGCTTTGTTTTCTTCCCTTGGCTTTATTCATCAAAGTACCTGTGTGTACACCCTTCAACAAAATGGTATTGCCGAGCGAAAGCACAGACACATATTAGAAGTTGCTAGGACACTTCGTTTCCATTCTAAAGTCTCATTAAAATTCTGGGGGAATGTGTGTTAGCTGTCTGTTATTTGATCAATAGATTACCCTCTACTGTTCTTTTTTGGCAGACACCTTTTGAATTATTATATAAAAAAATTCCTGACATTTCTCATCTTCCAGTGTTTGGGTGTCTATGTTATGCTACTAATACAAATTATCATGATAAATTTTCTGCTAAAGCTATTCCATCTGTTTTTCTTGATTATTCTCCTACACAAAAACGGTATGTGTTGTTTGATCTTGGATCTAAATTTTTTTTTGTTAATAGGGATGTAGTTTTTCATGAAACTACTTTTCCTTTTTATTTTCCTACTCCATCAGGTTCCACCTCTTTTTTTCTTTTTTACCCTTTTATTTCATATTCAGTATTTCTTGTTCTTCACCCTTCTTCTTCTTCTCCACCAAATGCTTCTCCACCACCTATTCCATCTTCACGAATTAATTCTCCACCAAATGATTTTCCTATTCCTTCTTCACCAAATATTTCTTCACCTATTCCAGCTTTTTCTTTACCAGGCCCTTCTTCATCTTGTGAACATAATCCTGATATTTTAAAATTCTGTTCTTATTTCAGCAAGGGCACCCCCTGTGTCTAGAAGGTCTGCTAAGGTCTCAAAACCTTCTTTTTGGTTTTCTGATTACACTGAGATTTATCAATCAACTTCTTCCCTTCCAGGTTAGTACCCCATTTCTGCTTCTATTTCTTATTCTCATTTGCCCCTTTCCACTCAACTTTTTTTGTCATCTACATCTCATGTTTTTGAACCTACTTCTTATTTGGAAGCTTGCAAACATCCTGAATGGGTGCAAGCAATGAAAGAATAAATTTTAGCTCTTGAATTAAATAATACATGGTCTGTGGTTCCTTTACCCCCTGAGAAAGTGCCAATTGGTTGTAAGTGGGTCTACAAAATTAAATATAAATCCTCTGGTGAGGTTGAGAGGTATAAAGCTAGACTCGTGGCCAAAGGATATAATCAAAAGGAGGGTGTAGATTTTGTTGAAACCTTCTCTCCGATTGCCAAGCTTACAACTGCTCGATTGGTTTTGGCTATTGCTTCTGTTTTTTTTTTTTTTGGCCTCTTTGGCAAATAGATGTTCACAATGCCTTCTTACAAGAAGATTTGTTTAAAGAAGTTTACACGACATTGCCAGATGACTTTGTAGTCAGAGGGAGTCTATGGTGTGTAGACTACAAAAGTCTTTATATAGTTTAAAACAAGCTTCAAGGCAGTGGAATGTCAAATTAACAAAAGCTCTTAGCTGGTTGTCATCAAAGTAAATATGATTACTCCATGTTTACAAAACAAGTTGATTCAAAGATAGTGCTGCTTATCCTTGTTTATGTTGATGATTTGCTTATTACTGGTAATGATGATAGGTTAATAGAAGACATCAAGAGCATATTACAATTTTAAGATGAAGGATCTAGGAGAACTTAAGTACTTTCTTGGATTTGAGGTTCTAAGATCTAAGAAAGGTATAATACTGAACCAACGGAAATATGCACTGGAGTTAATTGGTGATGTTGGTTTAAGAGGTGCAAGGCCTGGTGCAACACCCTTGGAGCAGAATAAAAAACTGGTAACATCAGAATATGAGGATTGCTTGCAATAAGAAAGTGCAGATGAGGAGTTGCCTGATAAGACAATTTTCAAAGGCGGGTGGGAAGGCTCATTTATTCAACTCATACGAGGCCTGACATTGCCTTTTTAGTACAACAGTTAAGTCAATTCATGCATCAACCGAAAAGATCACATCTAAAAGCTGTCGTGAGAGTTGTAAGATACATTAAAAGAAATCCTGGTCAAGAAATTCTGTTGAATGCCTCAAGCGACTGTGTATTGTCTGCCTTTTGTGATTCAGACTGGACTTCGTGTGCTATGACAAGGAAGTCGGTTACTGATTATTGTGTAAAGCTTGAGAATTCTTTAATTTTCTGGAAGTCAAAAAAGCAATTTACAGTTGCAAGATCTTCAGCAGAAGCAAAATATAGGAGTATGACAATGACAGCAGCAGAATTAACTTGGTTAAATGGAGTCTTGACAAAAATTGGGATTGACAAGAAACTACCAATAAAATTTTACTGTGATAACAAGGCTGCTTTACAGATTGCTTCTAATCCTGTGTTTCATGAGGGCACTAAGTATATCGAAATTGACTATCACTTCATTAGAGAAAAAATACAAAATGAATTCATTCAAGCAGAACATGTATCTTCAGGAGAGCAACTAGCAGATGTAATGACTAAAGCATTGGGGGCTTCTCAACATGAATATCTTGCTAGCAAGTTGGGGGTTCGAGATGTTTTCCAGTTAGAGCTGTTAGTTAATTGTTGTTTCTGTATTAAAATTAGTTAGCAGCAGTTACTTTATTAGTTTATGTGCATATATATATATATATATATATATATATATATATATATATATAATTGTATAACCTTATTGATTAATTGAAAAATTAGATGAGTTTTTCTTCAATTCTCTCGTTATATCAAAAGTTGATACGGATAAGAGCAATCGTAATGTTTGCGGACGATACATGAGACGACTTCGACAATCTAAACCTTTTATTCCTCCAAAATTCTTGAATTGTAGATAGGGGAAATCATAAAGTAGTATATTGAAGTTTATATCATTGTAAAATTTATGAACCAGAAAGGAAAGGAACCTGAGCTAAGGTTGAGGGTAAGGATATGTGAAGGTTATTAACCGCTAAATAGGCAGCGATACCGGCAGCATAACCAGCAAAAGCAAAACCGCTCACCTGCAACAAAACAGGGCTTTTACTGAATCTATGTTTCCCTTGTTTTCCCTCAAAACCAAAATGAACCAAGAGTGGGAATTACCTTCCGAAAATACCAAAAGAAGTCTACTTTTTCCATTCCCATGTACGCAACTCCCGCTGCAGACCCGATAACAAGCATGGATCCACCGGTACCAGCACAATATGCAATAAGTTGCCAGAACTCGGAATCCTGGGGAAACGAGGTGAGATCATACATTCCCATTGTTGCTGCGACGAGTGGGACATTATCAACAATTGCCGACACAACTCCTATTGCACTTGCAATCAGTTCGACATTAGGAATATGAGCATCGAGGTAATTCGCCAACTCCCGAAGAAGACCTGCTGCTTCTAGGCTAGAGAAGATCAACTCGGATATATCAAATATAGGAAGATAAAATATACAATACATGAAGTAAAGATAAATGTAAGAAATGAAGCTTCAGCTTGAAGTCGTGTTTACCTACTCACGGACAAAAGGATTCCGAGGAAGAAAAGAGCTCCTTGAGTATCGATCCTAGATAGAGCTTGTGGAACTTTAAGTTTTTGCCTTTCGGATTCACCGTAATGAATAGCATCAGTCAGAATCCAAAGAACTCCGAGTCCAAACAAGATGCCCATGAAAGGGGGCAAACCCGTTAAGGCCTTGAACACTGGAACAAAAATCAAAGCACCGACACCCACGAAGAAAACAAGTTGCCCTCTCGGAGCCATTTGTTCAGATGCCAAAACATTGGGAGAAGCTTGTCCTTTTCCATTTACTTCACTGAATGAGGAACGAAAACTCGTCAATATTTCATGACACCTGAATTTTACTAAATTGTCTTGCTCATGCAAGAAACATACCTAGTCAAAGACATAAGCGCCAGCGGCACGGATAGAGAAACAACCGAAGGTATGAACAAACCCTGTTAGCAATGAAATCGAACTTAATTTATATTATGATAAAATTAAAGCATAAATGAAAGAAATTTAATTTAAATGTGCTTTTGTTAGAATTACGAAAGCACCTTCATAGTCTCGAATGTGGATACTTGACCATGTATCCATAGCATGGTAGTAGTAACATCACCAATAGGAGTCCAAGCACCACCGGCATTTGCTGCTATCACAATGACGGCTCCTAGAAGCCTATTGCAATTTAAATTCATATAAGCAGCTTTTAAGTTATTAATATCACACAATGCTCAGAACCAAAACAGAAGACTCTATAGCATAACATACTTGCGGTATTCCGAAGGAGGTACTAGTTTCCGCAACAAAGAAACCATGACTATTGTAGATGTCAGATTATCAAGGATGGAACTAAGGAAAAATGTCACGAAACCAACCTGCAATTTTCAAGGTGCGGGTGAGACACCGTTATTACTTTGATTAAACATTACATAAAGAAGATACCACCAATAAAGATACCAATGCAAGAAATAGAAATAAACGGTGGTCTATACTCAAAACAAAAGAAAATGATGTTAGAAAGAGAGAAAGCTAACACAAAATTTCATCCAAGACTTCACACTATAATAAGCAGATAATTATGTTTAGGCAGTATAATAACTTTGGCCATGACACATAAGTAAGGGAATTAGAGATTCTTCTGCACCTATCGTATTTATAGGTGTCATTCACATCAATTGTTTGTACCTATCATACAAATTTCTCAGTTGGCGGGTGTCAAGCTTCAATATGATATCGAACTTTCAACTAGATTCATAGGCAAACAGTCAATGATACGATTATCAATAAGACCGTACCCAACAGAAACCAACTTACCACCCACAACAGAGTCCGTGGCTTTCGAGTGGTAATGTTGTCAGTAACCAGCTTAAATCCTTGATGGGCGTCGACTATCTCTACAATGGTCATCGCACCGAGCAAGAAAAACACTATCTCACTGACTTCTGCAGATGCATGTGTCAACTCTGAAACAGCTATATCAGGTGAAGGAGCCTAAAAATGAAAATCAAATGCGAAGGTCCAAGCATTATTAAAAAAGTAATCATGGATAAAGTTGGAAATAAGTAAGAAAATTATAGGGAAATGCTAATGTGTACTAAGTCATAATGCAACTACAAGACGAGGCACAGCAGAAAAAAGTCCAATATAAGATATTGGAGTATCATATTCTTACCCCAATGCTTCGTACTACCCATAAACTCACAGCCATCAGCAATCCTACTCCACTTTTATTAAAGGCCAGAGACTCCTCAAAGATAATGCCAGCATATCCAATTCCAAAAAGCAGTGCCATGGCGATTTCCTGCATTATGAAGTTAAATAAATTCAGGAAAGGCTTTCCGTGTATAATCGAATATATGAGAAACATTGGTCAAAGGCAAGGAAACAATTAAACCAACAAGGAATGGATTTCACAAGAAACTAAAGAGCAACCTGGTTGTCAGTAACCCATGATAGATTAATCGCCAGAGTCCCGGTTAAAGCTGCTGTGAAAACCGCAATAGTTTTCAACAAATCAGTCTTTGGCTGGTAAGAATCTTTGAAATCCATGGAGCTAGTTTCATCAACTGAACATATGGGATCACATGCTCCAGATTGTGAGGACAGCTCCTGTTGATATATCTAACGAAATCAAATCTTATTTCTAAATATCTGCAGAGAAAAGTAATTTCCAATAGTAATAGCTTGAAATTACACCGAATGCTATGAGCTACTCATTTACTGTCTTAATTCAAACAGAAGCAGATATGGCCAAGATAAAATCTTGAACTGTAGCCACTATAAGAACATGCCAATGGAGTATCCTTGAAACTGGAGTAGCTATATTCATGAAACTAAAGATAACAAAAGAAGCAAAATCAAACCAAACCACTCACACCCAAATCCATAAATTAAGACAACAAAAAATGGGTACTTAAAAGAATGGATTCTTATTAATGGTATAGGGTTAAAAAAGAACAAAAACCTCAATCTGCTTTTCATTGTTGTATTGAACTTCTCGTTGACTTGGAGGAGGAGGGGGAGGAGGAGAACCTCTGGCCTTATCCTCAGCTCTAGCAAGAACTCCATCACGGAGCAACCTCGGGCCTCTAATTCTACAAAGGGAAGACCCAAAGATAGGCAGAGAGTAGACAGAAGGAGCATGGAAAGATCGTTGCTTGAATCGATATGTGGGCGAAAAATGACTCCCAATTGATAAGGCAGCCATTAAAAAAGCTTGGATTTTGTCAACAAGAGGGGAAGGGTCGAAAGATGGTGCCTTTTTTCACTCACTCATCTCATCTCATCTCATCTCATCTCATCTCATCTCATCAGATATATCAGGGACGATGATGATAAGGGAACTACTATTGCCAAGGCTCAAGTGGGTGTGGAAGAAACAATGAGAGGGTGGAAATAAGAAGAAAGAAATAATTTTTAAAACTTAAATACTAGTAATTATTAGGATATTCAGACATGACACGTGGTCAGCTCCCATATCTCAAATATGTCTGGTCCTCTTCCAATTGCCACAAGTGTTCCAAAAAGATTAGGATTAGAGGCGGATTTTGTGTTTACCATTCTCTTCTCGAACTCAAAGCAATCAAATTCAAAGCTTTCTCCAGAAACATGGCCTTAGCTCAAGTCTCAGCTTCTCTTTCTCTTTCCATTCACGGTACTCTCCTCAATCTTTGTTTTTTTTATAATTCATGTTCGGGATTTCCGAGTTGTCTCTAATATTTCAATCTTGGTCTCTTTGATATTTGCTTATTAATAACTCTTTGTTCCAATTTCTTGTGTTGCAGATGCCTGCCCTATCAGCTCGCCAAGAACCCACAAAATTTCCCGCTTACCCATTTCCAGTTTTTCACGAACTGGCTCCATTTTTGCCACTGGTTCACCTCTATGTAAGCAATTCTGATTTTTTTTCTAATCCTTATCTTCATGAATATTTGCTTTTTATGTAAAAAAGAGTAAAGAAAATTGCAATCGATATGATGAAATGTGAGTTGCTTGAGGAATAAACTAGGATTTAACTAAATACATAGGTTAAATTCTTATATTAATCCTGATTTGGTCGTTTTTAGTCCTTATTCTTCATCATTTTATGCATTGTTTGGTTGATGAAATTTAGTAAGGGGGTGGTTGGTTTTTGCTTGCAGTGATAAGGGGACCATTTCACCAGAGAAAGTCTGCATGCAAAGCAGCACCCTTCTCCGTCAAATGCGAGCAAAGCACCCCGAAAGGCAGCAGCTTGGACGTATGGCTAGGCAGGTTTGCCATGGTTGGTTTTGCGGTGGCCATTACCGTTGAAATATCCACCGGCAAGGGACTTTTGGAGGTACCCACTGTGCCATTTTTGTCTCTAATTCATGCTTTAAGTTTAACTATCATGTTCAAACATGTTTGCGCTTGGTCCTCTGCAGAATTTTGGCCTCACATCACCTTTACCTACAGTGGCCTTGGCAGTGACTGCATTGGTTGGTGTTTTGACAGCTATTTTCATCTTTCAATCCGCCTCTAAAAGTTGATTCTCTGTTAAGGTCTTGAAGAACAATATCCGTCCTCAAAAGATGTTTACAGCATCATTTTCCGCTTGTTGAATGTTTACTTCAATTGTCATTGCCAAAAAAAAAAAGGATACATTTGACATTGTGCAAGAAATTCAACTCTTTGTCAATGTCTCTCTCTTGGTATTCCTTGTACTTTTAGCTGTCGATTACGTTGCTTTCTGCTTATGTACCCTGTTGGTTCATTTTGAACATGATCATGCTGCAATGAGATAGTTCACCAAAATTTCACCATTTTTCATTTAGGATTTAGTATGAGTCACATAGATGAGAAGACATTGTAAACCCCCCAAAAAAGGGTGCTTATATATCCATTGATTGTGATGTAATAACAAAATTTGAGGGAAAACCGATGAAAGAAAGCCGAGCCACTTAGATATCCATTGATTGTGATCCGAACAAAGCCTTTGACACCGTTTTTGTTCGCTTTTTTCTTTGGTTTCTCGTCTACTACAGGCTGTGTGTTTTGTAAGTGTTGATGAATGGCAGCTAGCGGATCGGCTTGGAAAGCAGGATGCTCGAGAACTGCACTCAATTGTTTTCCTTCTTTTAATCTGTAAGAATCCATCCATTAGAATCGGTTAGTTAATGCAGGGGATAATCAAACATTATAACATGATGTAATCGTGGAATAGAAGCACACACATTAATTGTTGCCTGGATTCGCAATTGAGCTTGAACCAAACTAAGGGCATAAACGACGAGTTCATTTCATTAGCAAAATCTTAAACCAAACTAAGGGCATAGACCTTCATATTATTTGATGACTCGCCAAAGGAACTCTTGTAGTACCATAGAAACCCCATAAATTTACACTGAAAATAAAGGAAGAACAAAATACAACATACTCACCGATAGCTTGGTTTCCCCATGACTGAAAAAATTCCAAAGGTTTAACTCTTAAAACTAAGGGAACCCAGTCTAGGGTTTTAGGAGGATTTGATTATTGATGCACAAAAGAAGGCAGCATAGAAATCAACTCAAAACTAAAACCCAGGAATGAGAACCTCGGGTTGCAACGACAAGCCATTCATTTTCAGCCTTCTTTCAAAGTTGTTGGGTTTTCCTGAGTTTATGGGCCATTAAATATGAATCTGCCATACTCGACTGAGTCAGATGTGTGGGCTTTAATTTTTTTTCTTTTAATTTTCGATCAAAAAGTCTTAAAGATGATTACATGACAATATATATTTATATATATTCTTAATTTTTAACAATACATACACTTAAAAATTAGTATTTTTTATAGGTGCCGCAAGTTTTTTTTACGTTCTTCTTGCTTAATTGGTGGAAATAACTAGTCTCAGTAATGATTATCGATCATCGGTGTTCATTATTTTTCTTGCTCTTTCATGTTTTATTTTTTTAATTTTAATAAAAGTCTCTGCTCTTGTGGCATGTGTTTCCTCTGCCCTTGTGGCATGCTTTTCATTAGATTTTGTGGTTCATTTCATCTGTCGTTTGGTATGATTTCAGCATACCGTAACGATCGTTTGGTGCTTGTATAGAGATTTTTAAGGTGTTAGCTTTCTGATTTGATTATGTCGGTAGTCATAGAAAAGATTGATCCCCACTCTTTTGATGGTCTGTTAGCCAATATAATCAGAACTATGTAGCGAAGTAATCTGCCTGATAGTTTGGTTTGCTCACCGCTCCTTTTTCATCCCGTAAAACGTCTCTTTTAACTAGAGACAATGAGATTTATGGAGATTTCTGGGTTTTAATGGTATGCTAATTTTATGGAAATGTTTGCTTTTCTTTGCGCTTTTGCATGAGATTTTAGTGGATTAGTCCTTTTTTTCTCTTTTTGATACATTATATTTGTAATATCTTTCATGTTGATTAATAAAATTCAAATACTATTGTTCAAAAAAAGTACAATAACATGTTTAAAATCATAACTTCTAAGAAATTGTAGCAACGATCAATTCATCTAAAACTCAATTGATATATAATTTTTTTAAGTCTAATGACATTTTTACTCCCAAATTTTACGAAGAAAAACTCATTTTAATTTATTTTTTTTACCTTTTTGACCCTCGAAATTTTATTTGTTTCTAATTTTTTTTTTTGAAAGAGGATATATTATAATTGAAATAAGAACAGAACATTGATGCGTGTCTCGTTAAAAAATCTCCCTATGCTTAAGTTGGAGGAAAAAGAGTACAAACGTATCAGTGTTTTTACATCAAAATACGTACAAAGTTTTACTATGGAACCAAAACGCGTTATTATAACATATAACACAAAAGATATGGATGACTTCTTTGTTATTCCGGCCACACTTCCCAGTAATCACTCGATCTGCTAATCCCTTTTTTTGCCATCTTGTCTGCGAGCACATTGAACTCCCTTGGGACATATGAAATGTACCAAGCAATGTCTTTGCAAGCCTCCAGACATGAATCAACTGTCGAAAAATTTAAAATTTTATCTCTTATAAACATTGACATTAATTATTTTGTGTAAAGAAAAAAATTTGAAAATTATAAAAAAATCAAAAACTTATTATTTTGTATAAGTTGGCTGAATTTAAATATTAAATAATTAGTGTTGTATTTCATTATTCAAGAAACATCATCTCTAATACAAGCCAGCAAACGCTAACTATTTCTAAAAACATTACGAAAATGTCTACGATTTCTTTCCTCCTTTGTATAGTAAACATACGCACTTCAACACTGCCCACTGTATTCTTCTCTTTAAGGACATAACAGTTCAATTCTAACAACAGTCCTAAAATATTTTCCCATGTACTACAAGAGTAGGAGCATAATTAAATATTAAATAAAGAAATTAGAAGTTTGAGGATAAAAAAGGAAAAAATGAGGTTCTTTTTTTAATTTGAGGACTAAAAGTAGTATAAGAATTGTTTTTTATTGTATATATATATATATATATTGATGTGAAAGTAGAAATTAATTTTAGGGTAAAATATTTAAATCATCAATCAACTTTACTCCCAGACTTATTTTGGGCACTAAACTATCAAAACGATCAATTTACTCACTAGACTTTATTTTTTAACCTATTTTGGTCATTTTGAATTATTTTATTAATATATTAGTATGACTTGACATATTTTTTTATTATTAAATATAAAAACTAATTTAAAATAAAAAGAAATTATATTTTATTATTACTAAATAAATAATTAAAATTAAAACCCAAATCCCCAATACTCAAAACCTCAAACCACTTTTATCCTCACAGGCCACCTACCCTTTCGTAAGGGTTACCCTGATCGGCCACCCACCCTTTCGCTTAGAGAGTTGAAATATAAAGATGGGTCATTTGATATAACCCCATTAGAAATTTCAAATTTTAGGTATCCATTTCAATTAGGCAAAGTGAACCCATTATCAATCATGAAACCCTAAATCAATTTAGGATATTCATTAAACTCTGACCCCGTAATTTACAGCTAAACTCGCAACCTAATTACAGACCATTATTCACCAAATCTCTAGCAAGAATTCACAAACTCATAGAAAAGGGTGTAGTGGCCGGCGAAGAGGTGGGTGGTCGGTGAGGATGAAAGTAGTTTGAGATTTTGAGTGTTAGGGGATTTGAATTTGAATTTTTTTATTTAATAATAATAAAATATAATTTGTTTTTATTTTAAATTAATTTTTATATTTAATAATAATAAAAATATATTAAGTTGAATCAAAATATTAATAAAATAATTTAAACTTCCCAAAATAAATTAAAAGTAAAATTTAATGAATTAATTAATCATTTTAAAAATTTAGTGATCAAAATAAATTTGAGAATAAAATTGAGTGATGATTTAGCTATTTTACCCGTAATTTTAAGCCAGTACTCTCCATGCCTGCGGCGAAAGGATCTTTGACATGATTGACATTTGTGGAAGCTTTGCCAGTTTAATTAAATTTAAATAATTATTTTTAATTAAATTCAACGGTACCAGTAAAAAAATAAAATACGTTTATTTTAAGAGATATAAATTCAAATCATTTTATTTTTATGGTATATGCACATTATCTAAAAAATTAAAAATATTTATGAATAAATATTATTTTTTAATCAATAAATCAAATGATATAACCCATTACATGAAACTATAATATTCTATTATCAACGTCACATAATCTAATTGACTTTATTTCATAAAATATAAAAATCCGATCAAAATTACGATGGGCAAGAAAATTACATCATCCTGACGATTGAGTATCAATTCGTTTGATAGAATTATTGTTACAACATTTAAAATATTATAAACTCAAGTGTGTTTAAACATAATACTCATCTATCTTGTCTTATTGGAGTGAGTATTGGGTGTAGCAGGGTTATGATTCAACTACAGTGCGACACAAATCAAAATGTTATAAATACAAAGTTTAAAATGTTACCTAAAACTTAAAACTTTTGATTAGTGGTTAAATATCGAAACTTAGCTTTGAATATCGATACTTGCCACTTCTGATAACATTTTAAGTTGATGTTAAGTATCGAAACTTGTCTCTGAGTAACGATACTTGCCGTGAAGGCCACCAAACTAAAATGTTATAAAAAATTTGTAACATTTTAGGTTAGTGGCTAACATTTTAAGTTATATATTTTGTAACATTCCTTATGGTGCGGTTAAAATGAGGCGATACTACACAAATTCTTACCTAGTTGGTAAAAATCTGTGCAGTTATATGAATTCTTACAATTTACACAAATTTTTACTTAAACGATAAGAATTTAGGTTATAATATAAGAATTTGTGTAGCTTCACAAATTATTACTTAAGGTAAAATTTACATGAATTCTTATCCACTGGTAAGAATTTATGTAATTACACAAGTTTTACCCAGTTAATAAGAATTTAGAACATTCTACAACACTCGACGAGCACCACTAACGATGAGCATCATTGAGTAATATTAAATTAATTTATAAACATCAAAATTTTAAAGGATTCAACGTATAATTATAAATTATTTAAAATAAAATATTAATTAAATTATTTTTCATATATATATTATTTTTAATTTTTTAAAATAATAGGATCAAATACCAACCTTAGTCGTTTAAAAAATAAAAAACTCTAAACCTTAAACCTCAAACTATAAACCCAAAACCATTAACCTAAAACCCAAACCCCAAAACCCTAAATCATAAACCTAAAACCTAGAGCCTTGAACCATAAACATGAACTCTAAACCCTAAACCATATCCACAAAACCTAAAACCCTAAATCATAAGCCTTAAACCATAAATATGAAACACTCAATCATACAACTATAAACCATAAACCCTAAACCCTAAACTTGATGACTAGATTCATGGTTTATGGTTTAGGGTTCATAGATTATGATTTAGTGTTTCATGTTTAGGGTTTAGGGTTTAGAATTTAGTGTTTTGTGTTTAACAAATTAGTTTTAGGGTTTATAGTTTTGAGTTCAAGGTTTATGGTTTGAGTTTAAGGTTTGGAGTATAGAATTAGGGTTTATGGTTTTGAATTTAGGGTTTATAATTTAGAATTTTTATTTTTAAAATTAACCAAGGTTAGTATTTAATCTAATTATTTAAAAAATTAAAAATATTATATGTATATATGAAAAATAATTTAATTGATATTTTATTTCAAATAATTTATGATTATACGTTGAGTCTTTTAAATTTTTAATCTTTATAAATTAATTTAATGATACTCAGCTATGCTCATCGTTGATAATACCTTCTTATATTTTTTACAAAAATTTATATTGTCATCATTTTAAGGGAATTTTTTTTACACTTTCCCGATAGCTTTTGGGTTCACTAACAAAAAGAAAGTTGAAAGAAAAAGGACCTCATAGTACAAGACCCTGTTGGAGAAGGTATAGGTGATAATGGTCTGGGGGTGACCTTAGGCTGCCGAAAGATACACAAATCTTTGTCTGATTACCCGACAAGGCAGCAGGGAGACAGCCATGTTTCAAAGATTTTGGTACATCTCCCTGCCCTTCTAAAGGGACTCTTGAGGCCCAAAAGCCGACTCTACATTGCCTTGCCTTTAATTCCCACCAAAAGATTGTAATAAAATAAGACAACCCATCCACATTACTTTTGAGAGCTTACCATTCCAAGGACCACCACCCCCAAAAGAACTGAATTGAATTAGTAAAATGAAATCAAAAAATTACATAAGCCGTTGTGAACATTTAAAAACCAATAATTTAACCTGTTGAACCGAGTTTTGAAATCTTATAATAATATTAATAATCTATTTGATTCAACTACCGATCTGATTTTTACAACATTACTTTTAGTTACTAAGATTAATGGAGATTGAATTATTCTGAGGACATGCTTGTTCTAAGGTGGTAAACACCCAAGTGGTCAAGAACAAGATATGTGTCAGTTCATTTAGTATGTTAGATGGGGTTTTTTATTGAACAGACAAGCCAAGGCTCACCCATGAGCTGTTCCGCAACTTTTATACGAGTCTATCTCAGATAGGATTCGATTAAATCGACATAATTTAATTAATTCGATTTTGATTTCAAGTTAGTTGAGGGAGTCAGTTTTACATTATTTTTTAGATTATTAAAATATTTTTAAGTATATAAAATGTATGTTTTAGACATTGTTTACAAAAATATTAAAAATTTTATAATATAAACGATGATAAATGAGTAATTTTACTTAAAAGTACTTTTGAAAAACAATTTTCAAGCTTTTGCTCGTAAAATTATATATTCCGCGTTACTTTTAACCTCATAAACACTTTTAAAAAATATTGCATAATAGAACCCAAGTCCATAGATAGTACATCAGTAAATGAATTAATCAACCTCTTTCAAATCACCTCAAATATAATCCTTAATAATAGGGTTAAAATTGGATAGGCATGGGGCATGGTATAGGATAGGGCTAAAAACATTAACTATTTAAGAGAAGGGATGTAACAAGGAGGAGTTGGCACAATTAAATATCATATAATAACCATTTTGCCATCCTAATAATGTAATGGAGAGATTAGTAAAAGTACGTAATGATAAAAAAAAAGTATATGCAAATAAATATATATATATAGTCACCTGATAGTTTCACGCAAACATATACATTCACATGTATATGTAACATATTTGTTCTATAATCTATAATTGAGTGACCGAATTGTTATTTTACAAAAAAATGACATATTTGTTACTAAACTTATAACCAAGTAAATTGTAACGTAATTTATCGAAATTTTTACCCACCAAAACACATTTAAATCACAACTTCTAACTTGTTTGAGTCACAATTGTACTAATTAATCTAAAATTATTCTTCTATTAATCATGGGGCTTATGTGAGATGCTAATGGTCTCATACTAAATACAGTTAAAATTTGTGACCAATATTATTTTTATTAAGACTAATAAAATAAAATAAAATAAAATAAAAATAATCACTAAACTTGTTCCAGCTTACGCTTAAAACCGAAGAATTATTATTATTTGTTTCTCTCTCCAATCATGAACCATGAGCAACATCTTACGATACATGAAGTAAATTTTAACTTTAAACAAGCAATTGCATCATGTGATGCTGTTATTGCCAATGACATGACAATATTGTTACTATAATTCTTTTTCTGTCTTCGTATACATAAAATAAAGGGTACAGTACACCAATAGTTATCGAACTTTTAGGATGTTTTTATTTTGGTCACTAAACTTTTAAATTTTTTAGAGGTCACTTAACTTTTATTTCGCTTTTATTTTGGTCCCTCCCGTTACCTTCCGTTAAAAAATCTGACATGACCCGTTAGTTTCCTTTTCTTCAAGGGTAAACTATATAAATGGTCACCGAACTTTTAAAACACTTTCATTTTGATCACCAAAATTTTAAAACTTTCATTGGAGTCACCAAACTTTTGTTTTGCTTTAAAGTAGCCTCGTTGGTTTAAGAAAAAACTCTTTCAATGTATAAAAAAACAAAAGTAAGAAGTAGATTTTACCTTATGATTATCGATGAACAATATTTAAAGTTGTGTAGATTGATTTATTTACTAACATAAAATATTTTTTATATATCATGTTCTTGAATATTATCTCTATTGCAAACCCATTATTTTGATCTATTGATCACATTGTGTGCAACCTCATCTTCAAGCTACTTCAAGGTTAATAAGTATATTAGAGATTAAAAAAAACATTAAGGTTAGTTATTGACCAAAAGTATATCATTTTAATTTACTTCTGAAAGTTGTATTCAAAAGTTGTACCACAAATTTCCTAGAATATGCAAGCAAAAATGATGCACCCCATGTTTAAGTTCAAACATTAATTTACTTTTCTATTAGAGACGGAGTTAGGATTAAATATTAGGAGGCGAAAGAGTCTATTAAATCTTTAAATATAGAAATCGGGAGGGACAAAAATCTTATTTGATTATTATTTAAACTAATAAGGACCTAAAAAACTATTATACCTAAAATCAGGAGAGGCAACACATACATCCCTTCGTCCTTGTTCGCTATCGTGTTCGGTGTTGTTTTGATAGATGCCTTTGTGTTGGGTGACTCAATGAAAGTTTTAAAATTTCGATGACCAAAATAAAAGCGTTTTAAAAGTTCGCTGACTATTTATATAGTTTACCCTTGAAGAAAAGGAAAACTAACGAGCCACGTCAAAATTTTTAATGGAATGTGACGGGAGGGACGAAAATGAAAGCGAAATAAAAGTTGGGTGACCCTATTAAAAATTTTAAAAGCTCGATAACCAAAATAAAGGCACCCTAAAAGGTTGGTGACCATCGGTGTACTTTATCCTAAAATAAATTATCACATAACAAATAATGGGTTTAAGGGTTAGATTAACAAATCACTATCAATTATTTATGTCGGAAATAAGAGACAACCGATAGTTAATTAATGATTTAAATTAGAAAGTCATTTGAATCGGGGAAAATCAACTTAATAATGTAGTAATATAATTACTACTTTATAAATTTTATTAGATATGAAATCTAATTTTTAGTGATCTGATTTTAATTTAAAATTGATTGATTATGAAAATGTGAATTTGAATAGAAAACTTTACATAACGCAAAATATAACAATTACATAGAAAATTTTAATATTATTTTAAAAATATAAAAAGTGAAATATATTTTTTGTTTCATGTGTATCATGACGGTAAACTAAAGGCAAAATTACCGCAATATTGTGGTTCAAATTCCTCCCTTCAAAATATGGTTTTCTTTGTTTAAGTTTAAATTTATGATGATTTACTGTTTAAGTCAGAAGTCGGATTGACTTCTACCTGATTTTGAACAGTAATTTAAAAAATAATAAAAAATTAAGTTGGATTGCTCTCCCTCCGACTTTAGACTGTTTTACACTAGTCGGACTCTTCTCCCACCGACTTCAATATTTTAACTCAAAAAAATACCAAAAAAAGTGGATGAACGTTGAAGTCGGATAAAGCTCAATCCGACTTTTAACTGTGAACAATAATTCACCATATTTTTAGAATTAAACTGTCGAGGATCACATTTAAAGGGAAGTCGAAACTTCCCCTTTTCGTGTAGTTTATGAGTGCCAACAATATTGTCAAATTAGATTTTAACCCCTCAAAAATTATAAAGTTAATATCCAATTATTCTAAAAACTATAAAAAATCAGAAGTCAATACAATGCTAAAAATTGCATCGACTCGCAAAAATTAATAATTCAAGCTTACTTTATACATTTTCACGACCTAAATATAAATTGATCTTATTGTGTAAGATCATACTAACAACAAATCTCTCCTATAAAATATTTAACCCTATTGCATTTGTAATATTTTTTAGCCTAAAAATTCAAACAAAAACTTAAAAATATCAAAATTCTTAGTTTTACATTTTATATTAAGAAAAATACTTTGATACACAAATTTGTGGTTGTGTAAACTTTAGTTTATATAAACCTTTTAATTTTATGGTTTATAGGTTTAGGTTGTGGTTTATGATGTAAAATTTAAGGTTCATGGTTAGAATTTAGAGTTAGGGTTTAAAGTTTAAGTTTTAGGTTTTAGGGTGTTAGGACTAGAGATTTTATGTTTTAAATTTTATAGCTTAAATATAAAAAGTTGTGTAATTTTTTTTACACAGCTTGTGTCTTAAAATATAACCCTTATATTAAATATGAGTAATTATTTTATGCACAAGTGCTTCTGGAAACTTTATTTATACAATCGCCTTAATTTTAAGATTTAGGGACTCTGTTAAGAATTTAAAGTTTAAGAATTTAAGTCTAGTACTTTTAAATTTAGAGACTACAGATAGAATTTTAAATTTAAAGTCAAAATTTAAAATTAAATAAAATACCTAAATTATCACTCAACTAAAAAAAAGTTCAACTTACTCGCTCAAGTTTAACATTAAACTTTTTTTCATTATTCGTCTTTATTCTCTACAATCATGTCACTGTTGCTAGGGTCTCCGGCCACCGCCGTCCGTTATCAAGAGCGGCCATTGAAGCCTGAATTTGTTCAGAAGACTCGTCTCGACATACTGAGTCCGAATCCAGTTGCGAATCTTGGCTGAAACTTTTCGATTTTCTTGTCTCTGATCTCCCTCTATCGTCGTTGGATTCTGCCGAAATCAATATATGTTGTTCTTGGTTTCATTTCGCTACTACCCACCGTTGGGATTGAAGGACGAGGGCACCGATAGTCGCGAACGAATTTCGGCCGACATGTAAGTTCTTTTTTTCTCTCCTCTTTCGATTCTTTCTCTTTTTTTGAATTTATTGGTGGTTAATTTTTCCTTTTTTGATTTATGTTCTCTTTGGTTGTTGGTACAAAGTATGATGGTTTTGGGTTGTGAGGATGAAGACCGGTAATCGGCGGTGAATGATGGTGACTAATGAAGATAGGTAATGGGCGTTCGGGTAAGACAAATTTATAACTGTGATAGTAGTAAAGTTTAGGAGCTGTCGGGTGGCGCTGGTTCAAGTGAGGGCCGGTGATGGTGTGTCGGGTTGCGCGTGAGAGTGGTTCTGGCGTTGCTTGGGTGTTGCAGAAATGATGGCAGTGTGCGTAGGGTTGAGAGATAGTTTTAAAATTTACATCAATGACTATTTGGTTTCCAGAAATTTTGTAGCAATTGGTTTACGAGATCAAATAAGATTTTTTTTTGGTGAACTGTGGTTTCTGGTAGTGGATGTTGTGGGTGATGGGGAATGGAGCATGAGACGTGAGTGAGAATGAATGGGAATGTGCAAGAAATGAGGGGAAGTAGGAAATTATTTTAAATTATATTTTTAAATAAATATTAATAAAATTATATTTTCATAATAAAAAATAATAAAATAATTTACGTCGTAACAGTGTTAAACATTCAACGGTGGAGTGATGAAAAAAGTTCAATGTTAAAAGTTGAGTGAATAAATTAAATTTTTTTAAAATTAAGTGACCAAAATAAATCGCGGAACAAACTTGAGTGACAATTTAATTATTTTACCTTTTGAAATTTATAAATTAAAAACTAAATTTCTAACCTAAAACCTATACTCTAATACTAACGCTAAATTTTAAATCTCAAACTAAAACTAAAACCCTAAAACTAAATAAAAGTTTATAGCAACAGTATATGAGATAATAATCCATTAAATATATGTCCATATAAAAGTATACCTTAAAAATAGTAGTGTAGATGAAAAGGAGAAGGTTCTTTATGGTCTAATTTGCCACCATTCTCCATTTCCAATGCCTTTAATAATTTAAATTTTAACGGGTCATTCTAGGAGTTCACATTGAAATGCAAAGCAGAATATTTTTTTTCCTTTTTTAAACCAACCGAGACCTAAACATTTTTTAATAATCTAAAAATAATTACAAAATAATATTTATTTATATAAATTTTAAATTTTTAATAATACACACAAATTTTAAAGATAATATAAATTAAACTCAAATCTTTTAGAATAAAAGTTATTTTCAAAATGAAAATTATCATATTTTATAGAACCACTAGCTAAGTTCAAACATAAACATTTAACAATAATAATAATAATTTTATTTTTTGGACAGAAGGATTAAGAAAAGCTGTCATTGACAACAATGTCTACAAACACTCGGTTGAGTGATGTCAAACACATCCCTTGATCTTGAGCCTTTCTCTTCTTAAACGGCGGCAATGACGGCGACGGCGACGGCAGCGGTGGTGGCCCCACAACCCAAGCCTCATTTGAGCTGTCACTGCTAAAACCAGCATCAATCACGCCACTAGGGCTGCTGCTTATGCTAGGAGACATCTCAAGCTTCCTCTTTTGATTGTAATGGGGAACAGTTGGAGTAAGAGTTAGAAAACTATTATTATATGCATTGTTCTGGTTTTGGCGTCTTGTCGATACGTCAAGAACGAGCCTGTAGCACTCACTGACTTTATCCTGTTGCAAAAACAAACAGTTGACACAGAACAAAACATGTTATGATAATGCCCAAATGGTGTTTATCTTAATGACGTTTATTAGTATTATCATTAAAGTACAAACCTTGCTTGTTTTAAGAACACCCAGAAGCTGGTTCTTGTACTCAACTGGGTTAAAAGGCTCAACTTGGTCTATAACGTGCATCATTGTTGCAGTCGCCAAAACAGAGGGAAAATAAAGAACAGATCTTGAATCTGTGAAACCAAACACAACTTAAGACCAAAGGATGTCTTTTTCTTTGTCCTAATGTTAAAATTAAGTAATAATGGAAGGATTAATTACCAGAGATTACAGAAAGGAGCAGACGCTCACATTTCTTCAGAAACTCCCAATGGAGATGAGTCTTTAAGCCGAGTCTTCTCATGATGTGGTCGAGAAATGCAAGTGGGGTAATCGGATGCATCTTCCATTGCAGAGTTGAGAGTACCAAAAGCTCCATTCTTTGAATCGTTTTGGCCTCGAAAACATATTTTGTTCCCTCAACCTTGGGGGGGGGGGGGGAACAGAACAAAAAAATGTCGGAATGTGTATGTGATTATATGTGTTTGAAGATTGTTGTTTTGAACTTACTTGAAGGTCTAGAAGGAGAGGGACATGGGTTTCTTCAACTTTCGCAGCAAGAGAGAGACAGGTGACGGCGGCGAGTTGGATCAACCAGGGCTTGTCGCTTTGAATATGGGGGCCCCGCCTGGTAAAGAACCGATCCAGGTAGTTGACGGAGAGTACAGCCGTGAGGGTGGTGAACCCGTATTGTGCATTGGCTTTAAGCATCCACTCCACCGCCTCACGCCGGGCGTCGCGGTGGACGTGACGGCTGTACTCCACCGTCAGAAACTCGGCTTCTTCTTTGGAGACTAACGAGAGAAGTTCGTTGTCTTCCCAAAACAAGTCTTGCTCCAACAAGAATGACGGAAAAAAAATGTTTCCGGCCTTGTTGGAACCGGAAGAAGAAGAAAAACTCTCTTCTTCTTCCTCTGAAACTTCCGCGGCGCCATCTTCTTCACAGTAGAGAGCATCGAGCAAGAAAGAAGGGTAGTTCTCTTGTTGAATTGTCGTTAGAGCCATATCTATGTATCAAACAAACAGGCTTTTTAAGGTTATTGTAAGTCTTCGAACTTAAAAAAAAAGAGAGCCATATGTATGGCTATAGATGGGATGGAGAGAGATTTTTAGAAAGAAAAAGGAAAAGAAAAGGAGGGAAAGGAAAGGAGGGAGATTTTTTTTTATCAAACTGGGTTTCACGCTTGTCCTTTTGGTTCCTTCAATAAATTGTCATTCTAGGATGAAAATCGCTCTCTCAAATTATATTATTTGTGTTTTATTTTAAAAAATATGTTTATCTCGTAATATTTATACGTTGTATTAATTTGTTCATAATTTTAAATAGATTTAGCTCTCTTATAAAGTATTATTTTCAGTTTATGAGGTTAATGACATGCTTTGATATAAAATAAAAAATAAATTTTAATAGTTTTAAGGTGATTATATTTTATTGTTTATGTATATTTTTAACTCTTTAATAAAAAAACATATATTGAAGATAAAGTTACTCAAACATAAATTTTTAGAACAAACATCATTTCTTATATTGTGACCACTTGTTGGATTTACGGTTTAATTTATATATAAATATATTTGTGCATATTGCATTTTATATTACTTAAGGTTTAAGTAAATGAAAACGTTTAACGTAAAAAAATGTAATTTTTGAATATTGGTCAGTACTATTGATAAAATTGTAAAGGTTTTGAATATTGGACAATTAATATTATTATGTGTCTGAATCTCAAGTATAAATCGTTAATTGTTACATTTAAGTATTACATAAAAGTATGAAAATATTAACAATTTTTAAAATAAATAATTAAAAATTTTCAATGATATTTTTTTCTTCCTTATATCGTAAGTTTAATACTCATTATAAACAATTTTTTTTTCTCTTTTTTCATAAGTAAGAATTGTTAAAAAAAAGTATTTCTAGGCTAATATTAATTGTCATTTGAAGTATGAGTACTTTAGTGGTTTTTCGTATTTCTTGTATGATTGGGTATTCATTAATACATTAAAAAATTAAAAGAAAGATGATAATATATACAAATGGTCATTAATCTATTCTTAAAAATATAAAAGAGTTACCAAACTTTCAAAAATTATATAATAATTATTAAATTTTAATTTTATTATAAAATTATCACTGGGCCGTTAATTATCGTTAACCGGAAGACATGAATTTTACCTTAAGAGAAATCAAGTTTCACATGGAATCTAATTTGATTAATGATCTACAAACATCATTTCCAACTTTTTATAAGATCGGTATGATATGTCCTGACTCTAAATTAAATAACTTTCTTCGAATGAGTTTAACTTAATTGACAAGTCATTAGTATTACAAACACGAATACATATGATCGAGCGTGTTTAAAAAATTAATATCCTATTATTTACGGACGAAAAATATTCGAGTAATACAGTAGAAGGTGGCACACACACCAAAGCTGAAGCCTCCGTGAAAAGTACTCTTCTTATTGTGTCTACCAATGTAAAAACATGCACTCTGCTTTTACCATTCATACTTCCAGGACAAAAGAGAGAGAGACAGAGTTTGGAGATTCCAATATTAAAATCCTCACATTTGTAATATAAGTTCCTTGGACAAGATAAATTTCCATTTAATGATTAATTATTGCTTACAAATTTTAAGTCAATCTTTGCTTTATCTAATTATACTTGATCACAGGACACGGGACAAGACTAATTTAAGTCCATTGTCTATTTCTGTTTGGAGTTAATACAATTAGTATAATTATTGTAATATCTTAAAAGTTTTAGATTTAAACATACTTTAAATGTAGATTCACTTTTAATATAGAGAGTTGAGAGTTATGATTGATTTTAGGTACTGTATACAAATTAAGAGTATAATTAGATATATTTTTATGATTGTTTTTCGGGTACGAGGCTCTCGAAATTTGATAGTATCAGCAGGGACGGATGCAAGATTCTGTGTAGAGAGTGCGAACTATTAGAAAGCTATATTAAAAATATAAGAGTATAAAATTACAAGATTTTAAGAGTGTAAAATTAAATTATTAATAAAATAATATATATAAGGGAATTTAAATTTTTTTTAGGGGTGCGGCTGCCCCCAGTACCCCGGGTCCGTCCCTGGATATCAGCTTTCAATTATATACAAAAATCAAATTAGATTAGACTCTTATACATAAAAAAAATCTCTCAAAATTATTTTTTATCCACGAAACGCATATCAAACTATTTAAATGATATCAATTTTTTATTATTTGATATGTCGGTCAATTTAATATTATTTTTAAAAAGTATTGTAAAAAAATTTTGAATTTCAAAATTTTAGTGTGTTAACATTATTGCTAAAAAATATTTTTAAATAAATAAACATTTGTTTTAATGATCGATAAAATAACTGAAATTGTAAACGAAAAAAGGAAAAGAAAATGCTCTAGTTTGACTAAAATGGTATTTGCTCGAATTTCAATGGAAGGTTGAAAAGGTAAAAAGTAAAAGAGTGAATATAGAATTTTGCATAAAAAATACAAACAGTTATAGGAGTTATAAGGTAAGGCAATCCCAAAGTTCTTTACTTGTTTTTTACTCAAAAGGTTATTTTGGAAAATGGTAATGGATTGGAACATAATTAAAGAAAAGGACGGGTAGTAAGTTACGTAAAATTTTTGGACGAGGGTTTGAAAGAGGAGTTCTATTTTTGTCAAGATTTTTAAAATTAAAAACAATTATGTGTTTGGTTTAATCAATTATTTCCCAACCCACTAACTGACTAATTTATATCGAGTTTTACAAAGACTTATTATGAAGACAATCCTCCCAATACAATTTTTCTATTCATAACGTGAGTATTCGTACCCCTAATTTTACTTAAGAGATATATTTCAAAATTTCCCATATCTTATTTCATTTAAATACATACGGTTTTATTATAAAATAAAAATTTTAAACTTCAAAATATTATTTTATTTAATTATAATGCATATTTTATACTAACATTATTATTATTTTTTTAAATCTAATGATATACATCTTGTACATTTTTATAATATTTATTCTTAATATCATTATTTTTTATAATTATTTTTAAACTCATAATAGAACTCTAATAACCTAAATGTTTTTTTAAAATACGTGTACAAACGAACTAATCATAAATCCATCATTTCAAAAATACTTTTATTTTAAAATTCTGCACCAACAATCAAATGATCTAGTTAATGTTATAATAAATTTTTATTTTGTTTTATTTTTTATCATATTCATATCAGATTCTGATCGAAAAAAAATTAACAATCAAATAAAATAAAAATAAAATTTTCGCGGGTAAATATTTACTCTTTCAATATCTAGTTTAATTGTCGAGTTAACTCATAATCTATCAGAATCAGAATAAAAATAAATGAAATGGTCTCTGGTTTGTTCCGCCATCCTACCCGATAAATCATTAGGATTCGTTTTAATAGAATCCTTTGCATTCACGGTTCCATCGTCTCCATCACTTCTCGATTAATCTTAGGTCTGAATTCTCTAATGGAGCCTTAATTGGGAACAATACTCTAATAACGAGTCATCGGCAAGATTAGATATTCGAGTCATGATCTAATGAATGAACTAAATTAAATTAGGAACGATACTCCTATAATAAACTTTTGTAATATTCAATTCATTCTCAACAAAACAACACCAACCAAACTAATGTCGAATATTTGTTTCTCTTTTTAAAGGAAGGCCGACTAAAGTTTGCATGGCAATCATCATGCATGAGTACGCTCGTCCAAAACTTGCTTTGTCAAATTATACCAAAAACTTAAGATGAAATTAATTAACGTGACTACCAGACAAAACCCAGCTCAATTGCCAAAGTAAAAATAATAAAAGTGAAATAAAGATGTAAATCATTCAGCAAGAATCAACACTAATCGTATATGACTATATAGAATTCGAATAATAAAATGTTTAAAATCAATTAATTTTTTTTGTGAATGAAGTCGTATGACTAATAATTTTTATCTCTGATCGTTATTATACCGACCTGTTTATTAGATTTACTGGTGTGATTATCTGCATGTGAATTATCATTAACAAAATTGATTTTTTTAATTTGAAATCTTTGCTTTCGTCTTCTGCATTTTTTCCTTTGGAAAGTGAAAGATTTGGTACAACCCACCACCTAATAACCTGTCTGATTAACTGTATTATAATTGGTGTTGGCACATCAATTAGGGAATAAGAAAACATTTTAATTACATGATCAATTTTGGTACGTAAACAAATCTAGCATTATTATTACCATTATTTCTCTTTCTTTTTGTTATGTCTAGTTTTTGCTTCTTTTTCATGCAACGTTGGTTGGACTTAGTGGCATTAATGATGGCTAATTACCATCACTCATATTCAGATTTTATTTGTTAGATCGAAACATAGGTGTAATGATAAAAGAAGTTTGTGTTAAATCTTCAATTAGCTTATGTTTTATAATCAGATCGAATCGATCGATTAAATCGAAAAATCACCATTTAAATAAACTCGATATGTTTAGCTTAGGGCTTACGAAAAACAAAGGTGATCAATTAAACAATCTCCAACTACTGTCTTGAATTGGAGATTGATGGAGTTGAGTTTGCTTTGGCAGGTGTTTTTTAGTGTGAGTTGTTTACTTAACCATTTTTGCCCACCCATATGCATAAATCACTTTCAAAGGTGGAATCAGACTTTTCGTATAATAGGATCAGAGTAGTGTATGAGATACAAAAGTTTTGTATACAATTACAATAAATATTGTTGACCACGTATCTCAAGAAATTAAGTAAGGTCAATTCTAATATTTTTTATGAAAAAAATTGATGTAATTCTAATATTTGTATATAGTAGTTACTTTTTAGTGAGGTCAATTGCACCCCTAATTTACCACATAAATCCGCCCATGTTCACAATGCCCGCAGTTTTTGAAGATTTCAAGTGTTTTTCTTTTTACATATGTTTTAGCCATGGGTACAGGCTGGTTTGACAAAATCACTCATAATTACCATAATCAATGAATATATGAAACACATGATTATATTAGGTCAAATTATTCTATTATTAGTAGTAAGTCGTGGATTTAGTTATATTATAATTTGATCATTTTTAATCTTTATATTTTTTAAAATTTAAAATTTCCGTACCAAACAATAACCATTAAATCAAATTTTGTTATTGATTTACACATTGCGTGTACGCTGTTAATTCCTAGATCATTTCTGGTCTATGTAATTTAGTCATATTTTTTAGGTTATGGCTAAAAAAGTATAGGGACTAAAAATAAAAAAATCGAATATATGGACTAAATCCATAATTTACATGTAGTACAGGGTCTGATGATAGAATTTGATTACAGGGTAAAAAATATCATTAGTGAAAAGCAACAAATATTTAGAATATATGAATTTAAATATTATCTAAAGCAAAGTTTGGATTTTGAGTTGTTTATAAGGTAAGAAAAGGATAAACACCGTGTTGTTTTATAAAAGAGTTATTATTTGATATATAAGTTATGTAAAAATTATTTAACTTTTATTATTTAAACTATAAACTATAAAATATAATTCTTTTTTAAATTAAACACGTCTCTATAAAATATAATTTTTTTAATTTAGATTCACCCTTCTAATTCAGTTTGTTTTATCTATAAAAGTTAACCTTTGAGATCATAATATTGCTTAAAAGATTTAGTATACGATCTCACTAAATAAACTGATCTCTAGTCCTATTTAAATGACTTAACATATTACTAAATACACAGCAATTCTACTTATAAAAATCTAAACATGCGACTCTCAGACAGATGAAACGAGGGTCTAAAAAATCTGAACAAAATTTCTGATATCATAACATTTTCTTTCCTTTTTCAAGATTCCATTAAAATTGGATATTTCTTGCATAATAAAAACATGAACAATCGGTAGGAAAGACAAGAAAATTCTGTATTCCACTGGTTTTCTTCATTTTAATTTCCATTTGAATTCCTTACCACACAAAAGGATCGATTCCCAACTCCCCCCCTCCATTTCTCCGATCAAAACACTTTCAAATTGTTGCAATCCCGTCGTGATCTTAGTAGGGTGGGTAAGTTCCCGGCGGATACGAACCAGCTTAAAAATACAAAACAATTTCACATTATCTAATTCAATTCACTTGATAAAGTTATTTTTTAAATTGGTTTAATTCAGAAATAAGTGTTTAATGTTTTCTTTTGCTTAAATAGGTGTCTACAGTTACATTATGTTATTGTTTTAAGGTAACACTGTTAAAAAATTTATCACCCAATAAATATGACACATGGCATTTATTTTTTCTTTTTCAAAAATAAAATAAAATAAATTAAACAATATTCCAAAATTTTCAAAAATCACAAAACAATCCCAATATCTATAAACCCCTAAAACCTTAAACTTAAAATTAACACCGTTATCACCGCCGATAGCCTTGCTGAACCCACTACCGACTTCGCAAAGACCACCACCCATTTTTCCGACCACCCATCGTCGTTAATCGGCAGGAGGGGTGTCAACGAAATGTCAAACAACAAATATGAAAAGTTCTAGTCGTTTGACGTCCAATTAACACACCTCTCGCCGGTGATGTGTGGTTGAGAAAAATGGGTAGTAACCTCAAATGACAATAGTGGTAGAGTCCGACGAGACTATCAACGGCGGTAATAGCGTCAATTTTGAGATTTTAGGGATTTGAGAAATTTTTGGTGATTTTAAGGATGTTTAGATTTTTTAAAAATAAAAACACATGTTACATTCTAATTGGGTAATAATTTTTTAACGGTGTTACCTTAAAATAGTAATAGAATGAAACTTTAGGCACCTATTTTAGCCAAAAAATTAAATATCTATCTTTAAAAAGTGTATAATTTGAGCACATATTTCTCAGTTAAGCCTTTAAAATATTATAAAATAATCATTTTACTCGATCTTAACACAAAATTTTGTGTTCGCATAAAAAATAAATTTAAGGGTGTGAGAAGTCTATGAACTTTAAAAAATTAATTATGCCTTTAAACTTTTTTCACCAAATTAAACCATTGAACCAATAAATTGAATCAATTAACCTTTTGACCAACATTAACTGTTGAATCTAAAAGAGTGTTTTTAGATCAATTGGTACAATGTGTTGTATTACATTGTTGCCACTTGAAATTCTCTAAATTTATTTATTTTATTGAAAAATTCTTTAAATTTCCTAAAAGTTATAAAAAATAAATAAAAATTATAATATATATTTAGAAATATGTAAATATTACATGATAGAATTATAGTCTATAATATGACAAAAATATTTTTAAAAACACGTTAAAGTTTAATGATCAAAATTTATGAAAGGGTTAATTGAATCAATTTGTCAATTCAATGTTTAATTATATGAAAAAATTATAAACTTAATTGTTTTTTTTTTCTTTCAGAAGTTCAAGTACTTATAAAACCTTTAATAGAAAAGTTATAAACCAAAATGTATTTTATGCATGGACATGTAGATTATTTTAACTATCGTATCTAACGCATAGCCGCGGCATTACCTGGAGGAGGATAATAAGGTGAACTCGGCGGATATCCGCCGGATGGAAGAGGATAGGTGCCATACGGGTATGATGCAGGAGGATACACTGTTGGAGGATATGCGTCGGGATATGATGGAGCCGGATAACCAGCCGGCGGTGGCAGATAAGGAGCCGGAGCTGTTGGTGGTGGCATATTGTACGGAGGAGGTGGTGCTGCATATGCTGAAGGTTGATTATATGCTAAGCCTTTGCTCTGCAAACAATCCAAATTACACATTTATGTTACATTTGGTTGGACTGTTATATTTTTCCTCATGATTTAATATACGAATCAGTATTAAACTAATTTCACTCAAATAATTATTATTTTACTCACACGATTTAGTTTGAACAAAAAAAATATTAATATGTATAGTTTATTTTAAATAATTAAACTATTTTTGTTATAATATTTATATAACCAAATGTATAGTACAGAATATTTGAGTGATATCAATGGGGTGGAGAATAAATTTGTAAATTGCAATAGATGGACTTACTCTAGAGTTGGGACAATACATTATCAATTGTACTTCTGCATTTCTGCAATTATGTGAAAGAAAAAACTAAAATTTTAGAACACTCCTTGATACTTTGATAAAATTTAGAATTTAATCCATATATTTTAAAACGTCAAATTCGATTACTTCTTCGATTTTGAAGTTGTAGTTCAATAATTAACATCATTAATATTATTTTGTCATAATTTGCTAACTTAACAACTCGATTAAGCCAGTCTAGTAAATTTTGATGAAAAATATGAACATCCTAAATGATTAAACTTAAGGATGATCATAAGTTGTCAGGAATGGATATTGACATTGAATTTTGTAGGGAACCAACTATAAAATTATAAAGTTTTCAAAAATTATTAGAGTAATTAAGAAAAAAATTTAAATCTTTTGAGGGAACCATTATATATACGAAGAGAATTTTTAAAAATCTCGAAGGGTCATAAAACAATTTTTTTAAGTTTCGGGGTTCCGTTGGCTCCCCTAACTCTATAGAGGATCTACTTTTAAGGGTCGGGTTGAATTTTTTACCGACTCAAAAACTTAAAGTTTTTATTTGAGTTTGATCCAAAGTTTGATGATGCTCAGGCTGATTCGAACTCGATTCAAATTTTTGAGTATAAACTAGACTTTGAATTGACACTACATAAATAAATTTTTTTTTGAATTTAAACTAAAGTATCTATTGTTGATAGCAGTGACTAATCATTTTCTAATATTTATTTGACAAAATAGATTGATAATTGAAAAAAAATATACATACAAAACATTATGATAATTATCTCATTTTATTCGACAAAATAGAGATAATTGAAAAAGCACATAGATAATTGAAAAAGCACATAGATAGAGACATTATAACTATTACTCCTAAATATTTATAAAAAAATTGTACTACTATATCAAGTTGATATTCTCACCATAAATCCGAACTCGACTCCATCCGAAATTATATTAAAAAAAAAGAATTATTACCTGCCGGTTTTAGTTTGAATAGGCCAAACTGTATCATCGTAACCCTGAGAGAGAACCTTGTACAATTGAACTCTGTTAAAACAAAATAAATGGAATCCCAGAAAAGAATATCAGAATTTAGAACCCAGAAATCCAAAAGCAAACCAACCAAGATTTTCTAGTTCATTGTCGTCACCTTCCATAGCCGATGAAGCTATCGTTGGACAAAGTATTGCTGTTCCAAACCGCCACATTCATCTCCGTACGCCCCTCCATGAGGGAGAACGTGAACTTCTCTTGGAACATGGGCGTTCTCCCACCATCTGTAAACAAAACCCTAATTGTAAAACCAAACCCAGAAATCTAAATCAGAGACGACGGAATTCGAATTAAAAGAGGAATTACCGATGCAGGTTTGTGTACGGAACTTGGAGCTACCGTATTCGAGGCAAACGTAGGGATCTTGCCTGGAAAGCCATTCGGTATCCTTCAATTTTTTACACCCCACAACTGAACCCAGATGAATTCAACATCAAAACAACAAGAGAACCAAAATTGATTTGTAATTTGGGGGAAAAGTAATTACCGGTAACTTCGAGAATCTGGCCTTGAACGCCTGACACGGGGACTGGGAAGAAGGAAGAAAAGGAGGATTACAACACCCCCGAAACCGTGAATGGAGAATCGGGGGGTATAGCTTTGTTCCTTTCGATCTAAAGGCGTTAATGGTGGAGGAGAGAATTTGGGTTGGATTTATAAGCATTTGATTCTTACATTTTGGTACTGAATCTTTCAAACCCGCCAAAATTGTTCACCGTATTCTCCTCTCATTTTTTTTTCTTTGCCTGCTAATTATTCGGGTTTTCGATAGTTAATTTTATCTCACACCCCTAAATTATTTTCAGATTCTAAATTAGTCTTTACATTATCGGTTCGATTCTTGCTTCTTCCTTTCCTTGTTTCCATTTTTCGTTTGTTCCTAAGTCTGGTAATCGTGTTGCAATATTAAATGTTCAGTGTCATATATGATTGAAACGATATTATTAATGTGAGGACTCAATTAGAATATTTTAAAGTTTTAAACAAATTTTGAATCTAAATTCTAATATGATGAAGTCCGATGCAATTATCTATGCTATTAATTAAAATATTACTGAAAGACTTAAATATGTATTTAAAGGAAATTTATGGTTTAGTCCCAATATTGTATTTAACTTGAGAATTTAGTTCTTATATTTTAGTTTGATACAATTCAATCATCAGGCTATTACTACTATTATTAATGTTATGCCCGTGTCTAAATCACTAATGCTCCATTTGGTAGAAGAGTTGTTTTGAAGAGTTCTTAATTTTTACTAAAGTTTTCAATTTTCAAGTTTAAATGTATACGATTCTTTTTCTTATGTTATGGTAAATTATTTTAATACTCATAATAATTAAACTTTTTATATTAATATTTGTGTAAACAAGCGATATAAAATACAACCGAAAAAAATCCATCAGTTGCCAAATATAGATATTTAAAAAACAAACAAACAAAATAAACCCCCATGACCATTTAAAATATAAAATTATAGTTACCATAATTAAAGATAGAGAAAACTACATATTTAGAACCACAACTATGCCCGTATTATTATTTTAGTATTTCAACTATTATTTTTGACAAAAATAGTACTTAATGTTACGTTTTTATTTTATTTTGATACTCGATCGTTAAAATTAACGGAGATAATAATGTGGCTTGGTATAATGACAGTTTTAGTCCAAAACACTTATATAGATGATTAATTTAGTCCAAAATTCATCAATTTAAAACATTATCTTAATTTTGGGTAGAATTGTAAATTACGTTCCACTGAAAGAAAAAACTAGAGGAATTTAATATTTTTATTCAAAAATTAAAATAATGTTTAAATTGATAAAATTTTTGACTAAATTGAGAGATTGTATAAGTTTTTGGACTAAAACTATTATTAACCCAAGTTACGTCGCTATTTCCGTTAGCTTTTAACGGCCGGAGTACCAAAATAGAAGAAAAAAACGTAACATTAAGTATTATTTTATCAAAAATAATAGTTAAAGTTCCAAAACAATATCACAGGCATAGTTAAAGTACTAAATATGTAGTAGTTTTCCTTAAAAATAAGACTGGATCCCCAAATTTAACCTAGCATAGTGACAGATTATATTTCGACCTTGTATAAATGTCTTTATTTTGTTTTTATATATTTTAATTAAATTAATCTCACTTAATTCGAGCCAATTAATCATTTCATTACTAATATAATTGACACACTTATCACGTGGGAAAAATTAAAAAAAAAACATAAAAGACAAAAAATAAAGTTGTTTTGCTGGTTATTTGTAAAAAAGGAGATAAATAAAGCTCGGTTGATGAAATTTAATTATTCAATAATAAAAAGTGAATTTAAAATTTTAAAGCAATGATTATTGTAACAGCCAGTCATGGCAGCATCTTGTGATATACAACAGTTAACTACTGTAAGCTAGAACCAGAGCTTAAGATACAAATATAATGAATTGGGTTTTGGAGAATTTACTCACTTTCATACTCGTCTTCATCTCCAAAACTGAAAACAGATGCATCAGCTGCCATTGCCTTGAATTCACTCCCCGACCCAGAAACTCCAGTGCCCGCAGCAGCAGCGGCGGCGGCGGCAGGAGCGCCGTCTTTTCTTGGGTTACTAGTGGTGTGTGTCTGTTGGCTTTTTGCACTTCCTAAAGAAACTTGTTCAGTAGAATGCACCAAGCTTGCAACTTGATCAGCATTGGTACTTGGTTCCAATTTGGTGGTGGCTGAGGGGGCAACTGGTTTTTGCTGCCTGTTCGATGACCGACCAGAGTCTTCTGCCTCACCGTCCGAGAACACATCATCTTTGTCATTATGTCCTGGGTCTTTATCGTTTCTCGATGGGGCTGCTGCATCTCCATCGGCGGGTGAAGCACTGGTTCCTGAGATTTCATCTGGCTTATTTGTAGCGGTTTCGGTTGGTGGCTTTGAGGGAACAGGGTCATTATAATCTATGAGCACAAGCTCTACCTGGAAACCAGGGGAAGGTAATTTCCTCTGCAAGTGCAAATATTTACCCAAAAGGGGAGATAAATTAGAGAAGACACTAATTCAACCAGACAAAGAAATGAAGATCTCAAGTCATTTTGACAGAACATCATATAAATAAAATCATCTTACCTTGTCAAACCCATCAAGATCACTGGTATTCAGAATTATTCTGTTTTCTATCATTGTTGTGTTTAACCAACTGATAAATCAAAAGGACAAACAGAATCATAACAAATAAGTTAATATAAATACGGAGTCAACGAACTAATTTTGACGGAGAGGGGACTAATTACAGACCAGTAAAAATCTCCTTGGCGATCATGAAAATGAATTTTGAAGTCTCCAGCCAACTCGGTCAGACCAGGTTCCCCAGGCAAAGCAAATACCATAACTCCTTTCTTTGGTGCGCTAAACCAAAAATCTTCTGGCTATAATTACACGCACAAAACTTCAAATTGGTATAAGGAAGCTCCAGGATTCAAATGGCATTTCATAAAAACATAGGTGGTGATCATTCTAATTAAATAAAACCAAACTTACCGAGAGATCCTTGGTTCGTGGATGCTTCTTTGTGGAGAAGCGTTCACCTGCAGAAGGAGAAAGTGTTGGAGCTCATGATGATTATGCAGGCTGAAAGGCACAAAAAGTTCTAGTAGGACAATACGACTAGTACTACAGGTTCACTTGTTTGGAGAGCAACAAGTGAGAATGCATCTGAAAATTTAATTTGCAATGATGGCTCAGAGTTACTGCAATTGCCCATTAAAGCATTCCAATCAAGGCCCCATAAGCCAATATGGGCCTCCGAAGTGAAGCATTACCCATGAATTTCCATGTTTTTTACCTCTTGGATTACATAGCCTTAAGTCGATGAAAATGCCTCTATGAGCTGTAAGCCTAAAACTAGAGACAAAGATCATATCAAACTGTGGCCTGTGGTTTGCACCTTAGGCATGAGGAAGTAAATTAAGCCAATTACAACCTCATGAGATTGCTCTTGTAGTTGTTATCAGGAAGATTCAAACTAAACTTAAGAATTTGAAGCTACAACAACATATTTGGAACATGATTAAGCCATTATTATGTCCTAAAACAGTAGCAGTTAATGATAAATATGATTTTGACATGCAGCTAAAAGCTTAGGCAGAAAATCCATCTTCATTCTATCCAAAGGACTTCGCCTATGCATCAAAAGCATCTTATGCATGTATGAGAAGCTCCACGTAAATAACAAAAGGAAGCACCAATCATCAATCAAACAAAAAATTTTATACCATTATGATCAGACACTGTAATGGAAGGCCTGATCCAATAAGGACAACGAAGAAGCCGGAATCCTCTAAGAATGCACCTGTATAAACATAATGTCAGCACTAGTATAAAACCAAAGATAAAATATAAACATTGCATTGCCAGAATAATACCGGCGCCCAGGCTGGTCTTCACCATTGAAGTATGTTAAGATGCGTTCAAAGTACTTGACGTATCTCTAGAAAAACATAAAAAGGAAAATATATGACAATCAGATATGATATAAGCAGCTTCCAAAAACCAAACCTGGAAAATCACTAGAAATCAACTGCTCACAATTTGACTTGGCAAAACGAGCCCCTTTCCATCCACACATCTTTTCTGGTTGTAGTAGCCCATGGACTCTTCAGCAGTGGGGAAGAACTGCAAAGAGATCAAGTTAAAGAATGAACCAACCATTGTGACCAAGAAATGTGTAGCTACACTAAATTTACTCGCATTTCTTCAAGAACAATTTCATTGGGTCGAACCTTCAAGTACAGAAGAAGGCTGGAGATCATCAACCCTGTCCTTGCCATCCCAGCTTTACAGTGCACAACCACAACATTCTCAATATCCTCCTTCAGCCAAGAGTAAGCACTTTGACAAAAAGATATTATCAATCGAATTGGAGGGCAATTATGGTCATCAAATGGGAAACTAGCCACCTGAAGAAAAAGTTGGATATCAATTGTAAGATGTATTTCACTTAGGTCATCTTACAGTAAGTTTCAACAGGCTGTATTTGATGTTATGCACACATGAGTAGGAAACAAATGGTAGTAAAGCTTTATCAAAGATTAGGTGGAACTGACTCTTCTTAGGAATTATCTTTTGCCAACAACTGATTTTCATCATTGAGGGAAATAGACTCTTGCTTACCTTCAAAAAAGAAAGAAAGAAAAGGAAATAGACTCTTGCCCATTCACTCCTAATGGATTCCATTAGAAAATAGTTCAAGAAGAAATTAGTGGCTGTTTTTTTTTTCTGATTTGCTCCACAGGTTCAGCCAAATGGAAGTCTAAATCTATTTTCAGAAGCCAACATAGCATGATGTTATTCGCTTAAGAGACCTCTAAGACGATCTTTTATCAAAGCTAAATGATAGGCACATGGCACACAGTCACAGCTAACCACAATTTAAGAAAAAATCTCAGGTGGAAGTAAATATACGGTGAGTTACCCCAACAAACCACATCATACCTTTCCTTCAAATAATGAAGCATCATACAGCCTCTCAGAGCAAAGATTATATACTTTGTACTTGTCCTGCATAGAAGTAAATAGATTTTAGGATCAAAAAGCAAAATGCATGGCGATGATGCAAGGATAAAACACACACAAATACATATGAACTAGCAACAAAATGGCCCCTTCAAACCCAAACTTTTTTTAAGTAGATCAACCAAATTGTAAGCGACAATGATTTTAACAGCTCCAGCAACCCCAAATGACAAGATTCATATTGAACGAAAGGTGGATGTCATGGGAAAAAGGTATAGGTCAGGAACTTAGCATTAGACGAGTGAAGTTGCTATTTAACAGACAAGTGCCAAAGCAGGCATAACACAGAGCAGACTAAAAGCTAAGCCAGTTATCATGTTCAAAGAGCTGAAAACATATTAAAAGAAGAAGCAATAATAATCTCTCTCCACCAAAACAGTAAACTCCTAAAGCCAGTATATCATAAATACTGACCAACCTAAAATAAAGTAGACCAAGTTTTTATTTTCCTCCACCTATGATGTAAAGAACTATAAAATAAAAACACATACTGATGCATGGTGGAGAAAACCAGGGAAAAAAAGGAGAAAGGCGAAAATGCATATTATAGATCAATAGACCTGTCATTAATTCATTACCTTGTGACGTGTTTCAAAAAACTGAATCACTTCTTCCATGTGATTTCGATAGAACCCCTGCATCACAATTATAGAATTCTTAGTCTAACTAAAGGGGATAGCCAAATTCAAAAGTCAAATATTGATTAGTTTAGCTACCTCAACATATACAAAAAACCCAGAGCTCATGTCACCAGCAGGGAACCCCGTAGCAATTATGTTCTCAGTGATGTATGTCATATCTAAGTCAAATCCTCCTTCCTGAAGGGAAGGTGCACAGGTAAGTTTACATATATCAAGATAGTCATAGTAAAAAAACAATAATTGCAACATCTCTGCACAAAGGAAAAAGTGTAAGCCCCACCTGGTATCTTCGTTTGTTTTGTGAAACAGCATGCCGAGCCTTAACCTGCACAGCTTTCACAGCATTTTTAGATGAGTCAAGTATGCCTTTTGTAATTGTTCCAAAAAAACCAGATTGGGTTGGTGTTGATGTTCCATCAGAGTTAACATCCGCAGTGGGAGATTTTGAAGGTGAGCGCAATCCTAACCCACTAGTAAACCGCGAAAAAGTTGATTGTCCAGCATTCCCTGTTGATGGTGAGTTCTCTTGAGCCGCAGCAAAAGACTGAGGAATTTTTAAATTTCTAGTCCATGATGACAGCCTTGATGGTGCTTCCTGTGTAGTAGTAGAAGAATTATTCGGTCCTGAATCTGTCGCAGCAGCAGGAGTTGGCGAGTCAGCAGGTACATCAGCCATTCCGCCGTTCCTAGAGTCTCGATAACGATTAAAGTTCAAGTATTCAAACTCCAAATACCCAGCATATGAGACACCAGTTTATATAGTCCTCAGAATTACAACTGCAATCATAACGTATAAGGTTCAGCTAATGAAAATGAGCAAAATGCTAACAGTACTCTGTGCCCTAAGTAAACAAAATTCACGAATTACCTAATGACCAAACGCAATCATACAGATTAACAGAGATTCTAAAACAAATTCAACAATAAGATAGCATAAATCAACCTTCGAAAACTCAAACAGTTGAAAACCAAACACTGAAATGAAATGAAATCATCGATCGGCTTCAAAAGATTTGATTAAAAAGATTAAGATATATGCCGATGATCTTACCTTGTATGGAATGTACGGATGAAAAACACGGAAGCAGGGAATTCCAGAAATAGGAACTGAAGTCAATTAGGGTTTCGAGATCTAAGTTCAAAGAGGGAAGAAAACGTACATGTGGGCATATGGCGTTATTTGAAGGTGTGGGGTTTTTGGCTTCAGTTCCCGTGCTCTCCGTGGTTGACGAATGTGAACCGCTGAATTAGCAGCAAATGGATTTGAAGATCGTAATCCAACGGTAAGAAATTCTGTTGGGGATGTTCATTCAATTTTGCTTGACTGAACCAATCGTAGGGTAATAATATCTTGAACGATGAAATTCATGCATTAAGATAATATAAATATTGCAAAAAGGATTATTGTCATTTAAAGTCCTCAAACTATAACCAAAATTTTAAATTGATCCTTAAACATCAAAATGATTTAATGTAAATTAGGGTTATTGTAGTTTTATATCTATTTATTTTGGCTTAATTAACAAATATTGAGCCATAGTAAAGATAGTAATGCAAATTTAAAATTGTTACAATTTCCAAATTTTATCTTCTTTTTATTTTTTAAAATAAATAAAGATAAAGAATAAATTAGGAGGATTTTAGGGGGTTTTTAATGGAATAAAAGCTTGTTCATGGTTTATCTTTAAACCTTTTAGAATTAATCGAGATCAACAATGGCAGAAAAAGAAAGAACAGAAAATGATGAAAGGAAATCATTAAAATTTATCGAAAATGTACATCGAAGAACATATATTCAAAGGCATTGTATATGCTTAATGTAAATAAATATTAGGGTCATTAATCAGTAAACAAATCATTTTCATCATCTGCAGACTTTGTTGGCTTCTCCGCCATGACCCAGGGAGGAGGAATCCATTGCTTTCTCAAGCACTGCCGATAGCTGTCGGTTGCCCGGATTCATTGCCATTTACTCATAGCCGGACTCCGCTTCAACAGCTTTACTCCCAATGGACTATCCTTGCTCTGCAAGATAGGACAACATTAAGAATTTAAACATAAGCTTTGAGCATGGTAATGGAAGTAGTGAAATTCTGATCCAGATTGTAATTACCAGGCGGCATGTTCCGGCTGCGAGGTCACATACAGGATACTCCTGAGGGCAGCAGCTGTAGTGATCATTGCAGAATGTCGCGGATTCCATCGAGCATCATCCCCAGCCAAAGCAGTAATTACCATAGTCAAATAAGCAGCAGCAAGTGGTTCCCTGAGGGCATGAGTAGTAAGCATCACAAACGGTTGGAGGCCATACGGGAGAAGGTGGAGACGGGGAAGGTTTAGGCGGGTTCATTCCTTTCTTGATGGGGTATGAGGCCATCATTGCAATACCGCACTTGCCGGTGGAGGTGCCTGCGACATTCCACTCCATTTTGATGTATCCATTCTCTCCCCAGTTTGGACCCCATGAATTCCTCACAATCCAGTAATCTACACCACCTTCCGTGCCAAATCCTACAGCGGTAACACCGTGGTCTAAGCTCGATCCACAATGACCAGTGAATACAACCTGAATACCGAACACAGAGTTATACATGCGGACGAATTAGGCATCATTTAAATTCTACAACGCACCAGAACAGCACCGCAACACTGCAGTGCTGTTCTAGTTCTATTTGCTTCAAAAAACCATAAGATTCAATTGTTTGGTATTTACCGATTGGTAGAGCTGGAAGTCCCTGCCACCGGCTTCAATGGTAACACTAACAGGCTTTTTTGCAACAGCCTTCTTCAAAGAATTCTCGTCGTTTTCCGGGACATCTTCATATCCATCGATGGAAACAACACGAGCATTCTTCTGAAAGGATGAGAAAAAAAAAGTTTACAACACTCAACACCATCATCATAAAAGATTCTCATACTAAAATTGGAAAACTGAAAAAGATCGGACTTCCTACTAACCCTGTTTACATCACATGTATTGTCGGTAGCACAGTAAGGGTAATCCTCATCGGTGTCAATACCGCCATTCTTAACAATAAACTCAAAGGCATGGTCCATGAGACCACCATTGCATCCCTGGTTATACAAATTATCACAGTCCACAAGCTCCTGCTCCGACAAGGAGATGTGGTCACCGGTCACAATCTTGTTCATCCCCTCCACTGCAGCCACAGTAGAGAATGCCCAGCAACTCCCTGTATTCAAAATCAACACAATACTGATATTTTAAGAACTCGAAATCAAGGGGACTAATTTAAGTAAAGACTTTACCGCATTGGCCTTGATCTTTGACAGCCCCGACAACACCTTTCTCCCTCCAATCAACCAACTGAGGCAAATCATCACCAACCTGAAACGCATACATGTTGCTCTTCGCCTTGCCAGCGAGTCTATTCGATCTGCTCTTCAGGTCCACCGTGGTACCCAAATACACAGCTCTGTATTCCTCATTGGTCAAATCCGCAAACCTGTTGAGACCAACCTTATAGGTACGGTTAACCGAGTTATGTTCCACAATAAACCTAAGATTATCCTTAAAGATCTCGAACCGCTTTTCCTTCTCCCCCAAGTCATTATAATTCTTGCCGTGTTTCACAAGCCACAACTCATACATCCTCCAAACCCGAGCCTCGACCGTTGCCTGCAGCAGCAGACCATGGTCGAGATCGTAGTCGATGATGGACATGTCCATAGCCGACGACAGTGTAATAAAAAGGACAGAAAACATGGAAAGGAAAAACAGAACATGGAGAGGGCTGTTTAGGAGAGACATGGTTGATGTTTCTAAGAAGATGAAGTGGGAAAGGGAGGAGATATATAGGAGAAAACAACAAAGAGAAAGAAACTGCGTTGAAATAGGATTGGGAAGTGGAGATCTGGTGTTTGTATCAGTCACGGTTTGATCACGAGAGGACAAGGGAAACCCTACCCTATATTTAGAGATAAAATGTAGAGACGTTCCTGGAAAGGTCTCTCTTTGTTTTTGTATGTATTAGGATACATATAGATATATACATATACACACGTGTATATATGTCACATTTATCGATATCGTATTGGTACCAGTTGTAAAGTTTGGATCTTCATTAGTCAGTATTTGAATAGGTTAAAACTTTTATTTCGATTACAATTTCATTATGTTATAGTTATTTTGATCTGTTTCGATTAATACAGATTTATATCAATTCATACTATTGGATAAGATTTTAAAATTTTCAATCACTTACATTTAAAATAAAATATAAGTCTTAACAAGTGGTCCTAGTAGAAAAGCAGATAATATTCATTTTAGGAGACCCGAATTCAATTGCTCTGTAAGTGGGTGTGTATTTGTCAAAGTGTTAAGAATATGTATGAGCAGACACTTCCTTGTAATCTTCTTTAGACTATTCAAAAATAATAATAAAATATAAGAATGGTTAATAGAGATCCACTAATTGACCTAGTGGCTAAGTAAGGATGCTCATCTTGCCCCATCTTTTATAGGTTCGAATCTCGGCATGAGGATGTAATACCTCTCTATTTAATAAAAAAGTTTTATATATAACTGATATTGACATTTGGAAGTAAGGAATATTCATAAAAAATTTATTCATCGTTTACACTTATTCAACGACTCAAAAAAAATATAAAATATTTTATTTAATGTAAAAGAATTCTTGATATATATAATATAGGGGTATGGCATGCTCATTTAGTTTTATACTTTTTAGGCTATTAGATGAGAAAAAATAGATGATTTAAATTAACCGTAGGAAATGTGAAGATTTTTATGAAAAAAGAAGGAATTAACATCAGCAATCCTTTTACTATCATCAATTTTTTTATCAACAAATCAAAGAGTACAAAATCATACAATTTAACCACTATTATGTGCCTCCTTAAAAACTAAATGGAAGAAAAGAATATATTATGATAGTGTTACATGAAACGGATATAACACTAATATGAACACAATAAAAAAGGTAATGTACACCAATAGTCATCAAACTTTTAGAGTGCGTTCATTTTGGTCACCAAACTTTTATTAAGGTCACCAAACTTTTAATCTGTTTTTATTTTAGTCTCTCCCGTCAATTTTCGTTAAAAATGCTGACGTGACACGTTAACTTTTTTCTTTCTCTATTTTCTCCTTCTTTCCTTGCTCTGTTTTTCCTCCATAACTAAAATTTTGTTTTCCCCCATTTTCTTCTTCTTTCATTTTGATCCTTCTGCCAAGTGCAAATGTACCAAGTGTGTTTTCCACAACTCTTTTGTATATACGTTCAAGACCACCCAGATTATCATTATGCCTGTCATTGCTTTAACAATGTTCGTTAGGACTAAAATAAAATTTTATGGTAAACTCTTTTTTAATTTTATTAATGTTATGTTCAATGGGGTGACGGAGCTTGCACCCACCATATTTAAACTTTCAGTTTTCTTCAAACAAAGGGATTTTTATTTTATTTTTCGACATAGGCCTTGCGTTGCCGATTTGGTCCTTTGAATCCACATCTACTTATGAGCCATGTTAATCTATAATTCTATTCGTTTCCACATCAACAATATTTTAGGTTTTTTTTTTTTATAGTTCTTCAACATTTACCACATGGCCCCTTTTCTTTTTCGATTTATCGCTACAATTGATGGAACACAGGTTCTGGCAAATACACTTGGAACATTTATTTACCTTTGGTGATTTTTGTTAAATGGAGGAAGAAAATGGAAGGCGCCCTAGAAGCTCGCGTATGTTTGAAAATAACTTGAAACGGCATATGTTTGAAAATATTGTTGCACATTGAATCTAATAGTTTCAATTGGTATTATTGTTATATATAAAGAGAGGTTCACCCCTTTGTATATTCATTCTTCCACATTCAGATTCCAATCCACTAAATTTACACATTTTCTGGAATCTTGATTTCAGGACTAAGAATGGTGTCGGTTCCAGAAACTAGAAATTCTTTGCATTGTCTGATTAAGAATTTCATCTTTGTTTTGCTGGCTTGCTTGTCTGTCCATGGCCAACGTTTGTCTATTTTCCTTGCTTTGTTCGTGATCTTTTATGGGTTTGTTCTGTCTTTTTTTTAACGTGTTTCGTAATTTCCATGCAGCAAGTCCAGCATCTCCAAAAGAATATTTAAATGTAAAGAGATCTGATTTTCCAAATGATTTTGTTTTTGGATCATCGACCGCTGCCGCTCAGGTTAGTTAAATCTGATACAATTGAATATATATATATATATATATATATATATATATATATATATATGTCATGTTTTGTTGCTCCAACTCTTTGTATATGTCTGATATTCACGAATCATGTCCATCACGACATGTGTATGAGAATGGGAGACTTTCCATATCTCGTGATGAATCTTTTCTATTAAACCGAAAAATATTACATTTTAAGGTAAATGTCAGAATTTGAACCATATAAGATTAGAGACTTAGTTAGAATATGAGATTAGAGACAAGCATAAGCACTTGTTCAGATACGTCATGGAAATTGACCCCTTCTGGTAAGTCACCATCTCCCATAGTAGTGTCCCTATAGACTTCATATAAAATAAAAAGACTGATTTACGATTTCTTCCTTAAGTACCTCTAAAGTAAGGTATGTTATTTTTTTCTCCATATTCAAACTATTCAAAGCAGGAATCTTTCCCGCCCTAACGGCTACCAAAATTGGCAAAGCCAAGCCCATTCGCAATATGAAATTCCCAATTAATTGTTCAAACATTCTAAAATTGAATTCCTATAGTTCTGCTTCTTGCTCTAACAAAAGAAAAAAAAGGCACGTGAACATCATTGACCACTCAACTAATTAGTGGATTTTTATGACATATCCGTATTATATGTTCGAATCTAAGAAACATAATTAAATGGTGTTTCCCTTTTATATCAACAATACAAGTAATTAAATTGGATGCAGATTGAAGGGTCAGCTAAATCCGAAGAGAAAGGACCAAGCGTTTGGGATCAATTTATTAGGGAATTCCCAGGTTGGCACACGTTTCTTTGTGCTATAATAACACTTTATAATAAAAAATTAAATAAGTAAAGAGTTATTACCATATATCTCATTAAAAAAACTTATTTTATAAAAACATTAATAACATGGAAGCTAACAATTAACAAATAAGGGTTATCGTTTGAACTGTTTTTTTCAGACAAAATAATAGATAAAAGCAACTTGGAGGTAGTAGCTGATTCATACAATCGCTATAAGGTAACACATTTCTCATTAGGTTTTAAAATTACTACAACAAATTAACTATGTAATCAACCAAAAAAAGTAACTTCAATATTTAAAGAACCGTCTACACATATTTAGATACAAATTTAAGATATAACACTTTATACATAGGTATAATGTCAAAAAATGTCTCTAACGTTTAATAGAATAGTTATTTTGGCTCCTATTTTTTTGGATTACTTTGACCCTCAACATTTAATTTTGGGTCAAAATAATCCCTCAATAGATGAAAATCGTTAATTAAATAATGATAAACACCTTGAAATGACATGGCGATCCTACATGACATCATACATTGAGTGATTAAGGTGTAAGCTATCCCTAATAAAGGTTTGAGCTTGTTCCCTCTCAAGGTCATTGCAAAATCTTTGTAAATATAATATTGTTATGTTAGCGTATGATGTCGTGTAGTATTTTCACATTATATAAAGGCATTTACTGTTAATGAACTAGCGATTTTTATTCATTGATGAGTCATTTTAACCCAAAATAAAACGTTGAAGGTCAAAACGCTCAAAAAATATGAGCTAAAGTGACTATTCAATCAAACATTAGAAATATTTTTTGGCATTATGTCTTATAAATACTTTGCACACGAATCATGGATGAAACCAGAAAAAAATTTATAGGGGCCAATATTGCATTAATTTTTTAAAAAGAAATACTGAATGTATTTGCAGGAAGATGTATCCAATATGAAAGACCTTGGTGTTGATTCTTATAGATTTTCCATCTCATGGACGAGGATTTTGCCTGGTAATATATTATATATGTACCAAACTTTGCTTTCTTTGTCGGTCCATATCTAGAAAATGTTAATAACAATAACAATAAAGTATATTAGATATGACACAATGTTAACCATTTTATTTGCTTATTTATTCTCCTACATTTAGATGGAACTTTGAGAGGTGGAATAAATCAAAAGGACATCGACCATTACAACAATTTCATCGACGAGTTAATTAAAAATGGTGATTAACTGACAACTTACTTCAATTAAGTTTATTTTTAAAAAATGATCTAATAATTTGAGTAATCCCTTTGTCTATTTCATAATTAAGGGCATCAAGCCCTTTGTGACAATAATGCACTTTGATGAACCGGAAGCCCTTGAAAACAAATATGCAGGCTTCTTAAACCATAGTATTGTGTAAGCTCTCATTCCAACATCCTTTTATTATTTTTCACTGTTAGACTAATTCGGATCAGGTACTGTAAAGGTCTATTATGGGATGATCATCTCAGCACAATTTGTTTCATTTATAACTTCAGGATTTAAACTTCTGACCATGCTTAAGAGATTCAGTGTCTCATACCAGTACACCAATTGATTGTCGGTGTACAAGAGATTTGATGAGCTTTGCTTAAGTTCAATTATCTTTCATTAATTTCTTTTCTTTTTCCAGGAATGATTTCAGGGATTATGCTGAAATCTGTTTTAAAGCATTTGGAGATCGGGTTAAAAATTGGATTACAATTAATGAACCCCTAATTATGGCAAAAATGGGGTATGCCCTGGGAGTAGGTCCACCAGGCAGATGTTCCGATAGAAAATTCTGTCCCCATGGTAATGCAGCAACTGAACCCTACATTGCTGCCCATAACGCTCTTCTTGCCCATGCAGCGGCTGCCAATCTTTACAAACAGAAGTACCGGATAACACTAACCCGTAAAACTATACGTTATTCCGATCGGAATATGAGTATGTGAATTTGCTTCTCTAGGCAACACAAGGGGGGCAAATCGGAATAAGCCTTGTTGGACAATATCATGAGCCATATTCAAACACACCACTTGATAGAAAAGCAGCAAAGAGGGCCATGGATTTCGAGTTGGGATGGTTAGTATATGAATTCACACCCATGTATATGAACAATTTATCAGAATTCTTAACGAAATCGAACCGGTTGTAGGTTTATGGAACCGCTGGTTCGAGGAAAATACCCGAAAAGCATGAGAAAGTCTGTGAAGGAGAGGTTACCAGTTTTCGGTGCAGAAGAGAAAGAGCTTGTCAAAGGTTCTTTTGATTTCATAGGAATCAATTATTATAGCTCAAGATATGCTAGGCACATTCCATCTAGTCCAAATGCCATGCCACCCAGCTATTTGGTAGATTCAAATGTAAATGTCACAAATAATCTTTTAAATCCATCTTTATTTAAAATATTCGGAAAAATTAGACCAACCCAATTTTCGATAATGTTACCATACGAAGCTAAAAAGACGAATCATTTGTGTTGTGTTGATGTACCGGTGGACAAGGACGGTGTTCTCATCGGTCCGAATGCGGGAGAGAGTGTTTTTATTTATGTTTATCCTAAAGGACTTTACAAGGTTTTGAAGTTCATGAAGAAATACTATAGTAGAAACCTTACAATCTACATTACTGAGAATGGTTCGAACACTTGTCTCTTCCATGCTTTCATTCTATTGAATTCTTAAACCCTTCATGTTTAGTTATTGCGAATTCATCTTCTTAACGATTCCGTATAGGTTACACGGAGAAAAGCAACGATAACATTCCGATTTGTCAGACGTTAAAAGATGGTACCAGAATCAAATTCATTCAGGAACATTTACATCAACTCCAAAAAGCAATCAAGTGAGTTTCATTCTCATACATACATGCATGCATACGTACGTACATATATACTAATGTGTGTTTATGTTGCTAATGATACAGGAAGGGTGTGAATGTGAAGGGATATTTCTATTGCAGTTTAGTTGATAGTTTTGAATGGGGAGAAGGCTACACCGTTAGATATGGACTTTACTATGTTGATTTCAAGAACCTCACTCGTTCACCTAAGGAATCTGTTGAATGGTACCGTAAATTTATTAAGGGTGTCGGAAAATAAACATGTCAAATATGTGTAAGCCTTTCAATATTAACAGAAAGGATAAAAATAAATAAATGCATATTGTGTTTATGAATTTTGTTCTAAGTTAGTCTAAACTTCTTTTTAAATGGAAAGACACTATCTTGGGTTATTTTCACATTGACTTTGAATACTTTTATCTATATTGTTCGACAAAAATCGGATATAACATGGAAGATTAATTCGACAACCGAAGCAACATGCTACATCGGTTACTCGACTGATTAGAGAAATATTATATATCTAATGTGAGCACATATTGTGATATTGACCAATATTGAGCCTCCCAAAGTCAAATTGGAGGTAGCTATTTGAAAGTGAGCACACCATTTGTGTTGTTGTTGAGTGCCTCTGTACCCAACTTGTCTCCTTAGGTATCTCATTTTCTCCTCCTTTTTAAGATGGTTTAAAAAGGTATTTTATTGTGGCATGTGACAACAACAGTCTACACTAGTTATTGGCGCACTAGTTCCCCCCTTTGATGGTGGACGGATCACCACCTTTGCGCACATGCATTTTGGCACCTCCTCACTTCTCCCCCAGTGCTAAAAATGGATTCCGATTGGGATTAGGGGTATGTGTTTTAATCCCCTAATCATTTGTGGCAAAGAAACACCAAATAACCATTCGACCTTGCTGCCCCAATAGTCCCACCTTCGTTTTTTTGACTTTGTGACCAACTTTAAAGTATATTAATTTCATCCGCCTTCCCGACATGGTCCATATCCTAAATAAAGCCATATCAATATTGTATCAATCAAATTTTTTCATTAGTTTAGTCGTTCGTATGGACAATAAATGTCAGCTCAAATCTTATGTATAGAGCGTATTTAGAATATATGGATCAAATTGAACTCAAAGAGTGATTCTAGTGATAAAAGACGGCGTATTCCACCTAAGTGACCCTAATTTGAATAATTTAATCTTTAGATGTACATGAATTTATCTAAATTTAAAATCGTACACAGATGTTATATCTTAGTGTATTAAAGGCACCTATATTAAGTCCTAATAATTTAAACCCACACTATGCTAATGAGTCATTTATCATAAGCTGGCCTGTCCCTATCGTGGAGCAAATCTTAAGGGGTTTCCAAGTTTTGCATATGCAGATGTGACACTAAGTTTTGTAATTTAACTGCTGTGCAGTATGTGCACTGAGTAGGTTTCCATTGCTTTTCTTTGAAAAATTAAATCGAAAATCGAATCCAGAACTTACTAATAATCGATTTAAAATCAATCAAATTAAATGATTCAATTTTTTAGATTAGATTGATAACACATAACGAGCTTAAACCCTAGCTTTAAACAGATTCAAAAATCAGGAAAATAACGAGACATAAACCAAATCTTCACCTACCAAAACCAATGGAACAATATAACATAATAATGAAGGCATCACCCAATGTGCCTCTACCACTACCAGAAACCATATGAAAACATCTGAATTTCGAAAATGATGTCCAACAACCACACTAGTATAGTTATATAATCTCAACTATAAGTTTAGGCTAAATATTAAGGATTCTCGCCATGAATATGAAAAAACTTTAAAATTTGTGGTCAGCGTTTATTTTTAATATTTTCCAACGAACGCAGATGATTAGTCACTGAACTTGCTAAAGTGAATACATCGGAAAACAAAAAAATATCATTATATAATCCCAACTGCAATATGTTTTCTTTTCATCTTTCCCCTCGCTTGAACCAATGGAAAATCTAACTTTCTTCAACAAAAGGTTCACTTACACTTCCATTTCCTTTCTTTTCCTTCTATTTCTCCTCTCAGTACTATGCCAGAATGGTACCGAACTCAGCCTCGTCGGGTCGCCGTTACCGTCACCGCCGTTGGGTGTCACGACGAAAAAATTAATCTTCAGAGACCGGAGACTTGCCGTTGTTTACCCCATAATCCAAGCATTCAAGAAAACGATCACAGCAGATCCACTTAACAAAACGGAGAACTGGGTCGGGTCGGACATATGCAGCTACACGGGCTTTTACTGTGATAACCCGCCGGACAACGTATCCGCCATTACCGTCGCCGGCATTGACTTCAATGGGTTTCTCTTATCCGCCCCTACACTCCAAGGCTTCATCGACAACCTCCCCGACCTCGCTATCTTCCATGCGAACTCAAACAAGTTCTCCGGTTCCGTACCGGATTTCTCGAAGCTCCGATATTTTTACGAGCTGGACATAAGCAACAATGCCTTCTCCGGCACATTTCCGACGACTGTCATCGGCTTAAAAGACTTATCCTTTCTGGACATCCGTTTTAACTCCTTCGCCGGGGAAGTTCCACCGGAGATTTTCAACCAACCACTCGAAGTACTCTTCATTAACAACAACGACTTCACCGCCAAACTGCCGGAGAACTTCGGGTCAACACCGGTTCTTTACCTCACGCTGGCGAACAACCGGTTAACCGGTCCGATCCCGCGAAGCATCCGCAACCTTAACTCGACTTTGATCGAGGTTTTACTACTGAACAACAAGTTATCAGGCTGTCTGCCTTACGAACTAGGGTTTTTAAAAGAACTTAAAGTATTCGATGTCGAAAGCAACATTTTAACCGGTCCATTGCCGTGTTCCTTGTCCTGTTTGGAGAAAATCGAGCTGCTCAACTTTGCTAATAATCTACTGTACTGGGAAGTGCCGGAGGAACTGTGTGCGCTTACAAACTTGGTGAACTTGTCGCTGTCGGACAATTTCTTCACCAAAGTAGGTCCGGTTTGCAGAAAGCTGATAAAAAATGGTGTTCTTGAAGTGAGACAGAACTGTATCCTCGGTCTTCCCGACCAGAAATCATTGCACGAATGTGCAGAGTTCTACTTGAAGTACATTAGGTTGTGTCCGTACCCTTCGTCGTATAAAATAATCCCTTGCAAGGATAATGCTGCATGGAACCATCATTTGGAAGGGAGCAAAGCCACGACAAAAACCGAGACAAATACCAGGAAAGCTCCGATTACTTACAAAACTCTTTCCCGGCATAAATTTTGATGTTTTACTGTTTATGTTTAGTTACACAGGGTTTGTAACTTTATGTTCTAACGATGTTGCCTTTTAAAACTCGAAAATACGAGTGCTCTCTTTGTTGATATTATTTTTTTACTACAAGATTATTAATAAGCCACCATGTACGACTGTTATGATTTTACATAATCCACTTTTGATGTGGTAGTAAACATCATTATCATCCTTTTGAAATCAAATAATGCAATAGATTGTGAGTTACTAATATTTAATATAATGATCGAATTTAATTTTATGTATTATCAATTAAATTAGATATTGATATACTGTTAATAAAGGCTAAAATATATCATAGGTCACTTTATTATAAGTGCGGTAACATGCATGCTACTTTTTCTTTAAAGGAAATAATTAATAAAGACATGTATGATAGATCAATATGTTAGAGATATTGAACTTATTCAAAAAAATTACATACATTACTAATACAGTTATATTAATAAACTCAATGACTACATTGTTAAAATAGATTCTAAAAGAATTAAATTATATATATGTATAAAATTATTGTACTAATTCAAGTGGATCCATCACTGCATATACAAATTAATTAACTGAAATGCATTATCAACAATCAATTCATCTAGCAGATGAAACGCTAAATCCTTTAAAACAAAATCAAGAATTCAAATCTTATTTTATAAATGAAACTTTAGTAGAAGCTTCTCTCCCTGAAATTCCTAATCTCACAAAACCCCTAAGCCCCATTTCAAGAATTCAAAGGTCTCTTGCTCGTTCTGGTGTTTTGGCTTGTGGAGATCCCGATCATATACAGCGTCGGTATGCTTTCTATTTTTTTGGCTGGCGTTTCGAGTGGTTTTCGGAGTTGCAGGATTAAGCGAAGGAGAAGAGTGAAGGTGTCGGAGTGGCATGCTCGTGTTTCTTGCTGGTGGGTTCGATGATTTTTTTAAGGTTTGCCTTTGTTCTCGTGCTTCCCCTCTTCCCTCTCTTCTTGTTGCTTACCCCCGTTCTTGCTGGCTCTTCCGCATCCCGACATTGTTGGTCGGTCCGGGCTTTTGTAGGAGTTCTTGGTTTGGGAGAGTTGCTCTGGGAGATTGATATCCGTCCTAGTGCTCTTCTCTTGACAGTTTCGGACTCTCTTGGTTCTTCAATCCCCGGTCGCACGAGGAAGAGGATTCAGATTGCATAGTTTCGCTCCCTGACTTCCTGGAGATCTTGCTCTTCAAAGATGCACCGGTTGTTTTGTGTCTTTGAGTTCGTGGGGGTGAAGATTAGGACTGGAAAGTCGACTGGAGAGTTTCAGCGAAGGGAGCCACTTTGCTGCATTTTGTGATTTGGGTGAAAAGGCTATTCCCAAAAGTCGATCCCGGTTTACGGGGTTCTGTGGCGATTTTGTCTTGGAACGTCAGGGGTTTAGGCAATAGAGAAACGGTGAGAGCGCTCCACAATGCAATCTTCAAGCATAAACCATGTTTGGTGTTTTTGAGTGAAACCAAACAGAATAAAAGATATCTGGAAAAGATAAAGATGAAGATGAAAATGGAGAATTCTTTCTATGTGGAGCCGAGAGGTTCTGCAGGGGGCTTGACATTATAGTGGACGAATGATACTAAGGTGTCGATCCTTAGTTCCAACAATCACCTCATTGATGCTTCAATTTCATCTATGGGCCTCCGTACCAATAAGACAAGCAGGTTTTTTTGGGAATCTTTAGCCAAGATTAGGAACGCCAATATTGGAAGTTGGCTTATTATTGGTGACTCAAATATAGTTGCCTCTTGTTGTCACTCAAATTTCACTTATGTTACATTGTTATTAATATTATTGTTGTGTGTTATTGTTATATAATATTGATGTGGTAGTTAGTATTATTATGGCTATATACATTTTTGTTAGTGTTTTAGTTAATAGATAATGAAATAGTTAGTATAAAGTCCGATATATAAAAAACATAGCCCATTTATATTTTAAAAGTCCATTACAAAAAAATATATTACATCCCTAATAAAGGCCCGTCTGACCCAGTCCAAACTAAGCTAAACCCTAATGCTCTTTCTTTGTGATTATGCGCAGATGAAGGACAACCGTTGGATCAGGGGATTGATCCAACGTCGTAGATCACCCCAGCTGGAGGAGAGTAAGCGGCACAGTTCCTAGCTGTTAGATCTAGACGAGATATAACGGCCCAGATTGTTCCAGAGCAGAACACGCAGGTTACCACGCGCACGTGGCAGCCATGTGCGCGACGTTTCAACTTCGGCCAGTCGTTTCATCTTCACCGGCGAGTGCCCGAGCTGATTCTGTCACCGTTCACCCCTTGTCGGCATCTCTCTCAACGATCGAAGCCACCAGAAACATGCAAAAGAAAGCAAACAGGGGTTAAATTCTAAGATAGAAGTAAGGTCAAAAGATATAATCCCTAAATTGAAGCTAAGGCTTTAATTCGGCTCAATCCGAATCAAATCGGAGACAATCCAGGGGAAGAAATCAGGGATTTATGCTTGAAAATCAAGCATTTTTGTACCTATATAAACCTATTGTAATCCATGTAATAACACACAAGAATCATACAGAAACAATAGAGAACAAAAATACATAGAGTATATTTGAAAGACATTCAGATTTCAAAGTGTAGCAAGCAATGTTGTAAGAAATTTCAGAGAAATAGGGAAAGCTGCATATTTCTGGTAATTTCTTTTTCTATTGTTATATTTCGAATGTAAATAAGGAAAAGAGATAGGTTTTTTACCGTTGTTTTTGCAAAGCGCCGCTGTGGGTTTGGCTTCGATATAACTTCAGTGATAAAATACGAATTGGAGTTTACCGGATTTTGAGAAAGGAGGAAGTTTCTGGGAAATTTCGCCATCGGCACGGCGGATGTTCATTGTGTTCTTCAATTCATGAAGAACACGAAGAACATGTTCAGAGGATTTTTAAAGGGCCGGCTAGATCCATTTGGATAGAGGGGAAACAAAATGATTTTGTTTATAACTTTGGGCATATATACCAACCTGAGTCCCGACTCGTATTCACCCTTCAACCCGCGCCCTACTTTGCTAGATCTTTTACCGTGGCACTCCAACTTTTATTTCATTCAATTTTGTCATTTTTTATTTTAAATCGACCACCAAATTCTTTTTCTCTATCAATTCGACCATCACATTTTAATTTTTTATTTAATTAATTTCTCCTTCATAAATCTATTTTTAATATATGTTGTTGCTTTTCTCCGTCATAAAAACTTATTAAAACTAAAACAAACAAATGAATTGCCAATTTATAAAAAAAAATCATGTTAGATTCGACGTTATCTCTTTAGCTGGTGGTTATTTTGTTGATTTATCATTATATTGAACCTTTAAATTTGTTTTCCGTAATGTATTTTAATTGTGATAAAATCAATTGTCAGAGTGTTATTGTCATTATATTAGTGTTAATGATATTTATCTTTTATCGTTGATAGTAGTACTTTTTAGAATCTTTTATTTACTCTCGAAACTTATCATATATACAATATTTATACTATATATAACTTCTAATTATTTTTAGATTTAAAAGCATTTTTTTAACATATTCAAATATATTATATTTAATATATTGCAATACTAATAATATTAATTGAACTAATACTTAAATAAACACATTTAGTCAGTTAGTCAAGATGTTTATTTTTATTTCTTTATATTTAGTCGGGTTATAGATTTTAGACCCACTAAATACACTTTCTTTATTCCCTCAAACTCCCTTTTCTCCTCGCCTCTATCTATAATTGTAATTAAAAATAAAATTCGTAAAAAAATGAAATAGTACTTAATCGACCTACCTTCTTTTCGAAATTTGCTCGTATAATTTTAAAACAAATATGTGCGTCGGTTCGTGTAACCGCAAAGGGGCCTATGCACCATCCCCCAACCATCAATTTAAAACCAGGACTTGACAAAGGGACGAGTACCAGAAAGACAGAGTAACCCCATCGCAATAAATTCCCACTAACTAAAACCACACAATAACTTATACATGTACTCTGTCTCTGTCGTATCAACAGCCTGTTTGTATTAAATAAATATCCTATTCTACTTCACACCCCCTCCATTTTTACCCTTATTATCTTGGCATAATACTAAAAAAATATCTCCAACGTTTGCTTAAATTGTCATTTGAATTTTTATTTTTTTTGAAATAATATAATTCTTAATGTTTATTTTACATTAAAATAGTCTTTATGCGGATAAAAATTGTTACTCAATCATCGGTAAATAGCTTGAAATAATATAACAAATTTACATGGCAGTGTACGTCGCTATATCAGTGTCATATAAACAGATATACTGACTTTACAGAATAACAACCAATCAAAAATAATTTTATAAAATTATATAAAATATAAAATATTTTTTCTTCTGACGTTTCATTTTGTCAAGTCATTTCAAGTAGTTTAACGTTAGTTGACTAACGGTTTTCATCCGTAAAAGGACTATTTTGACCCAAAATGAAACGTTGAAAATTAAGTTACTTCAAAAAAAGAATATGGGTCAAAGTGATAATTCAGTCAAATGTTAGGGACATTTTTTTAGCATTATGCCTATTATTTTTTTCATACATACCACTGGTTTTTAAGACCTGTGTATGTAAACAGTATTTATTTTTTAATTATATATTGTATAGAGACTAAAATGCAATCCACGATACAATTCAGGGACCTGCATTGTACTTTTGCCATTTCTGTACATGTGTCGTTTTTATACGTTAGTCGAAATTAACAACTCCAGGCTCTAGTCAACCCTTAAGACGTATCCAAAATGTTGGGCTTAGGGAATCAATTAGACGTTTTGCCACTCTTAATCCATCATTTTCATTGAATAAACTAATATTTTTTCATAATAAACAAACAGAATGAAAACCTAGTTTTCTATTAATTTATACGATATTATACATAAATTAATAGTTTTGGTTGTTAGATCAAGTCGTTAGGGATTCCAATCATGCGTAGGTTGTTAAATAAACAATTAATTTGGAACCCGATTAGGATTTGTTTTTGTCTTATTCATTTTATAGGCAATTCAAAACAATCAGATCAATTTATTTAATAATTATTTATATTTGATTTAATGATCGATTAACTCGGATAAGACATTATAAAAATTTATTATGGAACAGCTCTTCCTAACTTAATTATTTTTCATTCATAACACCACAATCAATTTTAATTATAATCATGTTGAATTTTTGTCTTGATATTTTTAAAATTCATAAGTTAATAGAAGATTTTCTATTTTCTTTTGGTTTAGTACGAAAATAATTTATTTAAATTAAAAAGTATCCAAGGTCGGGATTTTTTTTCCCCTTGTTAATCTATCATGAACCGCTACAAATTTACAGAATCGAATGTGTCTCAAATTATCAAGAGTCGAGTTCACCGGAGAAATCGAAAATTTTATTCTTAGTGAGGTTTAAACTCATTTCCTAAGATTTATAATGATATTTTTATGATTGTTTGATATTATTTGGACAGATGAGTCTGCAGCGTTTGACAAACACTGATGAGTACTACTAACGATGAGCATCGATGAGCACTATAAATTTAATTTATAAAGATTTAAAATTTAAAGGACTCGACATATAATTATAAATTATTTAAAAATTAAAATGTAAATTAGTTAAAATACATTATTTTATTTTCATTTTTAATTAAAATACCCTTAAATTATAAAACCTTAATTTTTGTTCATTTGAAATTCAAGCCGCTGCTGCCCTGCCGCCGCTGCCTTGCCGCCTTTAAGACAACAACAAGCACGCAAAATACGCAAATACTTATGTTGCTGGACATCGGCGACAAAATACTAAATAGAGTGGCCGGAAGGGAAAAAATGTTGTTAGACATCGGCGGTAGGGCGGCGGCAGCGGCTTGAATTTCAAATAAACAAAAATTATGGTTTTATAATTCAGGGGTATTTTAATTAAAAATAAAAATAAAATAATATATTTTAATTAATTTACCTTTTGACTTTTAAATAATTTATAATTATACGCTGAGTCCTTTAAATTTTAAATCTTTATAAATTAAATTAATAATGTTCATCGGTACTCGTCGAGCGCCGTAAAATTTTTTTATTTGGACTAGTTCTTATTATTTTAGAATCTTCTAACTATTTCGGAGAAGTCAGTAAAATGTCATTCATAAATCCTAGCCCAAAATGGGATGTGAATAGGGGTGTGTAAAGAAATCAAAAAATCACAATAGATTTGGGACTCAAAAAATTGAACCGAAAAATTAGTTAATCAAATTGAAAATTTCGGTTTTGGTTCAAATTTTTGTTTTTTTTAAATAAAATTGGTTCGGTTATAATTTATTGTTTTGAGACAAATTGTGTAACCTAATTGATTTGCACACCTCTAACTATAAAAGAACGTCCATTTAAGGCGTAAAACAAAAAAAAATGATTGTAACACCGCACACGATGGAGAAGCTGAGCTGAACGCAGGCTAATACAAGTCCATTTGAATTCAAACTTAAATAAAGAAGAAAAATTGCAATTTTGGAGCGAAGTTTGAACAGCACAGGAAATGACATAAATTGTAATTATGTAATAACCATGTTTTTTTGCCACACACCGACACCGCCTCTTTTGCTTTCAATCCTCTGCCGCAACGTACGCTTTTTAATCACGTGATTCACGTGACCTCCCTGGTAAAAGAAAAGAAAACCATATCCTTGAATCGCAAAAACTCCGGTAAGATTCTTATCCGCACGCGCCTCTAAGCCAATTATTTTAGGCGTTGACGATCATACAGCTTCGTGGCGCGTACCGCTCGTACTTTTCCCACATTCGAAAAAGATTAAAATTGTACCCACCGGGTTCTGCTAATCTTACACCCAGGTTTCTTACCCTCGCACTAGATCTTCCCCTATATAATGCTATCCTTCCACCACCGACACTACTAATATTTTTACCTCGATCGCGATTTTTTTAAAAATAATATGGTTAAACAACACCGTTTGTCACTAAACTAATATTGTTTTCTTTTTTGGTCATCATCATCTTGTTTTGGTCATTAAACTATTCATACTTTCTTATTTTGGTCATCAAAATCTTATTTTTGGTAAAATTGTCACAAAAGTTTTTTTATTCTGGTCACCCGTTGTTAAAAAACTCATGAAAAAATTAATAGTTTAGTGACCAAAATAAGAAAGAAGTAATAGATTGGTGACCAGAATAGAAAAATAAACGTAACATTAATAACAATTTTCTTAAAAATAATAATTTGGTGATCAAGACAGAAAAATATGAGAATAATTTAATGACCAACGACGATGTTTACCCTTAAAATGTTTGTAATGTTTAAAAATTAGTTCTTTAACAATACTCTCAAAATGTTACGTTTTAGATGGTTTTATTTAAACTTAAATCATTTACCCTTAAATTTGGTTTGGGTTTACAATATATAAATTATTATTTTTAGTCATTTTAAGTATTTAAATTACTTTTAATCAAGAAAAGTACCTAAATTATGTTTTTTTTGGTCCTTGAAGTCAGAACAATTTTTTAAATCTTTTATGATATGCTAACATTTAATAGGTTAAATATTTTTTAATTTAGATAACAGTCGGACTTAAATCAATCAAAATTATAATTTAAATGGTTATTTTTGACAAAATAAATAAATCATAAATTAAAAGTAAAAAACCATAGTTAAATGAATACTTTTCCATTTAAACCACTTATTTACGAAATGAATCTAATATTTACTTTCATGAGTCAAAACTACGTCAAACAAAAACAGCTTTATAAAATAAATTCGAACTTCAGTTTGTCTTTTTTTTACTTTCCACTGTTTTTCTCACTGACCAAACATGATTTTACCGCTTCAAAGCTCGGAGGCGAATTTCCAAATTCAAATTTCTTTCCTTTCCCCCGACTTTTTCTCTGATGCCAAACAAAATTAACTCACCGCCAAAAACAGATTTTTTTAACGACCCATCAAATCAGTTTTGAACATTCACATTTTGTAGAATTAAATTCTAAATATTCTGAATACAATTCCAATGGATAAAACTTTAAACTTTTTATAAAGATTACAATTCTATACCGGAAGTAAGAAAAAAACCAAAGGAAAAAAACTTGCAAATGATAAAATTTGCAATGAAAATTTTCTCAATCATCATCTTGTCCGGATGATAATGAAACAGACAAAGGCGAGGAGGATATCGAATTCTTACAAAACCCAGAGTTTTTACCGTCATTGAGTTCTTTTTCAACGACAAAATGTCCTAAAGAATCAACAGTTTCCAGCAAGTTTTCGTCGCACAAAAACTCGTCGCTGAAAATACTTTCAACGTCCCTCTCGAATTCATGCACGAAAACATGAGTTTTTCCGCCTCTCTTCTTGCTCCTCGCCAACACTCCCGCCGTGAAAATCGGAGCCATCCTCCCCGGAGCATCCGGGAAGTAGCCACGTGGGCCGTCGATCAAGATTACATCCCAGCTCAAATCGTAAATATGGTTCGGCATGTCGTTGATCCCGAGCTTACAATCGGAAAACAGGAGGTTCTGCACCGGTCTGCACTCGTCTCCGATGTGGGATTTGGCTAAGGACAACAAATCCGACATCTTTTTCACTTTGGTAGTGTACTGAACATCGTACGCTTCGATCTCCGGGTGGCTGCGCTCGAACGACGAGACTAAGTACTCACTCTCGTCGATAAAAACGGTGTGGCCGTGAATGTTGAGGGAGTGCCAGAGGAGGGATTCATGGGTTAGCCCAAAGACGAGGAGCCGGCACGGCGAGGAAGGGCAATTATGGAAAGTAGAAGCAATGAGGGAGAGTTCGGGAGACGACATGTGGTGGGTGGTGGTGTTGGCGGTGGACGCATAGTGGAGGAGCGCGGCGGTGACGGAGGAAGGTAAAGAGGAAGAGGAGGCGGTGGAAAGAGAAGGGGTGCAGGAGCTGGAAATGGAGTTGGTTGTGAAAAGGGTCAGAGAGAAAGCTAGAGTGAAGAAAGTGATGAAGAAGAGGAGGAAGAGACGGTGGGGGGAAGCGATCGGTTTGTGGATGGATGGATGGAGAAGGATCAGCTTCGTATTAGCGCCACCGTTCTTCATATCTTTTCTTCTTCTTTGCTCTGGGTTTCTGGGGATTCGTTTTTTTTGAAGGAAAGAGGGGGAGAAATCACGGAGGAAATTGGGAACGACCCAAGCACGAGAGCGGAAGAAAATGAAAGGAAATTGACTGGGAGAGAAAGGAAATAGTAGCGGAAAGAAAGAGGTGGGATTATTTTATTGGAGGAGAGTAAGGAAAGAGGCGCTGGTGGAGCCGGAGACTTTGTATGTGTCTGTAGTTTAAAACACTTAAAGCCGGTGGTTGTTGTCGATCATGTTTGTTTCTCCCTTGGATTAAGTACTAATTAATACGTGATTAATGGAAGAGGATTTGTAGCTTTAAAATTTTTCAACACAACAGAACAAATTTTACAAGAAAAAAAATTTAAAAAAAATGATAAATTAATTTTTATTTAAGTTTGTGAAATTTAAAAGTTAAAAAGTATAATTTAAGGGTTTAGTGTATGATTTAAAATTTAAGATTTATAGTTTAAAATTTATTGTTAAATACCAAAATTTTAAATTTTAAGAAAAAATTATATAATTTTTTTTACACAGGTTGTGTATTGAAATATAACTCATTCAAAATACTTTAAAAAGTGTATTATGAAAATAAGTTAATTTTCAGGAAAAAAGTTAATTTAGATACAATACTTTATATTTATATTTGATGAAAAAATATAAAACTCTATATTTTATTAATGTATCAAGAGCTTATTTATGTTTTTTTAAATCAAAATTGCTTCAATTTTATGACGGGTCGTTGTTAGTAGGAGTGAGTGAAAATCGATTTAAATCGTATTCAGTATTTATATGATTTATGAAATATAAAATTAAAATTAAAATTACTTGCATCGAATTGAGTTTTATTTTTATTTAATTTCTTGTTTTTATAAGGTAAAAGAAAGTATTTTATATTTCAATTATTGAAAGTAAATTTAAAATGTTATGTAGAATATATTGATTATTTTTATTTACTTGAAAAATATTTTTTTAATGTTTATGAAAAAACTTTTAAACTTTATCGTATAATGTAAAAAACACTCAATGTTGCGTTGTATTGGTAAGTTATATTGCAATATCAAGGAGATGAGTTAAGCCTTGGAGATAGCATTGTTGGGAAAGACAATCTCGTACCCCTATCATAGACCATAAAAAGGACATGCATATTACAAAAAATTCAAAACTTAAATTATTATAAAAATTGAAAGCCGAACCAAGTGAAACAAAATTCAAATTAAATGTTCAAAAAAACTAATTTACTCGACCGAACCGAATTGATCCTATCCCTAATTATCATATCATTGATGATATATAATATTACCGTCAATATATTATATTTTTTTATCATGTTTGACTCATTTTAATTACATTCCTTTTATAAAAGCGTAAATTACGTAAAACATCACTTAATTTTACTTTTAAATTTATTTTAATTATTAGAATTTTAAAACGTGCTCTGCGAAATTTTTAAACTACCAATGTCGATCTTAAGGGGTGAACTCATGCTCGTCACTATGCCGAGCAACAGTTTTTTTGTTTTGATTGTTATTTATATAAATTTCATAACCGATAAAATTATAAGTAAACAACACAATCAGACACCCATTTCCACAAATTTTCATTTTGTTCACTAGAAATAAATAAATTACAATTTGAACATTGTCGTTAGACATTATTTGCATTGTAGTCACTTAAGTTAGATTTTATTTTCATTTTAGTCACTCTTATTAAAATATATTTTCTTTGTTTTCATTTTAGTACTCATTTTAGACTTTATTTTAATTTAACGGTAATGACTAAAATGAAAATAAAATCTATCACGAGTCACTAAAAATGCTATCAATGTCTAACGACAACGACTAGTTTGTATTTTTTATTTCCAATCACTTGAGTGACTAACTATGTAGTTGAGCCTAAAATCATAAATTACTTTTAGATATAACTAAAAAAAAACTATCCTTAATTTAGAAGTAACAATAAAAGATCATGGTGTATCGAAAAAGAGACACCACTCTAATTTTGATTAACATTAAATTTTGAATTCGATATCGGACAAAACTTTTTTCTCTTGGATAAAAATGTATGTACAAATATAATAATGATAAGGTTTACATGTGATTGGAATCAGCAAAGGAGCGCGAGGTATGGAGAAGGTAATTGATGGAGAATGTTGGAACACATAAGTAAGGAAAAAGTATGCATTTATGAGTTTTATGATACACATGAATTTCTTTATTGTTTTCCCCTACTTTTGGAATTGATTAAACTTGCTCTTTCTAGGTTATTTCTCCATTTTATTCATTTAGTTTACTTAATAGTTAGTAAGGACGAAGCTAGAAAAAATTTCTTGTAGTGATAAATTTTTTTATGTTAATTTATATTTTATTCAAAACGGACTGAATCAAATAATGGGTATTAATTTTTTATTAAAAGAATTTATTTTTTATTTAAACTAATGTCGATCTCCTTTTAAAATAGTGTCAATTCCGATTTTTCATATAAATATATGGTGTCTCATTTGCCTAGCTCCCTCCGCCCATGCCCAATGCTACTTATGCTCCTCATTATAAGAGATGGACCAAAAGAATGTTAAAGGCGGTCACACTTTTTGAAATTTTTTAAAGTTTTATATATTTTTTAATTTTTTTTAATATTGTTGATTTGGTTTCGCCCTCTAAAATTTTTAAATTCATATATAATAATATTATGTATATCAAGTGTGATTATACATTAACGTCTTTGAATATTTGGTTCTAATTTTGCTGATATAAAGTCAATGAATTTTTGTTTTTGAGTGGTTAAATGTAAATTCATGAATTATGAAAACCGAAGTTAGGTTTTACGGTTGCGCCTAAAGCTATAACAACAACAGTTAGCAGTTATGCATCGTTTTCTTGTCTTAACTATTAATTAAAAAACAAAACCTTAGGATTTGTTGTATATTTTACTCCGTGTTTCGCGGGATTTTCTGTTATGGTTCACTAAACCTTTAATTTTGAACATTTTTTCATATATAATGGTCAATGCTCAATAAAACGTTAAAAACTTTTTTTTTATTTTTTAAAGTTAAAATTTTACTCTGCGGGGTTTTAGACATCTCCAAGATGAGCGGCCGCACAAGGTCTCCAAGAAAATAAAACCCCAAATAAGTTGAATTAAATATTTATAGGAGGAAACAAAATATTTTGGTTTAATAAATTAGAAGAATCAAATTAAAAAATAACTTTAAATAGGACCAATAATATATATTTTTTACTAAGATTAAAACATTTTAAAAAAATTCTATGACCTTGTTTGGTAAATAGCGGTTTGAGCTAATATTAGAGGTTTGATCAGTTAAATCGGCTAATTTTGATGTTTGATGAATAGCGGATTGGGGTGAAACCTCTAATTTTGAAAAAACTGGTACCATGAGTTTTTTGAAATTAGGGGTTTTGACATAATAGTTATAAAGAACCTTTTACCCTTAATAATTATAAAAAATCTCCAAATAACCTAAATTTAATCTTTTTATTTTAATTTTTCACCATCACGTATTTACATTGTGATATTTGTAAACTAATACTCTTTGTTTTTTCTTTTTATTGTTACACATTTATATTTTTATTTAAATTTAATAATTAATTAAATTATATTAAAATTAATTATATAAATAATAAATTAATATATATTCTTCAAATATGCTTAGTAATATTATATTAATTTTTTTCATAATCTAATTAATATTAATAGATACAAAATATTGATAACTAATAAACTATTCAAATAAGTATCGAATATAATCGTGCCCTTATATGTCAACTAACAGTTAATTTGACCAAACACTTTTATACAACTAACTAATACAATCTGCTAGTCAAACCAACTAATGTAATCCGCTATTAGCTAACAACTAATGTAATCCGCTATCAGCTATCATTTATCCGATAATTGCCAAATAGCGCTTATATATCTTTGGAATAATAAATTAAGGATCATTCTTTTAATAATCTGCAGAGGGAACTGTAAACCTTTAAACTGTCACTGATTCTACTGTGATTATATATTTATTCTAAAAATACGTGTAATTATATTTTTTTTGAAAAGAACACGCAGTCATAATAATATGATGGTATATTTTTATTTAGTGACTCGAGTTTGAACAATATTGTTTGCACAATGGATTAGAAAAGTATGTGGGTAGAACAAGACGTTAACCCCCCAAATCAAGCTCTTTCTACTTGACCCGACATATTTATATGTGTATTTCTGGTCATATTAAATTTAAAAAGAACTCACACATAATTTATTGAAGGTAAGATTCGAACCCAAAATTTACCCTTTTTTTTGTTAGGTCACTTTGTAAGTAAAATTCTAATAAAACCCATTGGGAAGTGCCGTCAAGTTACAACTCAATTAAGCACTAAACACAGGGATTAATGATAACAAAAAGACATAGTGTTTGACAAAAGTTTGTACCGATCAAGGAAAAAACTGGTGTTAATGGTGGGCATTGATTACTTTTTTGAAAAATATGTAGGCATTTCACCCTACACCATTTCAAATTTTCAGTTAACATTGTCTTTTGATCCAATTAATACATTAAATAATTTAAAAATGTACAATAAATACACTTTAATACAATTTTATTTATTTTAATGAACAAAGATACCCTTTAAACTTGAATTATTTGTAAAAGTGCGATTTTAAAAAATATATGGTAAAAGTGGATTAATTTGGGGGCCCTAAATGAGGTAAACAGCCCACCTAAATTTATCTGATATAGAATGTTGGAGGAAATATCATTTGTTAGGCCCAATAACCCTAGAAAAAAAAAACTATCCAGGGAACTAAAAATATCCACTTATAGATCGTAGCTGGGAGATCGATTCTGCGCATGTCTTTCGAGAAGGTAATAGATTGACTACTAAAATGAAAAATTATCTTGAAATTATTTATTCGGATATAATAGTTTTAATCGACCACTAGATAATATTTTTAATATCTTGTGTGAAAAACACTTGTTATCGGTTTATATTTAAATTAAATGAAATATATCCGTTTGATGTATAAAATTAATAGTATATATCAATATGTAATGTTTGTTTTAAAATTTTCTATCGAGCTATGTCGAACAATTTGATTTTTTATTTCCTCAATTTCTTTTTTGCATAACCCTATCCTCATTAATAGTAAACATGAAGATGTACTGAACCCTTTCCCTATTGCTACATGGTCTATAAATTTAGAGAATGTTATGTATATCATCGGTGAATTTTATTTTTAAATTTATTTTAGTCATTAAATTTTTAAAACGTTAAATTTAGTTATTGAAGTTTAAATATTGAATGTTTTTAGTCACTTTATCGCTCACCGTCGTCGTCGTACGATACCAAATTTCACCAGTCATTTGTTTCGCTCATGAGTCTTGAATCGGAATTCGACATCTATTTCGTCGAAAAATACTCTGTAGTTTGTAAATTGAGCACAAATCTTTTGATTTTTCTCTTGCCAGTTTTACTCTTCCGCCGTTAAATGTAGTTCGTTTTTGAGTATATTACTTTACTCGTATCAATAAAATTGTTCATTGTTCATATCTTAGAGAAGTTATTTCGCTCACCGTTAAATAAATATTGTCAAAAAATCAATGAATAGTGACTAACAACATTTAATGTTTAAACTTTAAGGAGTAAATAAAACGTTTTAAAATTTTAGTGAGCAAAATAAATTTAAGGGTAAAATTTAGTGAAGATATATGTAATTTACTCATAAATTTAATGTCGTTCATTGGTTCAATATACGTCGGTCTTTGAGCTCGTTAATCAAGGCAATGGCATCCACATACGATGATCCACCTCCTTCCACGGCTTTCTTAGCCATTTCGCCGATCAGTCTCGATTTATTTCTCATCTCCCCGCCCTCTTCTCCGCCACCCATCAGCCGTTTCACTGCCGCCTCCACCATGTCTCTCCCCACCGATACCCGAGGCTCCATGTTCCACCAAAGCCAATCCAAGCTCCCCACTCGAACCCCAATCTTCAACACATCCGTCACCAGCTTCTCGTTATAGAACTGCTCCGCCGATATCGGCCATGTGATCATCGGCACGCCGCAACTCACGCCTTCTAATGTCGAATTCCACCCACAATGCGTCATGAAACCACCCACCGAGCCGTGTTCTAGGATCAACAACTGCGGCGCCCATCCATTTATAATCAAACCCTGTTCCGATTCTTTCGTGTTCTCTTCAAACTCGCTTAGGAACCAAGTTCCGTCGCCTTTGAACACGTCCCGAATTACCCATATAAATGGTTGATTCGAAGCTTGTAGACCATAAGCGAGTTCGAGGATTTGTTGTGGAGCGAAACGGGGAGCGCTCCCGAAGCTGATATAAAGAACTGAATTGGGTGGTTTCGAATCGAGCCAGCCGAGGATGCTCTGTTCATCAATGGCGGCCTTCTTGCCTCTCTCGGCTTTATCGGCAATGTTCCGGTTGTACAACGATACAGGCCCTACGATCCACGCTTTGTTCCCTCTCTTGAATTGTTCTACATAAGCTGGTTCCAGTTCGTAGAAGCTATTCACCACAACCCCATAGCAATTCTCCTTAGATTTTCGCATTTTGTCTTCTACAATTCGAGTCACCGGGAGCTGAGATGGAGTCATTTCGATCCGGTCGGGGAGGCCGGGTACGACGAAAGGTTCATATTTCGAATCTACCTTCTCGTGAGGCTTGAACTTTGATATTTTTTCTCGAGCACAGTTCGGAAAGCAGCCATTTCCATTGAACACGATTCTTGGGATATTCAGTTCAAGGTTGTCAATAGCATCTGCAGCCCAATGGTGGAACATGTCATGCACTATGCAATCCGGTTTGCGTTGAAGCAACAACTTCTTCAATGGTTCTCGGAGCATGGAAGTGTCGGTCACAGGTGTTGCAGACATGTCGGTGTCGGCTATGTCGATGTTGTCCGGTAACAGGAGGATTTCAATGAAGATCCGACGACCCAATCGTTGGTCGCGGAGGACAGATTCTCGAAAGGAGAGAGCGTGCTTAGGTGTCGAAATAATGATGGATTCGGCACCATGAGCTGCAAACATCCTGGCCATGTCTATCATGGGGATTTGATGACCCCCTCCCACAAAGGGGAAGAAAAACATCTCAACCGGAGAGGATATCGACTCCATGGATCCAGAAAAGAGAAATTCGATACTGAGTTGCCTTCTGTTCCAGAAAAACACAGCTTGGTGTTGGATTTACAGACCAGAGAACATGAATCTGGTCTTAAATTCGACATGAGGGTCCAAAAGAGAAGACTTTGGACTTGTCAAAGTCGTCACATTTGTCTACATACCGACCACTAAATCTATTGATTCATAACAATTGATTACGTATGGAGAGATGTCATGTTGAATGATACACATGTTAAATGTTTAGGACGGTGAACATAAATATTTAGACACAAAAAGTATAGGTATACACACGGTTTACTTTAAAGACATTAATGATTCTAGCTAAACTACTTTTGCCCTGTTTTTAATGTCTCAATTTGGCGTGGAACTTGTACATGGCAAATGGCTTAAAGGGAGATCAACAACGCTTGCTTCATCTGTATACTGAAAAACGATTCCCCGAGATTATGATCTGCTCCGGATCTCAGCATCATCTTTCACTCGAACGTTTTATCTGCAGGGCAGCTCTGACAACGTTTCCCCTCGTAATGATTCCGACCTTTGAGATGCAAATGGAAATAGATTAGAAATCATCACTGGCTTAATATGAACACAATAAGCTAATTGTAATAGAAGCATATAAAGAACACGATGGAGAACTTCTTACTAGCTTGCCATCACCATCTACCACTGGTAGTCGACGATACTTGGTCTCGAGCAACAACCTGATAAAAAAAAGTCGGACTAAGAACAACCGGGTAACAGAGACAAATGCTTCCATTGCATTACAAAAAGCTGTCAAAAGAATACCTAGCAGCATCTTCCAGGTTTGTTGTTTCACGAGCAACAAGCGGTGAAGGTGTCATCAAGTCTCCAACCACTTTTCCGTTGTTTTTGTTCATCAATTTCTGTATTTCGTTGAAAGTCTGCAGCAGAAACCCAGAATTACAAGGGGGGGGGGGAAGACAAAAATTGTGCCACACTAATTCATAATTTAGATTTGCCAGAAACCAGGTATCCACACAAATTCATAAGACGAAGGCATTAAGTCGATAAATTATCAGTCGCAGCGACAACATCGGAATAGTGGCACTACACATTATAAACAAATTCCAAGCAAAACCCATGAACCGAAGAATCAGAAGTGAAGTGTTACGTACTTTCCAAGAACTATCAACATCGGGAAACAGGGTCGGGTCGTTTTGAGTGCTACCTGATAGCTCAAAAAATGAACGAATCAGTGGCCATTTCAAGACAATTACAAGAAACCAGATATAGAACCAAGTTGGCAAACCTGCATAGCTAGTCAAATAAATAACGAACAATAAAATGACATAAAAGGCAAAATCTAGCACCTAGAGTGCGTGTTGCGCCCTTGACAACACTGCACAGATATATCATCTGGCACGCACATGGATACTACTGGATGGAATAAACTAACAGAGGGAAACTAATTGACAGAAAAATAAATCCATCTAAACTCCGAAGCAAAGCATTCGCATCTTATTCCATTTCCGAGGCACTCGGATTTCTCAACACTTCTATAAATATGCACGATAGAAACACTACACTAACCGAGTTGTATATAAGTTTAACTCGTTACCAAGCATCAAAAGCAACTAATGCCACTTACCTAGTTAGAAAACAATTGAAGATGTTAGCAATTGAAGTTAGAAAACAAGCTTTTCTAAATGCAAAGGTAAGGTTTTCCAAGAAAGATTTGGAAATCGATATCGGTTAGCATAAAAAGCAACTAATGCCACTTACCTAGTTTAATAATCCACTTGCAAACGCAAAGGATAAAAGGCCAATTACCGAATCGAATAAACTTTTTCTCACTAAAGAAATGTTAGGACGAGAACAATCGACTCCTCAATGTTTTAAATTGATCCCTTTTCATCCTTAAATAAACTCAAACAAACAGGGAGGAGAAAACAACAAATGAATCCAAGAAGTTGAAAATTCCCAATCAGTTTCATAATCAACTTATAAACTACCTGAAATAGAGTCAAGTGCCAACAAATCATAATCGGAAACAACACCAACCTGCAATATAGAAGCCGGTCAGTATCAATTTAAGGATGATAACTGTAACCACCATAGCTCAGAATTCCCAATACCAGACCAATTATCAACAGCAAAACTATCTTTCTATCCATGAAACAAATCTCTATCGAACGAAACTGTGATTATTAAGAACGAAGTGTGTCCAGACGCTAGTAAAAAAAATAGCAACTTTGTGCATTCATATACCAATAACAAACAATATATCAAAATGCAGCCATCTCCAATAACCATACAGGATTCTCAATCAAAGTAAACAAACAAGATCTGAGATTACATGTAAGGTATAAAGCATTGGAACAATAGTTTAAAGCGAATCGAAAAAGAAAACCCAAATTATAAAAGATAAGCAAATAGTACTACTAATTCAAAAGTTACCAAATTCCAATCGTCATCAATCACAGGGAAACCAGTAACTCTCTTCTCCACAAGTGCCTCCAATGCTGCAATTACAAAATTCACCACAAAATTAGACTCATCATACACAAATGGTTAACAAAGTAGTCTTATAAAACAACATCAGAACACCTTCATCCACACTTGTTGAGCATTTCACAACGTGTAAATCCTCTTTCCTGGTCATAAAATCACCCACTGTATAATTCCCATTTCTCGACTACAAAAAAAACACACCCAAAACCATGTTAAAAAACAATCTTTTAAGTAAAAAGAAAATTCCCCAAAAGGGCAAAAGAGGGTTACAGGAACAGAGTTGGCGATGAGCCCAGCAGCAGTTCGAAAGGAGCCTCCTTTGGGTTTGGGGAGAGACAAAGAAGGTGGTGGTACTTTATCGGAATGATGGTACAAGGAGACAATGCAGGGTTGCTTGGATTGAAGAAAAGAGTTAAAAGAAGGGAATGGTCTCAGGGTTTGACAATTGGAAAAAGAAATCGAAGCCATGTTCATAAAACAACAGCAGCAACCCTTTTTGCAGATGCAAAACAAGAAAGATGGTGGCTTTATGTTAAGAATATCATAAATTTTGATGGTTTTTGAGACGGAAACAAGTAAAAAAAAAGGAGCTTTGGGTATCGAATATTAAAAGGAGAACCGAGAAGTGGAGATTGAAAAGAAGAAGAATAATGAAGGGAAAAATGGGTGATCAGTTGTTACTTGTTCCGCTCAAACGGGAGACTTGAGGAAAGTGGGGGAGAAAGAAGCTTAATGGTCGGTACATGGTGGGACTTTGTTGTTCTTTTTTTGTTTAATTTATCCCTACTCCCTGTACTTTTGGCATGTTTACAATTTAGTTTCTCTACTTTTTTTTAGTTACCCTCCCGGTTTCCCTGTCTAATTCAAACCGACCCGCGTTCCACACCTGGTTTTGGAGGGTGAATCTCCTAACGGGGATTTTCTACATACACAAAGCTTTGAACTTAAAATCTACTTAAGCCATATTAGGCTGCTTACCACTTGGATCAATCTCTATTGGTTAGTTTCTCTACTTTTAATCCCGATAATTTGATCCCTCTATTCTTTTATTTAAATATTATTATCTGATCTGTTGATCGATTAATCTGAATTTTGTTCCATTCAAAATATCATAATGTATACACTGGACATTGTTTACATGACTTATTGTCTTATCGTTCTAAATCAATTGATAGTCAATTGACCCCTTTACTTTATTTTATACACATGTACAACGGCGGATTTAAGAAAGGGTCAGTGTGGTCGCGGCCCCAAAAAATTTAAAAGTTCTATAGTAAAAGTATTCTTAACCCTTAAAATTTATAATTTATTGTTTAGCCCCTCAAATTTAAAATTTTCTAAGTAATTCTCACAATAAATAATATTGAGTTATGCTATTATACATGTACGTATGCTATCGAGATTTTGTTTGTCATTTAATTATCAAGTCAAAACAATGAAAGGATCAAATTATTGTAATTAAAACTAGATAGATTACATTTAAATATGAAAAAGAGTATAGGAACTGAAAGTAAATTAGTCCTTGGGTTTTTTACTTAAAAGTCCCCACACTTGTGCGCCAGTTATGCTTTTGTCCCCACAGACACGCGCCAATTATGCATTTGTCGGGACTCCGGTTTGCAGGAAAATTGTGATTCATCTCATCTTTTATATTCAAACAAGTTGTTAACTTTCTTTTTCTCATTTACTCCAAATATAAAAAAATAAATATTTATTTATGATTTTGGATTTATGTTTAGTGGGCTTTTAACTTAGCATGTTTTAATTTTTATCATATTTTTGTTGGGCCTCTAAAGGTTTATATTGGGTTAAGAAATTAATTGCTTAATATATATTATGTTAAATTATTTAAAAAATAAATTAATTAAGTTAGTGAACTTAAATGAGCAATCGAACGGAACAACTTAATAGTTTATAGGAAAATATATGATGCATTGACAGTGAAAACATTTTGTTTCTACAATAATCTTAATTTTAGAGGTTATAAATTTAGCTTAGGGTTTAATTTTAGGGGTTTAGAATTAGAGAATATGGTTATAATTTAGGGTTTAGAGATTAGGATAATATAGTATGATTTAAGTTTTTGTCTATAACCCTTAAATTCTAACCATATACTCTAAATTTAAATCACGGTCCCTAAATTTTAAGCACATAAACATAAACTCCTAAATTATAAACCCCAAACTAAATCTCTAATCCCTAAAATTACGGCGCTTGTGAAAACAAAACGTTTCAACCGTCAATGCATGGTATAATTACTCATAGTTTATTCACCCTTACATAAATACTGTCATTATTTTTAACTCGGTTATCGACATATACCACTTTGGTAGACGAAACGAAATTTTAATTATTAAAGTAAATATTTTTAAAACATGTCTATTAAAAGTGAGAAAAAACTTATTTTTGACTTAAAAATAAACAACCGAATTCTGAGTTAATTAAGTTGTGTAATTATCTTTTTTGAAATGGAGTATTCTGATTATTTGATTTTTCAAGTTCTGATCAAGTTAAATTTTACAATCCAAACAAAACTGAATTACAATTTAAAAGAAACATTTCGGGGCGTGACAATTTAAAAAAAAAACATATGAAATTTGGTCCCTACCAACAAAACTTGAAGAAAAAAAAAACTTATGGAGATTAGCTTTAATTAATGAATTTTTTATCACATTTTTATTGAGCTTCCAAAGGTTTTTATTGGGTTCGGAATTTGATTGGCTTGTATATTATTTTGAATCATTTTAAAAATAAATTAGTTAACAAACTTAATCAATTAAATAAATTGATGTTAAGTTGAATTATATGTCATGAATTGTAGGCGGTTAGATTCTTACGTAAGAAAGTCCGTTAAGTTAGTTAACTTAAAAGATCGATTGAACAGATCACCTTCACACAAAAATACCTTAATTATTCTTAATTCGATTATCAATATGTACCACTTTAGTATACGATAGAAAATTTTAGTCGTTAAAATAATTTTTTTTTCCAAATATATATAATCAAAGGATGAGCAAAGCTCATTTTGACTAATAATAAAAAAAATGTCAAAACTTGAGTTGATTGAATTATGTTATTCATATTTTTATCAATTTTTCTTTTTATTTTTCAAGTTATACTCAAATTGAATTTTACCACTAAAGTAAAATTAAATTACAAATCTCTATGTAAAAAACATTTTGGTGCGCGATTATTTAAAAAAATGAAACTTGATCCTACCAACAAAACTTGCAATATATATATATATATAGGGTTAAGATATATTTATACTGTGTAAAACTCAATTAATTTTACATAGTTTTTGGACCGTTGGCTCATATTATTTTTTTATTTTTTTAAGTGATAATCTTCTCATTTTCTACTATTAATCTCGTCCATCCATTTCATTCATCTAATGGCCATAGATTAGTATAAAACTAAATGAGTTTTACTCTATGTAACTGTATCTCATCTATATATATATATATATATATATATATATATATAGAAGTACAAATATTTATAAAAGAAGTATAAAAATAAAATATATAAAATCATTAAAACTGTTTAAAATCTAAAAATGTAAAAATAAAAAAAAAAATATTCAAAAAAATTATTTCAAGGCCTTCAATAATTAAATAGATATGCTCTTAAATCTATGTGACCTGACTTAGTATTTAGTCTTATTGTTGACAAGATTTTAATTTGAACTAATTTTTAATTTAGATTGAACAATTACTTCACACGAACTTCATACAATTAAATCTGAAAAATTTAAATTTAAAATGAAAAATATACCTTATTAACTCGACTAACTTATTTACAAAAATCAATCAACTGAATTGAATATTCAATTTATATATCCCAATAAATATAGAATAATTCATAGTCATTCATATTTTTATTTTTAACTTATATAAAATCAAGCATGTCTTGTTCAAAAAAAAAATCATTTCCATACATTACTTTAATCCCTAAAATTGGATTTTATTTATTAAAATTATGATGACTTTACACAATAAAAAATCATACTAATATGTTTTTGGCTTAATAATTAAATAGGTGTCCAAACTATACTTATAGTTCACTTTTGGCGTCTAAATTACTTTTAGCTATTAATAGATGTTTAAACTTTTATTTCGGTCATTTTAGGTGCTTAACCGCTAACTACCGTTGTTTTCTTAAAAAATATTTTTTTTTTATTTTTAACTTATTTTTTAAAAAACCCTAAAATTTTAAAACCCACAAAATGGCCCCCAATTTCGAAATCTCTAACTTTCCCAGCCGATTCTGCCGCGATGGTCACGCCTCCGGCCACCATATCGCCCGTCGGACCAGCACGACCATACTCCCAACCGCCCATCACCGATATTCGATGGTAGGTGTGCCGATCGGCTTCCTAAAGTCGAAGAAAGCTAAACTCGCGAAAAGGAAGTCTATCGACGCACCTACCGTTAGTTATCAGCGATAGGTGGTTGGGAGAAATGGTCGTGGTAGTCTGACGGGTACTGGTGGTCTTCGACGAGGTAATCAACGTCGAAAATTTGAAGTTTTAGGTTTTGAGTTAGGGATTTAGGACTTTTTTATAAAAGTTTAAAACTGATAATTTTTTTAATTTTTTTGACTTTTAAATTTTATTTAAAATTAATTAAAAAAATTAAAAAATAAAATACGTTACATGTCACATTTTAATTGGTTAACAGTTTTTTTAACAATCAGGTATTTGAAATGACCAAAATAAAAGTTTAAACACCTATTTATAACTAAAAATAGTTTAGGTACCAAAAGTGATTCAACTATATTAAACCTATTTTTTTATTAAATTTAGAACTAAAATATTTTTACCTGTCATTGTGGGCCCCAGAAGAGAACTCTGATAACAAATCCAACGGCTGAGATATCGTCTTGTGATCCCAACTTAGGGTTTACTACAGAAAGAAACATCCGAAATTATATTACTACTTTTTATTGTCCGAATTCGGTCCCGTGTTGCCTTAGCAGCTACTCTGTTCAAAACCCTCTCTTTTCCTTTCCTTTTTCCATTCCTTCAACTTCATCTTCTTACGCGCCGCCGCCTACTCTTCCGCCGGCGGGAAATATCCATTCCCTTCTCTTTCCCTTCCCTCTCCTCCCATTTCGAAAAAGAAAAAGAAAGTACAAAAAGGAAAAGAAAGTTTGCTTCTTTAGGAAAGGTTTATCAAAGCACTCGAGATTTTTAGCTTACCGTAATTTATTTACAATATTTGCTCTTCGGGTTTTGTTTGTTTAATTACAAAGAGGAGAGGGAAGAAAGAAAAATTCCCAAAAAAGAAGAAAAAAAGGGTTTTTTTGGGTGTGGTGTTTTTAGCTGTTGCTTTAGAGTTTTAGAGAGATGGCGCGTGTACAAGTTCAGGGGCAAAGCGGGGGCGTTAACAATGGATCTGGCGGAGCCAACAACCAGTCTGTAACGTCGCTGTATGTTGGGGACTTGGAACCCAGTGTGACCGAGACCCAGCTTTATGAGTACTTTAACCAGGTCGGCCAGCTGCTTACGGTTCGCTTGTGCACGGATTTGTCGACCCGCAGGTCTCTTGGTTATGGTTATGTCAACTATGGCAATCCCCAAGATGGTAAATGTTCAGTTTTCTCAGTTTTAGTTTTTTTTTTCTTTTCAAATGGTTTTGTTCATTGTAGATTTGATGGTTTTTTGTTTGCTTTGATTTATTGGTCTTTTTTGAATGATGGATGGTTGCTTTTATTAACATTTTAAACAATGTTTATGAATTGCATTTAGTTTTAATGAATTATGAAAGGAAAGAACAAGTTTATTAGTTTTGGTTCAATTGGAAATGGCTGATACTAGAGTGCGGGTGCGCGCTCGCGTGTGTAGCTTATAAACTAAGTTGGCTTCTATTCTATCAAGAAGATAGTTTTTCATATTGTGCATGTTATTTGAAGAAATAAAGAATATTTACTAGATTTTGCCTCTGCATTGATTGATCCTAAAAGAAGTTGCCAAGTTATTCTGAATGGCATTGTATTGTGTTTACGTGCAGCTGCAAGGGCATTGGAACTGCTGAACTTCACTCCTCTGAATGGAAAGCCTATCCGTATTATGTATTCCAACCGTGACCCTAGTCTTCGTAGAAGTGGTGCAGGGAATATATTTATCAAGGTAATAAAATTTCACTGTCCTATAGTTTTGTTTGCTGCTTTGTTTCGTAAATATGTTCTTCATGTATCTCATTTTGTTTGTTTTGAGTTTGTTTTATGTGAATCTGGCAGAATTTAGACAAGGGAATCGACCAAAAAGCTTTGCATGATACGTTTTCTGCATTTGGAAACATTCTCTCTTGCAAGTTAGCCACGGATCCCTCCGGCCAGTCGAAAGGTTATGGTTTTGTACAATTTGACAATGAGGAATCTGCCCAAAAAGCAATAGAGCAGTTGAATGGTATGCTATTGAACGATAAGCAAGTCTATGTTGGCCCTTTTGTTCGCAAGCAAGAACGAGACACTTCTACTAGCAAGACAAAGTTCAACAATGTCTATGTAAAGAATCTCTCGGAGTCGACTACTGACGAAGACTTGAGTAAGATTTTTGGTGAATTTGGTCCAATCACTAGTGCCGTGGTTATGAGGGATGCAGATGGGAAATCCAAGGGCTTTGGGTTTATCAACTTTGAGAATGCAGATGACGCTGCTAGAGCTGTTGAGTCCCTAAATGGAAAGGAATTTGACGATAAGGAATGGTTTGTTGGGAAAGCTCAAAAGAAATCTGAAAGGGAGGCTGAACTGAAACAGCGATTCGAGCAGACAATGAAAGAGGCAGCGGATAAATTTCAAGGAGCAAACTTGTATGTTAAGAATTTGGATGATAGCATAAGTGACGAAAAACTTAAAGAGCTATTCTCTCAATATGGTACCATAACATCATGCAAGGTAAGTTAGCTTGTTTTTAGAATAATCAAGTTCAGTGAATTCAGTATACTCAGTTGGCTGATCCTATCATTAAATGTAACAGGTTATGCGAGACCCTAATGGAATAAGTAAAGGATCAGGGTTTGTTGCGTTTTCAACTCCAGAAGAAGCATCTAAAGCTGTAAGTTTATAACGGTATACGTTTATAACGGTATACCTACTCCGATAATCTTATCGTACAACATAATCAAATTCTTTTTATAATAGCTTGCGGAGATGAATGGCAAAATGGTTGTCAACAAACCGCTCTATGTTGCGCAAGCTCAAAAGAAGGAAGATAGGAGAGCCAGGTTGCAGGTGTGTTCTTTTGGTATATTCTTCGAGACTAAACATAGTGTCAGAGAAAGGGTGGTTTTGATTCTTTAGTATGCTAAGGTATATGCCACATTTTTTACAGGCTCAATTTTCACAAATTCGGCCACTTGCAATGGCACCTTCAGTTGGACCTCGAATGCCAATGTACCTGCCTGGCGGTCCAGGTCTTGGACAGCAAATATTCTATGGTCAAGCACCTCCGATGTTCCCTCCCCAGGTAACTATTGATAATATGCATTTTATTTCTTGTCATTGGTGTTATTCTGTAACATCTGCTTTAAAATCACGTCTTGTTTGACTCTTTCTTCTGTCAGCCTGGTTTTGGATATCAGCAGCAGCTTGTTCCGGGTATGAGGCCTGGTGGGGCTACCATGCCAAATTTCTTCGTACCAATGGTTCAGCAAGGCCAGCAGGGTCAGCGTCCTGGTGGCAGAAGAGGTGGGGCTGTTCAGCAAAATCAGCAACCAGCTCCTTTAATGCAGCACCAGGTTTGTTTCATCACTTTTATTTATTTATTTTGTAATATCTTGGATACATATGTTCATATCCGTAAGAACTTCTGACGGCTCACTAAAATATCAGATGGTACCCCGAGGGCGGGTCTATCGCTATCCACCGGGGCGTGGTCTACCTGATGTTTCAATGCCTAATGTTGCTGGAGGCATGCTTTCTGTTCCATATGATATGAGTGGCATGCCAATGCGTGATGCACCACATTCTCAGCCAATTCCGATTGGAGCTTTGGCCTCGGCTCTTGCAAATGCTAGCCCAGATCAACAAAGAACGGTATGTACTGCGTTGCTTTATTTTACTTCACTTTCTGCATATTGGTGTCGTCAAAGATTGTACTTATGCTAATATAAGGTCCGCTATTTTATGTTAAAAGGGTTAATTACAAAACTATGTTCAATAGTAACCCTAATAAATTCCCGTATTACAAACAACTAGTTGGTATAGCGGGATGAGGCGCTAGGTCCCTTAAGCAAGGTCAGAGGTTTGAATCCTGACGTTGTAAATTGAGAAAACTGGGTGATTAAATAAAAAAAATGAACTCCCATATTAATATATTTACACATACACGCACACTTAGTGAAGGTGGAGGTTTAAAAATGGTGTTGAAGAATAGCGATTTTTGCAATAAATCATTTTTGGAAAGTTTCTGAAATTGTCTTTATGTGGATCAATGTGTAGATGCTGGGGGAGAATCTCTACCCACTGGTTGAGCAGCTGGAGCCCGACGCAGCAGCTAAAGTAACCGGGATGCTTCTGGAGATGGATCAGACCGAGGTTTTGCACTTGCTCGAGTCACCCGAAGCCCTAAAAGCCAAAGTTGCAGAAGCAATGGAGGTTCTGAGGACCGTAGCTCAGCAGCAGCAGGCTGGCGGTGCTGCCGATCAACTAGGTTCACTGTCGTTAAACGACAACCTTGTTTCTTGAGTTGGTATGAGTTTGTGGTTGGTTAGGAGGATTAGGTTGTTTTTTATTTGCTACTATTTTTGCAAGCGTTTATGGAAACATTGAACATACAGTCTCTTGCATGCGTTATAGCCCTTTTTACTATGTGACTGAGCATGCATTTCAACTCTTTGGAATTTGGGATTTGGAATTCGAATGTTGTGTGGTTGAAATTTTTCTAAAGATTTTTATGGGTTTTCATTGCTGTTGACTTTTGAGGGAAGTTTTATGTGATGCTTCTGATTCTACTTTCGATTCGTTGAATTCTTCGACAACGATGGTCTAAGTTTGAACACGTTTTTGCAAGGAGGAAGACTAACGATGGCCTAATTATTAATATTTAAAAATTACACCATTTCAGTATAAAATTACGACAAGCAATTCTATTGAATTAAAAAATAATTGAATAATTGTAGAGAGATCATAATATATAGAGTATGCCTAATAAATTATAGGTATACCCTATACTATAGGTATACTCTATATTATATAAATTATAGGTATACTCTATATATTATGATCTCTCTTGTATTTTACGATAAAACAAATTGTTGAACTTTTATTATATTAAAAAATAATACTATTATATTCATGGAAGAATAACAAACAATTAAAAAAACAATAAAATAAATTGGTTGAATTTTTAAATGCAAAAAGTCAAATTTATTTATTTATTTTAAATTAAAACTAAATATAATGTGCTTAAATTCAAATACCAAAAATTTTCGAGGTACTAACTTACAAGAAAATACTTAGTTCATATATTAAATGTATATATTTAAGCCGTACATGAACTATTAATGAAATACATAATGAATACTGGAGCTATTAATGAAATACGTAACAAATACTGGAGCTGTTAATGAAATACACAATGTAAGTGGTAATTTGTTTGCTTTCTAAGCTGCTGAAATTTTAGGACAAGCCCTAATTGCCAAGTTTAACACGTATGTATTATTCTATGCACAAAATGAGAAGCCAAACATTATACTGTTAAACTAACTCCATTGTTGGCCACACTACCTATCACAGTTGAATATCAGCTTCTCAATTATATAATTCCAGCATCCATTCATAAAAGCTTCTGAGGTGTCGTTTTAATTAACTCGCCTCAATGTCAGGCTGCTGGATTATTCCAGTGTTCGAAACAGATGTTTCAGATAAAGTTCCCGCCTCGCTTTGCTTCTGTTCTGAGTCCTCCCCAAAGTTATGAAGTCGACGACCAATAAGGTATCTGTCGTCCCTAATGGAGTTGTGGAGGTTAGTGAACCAGACATGGAATCTTCTAGCACAAAAGCACAAGCAGCTGAAGCAAAGGCATCCTAGCCATGCAAATCGGTAGACCGCCGAGTTAACCACTAGTGAGTAGCCAAGCACGGGAAACACCCCTCGGGCTAGTACGCAAGGTAAACACAATGCTGTCAGCAGCTTCATTATGATGGGGAACACAATCTCCCGCAATACCCAAAGGCCTTGTAGTCTGGAGAAGCCATCTTCTCTCACCCTTTCGAATTTTATTCGCCAGCTTTCGTCGGCCAATGGCATCATATGGTCCAGCATAACCTGTGGATATAAGAAGTCAAGTTTTGGCCATGTCATGGAATAAAAACTTCAGAGATCTTTATTGCAAAAACCTAAGATAAACATGCCACAATCCCACAACAATTATATTTTCCGATGTATATAATAAATTGTGGTTCAACACTTACCAGTCTAGTCCATATCTTCAGAAAAATGAGGCCCAACGCCCAATCTTGGTAGAGGAGGAAAACTGGACTCTCATCCACAGGCACCCGCATCGGCCCAATCACCAAAAGCTCAAAAAGTAGGCTAATAAGAACAGGAACGAAAAAAATCTGGCCATTACAGCACCAATAAAGATTTTGTAGGTTAATATGTAAATAATAAGAGTTGTAAGTCAATTCTAACTAAGTAGTTTAGAAGAGTTGTAAGTCTATCCTAACTAAGTAGTTTAGTTGGAGTCTAACTCTATCCATGTAAGGGATAAAAGTCTTAGCCGAGAGTATTCTACTCAATGTAAAACTCCTTGTAAAAGTCTATAAGTAGACTTTATTTTCTGTAAATCGAAATAACAAGAGTAGAAAAACTTCTCTAACCCTATTTTCTACAGATTTGAGTTAGATATCGGGAATTCTGAAACAAGTGGAAAACTCAGATTACTGATCACGAACCCATATTGATAAGAGCAAGGAGCTCTTGATGACAATGGCGCCCCATTTCCAGATTTGGCCTAACAGAACTGAAGCCCTCTTTGTTCTTATGTGCTCAACGGAGTATCTAGCCCCAGCCAAAGCTGTCCAAATGAAATAGCTTCCAATGACGAAAGCATAAAGGTCTACAATAAAAAACAAAACAATAACCAATCAGAACTTAAATTATAACTAGAGAATTTTAGGGGGGGGGATACGAATAATCAAATTGCATTACCATTGCACTTAATGCCGTGAGTTATCGGGAGAAGAGGAATTGCATTGAATAGAGCACGTCCAAGTGATATGGGTACTACTATCAAGGCAGAGTTGAACACAAGCAAAGTCATCCAAGCAATGACTAGCAACAGGACTATGCGAAGAACAAAACTGTACCTGCTAAAAAATTCATGGATAAAAATTAGACAGCAACTACAAACAAAGATACTAGACTAACAAAATGTAGAAAGAGAAGATGAAAAGTAACAAAGCAAATATTATGTTAACATTGAACTCAACAGAAGTCATTAACAATAATCCTCCATTCTATATGAAAAAATAACTAATAAATTGATATAGATGAAGACGTTGTACTTTGACAGGCACAGAATATCCAATCAGGATTCAGGACTTGACAAGTAACTACTTTGAGCAAAATTCATTTGGATGAATCAGATGTAAATGAATAACTCAAATAATCATCCCAGAAAAGGGTAACAATTCATATTGTTGAATAGTATGTAAACAAATGTAGTTAAAATCTCCTGCGTTCAAATCTAAAAGACTAAAACCCATTCAATATCTAATATAAAAAAAAAAACTTGTACATGCAAATTCGATGATTTTTTAAGGTTTATAGTGTAAGTAAAAACCTACAAATTCTGATCACAAGTTTAGAATCTCAGTAGAGGTGCATGGAAGTATAACATCAAACAAAATGAAGAAAGACTAAATATCAACCACAATTAAATCAGACACATCAAGTAATATTGTCAATCAAGAGCACCATATAACTTACTCTGAATCAGTTTGTTCATCCCCATCAAAATCCCACAAAGATTAGAGTTAAGCGATGCCGAAGGCCTCTATTTGGATCATCATCGTGACAAATTCAACCATGGCACATTCTGTCCACCTAGTTGCATGATCGTAGTCTATCCTGTTGTCCGGTTCCCACATTGACATTTTCCCGCCACCATTCTCTCCGGGTGCCGGGAAGTAAGAAGTCGATTAAGCCTAATGCCCGACCAACCGCGAGAAACCAATAGTGCGAGAAGAGACTTGATTGTCGTCCGCAATTTAAAATGCTCAACGACAAATGGAATGCATATTTGAAAGAGAAGTATGTCAGCTGGAATCTCAGTAAATGGGTCTGATACCCTGCAACAAGCAAATCATTTAAATATAAGCTAACAATAAGAATAAATAAGCGAGGCAACCAGAAACGGTATGAGCCAATCTTACGATATATCGAGTGGGAAAATAGAGGGTGCCATCCTCATAGCAAGCTTGACTGGCAAAAATACCAGCATCACAATCAAACTCCCATAAAGCGCAGAATCGATAACAAGACCCTCCGAGCGTGCTTGTGCACAGGATCATCAATTAAATCACGGAAGGGATTGTAATTTGGATCAGCTGGGTCTCGCAGGAAGTATAGAACGCCATTACGTAAAACCTGGATGTAACAAAAATGATATTATCAACTCATGCTACAATATAATAACAGGTTTCGAATGAACACTTTGTAAGTTATCCAAGAAGTGTTAGAGCTTGAGGGGGAATGTAAGTTGACGAGAAGTGTTAGAGTTTAATTTAGTATGTAATTAGAGTTTATTTCTAAGTCAGTAGTTTAGATTTATTAGAAGTCTTATTTAAATTATGGATAAATATTATTTAAATTATAGATAAAAGTATAATTTTAGTTATATTAAAACTCTGTAATTGCCTATTTAAAGGCTCACCTTATACACATTTGAACAAGAAGAATAAGAGAAAATACAGAGAAACACGTTATTCTCTGTTAAAAATACTATTTTTGTTCTATCGTTAAATTCTAACTTTTATATTTTATTGTTCATTGTTCACCGGCGTTCATCTTCTTCGGCCACCATGGCCCCTTTCTCACATGGTATCATGAGCCAACAACGATCTTGATATCGTCACCACTGATGTCATCTCTAATCTAAAACAGATCGTCGATCTAATTTTTCAGATGCACGTCGTTTTTCTTTTCTGCTGCTATCACACTCGTTCATCGGCTTCTCTCTCGTTGGAATCTTACATCTATGCCATCAATTATAAAAGATAGGAGAAGAGGTTCTAGTTTAGCCTTAAAAACTAGATAATATTTTTTAAGGGATTCTACATCAAACATCCAAGCTGGAATTTTAGTTTGTGCAACTACCAGCTTGAGGGGAGTGTAGATTCCTGTGATCATTGTTGAATGGAAGCGGCTACTTAGTCCCGTGAATGAGAGAAAAAGGTGGAAGACATCTCGGAAGATGCAAAAACCGAACAAGATCATCACCGTGAGAGAAAAGTGGAAGACATCTAAGGAGGGTGCGAAACCAATAACAGTAAGTAAAGTTGGTAGACATCTCAAGAATGATGCACGAAACCAAGAACATCGTTTGCAAATTTTCAACAATGGTCGTTCAAAGAACAACATGATTATGTCCTAGTTGTTTAACACAATGGCTCCCAAAAAAGGGGAGATTCTTTCTCTAAGAAAGAGCAGAAGAAATATGAGTAGGGCGTCACATCCAAGCTGGTGCTCTACTACGTTTGCTCACCAGCTTGAGGGGGAGTGTAAGTTATCCAAGAAGTGTTAGAGCTTGAGGGGGAATGTAAGTTGACGAGAAGTGTTAGAGTTTAATTTAGTATGTAATTAGAGTTTATTTCTAAGTCAGTAGTTTAGATTTATTAGAAGTCTTATTTAAATTATGGATAAATATTATTTAAATTATAGATAAAAGTATAATTTTAGTTATATTAAAACTCTGTAATTGCCTATTTAAAGGCTCACCTTATACACATTTGAACAAGAAGAATAAGAGAAAATACAGAGAAACACATTATTCTCTGTTAAAAATACTATTTTTGTTCTATCGTTAAATTCTAACTTTTATATTTTATTGTTCATTGTTCACCGGCGTTCATCTTCTTCGGCCACCATGGCCCCTTTCTCACACACTTATTAGCATAGGATGGAAAAGAGCATTACCCCTCGAAGAAGGCTGACAAAGATGCTTATTTGTAGCATTTACACAATTCCTACAACCCAATGTATCAATGAGCTTGCTAAAGGTGAAACTGAGAAGAACTGAACTCTGAGAGACATCGATTTCCCAAACATCCTTATTGTACATACATCAAACCACCATCCACACATCAAAGGGAACACCCCAAGCTCAATTACAAGCAGGAAAGCAACTTTAATCATTGTCATCAAATGCCTCATTGCTGCCAAGAACTGCCTGAAGAGGGATGGTATTGTCTCGGCTATTGAGGCAATTCCATAGAACCTCCCCATTGTCAAAGGCTCACCCCTAGTGTACCTAATCAAAGTGATAATACCTAGGTAGAAGAAGACCAAGGAGAATATAAACATGTACCCAATAGCAAGAGTTGTAACATCAGAAAGCCTTGATGATCCAATAGTTACTCCTTTCAAGAGATCTGCAGAAAATGATGCACTAGTGTTGCTTGAAACTTCAGCGACTCCAGTGGAGTTTGCTTTCAACATTTCTACAACCTGGCCTTTTTTTTCAGATGTCAAATTTGTAACGGCAGTTAATGTGTTCTTTATGTGATGTTTGCCAAGGAAAGGGCAGTATCTGTCAGTGGCATGACTACTGACAGCACCGGACCACGTGCAGAAGAGAACAGCCAAGATACATAATAGAGAATAATGCGGCCTATAGAGAAAGGCACAAAAATTACAACACCAAGGAATATCATATTGCTAGCTAGAACCTGCAGTAACGGAGAATCAAGTCATGAAAGAATATTGTGCTGACCAGAGAAGGCTAAAAAATTGCAATTTCTCAGCATCTACTCTATTTCAAATTGTTACAATTTGAACTTTAAAGAAGAAAGGGTTTAATTTAAAGTTAAAGATGAAAAAGGTTCAAAGGAAACCATAGTATTAGCATATGTAGAGAAAGATTAAGCAAAGTCTATGCATAGAAGAGATTGAGAGTTCCTAGCTGACATCATGCAATTCAAAGTAGTAACATGTAAAGGAATTGCAATAGAATATAAGACTAGCCAAAATAATGAATAAAACAATAAAATCATACAATGGCATCTAGTGTCGGTATTTTGGGAAGTGGAAACATTTTAAGGAAGGAAAATAGAGGCAAGTATGGCACTTTTTAAACAAAAGAAGATTCAGGATAAACTTTTGTCCATTAAAAATATAGCAAAGAAACAACCATCAGGCCTCCAATCAAAAAGATGCTGAAAATTTAATCATGTTTGTTCACTCAATGAAGTCCTAAGCTACAAGTCTTATCAAATTTCAACTTAGCAAGAACCTATGCCACTCAACACATTCACAAAAATAAAACCACGCAAAAATCCCTTTATTTTGAGGATGAAATGAAAGCACACAAAAATCCTTTGTTTTGAGGATGATACTGTGGCTAGTCTCAGCGACTAAAGGTTCCCAAGAGAATCCCCAACAAAAAGTCAAGTCAAGCACTAGTAAGAGAATGTCAATTAGAAGTCAAGGGACAAGGATAGATAATTAGATAATATAATTGAAACAACCAGACTTACAGTGAATGCATTCTCAACCAAATGGAAAACAGGACCCTGCATGCCAACAAGTTCATCAAAAGGTACATCCTCAGCACCATCTGCATCATCCGGGCCATCAAACATCTGTTCGACATGCGCTTCAAGACAAGCTGCCTGCATTTCCTAACGAGCAGCCACATTTTCAGCATTCCTTCTGATCAATTGGCCAGCTCCACCAGCATCTTCACCATTACCATCACCAGCTAAATTCCTATTAGCTTGTCCCGGGGGTCGCCTAGCAGCACGAGCACCATTCCTATCCCCTTCATCTTCTCTCTCGGCATCCCCTCCAAGTTCTCGCAAATGCCGGAAATAATCCCTCAAAGAAGTTGCTCCAAGAAAAATAAACACAATGCTAGCAGAAAGTAGGAACCCATGCAAGCAATCAGTAAGAATGATTGTGGTTGAAATATGGCTTACGAATAATCTCTGAGCTTCACCAAAACTCCTGACAAAAGCCAACCGCCATATCCAGAAGGTAATGAAAGGTATAATGAGGAGCCAAACTGAAAGTACAAAACTAAGACGCAAAAAGAACTGCAGAACATGACAAGCTTTCATTGCCATCCCAACAACAAACTCCTGAAAAGGAAGCCTTGCTGGAGCATTCTCGGCATACACAGAAGAGAAAGAAAATGCATGCTTGCAAACCTGCAAAGAAAGTCAAACATAGTTAAAGCATTAAAAATCACATGGTAAATCTACCTTCAGGAGCATAAATATATTTTTCAAAATTATAAAAAAGGACACACACACAAAGAGAGAGAGAGAGAGAGCTACATTTTCAAGCATAAGTTTAAAAGGAAAAAAAGAACATGACGAGGAGACGAGAGGCAGAGGGCCAGAGACATAAATAGAGAAACATAGACAGAAGGAGGTAGAGATTAGAGAGAGAACTGACACACACACTCAGAGAGAGAGAGAGAGCTACATTTTCAAGCATAAGTTTAAAAGGAAAAAAAGAACATGACGAGGAGACGAGAGGCAGAGGGCCAGAGACATAAATAGAGAAACATAGACAGAAGGAGGTAGAGATTAGAGAGAGAACTGGCACACACACACACAGAGAGAGAGAGAGAGCTACATTTTCAAGCATAAGTTTAAAAGGAAAAAAAGAACATGACGAGGAGACGAGAGGCAGAGGGCCAGAGACATAAATAGAGAAACATAGACAGAAGGAGGTAGAGATTAGAGAGAGAACTGACACACACACACACAATGGCTGTATTGTGAAATGGCATACAAAAGTAAGAATTCATGAGAAGCCATGCTCACAACATGAAAACCAAAACCATTCCAGATCAGTGAACTTCCCAAAAGCTATAAACTCCATTGGTAATGTAGTACTAATGGGAAACAACATTTGTCTCGTGTATGATCTTTTAGCATTCTAAACCTAGAGTTCAACTGTTCAAGGCTAATCTCTAACAGAATTAAGTTCATCTTTGATCACGTGTTGGAATCATTCGAAAACAATTAAAAGAAAAATAAATGTTCTTCATAAAATTCTCACGACTCCAACAATTGAAAGCTGTCAAGATTTGTAACTTCAATGACATTCTTTATAAAGGAATTAAAACAAAGCCAAAATTTTCTTCATTTCTTAATCCCCCTTTTTTAATCGTCATATAACCATACCCAAATCAAACACCAAATCAAGCAATTTAATAAAAAAACCAAAAACCCTAACTGAAATTAACCTAATTTACGGGGGGGAAACTCTCATCTATGCAAAAATGATTACAAAAAACCTAACCTCGCATTGACGAGCATTACTGTGATTCAGCCATTGAAGAAGGCAATCCTGGTGGACAAATTTGATACTGCCGCTACACGCGCAAGGGTATCGAAGCGGATTCTCTGCATCGCTCGGGTTCCGGCAGATCCTGCAGACGTCCTCCTCTTCTTCCTCCTCCTCCATCTCCGAACCAAACTTCGCCGCCGCCCCGAACGACATCGATGTCGTAGCTTTTTCTTCCATCTCTGACGATGTGGACGATGTTGATGGAGACGGCTTCGTGCCGTCTTTTACAACGGCATCTGTGGATGAACTGGGGTTTCCGAAGCCCGGCGGAGGAGAAGGCGGAGCCGCGGGAGCGATCTCCATAGGGTTGAGTTCGCAGAACGAGGGAGCGAGTCCGGCTGAGTCTCGTGGGATATTGCAAATATTACTTTAGAATATTTTTTGTGAACGATGGGACAACCGGTCGAGTTTGAAATGAGTTGGATTATATATTGCGGGATATGTCGGCAACTCGGATTGTTTCGTCTTTTTAATATATACATACACCACTTATTACAATTCTGATTAAATTTAATCTCGACGTACCAAAATTATTGTTAATCTAATGTTGTCAATAATCTCTGGAGTTTAAAGTTTTTAATTCTCTTAATTTGTAGTTTAAAATCCTAAATTTTTTATTTTCTCTTCTCTCAAATAAAAATTATTTAAAAAGTCAAAATTAATAATAAGATTTTGTGCGATACCACCTCCTAATAATTAATCCTTAAACATTTATGTGGTCCAAAAAAAATTTAAATATTTATATGTAAAAAATATAATTTAGATATTTATTTTTTTAATAAAGTATGTGTATTTTTTATAGTTTATGTTAGAAATTTATAATTCTTCCTCTTATCAGCTTTACAAATAAAGTGATTATATTTAATTTTTTAAAATAAACATCATTCGTTTTTATACTAAAAATACTTATCGGGTTCAATATTTAAACACTTAATTAAATATTAAAAACCATAAAACAAAATTATATCTTCAATAAAGTAAAAATATTTGAATAAAAAATAAAAATATTACCAACGTTACCGATATTTCTCAACTTTCACTATGACCCACCCGATCAAAGCCCCCTCTCGCCGCGCGTGGATTGCCGCCCACCTCAAAGCCAATGATATCCCAACGCCCCCTTTCCTTGACGGCTAGGCCCGTCCCAAACCCAAGAACAGACGATAAAATAACTAGGTTTATGCAATTCGGTTCAATTTAATAAAATTTAAATAATTTATTAATTTTTGGTTTGTTTATATTAATTTTAGATTTTAAGATTTTTTATTTTATTTTAACAGACTACTTTCTTTATAAATTTCAACCTTTTTTGTCTAGATTTTTAAACTTGATTTGATAAAGTTTTAAAGTATTTTTTATAAATATTTTTTAAAAATATTTTTCAAATAAATAAAAAGTAATTATAATTTATATATAATATTTTTAAGTTATTTTACTATTTTAAGTATGAAATACTTATGTTTACGCTATACAATAATTAAATTTAATTTAATTCGATTTAAATAAAGACGATAGTAACACATACCGCTAAATATTATTAATTTTTAATAATTTGTAAATAATTATTAAAATTAAAGGTTTGAAAATAAAATAGAAGAAAATATCTAAAGTTTAACTCGCAAATCAAAAGACAATAAAATAAAATAATTAATTCTAACATGTTAAAAATCATAGGATTAACATATTTTATTTGAATTGTGAACAAATTAATTAGAAAATCACGGGGTTTCCATTATTTTTGCAACTATATAAAACTATGGATGAGGTGGTGATAATGGTTCATGAAATATTTTCTTCTAAATTTATTGTGAAATGTGATTAATTGCATGTCGAGCCTTTGAGATTTTTAATAATCATTAAAAAAAATTAATAGTGTTTAAAGTGTATTGTATTAGTGGTGTGTTAGCGATATGCGTTGCTAGTTTTAAAATTCTCTTTTAAATAATCACAATTTTTAAATTTACGAATCATAAAATGTCCGACATACATTTTATATTGGTTTTTAATTTTTGACACTCAACCTTCAAAATAACCCCAACTCAACTGAACTAGATAATTAATAATGTAAAAAAAACACAATATTAATGATGATTTCGTAAAAAAATGATGATTAAACTTGAAAAATGATAATAATTTGATAGTTAATAATGTCATTTAACTTGATTGGAATGGGAAACATAAAAATTCGGGTCGGGGCAGGACCGGCAAATCCCCTCTCTCTTGGCGCGTGACACCACCTTCCTTCTTTCCCACTGAATGAAAACAAACTCCATTTTTACGAAACTTTCTACTTTTAGCTGAATCCCCCCCATTGATCTTTCTTTTGATCATCATGCAAACATATTTTTTCACCCCCGCCTTTACTTTCCTCCTTGATCACCCTCATCTCTTTGTTACACTCCCTTTCCACCATTTCCACGGCAACCTTTGCTGCCAGTAACTTTGGTTGGTTGTACTTGTTTGTCGGTGGCCAGTACTAGCATCCAGTGTTAACCCCCCCCCCCCCCAAAAAAAAAAAAAACTGCCCCTTTTTTACCCAACATAATCTCTCTATTACCCCTTCTGATTTCTGGGTTTTATCTGGTTTGTGATTTGAGCTACAATAATCTCCCCTCCCATCACTTCACTGTCACTTTAATAATTTCTCTCTGCAATGTACCACTTTCCATAAATGGCGTTTAGCTGTTGTTAAGCAACTTGGTTCTCTGCAGAAACATAGGTGAGAATTGAGAGAGCCATGTCTGTTCATCCATTTCTCTGTTTTGTGGAATTTTAAAGTTTTTATCTTGCATTATCCATGATAATGATGTTTCCATGTTGGGATTTTCACTGGGTTTTGATTATAGTAAATTTTCTTTCAATTCAGTTAATTACTTCACTTACCTTGTTAAGATGCATCTTTTAGCAAGTTGAATTTGTCAAAAATGGCAACTTTTTATGGCGTTATGTAGTTTTTTGGAAGGTGTAATTAATGTTTTTTGACCCAAAATTTAATCAACTCTTCTTTTAATACTGTATGAAGTGTGTGTATATTTATATATGTATGTGTGTGTGGGAATTCCAAGTGTTTGTTCTGGGTTAAGATGCCAGCTTGATCTTTGAACAGATTACTTTATGGCTGCTTTTTTATGTTGATAACACTGTGAATTCAGCTTTTTTGTTTTGTTCTGAAACAGAAACTAAATCCATGGACCACAAAACATGGCTTTGGAGGAAAAAAACTTCCGAGAAGACGATCCTTGCTACCGACAAGGTTGATATTTCTTCGAAACGAATCAACGAAGAGGTAACCCAAAAATCTTTTCTCCCTTTGTTTGTTGATTCTTGTTTCGAGATGTTCATGATCCTAGTCTATGATCTGTGATTATAACCCGAGGATTCAACATTTTTTCTCACTAGGAACAAATGACTCCGGTGGAGGGGGGACGAGATAGAATAGTGAAAAATCTCAATGAGAAGCTTGCTTCAGTCCTCCTTGATAATCATTCTAAGGATGATTCCGGGACCAAAAATGTGAAAATGGCACCGGCAGCCAACGCAGGTGACATAGTATCATCGGAAGACCGGTTTATTTTGTTTGAAATGTGCAATTGGCTTTGACTACAATCTAATAATTTCTGGGTTTTGTTTAGGTTGGGAAATGGCTGAAGCAGATGCAATCACTCTGAAGAAAGAGCTAGATGAAGCTCTGAGGCAGGGAAAATTGGCAAATGAAAAGTTGATTCACTCAGAGGTTGCATTGAAGGAATGCATGCAACAGCTAAATTTTGTTAGAGACGAGCAGGAGCAAAGGATCGGTGATGCTGTTGCGAAGACATCGAGTGAATTTGAGAAAGCACAGAAAGCATTACAAGACAAGTTGACAGACACAAACCGGAGGGTTGAAGAGTTGACTATCGAGAATTCTCGGCTGAGAAAGGCCCTGCTAGTTAAAGAAAAATTGATCGAAGATCAGCAGAAGCTCAAATCTCAATCGGAAGCAGAATTTGGTGCACTGATGGATAGATTAGATCTCACTGAGAAAGAGAATGCATTTCTGAAGTATGAGTTTCATGTCCTTGAGAAAGAGCTTGAGATCAGAAATGAAGAGATGGAATACAACCATCGATCATCCGATTTGGCACATAAACAACATTTGCATGATGTAAAGAAAATCTCCAAGTTGGAAGTTGAATGCCAGAAGCTACGCTTACTTCTGCAAAAGAGGCTGCCGGGTCCAGCCGCGGTGGTGAAAATGAAGAATGAAGTCGAATTGCTAGGAAAGGACAAGTCAGAGATGAGAAGAAGAAAGCTGAATCCCACTAGGGATTTGATCGTCAGGGACTCTACCGCCGAAAATCCAACCGAGTGTATCAACCTCCTGTTGGAGCAATTACGCAATGTTGAAGAAGAAAACAAGACTCTCAGAGATGTAATGACCAAGAAGAATGCTCAAATCCAGTCATTGAGTTTAATGTGTTCTCAAACATCATCCAGGCCAACAACAGAATTCGAGATTCAGCCTAAAGAGCCATTTAAAGGACAGAAATCAATGGAGCTAACAAGGAGTGGTCCACTATCAAGTGAACTTTCTATAACATCCGGTTTCGATATTGGCAGTATCGATGGAAATAGCACTTCTTGTTCATGGGCTAATACTTTGTTTCTGGAATCTGCACGGTCAGATAAACAACTTCTGAATCCAGTGGAAAACAAGGCCATTACAGTTCCAGAAATGAGATTAATGGATGATTTTGTAGAGATGGAAAAACTAGCCTTATCAGATGGTAAGGAGTTGGTTCCATTTGAGCAGGGTCACTGTGGCTTCCGCAATACAAAACAGATGCATTCAAAAGTTGTAGCCGGTGAAAGATCATTCGATTGGCTTCAGGTTGTTTTGGAGGCTATCTCCGAGCAAAAACGTATTTCCAACCGAAGTTCAGTTGAAATTATCGAGGACATCAAGATTGCTTTGGGTTGTAGCAATCTTTTAAATGCTCCTGATGTTAACAAAACTACATGTTCAATGCATCCCATAGAAGCTGATGCTCTCTATATCAGCAGCTACATAGGCTGGAAATCTCCAACCGTATCTCCAACTACAGGTTCACTCGGTGGAGCTTCTAGTGTCGATACCTCAGCTGAAAAAACAAAAAGCCAACAGTGCCAGCCTAATCTGAGCAAGTCAATCGGTAAAATCGTCGAACTGATTGAAGGAATTGGAACTTCCAATTCTTCCAACACTTGTCTAGAGAAGAATCAAACTCCTAAACAATCACCAACACATGCAGACTACTTTGTCCGTGTTTTTCAATGGAAAAGTTCAGAACTAAGCACCGTTCTACAACATTTTCTTCATACCTGTAATGATCTATTGAATAAAAGGGCTGATCTTGAAACTTTTGCTGAAGAACTCTCATTTGCTTTGGACTGGGTTGTGAACTTCTGTGTTACTCCTAAGGAAGCTTCGAGTGCAAGGGATAAGATCAAAAGGCATTTTGGTTGGAACGATTCACAAGGTGAAAAAGAAGTTGCTTCTGCAAGCCTCGGTTTAGTAGTAGAATCAGATGTGACTCACATTTCTGAAGAACAATCATATTCGCCAAATCCAAATCACGGGGTTATCCCCGAAAAGGAGGGCATTTCTTGTAGCCTGGAGGAAGAAAACAAGAGATTAAAAGATGATTTGAAGGATGTGAAAACCAGGCTGGAATCGGCAACTAACAAGAGTGAGGCCTTGATGGTACAACTTGAAGAATCAAAAGAAAGCATTGGAAGCTTACAAGCAGAACTTATTATGTTAAAAGAATCAAAAGAAATGATAGAGGATCAGATTGAAAATCAGAAATCAATTAATGAGGATCTCGATACCCAGCTCACTGTTACCAAAGCTAAACTGAATGAAATCTTCCAAAAGTGCTCATCTTTGGAAGTTGAGTTGGAGTACAAAAATAGCTTTTGTGAAGAGCTCGAAGCTACATGTTTAGAGCTTCAGCTCCAGTTAGAGAGGTAAAGTTGTTTCTTGGTTTTAGTTCCTGTGAACTCTAAAGTAACTTTGTCAGTAGTTTCTGATTTACGAAACATAAACTCGCAGTGTGGCAAAGAAAGAAACACCAAAGTATGCCATGAATCAAGAGGGGAAGCAATCTCAAAAGGTGAGTCATTCACTAGTTAGACTATTATTTGCCCGACTTACTAAAATTTTATCCGTTCTTTGGAATTTTTCTGATATGCAACTTTTACAGTTGATATCAACGTGAAATGGCAAACTTTCTGTTTCGAATAGTGGTTTTGTTTTACCTGTGTTCAACCTTCTGTATACACATGAGCCGACAGATGCAAATTGAAAATGGAAAAAATATATGCAACACTGGTATCATGTCTGCATTTTGTACATACAGGGTTGGGAAATTACAGCAGATGCAAATCGAAAATGGAAAAAATATATGCAATGCTGATATTATGTCTGCATTTTGATTATACAGGGTTGGGAAATTACAGCGGCTTCAGTTAAGTTGGCAGAGTGCCAAGAAACAATTCTGAACCTAGGTAAGCAATTAAAGGTGTTGGCCGCACCCCAAGATGCAGTACTCTTTGACAAGGTTTTCTCCAATAGTAGTGCTTCTGCCGCCGCCGTAAACAACAGAAGGGTGAACAAACGCCTCTCCTTGCGCGACCGGATGCTAGCCGATGATGGCGGCAAAGTGGACATTGTCAAGTCTCCCAAAATTCAAGATGCGGAAGTTTCAATCCTTCCTCGCTCCAATAATATCAAGAACTTGCAAGCTTCAAGTTTGCTGTTGCATCCTTCAGAAGCACATTGTGGTTCCAGGCGGGAAAGTACTAATGCCGGCGTTATGCCTTGGGCTATTGTGCCAAGCAAGAAGCAAGGAGTCGGTTTGCTAAGGAGGCTGCTGTTTAGAAGGAAGAAAGGTTACAGTAAGAAATCTCGTTACCAAAACTGAATGGTGACTGGTAAAATGAAGAGGCAACGCGACTACTGAAGGCAAAACAGCAGTAGTTTTCCATAGTGTGGCGATTGGTTTGTCGTTTGGTCCTTCCCGAGTTAATATAGTATGGTGAGAGCTTGTAGTCCTTTTGCAAAGAACTGAGCGTGGGGATATGAGTGAGAGAGAGGTGTCTAGTGTCCTCATTTGGCTATGTATATTTCTATGTTGGAGGGCATTTGAAAAACCAGATAACTACAGTTTTTGTTAGTAGCTTTAACCTGAAATATCATTTGTGTGATTTGATCAAAAGTCCTTTGCTTGATAAACTTTGCAAGGAAAAAGAAGCAAATTTAGGGGCTTACAGAACAATAAAAACAGAAGGTAAAAAAGGTTCATAAGAATTTTCATTTGATAAATGTAATGTTCATGAATCTCTCCTACACCTATTAATTTATAACTTTTTTCAATGCTTTATTAGCCTTCTATTGCTGCCATTTTCATTTCTAGCAAGGCATCTTCAAAGCACTTAGCCAGAAACTCCGGGTCCGGGATGATATCTTTAGCTACAAGAATCTGCATCTCAGCTCTACCGGCATAACTCAACATGTGCATCATGATAGCCTGCATTAACAACAGTAGAACTTGCATCATAAACTAAATGCAATTCGCCTCGAGTCTGACATAGATACATACGAAGAATCCGAGCAACACAGATTTCAGTTTGAGATGGGACGATGCTGTACCTGTGGTAGGCTGGAGGTAGTGACCTTAATGCTAGAGATAGGGTTGCCAGCAAGTGTGATTTCCTCTAGAGGGCCAATCAAGTTTGAGATGGTGAAGGTGGTATTGCAAAGAAGTCTGTAATTAAGCAAACAAGCATACTGCAAACACCAAAAAAACACAATCAGTAGACAAAAACATGTCGAAATAAACTGTTTTCTGATGTTTCAGGATCTCAGCTGACAGCTACACCTTTGAGCCTAGCAGGGTCATTACAAGATCACCAATTCTGTAGGAGAAATAAGCTTCCAGGGAAGTTTTCTTCCTATCAACCATTGTCTTTGCTCTCTTCAAATACTTCAAAGGATCATTATCAGCTTTATCATAGAACACAGGTAGCAAAATTGCACCAAACCTGTTCCCCCACCGTGCTTCCGAATTATCCTCCGTTAATTTCGACATCTCCTGCAAACCTGGTTTCGATCTTAGATTAACCATGGCTACACCTGTCATTCGAAAGCCCTTGCGCAGGGCTAAACAACAAACATTGAACTCGAAATCAGTTCTGGACACTGTCAGGTGTTTGATTAAAGCTTATGTACAAAAAAGTTTACCGTTCGGAGTTCGGTGATCTAAGTATCTCGATAGCCCCGACGACACCACCCCGAACAGGACATCGTTAATGGTCTGCAAATTTTGCATAAGATCAGGAGAAGGCAAAGAATTGTTACTCGAAAATGGTAAGATATATTTTTTGTTACATACAGTATTGGGAATTGCCTTCTTCACCTCCTTCATATCCTCAAGCAAGAACATAGCGGTAGCCATTTTCCTAGGCCAGAGCTCGACACCATCGCAGCCGGAAATCACTGTTTTCCTGTCACAAACAAAGCAAATCCGCACTAAAAACTCCATCACATATACCAAAGTGAACCAAGCCATCTTGGAGAGCTCCCACAAGGCACCGAGCAACCAGAACCGGCCTCTTGTTTCCACCTTAGATTTTCCAGTCTTCTCCGGCACCATCATGGGGAGCGCGTTCCCATCGCTGGCCTTCCTGCAACTGGCCATCAACATGGACATCAAAGAGATCCCATCCCCTAAAGCATGATGAATCCTGAACACGACACACTTGTGCGCCATTAAAAGATGGATTTCCCACAAGGGTTTGTCCGTACTCAGTGGACTGCTCACCGATAAATCCGCTACATACTGATTCACTGTCATTTCATCATCTTCTTCTCCGTTGAAGCTAAAACCTTGTGTTTTTGTTTCAGTTTCATCAACGAATCTACCTGATTTATCCAGCCGGTTGTTGAAGACAATGACGTGTCGGTCGATGTCGAGCTGCGTTCTTCTCCAGTGCTCGAAACCATTCTCGTCCCGAACCAGCAGGCTGCAGAATCTGGGGTGCTGCCCCATCAACGAAGACTTCACGGTGGCTTTCGCGGCATCTATGTCGATGGGGTTTTTGGCACGGGCGATACAGTGGATAATAACTTCTGTTTTTGGTTGAAGAAAGAGCCGGCCGGCGGGACTCAGTGGCTCGTCGGAGAAAGTTCCCGGACTGGCCATGAAAGTAAAAATAGGAGTGCGATTATTGGTGACCGGAGAGCGGAGACTGAACTTTTTCACCGTAGTTTGGTAAGAAATACCCAACTGTTTCGTTGGTTGTAATAGGAATGAAATGAATGTTGTTTCAGGACCTTCATTATTAGCACAAGTTTTCTGGTTAATAAAATTCAATGTCATGTTTTCTGGTTCTCGAAACTGATGACTGTCACATTTGATATTTAATTCCACCAAAAAAAATTATTAGATAAACTCGACTACATTATTTATAATTTATTTAATTATATTATTAGATAAACTCAATTACATTATTTATAATTTATTTAATTATATTATTAAAAATGATATAAAAATATTATTAAATACAATTATATATGATGCAGTGAGTCAATTATATTTAATAATTTTTTTTAGTCCAACGGCCATCAATGCACAAGTTTACACGTCATCATTGAAAGACAGAATAACATTTATTAGATAAATAAAATACAAAAACCTTTATGACATGTGTCCAACGAATAATTCCAGTGTTATAAGTTGTTATTCCTTCTAAGTGCACGAATTCAAACGACATCATATATAAATGTATATAAACTTATCCAAATTTAAATATGACAACATAAATAGGTGTACTCAGCATCTATAAGTCAAAGCAATCTATCCACACGAGTTAAAAGGGGATTTTTTTTTTGTTACCCTCGGTTTTTATATGTTTGTCTTGATAAATTTAGATCGATTCATATCGCACACTTAATTTTGGCAGGTAAATTTTTTAATAAATTTTTTTTGTATACATAATGTTTCAAATTCAATACTTATTTAAACGATGTCAAACTGCTTACTATTTGAACCAAATTCGTCGATGGTTAAAGAGATTTTTTGTTTGAAGTTTTTATAATAAAAAGGGGGCTTTTGAGGAAATCGCACAAATATTGCACCTAACTTTTTTCTTACAAATATGACATAAGTCAGATTATTTTCACAAATATTGCATTTACTACGGTGAAAGTGAAAATGATAAGAATATTCACCGTCTTTGATCAATGTTTTGATTTTTTGAAACAAAAAAATTGAAGTCGGGTCACCTACAATCGACTTTGAACAGTATTTTCCGTGTAAAGTACATTCCAACCGCTTATCTTCTTTATTTTTTAATTAAAAAATTTAGAATAAACAACATATTTGGATTGAACGCACACCAACTTTACTTATTTTATAAATTTCTCTATTAAAAATTATAACTATTATTTCTCTATTAAAAATAGATGAATATTTAAGTTTTTATAGCTAGTTTCATTATCGACTAAAATCATAAAAGTAAAAGGTCTAACCATACTTAAAACAAATCGAGAAATTGGTCTTTTAATTTGATATAATTTATTTTTTTAACTTGATAAAAAAATAAAAAGTTATTCTGATCAAGTAAGGGTGCATTTTTTGTTGTTGTTGCTATCTTCAATGCTCGTTTATCGGTCACGATAATTCCAAAAACCATTAATTTACCAATAAACATTTGATGACAACTGAATTTTTTAACTTTTGGTCAATGACCGATTGTCGTTCAATGTGCGTACCCAAAAAAAGCCTAACACTACTAAATTGTATAGTTAAATTATTGGCTTGAAAATAAACAATTCGACTATTTATACGTAGAGAATTAACAAAATTTAACATTCCACCAAATCCAAAATTTAAAAAGTTGAAAGATTAAGTTTTGATAAATTAAAATAAAAAGATCAACTTTTTAATTTTTTATTAAATAGAGGGTTAAAAATTTAGAATTAGACCAGAAATAAAGTACGATGAAAATGGTGGTGGGTTAGCTACAGCTACCGATATAAAAGCACTGAATTAATTACCATCTACCACGTGAATTGAGTTCAGACAATTCAAACTCCCACCACAATCTATCTCTTCAAATCAATTCGTTTTAGGTATAAAATTCACCGATATCTACGTATTAATTCGTTCGAACTCGAGTTTTTTATCAAACATTTGAGATTCGACTTCAAATAATTTAAATAAAATACATCATCTTTTATAATTAAAATTACTCTTTAAAATTTTCAATTTAATATTTAATTATCGTGTGATTACTTATTTAAACATTTTCCCTATAACTCACTACCATGCATAGGAATGGTAAAAAGTCATCAAATTAGAGTAGTTCTGCAATACAATATTTTAATTTAAGGTTACAAAACGATAAGTTTTAAAATTTGCTAAAAAAAATAATCTAAAATATTATCAAAGAATATCACATTTTAGGTTACTAGACAAGTTTTGAAATTTGTTGTTTTTAATTTTAAATTAAAATGTCGTTCTTTAAACTCGTCCCATCAAACTGACATATTTTGGTTCGATTTTATAGCAGTGGAATCTTATTAAAGAAGAAGTTAGATTTTCAGATGGATCGGGTTTTTATTCTAAGAACTATTTTTTAACATCGTTTTTTATTATAGTATTTTTTACTTCAAAAGATAGATTAAAAAAGAGATGGAACTCACCCTCAATAATATGTAATTCATAATGTATTAATTTTGACTAACAACTAGTTGAATTGGTGGGATGATGTGCTAGATCTTTAAGTAGGATAAAAGACTTTGAATCTCGATATTGTGAATAGAACAAATTGAATTCAAAAAGGTCACTCATAATATTATGAACATCTAATTTAGATTAATCGAACAATAAAATAAATACTGATAATTATATTAAAAAAACAAGACTTCAATTTGACTGTTACGAGTGCAATAACCTTCTCCACACGTAACGATTCTATAATCAAACTTTGAAAATGCCATTTAAAAGAGATCTTAGAAGTGATCAATTATACAAAGAAAAAAATCGGTGACAACTTGTTTTTTTTTGTTTTTCAACAATTATCATGTTTTATCACACGTTTTTTTAAATATCATTAAAATAATAGATCGGTGAAAAATTCGTAGAACTGCTCGATTTTTCAAACCCTAATCTCAACATTCATTCATTAGTATTGGGCTTTGAAGTGTGGCCCATTAATTATATTTGGTACGGTCCTAGATCGATCCATCCTTTAAATGTCACCGAAGCAATTCATTCAAAGCCCAAAAAGGGAGAAGGGCCTTGAATTCCTAAAACGCACCGTTTTCGTCTTTTTGAAAACCCTAACCTCGTTGACGGAAGTTCCTATATAATCTCTTACCGCCGCGCATTTAGCTACGCTGGGGTTGTGCTTAAAGGTAAGAGTCGTTGTTTTTCGGCGGAAATCATAATCGGAGCAACGATGACGGAGAAAGCAATCGAATCGGTGCAATGCTTCGGCCGCAAGAAGACGGCGGTGGCCGTAACGTACTGCAAGAGAGGCCGTGGTCTGATCAAGATCAACGGCTGTCCAATCGAGCTCGTCGAGCCGGAGATCCTCCGTTTCAAGGCCGTCGAGCCAATCCTTCTCCTCGGCCGCCAACGTTTCGCCGGAGTCGACATGAGGATCCGTGTCAAGGGAGGAGGTCACACTTCTCAGATCTACGCTATACGCCAAAGCATCGCGAAAGCACTCGTCGCTTTTTACCAGAAGTACGTCGATGAGCAGAGCAAGAAGGAGATTAAGGATATCTTGGTCAGGTACGATAGGACCTTGCTGGTGGCTGATCCCAGGAGGTGCGAGCCCAAGAAGTTCGGTGGAAGAGGTGCCAGGGCAAGGTTCCAGAAGAGTTACCGTTGAGGAAGTTTCATGGTTCGTTTTGCTGTTCTTAATGGATTGATATTGTCATGCTTGTTTCTTATCAAGATTGTTGGATATTTTTGGATGTTTGTTTAGCTTGCTTAAATCTGTATAGATAAACGCTTAAGACTGATACCTTTTTATATTTAATCCTGCTGGTTTTCGTTTAATTTATGGATTTTCAATCATGATTTGTGATTGTTTAAAGTGGTTTTAGCTTGAGAATTATCTATAATTTTAGTACAATTTCAATAGCTTTGAGATTAATTGATGATCCTTTGTTAGCATGATTACAGCACTATAGAGAGCATCCTTGTGTAGAATTCCTAATGGAAATTGGTACATTGCTTTGATGGATTCTTAGTTCATGTGCTTATGAAATCAGATGGCTTTTGTTTGATGTACTTGAGATTATATATTACTGATTCATAGCTTGCTCTTAAATTCTTTTAATTCAGTGCATTTTAATGCAAAACCCCTTGCATGATATAGACGTTGTTAGTACTGTGAACCGCCACCACATGAACCTCCTAGAAGCTAACCTTCACGGCGCGCCAACACCAACTGCAAATGCAAATGCAAATGCAAATGCTACCCCGGACCATGTGTTGACGCACTTGTTTCATATCGATAGCCAAGTTACGATGATTCACTAAGGACACGTCTTCTCCCTTGACATGTGTCCTCACCCCTTCAAAAACTCCTATTCTCACCACATGACCTTACACTCCCAAGCGACAATGTCATCCTTCTCCATCCCGTTCGGCTACATCAACAATAGTGTTTTAACTGTTCTTTTTGGTAAATATAGGAATCCTTTATCGGACCTTTGTTTATTTGATGTGATTAATGGTAAAAATACCAAAACAAATTAATATGGCATTATTCACCCATCCATTACACTAGTGGCCCGGTAGGACTTAGGAGCAGGTTGTAAATTCAAAATACATAAAAAGTGGGCGTCTGAATGAGAGTGATGGGGCAAACTTGGGTGGCAATGGCTGTTCATTTAAACCGGCAAAGGGTGATTCCATTGTTGACAAGGAGCATGCAGATCTTAATCCTGGGGTTAACAGCAAGAGCCTTGTTGAGTTCCAAAACAAAATCCCTAGAATCCCTATTCAACAACAGCTAATCAAACCATGACTTTCACCAATTTGATCAGCCTCTCGTAGACTGTAAAGAACTGGCCTTTACCGGCTGATGTTTTCATAAGGTTCCTGTTTTTGTTTTTCTACAAATCAATTACAGAATCCCAAACCATAAAGCATAAATGAAGGCCCATTGGAATCAATGTAACCAACCATGGGTGCTTGGCAGTGAATTCTCTGAGCTCCTTCATTGGTTCAGGCTCCCCTTGGATGCCCACAGGTCTCAAGTATGTACTGCAAAATCAATAATCGAAAACTCATGTCAACACATATATTAAAAATAAAAATTTTCAAACAAAAAAAAATTCAAGCTTGAGATTGGTGCTCCTTTGATTTGTGGGTTGCCATCTGCCACAAGTCTTGCAAATTCTTTGCATTTAATAGAATTATATTTTATTTTTTAAAACAAATATTAATTCTATTCTTAATCTTATTTAGAAGAGAGGGGAAGGATTCATCGACTGTGTACCAAATAATAATCTCGTTTTTATTACTTACAAAAACTTTTTTATTAATTTTAAAAGTATGACGACCAAAATGTATTATTATGTATTATAATACAGGGGATTGTCTTAGACAGTGTATGAAATCCAAATGTTTATGTTAAGAAGCATCTACTTTTTTCTCCATGCTTCTAGAATTGTTTGCACCTTTTTTATTGTCCTATGCTATAAATATTATAATAATAATCAACGTAAACAGAGATAGTGTCCACCGACTTACCGTGCCTATAAAAGGCCATCCACCTTGTTAGTGCAAGTGTGTAAAAGTGTGTAAAGTTTAAAGTAAGCAAAAGTTGGGAGGGACGTGTAGTGTAAGTGACGTGAGATAGCAAAACGCGGGAAGAGTGCAAGCTGAGAGAATTAGCGAGGTATGTATTTTATATACTATTTGGTGTATTAATAAAAGTGTTATCTTCCGTTGTAAATTAGAAGTTTTCCGGTTGAGCTTTAGTTTATGTATTTCCCAGTGCACTTAAATTGGTTTATTATATGGCCGGCTTTGCCGCCTAAGTTATATGGTCGACTCTGCCGTCTGAATAGTGTATGGTCGGTTCTACCGCCTAATTGGTATATGGTCGGCACTGCCGCCTAAGTTATTGTGTACTAAGAAATCAAAGATAGAAAGACTAACCGACTCAAGGAGTTGATGTGGTACTAGTGGTCAGTCTTAGGTCCCCCGTAGTGGGTGTGTTGTGTCCGTCAGGTTTCCAACAATTGGTATCAGAGTGGGCGGTCCGAGACCGTTACTAGTGGAGAAAGCTTCGGTAAGCGTTAGACGCTTACATTGGCCGATGTTGCATCAAGATGCCAAGGAGAGAGTATGCCATAATACAGTTAGGGACTGTGAAGCTTTTGGTTTGGAACCAAGCTTAATAGACGTGTGGCGTCAACCAGCATGGTAGACTTTGGAAGCGCAAGCAACGAAATTAGGAAGCTCAGTGACCACAACTATGGTTATTGGGAGACATGCATAGAGTCCTACATACAAGGTCAGGATCTATGGGACATAGTCACAAGCACCGACACAACTCCTCCACCGAGGGAGAATGTCGAAGCCTTGAGAAAATGGAAGATCAAGGCTGGGAAGGCTTTATATATATTGAAGACCACAATCGATGAGGACCTATTGGAGCATATTCGGGATGACAAGACACCAAAGGCAGCCTGGGAAACTTTGGCGAAATTATTTTCAAAGAAGAATGAAGCACGTCTCCAACTCTTGGAAAATGAACTCGCGTGCATCTCACAAGGAAACTTATATATTGCTTAGTATTTCACGAAGGTGAAATCTATCTGCCGTGAGATATCTCAACTTGCACCAGAGGAGAAGGTTAGCGAGGCAAGGATGAAAAAAAATTATCATACATGGCCTAAGATCCGAGTACAATGGGTTTATCGCCGCTGTGAGGGGATGGCCTACTCAACCATCCTTAGTGGAGTTGGAGAACTTGTTGGCTAACCAGGAGGAATTAGCCAAACAGATGAGCTGCGTAACCATAAAAGACAGAAAAGAGGCACTCTTCACCAACAAAAAGAAAGGTACGTCACGAAGACAATGAGTGACGAAAGAAAAGAGGACACAAGGAGGCAAGTTCCATCCAAAAAAAGAAGCAACACTACAAGGAGAGCTCGACGTAGAGAATAATACTATCGACAATAAAATAAAGATAGTGATAGAAGGACAAAGTGGTGAATGTTTCAATTGTGGCAAGAAATGCCACTTTGCTAGAAATTACAGATTCCCAGAATGCGGACTTTCCAAGGAAACATGGCCACCACAAAAGAGAATAAAAGTGAGGTCATGTTGGAAACTTCCATCAGCGAAGAAGAATAGGATGCAGAAGATGGATTCTCTATTGGAGTGGAACAAGAAGAGTTAATAGAAGACATGGATGAATCATCCTTAGTAGCAACCACATACTCAAAGATAGACTACAAGGATGAAGAAGAGTTGGAAGAAGACATGAAGACTCCAGCATTTGCAACAAACATAAAGTCAAAAATTGACTATAAATAGAATTGGATCATCGAGATTCTGGGTGCTTCAATCACATGACCAATGATGAGAAGAAGCCGCAAGACATAGACAAGTACAAAGGAAGAAGAGTGGTGTTGACAGCCAATAATTCAAGGTTGTCTATTTCTCATATTGGGAAGACAACACTTCCAAGGAACGACTCTCAAAAGCTTCAACTCGAGAAGGTTTATCTTGTTCATGGCTTGAAGAAGAATTTGTTGTCAGTGCCCCAACTGACAGCAACATGAAATTATGTGCTCTTTGGGCCTGAAGATGTGTCTATATTCCAGAAAGTGAAGGTGATCGGCACTCTCATTGTGAAAGGAAGAAGAATAGAATCAATTTTTATGTTATCTGCGGAGTCAGCATATGTGGACAAGACCTGAAAGAATGAGACGGTTGATCATTGGCATGAGCGTCTTGGACATGTAAGCTACAACAAGTTGAAGGTAATGACGAAGAAGCAAATTTTAAGAGGACCTCCTCAAGTAGACACTCGAATAGATATAGTTTGTGCTCGATGTCAATTTGGCAAGGCTCATCAGTTGCCATTTAAAGAGTCAGAGCACCAATCCAAGACACCATTGGAGCTAGTACACTCAGACGTCTTTGGCCTAGTAAAACAAACATCACTTGGAGGTATGAAGTACATGGTGACATTTATTGATGACTTCTCAAGGTACGCGTGGGTTTACTTTATGAATGAAAAGTCAGAGACTTTTACAAAGTTTAAGGAGTTTAAGGAAAGATAAAAAGTGAACTCAATAAGAAAATCCAGTGTCTACGCACTGATAATGGGAATAAATATTTATCTACGGAGTTCACTACCTATCTTCAAGAATAAAAGATTAAACGATAATTAACTTGCCCCAATACTCCACAACAAAATGAAGTAGTGGAGCAGAAGAATTGTCATCTTGCTGAAACATGTCGAAGCATGCTTCATGCCAAGAATGTACTAGGAAGATTTTGGGTCGAGTGTATGAGGACAACATCCTATGTGATTAATAGGCTACCACAAGCTAAGTTGGGATTTATTTCACCACATAAAAAGCTAAGGAAAATTAAGCCAACAGTTAGCCATCTCCAGGTATTTGGCTGTGTATACTACGCCTTCGTGCCAGATCATCTAAGAAGCAAATTTAACAAAAAGATAATTTGATGCATCTTCGTTGGCTATGATGACACACGAAAAGGTTGGAAATATTGTGATCCAACCATTGACAAGTGTCACACTTCAAGAAATATGGTATTTAATGAAGCTTCTTCATGGTGGTCACCACAGAAGATCGAATCTTCTGATCCTAATAACTTAGAAGATGTTTTAGAAGATAATAAAGAAGGTCAAGCGCTAGCACCAGATTCAAATGGAGAAAAAGAAAGTTCATCCTCTAAAAGCTCTTGGAAGACAGGTGTACACCAACCGACATCTGAAGAGCTTCGTTAAAGCCAAATGGAAGACTGCGAGCCTGTATAAGAATTATGAAAATCAACAAGGAGAAGGCAACCTAACTTAAGGTATGCCAACACTACCCTCGTAGATGAGTCTATACCAATTGAACTATCCAATTTTGAAGAAGCTACACAGAGCCTTAAGTGGAAGAAAGCTATGAAAGAAGTGATTAAGGCACTAAACGAAAATTAAACATGGGATTTAGTGCCAAAGCCAAGAGATGTGAAGCAAATATCTTGTAAATGGGTCTATAAGGTAAAGACTCGACGTGATGGCTCAATTGAAAGGTATAAGGCTCGACTTGTTGCTCGAGGTTTCTCTCAACAATACGGGTTAGATTATGAAGAAACATTCAGCCCAATGGCAAAAATCACGACCGTTCGAGTCCTGCTAGCATTGACAGCCAACAAATCCTGGAAGTTGTGGCATATGGATGTCAAGAATTCTTTATTACATGGAGAGCTTGACAAAAACATCTATATGGAGCAACCAATAGGCTTCGAGAGCAAAAGTCACCATGAGTATGTATGTAAATTGAAAAGGGTATTATACAGCTTAAAGCAGGCTCCAAGAGCATGGTATGGAAAGATTGGTGAGTTCTTAATACAAAGTGGTTTTACAGTTGCTCCTTCAAATTCCAGCTTATTCGTGAAAGAAAATCAAGGAAAACTAGCCATAGTGCTAGTATACGTAGATGACTTAATCATCACAGGAGAATATTATGAGGAAATTGAACAAACAAGGAAAAACCTGTCTATCAGGTTTCATATGAAGGAACTTGGAGAACTCAAACACTTTCTTGGGCTAGAAGTGGAGAACACAAAGGAATGAATATTTTTGGGTCAACAAAAATATACAAAGGATATTCTACAGATGTATGAGATGCTTGACTGCAAGTCTATCTCTACCCACATGGATCCCAATATAAAGCTACAAGTAGATGAAGGAAAAGATTTAGAAGATACAACCATGTATCGACAGCTAGTTGGAAACCTCATTTATCTTACTTTAAGCCTACCAGACATTACTTATGTAGCTGGTGTGGCTAGTCGATACATGAGCATTCCTAAGAATCCTCATCTTGATGTAGTAAGACGTGTTCTGAGGTACGTTAAAGGTACCATCAATTTTGGTGTCATATACAAGAAAACAAAAGAATGTCAGATGACTGGATATTGTGATGTCGACTATGCTGGAGACCATGATACACGACGATCTACAACTGGATATATTTTCAGCTTTGGATCAGGAGCAATATTGTGGTGCAGTAAGAGACAACCAATAATATCACTACCAAGCACCGAAGCAGAATATCGATCAGCGGCATCAGCGGCACAAGAAAATAGTTGGCTAAAACAATTAATGGAAGATCCCCATCAGCCAATAAACTATCAAGTAAGACTTTTATGCGATAATCTATCAGCCATACGACTAGCAGAAAATCCAGTTTTTCATGCAAGGACAAAACACATAGAAGTACACTATCACTACATTAGCAAGAAGGTTCTTGAAGGAGAGATCAAAATGGAGCCAACAAAGACAGATGAACAAGTTGCAGACATATTCACGAAGAGTCTAAGTAAACCAAAATTCGAGAAATTCATAAAAACACTCGATATGATCTGCAAGCTATCTGAAGAAAAAAAAGTCGTTGAGGGGAGTGTTAAAAAGCATCAACTTCTTTCTCCATGCTTCTATAATTGTTTGCACCTTTTTTTATTGTCTTATGCTATATAAATATTATAATAATAATCGATGTAAACTGACATAGTGTCCACCGACTTACCATGCCTATAAAAAGCCATCCACCTTGTTAGTGCAGGTGTGGAAAAGCGTGTAAAGTTGAGAGTAAGCAAAAGTTGGGAGGGACTTGTAGTGTAGCAAGTGACGTGGGATAGCAAAAGTGTGGGAAGAGTGCAAGCTAAGAGAATTAGTGAGGTATGTATTTTGTATACTATTTGGTGTATTAATAAAAGTATTATCTTTCCTTGCAAATTAGAAGTTTCCCGGTTGAGTCTTAGTTTATGTATTTCGCAGTGCACTTAAATTGGTTATTATATGGTCAGCTTTGTCGTCTAAGTTATATGGTCGGCTCTGCCGTCTAAGTTATATGGTCGGCTCTTCCGTCTGAATAGTGTATGGTCGGTTCTACCGCTTAATTGGTATATGGTCGGCACTGCCGCCTAAGTTATTGTGCACTAAGAAATCAGATATGGAAAGGCTAACCGACTCAGGGAATTGGGGTGTTACTAGTGATCAGTCATAGGTCCTTCGTAGTGGATGTGTTGTGTCCGTCGGGTTTCCAACCGATTAAGTAAATGTGAACACCTTATATAGCCGAAGCAAAATCCCAAATGCACAGGTCATTGAAACAGAAAAACTAGTTATGAACTCGACTTTGCAAACTTCTCTCCAAGATCATGTGCATCTTCTGATCTCCATCCCGTATGAGTCTGACAGTGACTCCGAATGGCAAACCACGTGTTCTGTCCCGGTTTAATCATCACGTCGACGAGCATTTTGCGTACCTTCGGCGCATAAGCAATGTTGTAATGTTTCGGTTCGGATTGTTTTCGAGTAGCCTGCCATAACGCTCATCGTCTTCTGCAAATTATTCATTTCAAGGTTCCCCTAATGATTTGGCTGCAGATGGGGATTTCAAAAGGGAAAACATCAATGGTAGGGACTCAAATGCTGCAAAAGAATATACATAAGCAATGGAGGGATCCACTTTCTTTCCATTTCAACATTGGAGGTAGGAAGGGACCCTACCCTTATTTACATGCCATGATTCTTCGGTGGACCTCAAAGCATGCACGCGTGAAAGAATTGGAGGTCCTTTAAATTTAAGTTTGATTATTATAAATAAAAAAATTGAGTTTCAAAGCGTATTGAATCTAGGGACGGAGTCGGAATTCCAGTTCAAGAAAATAAGGTATAATTTACTTAAAAAGTGAAAGTTACAATTTGTAATTGTTTTATCATATTTTCAAATTTATTATAAAAATCAAGAGAAAATAAAAGATAGAGTGGGGTTGGGGACTAGAGCCTCTCCCCACATGTATAGTGATTGAATCAATTGACAAGAAGTTTGATATTTGTTAAGAACTCGGATTCAAGTTTTGTTTATAATCAGAAAAAGAAAAATATAGATTCAAACTTAATTTTATAGACCCACGTTTAAAACCTTAACCTATAAAAAATAAAATAAATCAAGACAATATTAGGGGAGTTTGTTTTCTGTTTAAGAATCGATCAGCTTAACTTTGAATTTAATCATGAGTCAATGTAACTATCAATTATCAAACATGAAAAACAACAAAATTAGGACCACATGAAGAAAAAGAAAGATGAAGGGGGTGGTTTGGAGTCCGGGGACAAAGTTTTCAGTATTTGAATGTGTATTTTGTAGCCAGAAATTGGGTTTAGTACTCTGTTTCTACTTTGTGCACAAGCCAAAATTATTATATCAACTCAAACCTTAAAACAAACATATTGAGCTTTATTTTTCTGGTGATTGATTAAGGTGTTATTTATTTTAAGGATAAATGTAATTTCTAGTCTTGAACTAGTGTTTTTTCTCAACTCAATCCTTAAACTTTTTAATTCGTTTTGGTTCTTAAACTTGAAATTTTAGTCATTTTGAAGATGTTGTACTCTACGAAGAATGTATCACGTGACACAATCTTAGTAACATGCCATGAAAAAAGATTAAAAATGAAAATTTGTTAAGTTCATAAACTAATATATATGAAAAAATTATTTAGAACCAAAATGAAAATTTATTAAACTTGAGGACTTAAATTTGTTTTAACCCTTAAATTGATAAACAAATGAAAGAGAGGTGTTTTTAGGAGCCAACGTTCAACTCTAATTTTCAGGAAAAGACAGCTATGAAACATGTGACACTCAAATCCACCTTATCAAATCATATTATAATTTAAATATAATTATCGTATATTAATACTAAATATTATAATTTAAATTATTTTATACTTTTTTAGAATTCAACTAAGGTAATTACAGTTGTTGACAATAAAATTCAGGATTTAAGTTAATCTCTTTTTAATTTATAATGAATGGTATACAAAATTTCGGACAAAATTATACGAAATAAAAAGGAAAAATGATGAAGAAAATAGCATACCTATCTTTTTGTTTAATTTTGCTTAACAAAATTTTTTAGGTATAATATTCAAATTTTTCTTGAAATAAATTAAATTAAAAGAATCATCTCGAAATAAACAGGCATTTAATATATATATATTATCATTTAAGCAAATATAACAAAGTTAAAATCTTTTTCCTTAAAGAAAAATTACATTTTGCTTTTTTATATAAAAAAAATTTACATTTTGAGTGCTTACATTCAAAAGGGTAAGACTTCGCTGCAAGCGAAATCATCCGAATTCCCCGTAGAATCTTCACGCCACGAATCCCGAAGCATTTTAAGCAGCATTTGAGCTTTCCTCTTAGCCCTGTCCGTACAGTCGCTTTGAACCAACAACAGCAACTGAGTCAGAACGCCCGCACTCACCGCTTCCTTCCGACTCCGTTCCGATTCCGAACACAGCGCCAAAAGCGCACCGGCGGCGTATTCCGTGGCCATATCGGAAATCTTCAGTATCCTCTTTACCAACAACGGGACCGTGAGCGCGTGCGCCGCGAAGGCGGAGCAACCGGAGGGGATCCGGCATAACAACTCTATCGTCGCCAGAGCTCGTTCAGCGTCGCACTTTTCCAAATCGGCTAACCGTTCGATCAATGCCTCGGCCGCTCCGGCTTGTACGGCTTTGTGCCTGGTTTGTTTCACTAAGCACAAGGCGAAGAGAGCTCGAACGCCGATTCTCAACGCGCGTGGATACGAGCTGAGGTTTTTCAATATGTCGGTGACTCTGGCGACGATTCCATCCACATTGCTAATCTCAGCTCGGAGATCCGACGATCTCGTTCCGTTGAGAACGGTTTCGATGAGCGAAGCCGAATTGATTCGGACTTCTATCGAGGAATGAAACAAGAGTTTCGATAAGTAAATCACTTTATTCAAATCCGAAGCGATCTCCGTGCACTCGGACTCGCAGAGTTGAAACATCACCAAAACCGCTAGCGCCTCCTGGTTCAACTCCGACGAACGGGAACTCAAATCCGAAAACACGATACTCATCAACATTTCCCGAGCTTTATCAGGAAAACAAATCACGGAACGGTTTTTCTCCGAGTCACGGGCCATTCCCTTGAGTCGAACCAGAGCGGAAACACGAGTCGAAACCGGATTCAAAATCAACGAAGCCTGTTTCAGCAAAGAACTAACCGTAGCCGGCTCGGCCAGTTGTTTAGGCGCGGGAATTCGTTCAACACAAAGATCCCGGTTCCCAACACACCAATCTTGAATCAGCCGGCGAAGTGTATGGTTAGGAATCGGAGTGAAATCCGAGAGCGGCGCTCTGGTAACCGGACAAGTGGTGTTACCGGTAGCAACCCATGATTCGATGCTGACCCGGTCGTAGGTTTGGCCGGTGCTGACGGTTACCGGGTCACGCATGAGGTCGAGTGAAATCGGGCATCTGAAATAGTGAGGAACTTGAACGCCGGCCAAATCTAAAGGCTCTGAGCTTCCGGGCATCTCCAATGGAAAATGAAAAAATAAAATAAAACTAGAAAATGACTCTGGAAAATTCTCTAGTGAATGAAGCCTGGTTTTTGAGTCTCAAAGTTTTATACGAGAAAAGGGTTCACGCGTGTGGCCTCTGCGGCTAACGCAGGTTTGGTTGGTCAAAGGAAATGTGCTCACTTCCCCACTTCTTTTTCTTAAATCAAGGCCAATATTATACAGCAACTGCTGATGGTGGCCAGGCTGTTCTCACTGTTCATGTGCAACTTTGTTCGGGTACAAATAGTATCTGTTTATAATTATTCTTATTCTATTGATAAAATATATATTTTACAGACTTTATAATTAAACTTAAATTTTTCAGATAAACAATATCCGTTTTTTTACTTAAATCACTAACGTGTCACATTTGCATATGCAAAACTTGGAAACCCCATAAGATTTGCTCCATGATAGGGACATGCCAGCTTATGATAAAGGACTCATTAGCATAGTGTAAGTTTAAATTAACTAGTCATTTAAGATTATTTAATAAATAAAATTAAACTGATAAAAATGTAATTACTAATCGTTCTTTAGATTTTTAATAAATATCAAGTTTTAAGAACGATATTATTAAAAGAAATAATATATTGGTATAATGTAATTAAAAATATTTTTTTCGTTTTTTAAACACAGAGAACAACTTTAGATTTAACAGAAAAAAAAAAAACAGACTTTATTTTGTGCAGGCTGTCATGGTTTGTATGTCTCATGAGATTCAAAGGGACAAAATTAAAAGCAACACTTTTTACAGTATGGTGGGGGTGTCAATTCTTGCTTTTTGTATTTGAATAAATTTCTAAAACTAGGATTGATTTAATTGCATAAATTGTTAAATCTCTGAATTATAATATTATAAGTTAAATTATTTATTTGAAATAATTATTTTATAATAAATTTTTATAATTAACCAATCAATACATTAAATATCAGTAATTATATATTCATTTTATACAATAAAATTATGAACCAAAATGAAAAAGGAATACTATTTGGAAACAAAGGATAGAAAAAATATTAATTCACTAACGATAACGGTATTTTTTTATAATCAAAATTAATTTAGAATTTAAAAATTTAATTTAAAGTTTAAATTTGTGTGTTTAAAATTAAAAGTTTATAATTAAAATTGATATCGTAAAATTTAAAAATTGAAGTCTAAAATTTATAACTAAAATTATAAAATAAAATTAATCATGTTTGAAATAATAAGATTTGAATTGTTTGTTAGTGATAGTCAAAGTCAAAAGAGTAAGATTAAAAAAGTTAAAAACAGTAGAATGTGTGGGTCCACACACCGGATTGTGTCTCCCGCCGCTTTACTTCACCGATGAGAAATTTCAAAATTAGAATAAATAAGCATCACGGATAACATCAATATTGGGGTGGGTCCAAAAATAAGTGGACGATGTTCATCAATTGGGCACCTCCACAATATTCTTTCCACTCTATACAATTTATGTTAACAAAAAATCAGATCCTTACGAGTGACTTTCAAAATGATAAAATATTTGAAAATAACATGTGACATTTGTTATTAAAGTTGAGAGCTAAACCTTAAATTTATATAAAAATTTTAATTGGTCTGATTATAATATATTTTGTTTTTATGTTAAAAAACCGAGTTGTTATTCTTCGGTATTTAAATTTGTGATGTAATATAATATAATTTTGTTAATGTTAAAATTACAAAAAACCGAATAAAAGAAGTGAAGACGACGAATCAAGATAATTGTGACAGATTCATATGGTTAACTTCCAGGTTTGATTGTTTGGGACAAAAAGTTACAGGAAATCGTTATTAAGCGAGAGTCGTAATAGAAATGAAAAAAAAATTATGAATAAGAAAGGTATTGTTTTCTAGACCCGACTTACCTTCTCTCTTCACTTAAAAAAAGTTTATCAATTGGGCACCTCCACAATATTTTTTCACTTGACCGAGAATATAATTTTAGAGACGGTTGGTGATTAGATAGTACTAAACCTAATGACAATTTACGAATGAATTGACAAAGATAAGTCTAACTTTCGAATACTCAAGTTTTGCATATTAGGCACCTAGATACTGAACAGAGGCGTTTTGCCATGTCTCATCCTCATACGAACCTGAGCGTAATGGGAACATCAATATTCGGTGGGGGGCTTCCTTTAGAGAGACAAATATTGTAGATCTTTGGCATTCGCTAGATATAGAAGAGCCGGTGAATATTTGTAAAATTACGCAGAGACAAATAATTCGAGTGTAACAAATATAAAGATATATTTAATGTTGTTATAATTTTTTTTCGTATATTTGAATTTATGATGTAATATAATCCAAATTTTTTTGTATATTTGAATTTATGATGTAATATAATCCAATTTAAAAATGATATTTGACTGAATTTTAAATACGCAAAGATTTGAAAGATTGGGACCACATTTAGACATTTTAATTCAAGAGTCGAATATCTAAATCATCATTTAAATTTACTTATCAAACTTAATAAGTTGACTTATTTTAATAATAGTTTTTTATTAATATTTAGTTGTGACGTAAATTTTTTTATTTGATTAATATGTAGAATTTAAAATAAAAAAAATCTTAATCCCTCATCTTCTATCGTCTTTTTCCTAATTTTCCTTCCCTCATCCTTCTGCACTCTTTCAGACCTATCATTACCATTCCCCTTTTCAACATCTACATTCCGCTTCTCCAGGTACCATGATAATTTAACTCCCTTTCCGGCAATTTCATAACCCAATCTATACTTCTCATCCTCCAGTACCACAACCTTGGATGCCGCCTCTCTTTTTTTTTTACTGCAATTTTTTTCTCTTGAACCCATCTTTCTCAGCACCTTCTTCCTTCTTCGAAATTTTAATGGTATCAAAAATCTTAATCCTTGCAAAGAGATAATGTGACCAGATTTGGGTTTGGATTCAACAGCAGTTTCTGAACCTCCAGATTAATTTAATGGAGCGAAATCGCGAGCAGCCGGAAGCTGCTCAAGTCAGAATTCGGCATCTCTTTTTCTTGCCTGTTCACATTTTAGCTGCTTTCTTTTGCAGAGCTTCTTCATCTTTCTTACTTTTTTTCTGTTCTCGTAGTTATAAACATTCCAACATTTCTGGGACAAAACATTTAATCCTCTATGACCTCCCGTGCAACTCAAATTCTAAAATTCAATGAAAAATCACCAGAGTACAAATTAATAGAAATCGAAATCTGGGGCCAACATGAAGCTATAGTCGAATGTAAACCTAATGCGAAAACTAAATTTAGGTTTAAAATTACATAACAAGAAAAAAATTGAATTTCTATACCAAAAGAAACCAGATTGTAAATAAGGAATTCAATTACCTTTTCTGCAACTTGACGGTTATTGAAACAAGGGCTTCCTTGCTTTGCGAATCAATCGAAATAGAGAACCCTAATTCGCAGTCGAAAATTTGAGAAAAAAAGGTGAATCCTCACACACAGTTAGGGTTTAATTCACTTAAAAATGTTTTTATAGGAATATAAAACAGTCGTTTTGATGAAAAACAGATTTTCTTAAAATAAAATTATTTTGGTTCAGTGTGCCATATTATAACACCGTTAATTATTTAATAGTAGAGTGATCAAAATAAATTAACATATAAAATTTAGTGAATAAATTAACCGTTTTTAAAATTTAATGATCAAAATAAATTATATAAAAAAATTAAATTATGATTTAAATATTTTACCTTAATACAATTCATACGAAATTTTGAATTAATCACATCCATAATGCGTTTGTATAAGAAAAATAAAGTTTGGGGCTTTTTGGCAGATTTCTGACTCAGTTGGATTGTCAACCACAAGTCAGTGGAAGGGATGGGCCTAATGGACCCATTTCAATCATTCTCATGTATTTTGCAGTCCTGCAAGGTTGTGTGCTTCCCCCGCTAAAATCGAATTAAGATTTTTGGGTTCTGCTAATATAAACACAGGGATTCTTATTCCGCAGATTCTGCTAATATAAACACAGGGATTCTTATTCCGCAGAGAACACAGACCTGTTCGCAATTCTCGGTTCATTTCTCTATGTTTAGCAACCTCGGCTTCGAATTCCAATGTATGGGCCTACCAGAAACTCAAAACATTAACACAATCGATTTTATACAATCGAATGCAGACCATAAATTCGAAACTCAGAACAAAATGGTAAAGTGTAGTCAGTAGTGGCTGAACGAACTATATCCCACCACCCTGGCAGCCTGGTAGACTGAACCAGATTACCATTCGTAGAAGGATCGTCCATCGCAAGAACCGAACTCCGAGCTCCTGGACTAGTAAGCTGTGTGGTGTTTACTAAGTGCATAGAAGGAGTAAATCCAACCGTTTGTTGCTTGGGAAAGATTGGTTGTTTCTGTTGCTCCTGTGATGATAATTTGAGTCCATGGTGTTCAATGGTAACCTCGCACTGCAACAAAACAGACTTTTAGCTCCTATATCTATACTTGTGCTTTAGTTCTTTATAAAGTTTCAGTAAAATAAACATAAAGGCAATGTGTGATATAAAATTAGACAAATGCTGTTAAAGTACACATTTCGATGTAATGTCGGAAATCTCAAAATTTCAACATTGTCCATCATATAATAGAAAATATACAATCATACAACATAAACAAACAAAAAAAATTCTCCTGCAGATCCATCCAATTACTGGAAGATGCCAGTCTGGAAGGGATGTCGGGGGTCCATGTGCTTACCTGGACTATGCCTCAATCCAACATGGAAACAGGAGAAAAGGAATCATACATGGTTTGACTTTATTAGTACTCTTAAGTCTTCGTAATTGCCACCTTCGTTTTTTAACCATAGGCTGCCACGAATTTAACGAATAGTAACAAAGAAAAAGGAATAATGATTTTTTTAAAGATTCGGGTTTAAGTAGTTTTATAAAGTGCGTATAAGTTATATAAGAGGTAAAAAATTAAACAAATATTATATTGAGAAATTCGTTTCAAATATTTTAAAGATTCTAAGTGAAAATTAAAAATATACTCTCATATAACGAAAATATGTTCTAATACATTAAACAATTAATTTAATATTTTATTAATAAATCATAGAAATATGACTAAAATGTATCAAATGCATTACTTTCATTGTTTTGTTAAGAGAAAACCATAAATACAATTAAAATTGAAAAAATCACTAACTTTTAGATTGTCACTTAAAAATCTGTAAAGTTATGAAAGTATAAGTTAAGAGTCCTGATCGGTCGCTTTGTTATTCCTCTTGCCAAACGACACTGTTCGGGACCATATTAAGTATATATTACATCTTTAATTGAATGTGTAGTATCAAGTGTCAAGTTCATGTAACTAAACATATCGTATTTTACAAATATAAGTACTACATTAGAATAAAAAATGCATATTGACACGTTACAAAATATCAAATTTAGAGATTCAAATCATCGAATTTAAATTGAAATACACAACTTCGATAAAAAAATTAAAATACATAACTTCTTAAAAATATAATAACTCTCTATTAATATAAAATTATCAAATTTAAATATTAAATTAATCCAAATCATATAAATATCATATTAAAATTACAAAATTCAAATACCAAATAATATATTAAATTTAAAAAAATTATTTTACCATATTTGCTTATACCCAATTAAATGAGATAAAAACCCTTCCACACGTAACGAGAATTGAATCAAAAAATTTATAAATAATTCAAAACTAACTATCAATTGACAGCTTTACCCATGTGGCCATAAATGATTAATTGAACTTTTATAATCTTAGAGTGGACCCACGTTGACCCACCTACCTCAACAAATTTAATGATTTTCCAAACATAACGCCCCCAAAGGAAGTAATATAATTTCAAAAAGATCCCCACCCCTTTCTAACCCCCAAATCTTTTAGGCTTATTTCATGATTTAGTCCTTAAATTATACTTATTTTCCATTTTGGTACTTAAATTTTTTGTAAAAATATTATAATGTCTAATAGAATATGTCGAATGTCAAGTTCTTATTGGATTCTTTTTCGTAAAAGTATTTAATTTTGGTACTTTATTTTTTAAAAAAAAGCCTATTGGGTTCGAAACCATTGAGCGGTCTAAATGGAAAAGGGAACGTTATTATCTTTAGAGATTTGAGTTTGAGTACCGGACTAGTGGCCCCACGGCCCCTCCAAAATTTTGGAAAAGTCAAATTTTGTACCTAAAACTTTTGAAAATTTTAATTTGGCCCATTCATTTTAAAAAAAAAATTCATATTAAACTTCAAAATTTTAAATATTTTTAATTAAATTCTCTCTAAAAATTTTAAACTTTTTTTTGTTAAATCTCTCAAAATTATTAAAAATTTTAATTAAACCTTCGAAAATTTTGAAAATTTTTGTTGAAGTCTCTAAAATTTTCAAAAATTTAAGTTGGCCCCCTCAAAACTTTTACTTCAAGTTCTGCCAATGTCGAGCAACTTGTCTGCCTTGTGTGTTTTCAAAGCGCTAAGAATAAAGAACATATACTACTATGTAATCACATCAGATGTTAAAATAAATGTTAGTTTAAGGATTGATGTGGACTAAAAAACTTTAGGTACTAGATCAAGAAAATATATACAATACAAGGGCTAAATCATGTATAAAGCCAAAATTTTAAAACAAAATCAAACAATATCTGTTTATTACCAAATAGATATAGATATACATTCACTTGAGACGCGCAGTAACTCTTTAAAAGAAACGTACCGAAATCTCCTTTGCTCTCACCTTAGCCGCCGTGAAAACACCGTCTTGCGACGGCTCTGAACTCGATGCCGAGATGTTACCGGCCTCCGCCTCCGCCGCCTCCTCAACAACAACCGCGGCCTCTGTACAAGCAGCGTTCGTGGTCTCCTGACGTGGAGCGAGACGAGGCATGGCTGAGGCGGAAGGACAGCTACGGCGGTGGCCTCCGCCGGTCTCAGAGCTTCTCCAACGACGATTTGGAGGAGCTTAAAGGCTGTATCGAGTTAGGATTCGGTTTCGAAACGGATCGCCTGAACTGGATCCGAAGCTATCCGATACACTACCGGCTTTGCCGTTTTACTGCGCCGTCAATCGTCAGTATAACTGTAGATTGCTGAGGACTTCGTCCGCATCTTCGATAGGCTCTTGCAGTGACGCTGGCAGCATAATTGATCAAGGCGAGTTTTAGTAGTAAACTAATTTTTCTGATTAATTTTTATTAATTATATCAAAATCAAAATAAATGATTGAATCAAAATATATTCGTAACTAACTAACTAACTAAATTTTGACAAAATCTATATAATGGAACTTAAATAAAAAATAAGTATTTTTTGTTTATGTTTGCTTCTTTAAATTCACTATACAAATCAAAATGATCATGAAGAACTTTTTGGATTATTATTGTAATTAAGTCTTTTTGTTTATGTTTGCTTTTTTTTATATATATATAATAATCACCATATTTTTATTAAAATCATAAAAATATCACAATTACAATGCATCCATGAATGAGAATAATAGGATTAATCCACCAAAATCTCTTACAACCCAAAAACAAAGAAAAGTGAATGAACATATTATTAAAATTTAGAAGCTTTCTTGAATCTCCTTTTCTCTATCCAATCGAGACGCATAACGGGTGAAAAATGAGTGGTGAGCGACCCAAACTATCAGACAGAATGTTTCACTACCCAAGACTGATTACATCGGCAAACAACCATCAACCGAGTAGGGATCTAACTTTCCATGACCACCGACAAAATTATAATCAGATACTAGAGTCGTTAAAATATTTGTGCGGGAAATAAACAACCGCTAGGGTATGCTGAAATCATGCCACAATGACAGATGAAACGAACTACAAAAACAAAAACAAAAATATGTCACAAAGACAGAAAAAAACGCGTGTCACAAAGACAGAGGAAACACGTATCACAAAAATAATTTTTCTTATTAAAATATAAAAAATTAAAAAACAAAAAAAAACTAGTGATCAACAACTAATATTAAAATTAGTTGCCCACTACCGATTAAAAAAAGTTACAATTGACAGTGAAAAGATGATGAGTGGCGGCAGAAAATTAGGGCTTTTTTTACGAGCGGCCGCTTTACGTTTGCTTCTTTAAATTAACTTTATAAATCAAAATGAACATAAAGTCCTTTTTTGGATTCTTTGTGTAATTACTAATTAAGTGTTTAAAACTGTGCGAGTAAAAATAGATTTATGAAGAATATAATGACAAATTTAAGGGAAAATTACTTCAGCTATTGGCGCGTTTTTATTTTAGTACTTCAACTATTTTTTTGACAGAATGGTACTTAATTTTACGTTTTGTTTTTATTTTAGTATACCGCCGTTAAAAAATTAGCATTCTAATTAGGAGAGAGAAAACTCATATGTGGTAGCTTGCCACGTCATTATCTCTCTCTTCTAGTCAATATGTTGTTATTTTTTTAATGGCGGATACCAAAATGAAAACAAAATGTAACGTAAGATACTATTTGTCCAAAAAATAGTTGGGTACTAAAATGAGAACGCGCTAATAATTAGGGTACTATTTATGTAGTTTTCCCTAAATTTAATTCCAATAAATATAAATATTTTATCAACTTAATCTTAATTTTTTAGTTCAATTTGTCTCACAATTATTTTTAGTCAAAATAATTGTTATTTTTTAGAAATGATGATTAGGACGTTAATCTTTTCATGATATCATTGTGGCAATACGAATGGCAATTTACATATATTTCATTGATGATTTGGTGTAATGTCATGACATTATATAATTTAAAAATTATAAAAATATTGTAAAATTAATTTATTGTAAACTAGTGTAAGGCGATGTTGTTTATGATATTAACAAAAAGAGTATCGCATCAACAGTGAAGTATACACCAATTACCATGCAAATTGTTATTATCATCATGAAAAAATATTTTTTTAGCTAATATTCATACTAAAAACACAACAATTTAACAAAAACATAAAAAAATAAAGATCAAATTAGACTAAAAACATCATAACAAAATTGATAAAAACTATAAAAATCGGGAATTAAATTGATCAATTATCATTTCGTGTTTAAGAATCCATGACAAGAAGGACATGGTTAGTATCGACCGACCAAATAGGATTTGAAAATTATATGGTTTTGCAATGGAAAACAGATATAAAAAATACCTTAAACATTCAATATTCGATATCATATGAATTTAAAGGGTAGACCATGTTGGTTCTACTGGCGTTTATTTTGTAATTTTCTTTTGTGGTAGCTTAGATGAATGAAGTGCCAATTTATCAAAAAAAAAAAGATATCATATGAATTTAAATATTTTATTTTAAAAGATTCACTAATTAGCTGAATAACTGATTATGCTCATATAGGGACAAAGATAGGACCAGCATCTAAATCTAAAAATTGGGAGGAATAAATACCTTATTTGATTAATATTTAAACTAGAAAGGACTTAAAATGCAATTATATCAAAAAATCTAGGAGGGCAACAATCCCTCTCAACCTATTAATAGCTCTGGCACTGTGCTCATATTGTCCTATGTTGTATGAGTTCGAATCCTAACATTTGTCAAAAGAATGTAATATTTTTATACTTAATAAAAAATATATTTCATTTAAAAATATTTTAATACTTTAATTAATTTTAAAGTATTTTTAATTTGATTGCATTATTGTTAATATAATAATTTGAAGGATGTAGTTTCAATTAAAATTATTTGACAGATTTAATGAAAAAGGTTAGACCAAATTCTATATAATTTATGCATGAATAAACGAGAGGCTAGAGCGACGGTATAATTGGATGAATTATCGGGCTATTACAATCGGTAACAAGAAGAAAATTATTAAAAATATTGTGAAATTAATAGGTTGACATAGTCACGAACAATAGCGTAAAATGAATGTTTTTGTAGTCACATTACTAAAGTTTAGCCTTTGTATCTTAATGTGGCTGTTGTTGCACGAGTACTAGGATGGATGATTGGTTTTTCGCAGGATTTCGCTGATTGGTCTATTAGAAGTAGTTTGTTGTGAATATAGTATGCTGGTGGTGTTGAGTTTGTTAAAATAGACATATGATGGTTGAGTGATGTTTCATTATGGTCGTTTAGGTGGTTCGAATTTTGTAAAGTGTTAGGATTTTTTTATTTGTTTTGTGATTTGGGGTCATTCTTTAATAATTTTATGTCGTATTCTTTTTCTCCACTTTAAGTTTAGAGAGGTTTTTAATGAAGCGCATATTTATATTTTTATATGATTTTGATTCTTTATAAAATCATACTTTTTAAGATAAAAAATATAATTTATGCATGATAAAAAACTAGCCCCATAATTTAATTAAAAATTAGTATTTTTCTAATAGAAATTCTGACTAAAATATTTAAATTTTAACGTGGTTGATATTTCATCTCAACGGAAACTTATATATAATTCACGGATTTTTTTAGTTTTTTTATATTTTCTACTTCCAAATATTTGTATAAATTTCAATTATTTTATTAATATAACATATAAGATAAATAACATCATGAGAATATGAAGTATATGTGGAATATCACACATTCACTTCAAAACAGTTAAAACTTGAATATTTTAGCTATCATTTTGTTCAAGGAAGTGATTTGACATTTTTAAAACTAATGAGTGTTGAGCGCATTAGTAACGTGCATTGCAGTCTCAAAGAAAGGGTGTAAATTCGAATTTTAAAGACAATATTTTTGGGAGGGACGACCTGGTATTCTGAACATAGACTATAAGATACATGCATATTATCAAAAAAATATGGGTAAAGTACACCAATAGTCATCAAACTTTTAGGGCACTTTCATTTTGGTCACCAAACTTTTAAAATTTTATTGGGGTCACCCAATTTTTATTTCGCTTTCATTTTGGTCTCTCGCGTTACCTTCCGTTAGAAAATGCTGACGTGGCCCATTACTTTTCCTTTTCTTCAAGGTAAACTATATAAATGGTCACCAAACTTTTAAAATACTTTCATTTTGGTCACCAAAATTTTAAAATTTTCATTGGAGTCACCCAACACAAAGGCATCTATCAAAACAACACTGAACACATGATGGCGAGCAAGGATGAAGGGATGTATGGGTTGCCTCTCCCGATTTTAGGTATAATAGTATTTTAGGTCCTTATTAGTTTAAATACTAATCAAATAAGATTTGTGTCCCTCCGGATTTTTACATTTAAAAGTTTAATAGACTCTTCACCCTCTTAATGTTTGATCCTAACTCCGTCTCTAATGGTAAAATAAATTAATGTTTTAACTTAAACATGAGGTGCATCAATTCTACTTGCATATTCAGAAGTAAACTAAAATGTTATACTCTTAGTCAATAATTGACCTTAATGTTTTTTCATCTTCCTTATACTTATTAACCTTGAAGTAGCTTGAAGATGAGGTTGCATACAATGTGATCAATAGATCAAAATAATAGGTTTACATTACAGACAATATTCAAGAACATGATATATAAAAATATTTTATGTTGGTAAATACATCGATCTATACAATTTTAAATATTGTTCATCGATAATCAGAAGGAAAAATCTACTTTTTACTTTTGTTTTTTATACATTAAAATAGTTTTTTCTTAAACCAACGGGGCAAAATAAAAATTGGGCGATTCCAATAAAAGTTTTAAAATTTTGGTGACCAAAATAAAAGCATTTTAAAAGTTCGGTGACCATTTATATAGTTTACCTTGAAGAAAAGGAAAACTAATGGGTCATATCAGCATTTTCTAATAGAAGGTAACGAGAGAGACCAAAATGAAAACAAAATAAAAGTTAGATGACCCCAATGTAAATTTAAAAGTTCAGGTGACCAAAATGAAAACACCCTAAAAGTTTAGTGATTATTGGTGTACTTTACCCAAAAATATATGAGTGAAAATTTTAAAAATATAATAAATGAAGACTAAATTTGTCATTATGTGTATTTAATTATATATATCTTTTATTTTGATCAACTATGAATTTCATCCATTTGCTTTGCGAAAACTAAAGCTAATCCCTCTAGTTTAATCTACTATAATTTAGTTTCCGTACTATAATTAAAAAGTCAGTCTAGTTGTTGATAAACACGTAAGCTTAAACAGTTGATTTTGTTTAATGAAAGGGTAATTGCATATATTCTTTTTTGCTAATTTCTTACTTATAAATTAAAGATTAAATTCTTACAAAATTAAAATAGAAAAATACAGGGTCTTCCATGTAATAAACCCTTCTAATATTCGATTTGAATTAATTATAAAATGAGTCGAATATTAGTTATTATACACACAAAAAATCGCACTCGATTTTTGTAAACCAGAAGATGAAATTTGCAATTAAACCCTTTTACTTTAAAACGTAAAAAACAATTTACTTTTTTATTGTCATTAATCTGAACGGATTCATGTTACATATATAGTTCTTGGTGAGTGAGTCTTAATACGATTTTTTTTTGTCTACGCAAGATCTTAAATTCAAAAATTGCTTAAGCGATTTCAAACGCTTACGATATGGATCAACGTACCGGTAAGAAAGACAATTGTTTTTAATTTTCAAAGTCAACCCCAACTTCAATTTGATTGATGTTCATCAAGATATGAGTAATTTCTAGGAGTCACTCTTCCTTTCCATCTCCAAAAAGCAAACGTTAGCAAATCAAACTCACCAGAAGTCTGAATTACAACAGTAGTTATTCAAAAACCACAGAAATAAAATCAATGGTCCTTATTATCAACTTTTCCGATACGAATTCTCATTCTATATAAACCCTCAAACTATCTCACCTTCTGTCCCCATTCATCAAACGTAGATCTTTCAACACCATCTCCACCATTCTCCTTTTTGCCATTAAAACATTGCTTTCCAGCTCACCTGCAACTCACCCTTCTTTGGCTATGGCGGGAGCTTCTCTTTTGGTTTACATTATTCTCTTTCTCTCAACTCTTCTTTCCTTTCCATTCTGTAATGCGCTATTTTGACTTTTACAAAACGGTGTCATTTTGTTATGTTTTAATTTTTATTAAGTGCTGTCGTTTTACTTTTTGGGATAAAATCCCCAAAATCTGTAGGTTTTCGTTTTATCGATTAAATGAATGAAACTGATCTCGTCTTCTTCTTTTCTTCTGCTTCTTCTCTTTCCTTGCTCTATTCTATCTTCTCCCTCACTCAAATATTCTATTTCTTTATTTCGTGCTGTTACAAAGGTATCCAGAGCCAAGTTACCGGCCATGGATGACGGTTATGGGTCGTTCCACGCTGAACTAAAATCTTTGTTCGACAGATATGTCGCGAATCGAACTCTCTTGGTTACAATCCACCAGGCGATTTATCCTATTACTCAAGCAGAGCTACATCAGGTTTTCTCACCTTATGGGTAAGTGAAACAGATTATTCCGTTTCAAAAGTCGATTGGCGTTCAATTCCTAGTCCAATATCAAGGTTATGGTGCTATTGGGGCTAGAAGTTCTCTTCAAGGCCGTAACATTTACGATGGTTGTTGTCAGCTCGATATTCAATTGCATGACGATGCAGAGTTGACCGATTTTGCTGAGCCGACGCAAGTTTTAGATTCATCTATTGATGCTATGGAGGTGGGTTCGGGTGAAATCCAACAGTTTGATGGAATGTTGGTGCCAACGGCTGAAGAAATTGATGATGAAAGGAGTAATTCAGAGCGTGGTGAAGTTACGGTCAGTGAGATGATTCCTGTTGATTCGGACAACAAAACTCAGGTAATCGTTTCTGATGAATCTACTGATGGATTTCTGAGTGAACTGCCACAGAACAAATTCCTAATTTTCAAGGGGTGTGGATAGTTAACTAGGGGCCTCATGGAACTGTCACCAAACCAAGGTCTATTGTTGGATTCATTAGTGGTGGCTAGAGAGGTGGATTCAGACGCTGCTCACGTGTTTGATAGAAGGTTTGTAAGAAAATGTAAGAATTCAGCTGCAGACAAATTTATCTTTGAATTAGTTGAGAGTGATGACCCATATGAATTTAGGCTTCTACTAATGGCAAAAAATTTGCAAGACGGTGTACGGGAAGCTATATACATCCAAGCATTAGACCAGAGAACCGAAATACAGCTTGGTTTAGCTATTGAAAGTCAAAATAGCGCATTACAATCCCAACATCTACTCCAAGCTTCCTCCTGGTTCAATGGGTTGGCCATACGTTGAAGAAACCCTCCAACTCTACTCCCAAGACCACAACATCTTCTTCTTGACTAAGCAAGAAAGGTTAGTCGCATTGGGTCTCGAATATTTCTTTTTGAGTCTTGTCAAGTTTGAACCTTAAATGGCGGCCAGAGCTCTCCTAGGGTTGTTCATTCTTTCTTTTCTTGTTTAATGATTTTGTGTTTCAGATATGGAGAGATATTCAAGATCCACATTCTGGGTTGCCCTTGTGTGATGCTGGCCAGCTCCGAGGCGGCGAGGTTCGTGCTGGTGACTCATTCCCACTTGTTCAAGCCGACGTACCCGAAGAGCAAAGAGAAGCTCATCGGCCCTCACGCCCTGTTCTTCCACCGCGGGGAATACCACACTCGGCTGAGGAGATTGGTCCAAAACTCCCTTGCCACTCAGACCATCAAGAAGCTTGTCCCTGATATTCAACACATGGCCCTTGAAACCCTGGAATCATGGGCTGCCTCTGAACAAGTTATAAACACCTTTTATGAGATGAAAAATGTTTGTTTGATTTAAAACTTGTGCAATAGTTTGAGGATGTTTAGTGAAATTAACCCCCTTATCGATACTAGCCAAACTGGACCACGGAAGGACCTAAAATTTTATGTTATAGGCGCGAGAGATATGATATTAGATTTTCAATATACAATACAAAGAATATTTCTAAAATACAATATGAAAATTTAAAATTTTCAAAGGTGTCACCGCCCTGGCACCCTTCTGTCCATCCTCGTCTGTATGGGACCTTCCTAACATGTGGGTTTGTTTGACTTTTTTCCAACAGTTGTTCTTCGACGTTGGCATTTTATCCATTTTTGGTCACATAGACAAATGGTTCAAAGCGATGTTGGAGGAGAACTACCGGCAAGTAGATAAAGGTTACAATTCTTTCCCAACAAACATTCCTGGGACTGCATATCACAAAGCAATCCTGGTAAGAATTATTGCCATTTTCCCACTGTCGTTTACCAGACAATCTTATAAGCATGCACTTGCTGTTGCTGATGTTTTGTTTTTTACCTTTCCAAGGCGAGGAGAAAGCTGAATGAGATTTTGGGTGAAATAATCAGTGAGAAGAAGAAGAAAAGGGTGTTGTTGGAGAAGGATATGTTGGGGCATTTTTTGAACTTCGAGGACCAAAAGGGACAAACTCTGAGCGATGACCAGATTGCTGATAACATTATTGGTGTACTTTTTGCAGCACAGGACACAACAGCCAGTGTTATAACATGGGTTCTTAAATTCCTCCACGACCACCCCAAACTTCTAGAAGCTGTTAAGGTTTGCCAAATTCATGGGATTTTCACTAGGGGACTGATTTGTCACAAATTTTATCATCATGTCCCAATTTTGTAACTTTCCAAATTCATTTCTGCAGGCTGAGAAAATGACAATATATGAGTCAAACAATGGAGGGACAAGGCCTCTAACATGGGAACAAACAAGAAGCATGCCTCTTACACATAGGGTATGTAATGTAATCATGTTTATACTTTAAGAGTTGTCCGAGTACTCATTAGTATCTTGATAAGTATCAGGGTTTGAGTCTTATCGACAATTCTCGATTCGAACCGGAATTGACGTGGCTTGATTTGCAGGTGATACTAGAGAGCTTGAGGATGGCAAGCATCATATCTTTCACATTCAGAGAAGCAGTAGTTGATGTGGAATACAAGGGTAATTAAAGGGGGACTTCATCTGGAATATTCTTTTATATTTATTGCACTAATAGCATGATTAATTGACACTGTTTTGTTTTTGGTCCCTCAGGATACTTGATCCCCAAGGGTTGGAAAGTGATGCCATTGTTCAGGAATATTCATCACAACCCTGAATTCTTCCCTCATCCTCATGAGTTCGATCCATCTAGGTTTGAGGTAGCACCGAAACCCAATACCTTCATGCCGTTCGGAAAAGGCGTTCATGCTTGTCCCGGCAACGAGCTGGCCAAGCTGGAGGCTCTCATTCTGATCCACCACCTAGTCACAAACTTTAGGTATATACAATATATATGTCTAGATTCTAAAGTAGTCCTTATATTTGAAAATGTGAAAGCATTTTAATTAAGTCCTCAAATTGCTAATATCTTAACAATCAAGTTTTTCCGTCAGCTTGACCATCAACATGCGTGTTAAATGCCAACTCAAGTTTGACGTGGAACGTATTTAGAACACGTGTGTACCTATAAGATAGATAGTTTGGATCTGATGTGTTAAAAATCGTTTCTAATATTGGTTATTTTTTCCTTTATCATTCCAGATTTGTGTATGTGCTATAGATACACATGTCAATAATTTGATCCACGTATTTTAAATATATGTCATGTTTATAATTTAACATCTAAGCTTACGAGACTATCTGATTAATACAATATTGGTGCAAGCAACCCTAATAGTTTTGAAAAGTCTCAATCTGTATTTATCGAGGATGTGATTATAAAGTTTTGAAATTTGCAGGTGGGAGGTGGTGGGTTCTAAAAGTGGGATTCAATATGGCCCGTTCCCCGTGCCTCAACAAGGACTCCCAGCCAGATTTTGGAAGGAATCAACCAGTCCTATTCAAGATGTTTACCCTTAATTTAGTTATTTAATTCCAAATATGGGGAAAATACCACACCAATCCCCATCCCACCATTGTATCAAAGTCCAACCCCAATACTTTTATGGTCCTCAATGAAACCCCACTTATTTTTCTCCATGGGGTTTCTTCAAATCATATAATTATCAACTTTTCCAGCCAGTTCTTGTAACTTTTCATTACAGCATGTATATTATGAGTTATGAAATGCAATATTTAATGTATTATCGGCGTATAATTTATACATAAAATTAGAAATCGAGCATTGTCATTCAGTGATAGAGTGCTTTTAGGGTTCAAAGGGGCCGAGGCTCCTCTTATAAATATTAAATATTTGATAAATTTTGATTTAATAACAATTGATTTCTATAAAAAAAAAAACAAGTATTTAAGTTGAAAAAATACAAATGATTACTGAATATTTAATTGACGGATTAAAAAAGATAAGCTCGTGCTCTTAATTCTTTGTTTAATAACAATTTAAGTTAATATAAATTTAATATTTTAATCATTCTTAATATTCGATCTCGACTCCGTCGAAGTCATCGTTACAGTAGCAACGCGTGTAAAATGTACATATCGGTTCTTCACGTGGGTGTCGGCGGAAGTGGGCTTGATAATGCCAAGCGTCTACCATTAGATTAAACAGAGAGTGTCCTTGTGCTTGTGGGCGCATTCCCTGTTTATGGGCACAAGCTTCGATCATGTGTGAGTGAGTGAGGTCGGACGCCTACCCTACTTATATATATATAGAACAAAGGGCCGTCAGAAGCAGGCAGCCCTACGTCTAATTTTCGGGGTCTCGGTCACATGATGGCCGCAAATGACTGATATTTTTTTACGAGTGTCTTAATTTTAAAATTTTATATTTTAATTTAGGTTTAGAGTTTAAAAATTTTAGTGTATAAATTTAAAATTTAAAATTTAAAATTTATGGTTAGAATTTAAGGTTTAAGTTTAAGTCTTAGGATAATATGTCTCAGGGTAATATGGAGAGAGATTTAGGTTTTAACTAATAAACTCTAAAATATGACTCTAAATCCGAAATTTTGTCAACAACTCCTAAATTTAAAACTATTATACTTAAACCCTTAGACATAGTATATAAACCCTAAAATTTAAGGCACTTATATAAACAAAATTTCTACAAACGCTTGTGCATAAAATAATTACTAAAAATAAATGATTCCATCGGTATTATAAATTCGGATACTCGCCCTCCAATTTTCAAATCTAGTTCTTGTATCATAACCTTGACTATGAACTACCCATGTCTTTAAACGCCTATCGAGCATGAAGTTTTCTAACAAGACCCTGCCGCCATGGAAGAATAAAAAGAATGAGGGAAGGAGGCTGTCACGTGTTGTGTTTTTATTCGTCTATTTTTTTTACTTTTAGTGGCCAGAAATATAACAACCATATTTTAAGGTGTAAAATGGGAAAATGTGTATATTTGAAGGGACAAAATGAGAAAATAATAATAAGATACAAAGTGGGGAAATAAATATATTTAATGAACCAAATTATAAATTAAACCTTTAAAATTAGGAAGCTTCATGGACTTAACCCTATTATCATGGCTTAAACCGTGTGGCCGTCTATATCAAGAACATTAGACGTATCATTCAGTCAGTACGAGCATGGCATGAACATTTGAACATGGGATCACATTATCATTTAGCCGATCATAGTGCCACAGCTGTACATATATTCACATGGCACCATCAACATCATGACTATACAAGTTCGACTTACTTTTAAAATCATTTTCATCTCATACGTCTATAATATTATTCAAATTCAAGTATAAATATCGAATATAAACATGTCACGTATTTAAATATCGAGATTCTTCCATTTGATAGCGACGTTTCAACACTTCTCTATCAATTGTACTCTCCAACTGCACGTTTTATCGTACTCTAGAACCAAACTATAGCCACATCTTTGAAACCGAACATCATATCCCATTGCGTTTACTTAAGGAGATAATCCCATGATTAAGGTTTTAAACTCTAAGTGAATCACGTCATTTGTTTGAGAAATAAGAGTGACCAAAACAGAATTCGACCTTTCCAAAACTTAGCTTAACAGTGCTAATCTGAATTAGCATGTGGATCAAGTAATTTAAGGACTTAAATTAATAATCTTATCTCATGATCCCAAAACAACTCGGTTATTCGAATATAGAATCCCATAAGACATAGCGAAAGCTAATTGGAGACCCCAAAACTCGACAATAAACGCGATATGGGATCCACTAACCCCAAATCGTCATTGAATATTTCTTTGAATGAGTCATCGTGTCATCCGATTGGCCTTAATGTCTGTACACCTAGACCCCACGTGAGCCTAGAAGAATGTCGTTTATATCATAGAAGCTCGGTCTCTAACCCAAACTAGGAGATTATAAACGAAATCAAATCTTTATGTTTTGAGTTTGGGAAATATCGAGTTTAAATATATATGTACCATCATTAAACCAAAAAATTCGAGACTAATAACTCATACACTTCCGTCTCTAATAGTTGAATGGACAAGTCGTACTTTTAGTCTCTCTGGAAAATTGATATTTTAATTTAGACCTTATAACCTTTTGGTTAGTGTCGGAACTTGGTAGTAGAGTTTGTGGTCAACATAATTTATTTTTAAAGATTAAATGTTGAAATTTAAATTTTCGAGGATTCAATTTACATTTTTTAATAAAATTTAGAGTCTAACTAAAATTTTTGAAAATTTGAGAGACTTAATGAGAATTTTTACAAATTATGAGAAGAATTTAATTAAAAACATTCAAAAATTTAAAAACTTAATCTAAATTTTTAAAAAATTTATGGGGCCAAAATGATTTTTTTTTTAATTTCAAGGATCTAAATTAAATTTTTTTAAATTTTGGGGCCGTGGCTCTCACATGTCCCTATTGTGTTTCGCCCCTACTTTTGGTTAAATTGTCAAATTACATTTATAGTCATTTAAAAAAATAATAATATACTTTGATCTGTCAAGTGAATGTTAGTTTGATTGCCATAGTTATTATTGTAAAATCTAAAACAATGTAGGTTCAAACATGTTTAATTATAAATTATCTTCTGATTGATGAGTTTGAAAGATCAAGATAATTTAAATGTTGTATTAAAGGAATCTAATATAATATAATTTTATCTCTTTTCACATCACTAACATGTTCAACTTAAATAAGATTGTTTAAAAAAGTCTTTAAACTAAATTAATCGAACCGAATTAACTAAAATAAGCAAATTTTATTCAGATTTATTTATTTATTTAATAATTTTAATGGATTTCAAAAATTTTATTCGGTCGGATTATCAGTTTTGGGTATTAAGACTTAATAAATTGATTAATTTTCAATTAATAAAAAGACCCTAAACCTGCATCCATACCCAATCCAGTATTCAAGTAGTCAATGTCCATATAAAATCCAACTCAACCCAACTAAACTCAAAATATAAACCCAGCCCAAAAATTTAAATATAAGCCCAATTGAATTATCCAAATAATTAATTTAATTTCAATATAAAATTAAATATCTAAAGTCTGAAATAATCAGCCCGATTACTCGATTAGTTTAATTAGTTGAGTAAATTAGTTGAGTATATGTTTAATTTTCTTTAATTTGATAATGGTGTTTTTTTCTTTAGAAATATATGAATCAATTAAAAAATTTAAAAGTTCTAAAATTGACCGAGTTGAATTGAAGTTTGGTTTTTATATAATAATAGACTTGTTTCAATTCATTTAATTTTAATAGTTTAATTAATTTATTTGATTATCGATATATTAAAACTCATAATTTAATGCTTAAAATATTAAAAATATTTTATTTTTAATCTTAATCTTATTTATAAAAGAAGAGACGAAAATTTTAAAAGGAAGAAAGAGATGCCGTCGGCTACCGACTCCGATAATCAATTTACCGATTGCCATCATTAGTTACCTTTTACCTTTTTTTATGAATTGTATTTTTCAAGAACTCTAAATATTTTAAAGTCGAACGATGAAAAAATAAATGTAATATCGAATTAAAAAAAACAATGACATTAATAAAATAATCAATAAGAATATAATTCTCTTAGGCCTTAACTGCAGTTCGGGAGAACATTCAATCAAGTTGAGTATATTAAAAATATTGAGTTAATCGAGTTAATGGGTTTTATTTTATAATTTAAATTTTATTTAATTTTTTTTATTTAAGTCGAATTATTCAAGTTTCTTTTTAAATTTAACTGTAAACATTTATTATGTTATGATACTAATGATTTCTAATTTAAAAGACTTTCTATAATCATATACGGTATACACATATATTTCTTTTTTTTATATATGTGATATATATATATATATATATATATATATATATATATATATATCAAGCATGTTAGAGAGACTCGACTTGAACTTAAAAAGTGATTAACTAATTAATAAAAATTTAAATTATTTGAAATTTTATTTTATAACTTAAACTTTTATCAAAATAAATTTATAAAATTACAATTCGAGTTTTGTTCGCCGGCCATAGGTTTACACAGCCCACGTAATCACGTATTGACTTGTTCGGAGACAGCTGTTTCCAGTTTTTAAGCTTTGGTTTAATTCCTCGTGTGATGCGGAGAATTGTCCCGACTTCCGACCTTTTAGTTTCTATTTGGTTTTTTCTTTAATGTTTAGGTAAACTACGCGAAATACCATTAAACTTTAGCCTTTATATTTATTATACTATTGAACTATAAAATGATATACGAAATACCATTAAATTTTGTTTTTTTGTTCAATTCAAGCACTCGACCGTTAAATTGTAACGGGCCGTTAAATTCAAAACGGCGTCGTTTTAGCATATTTATTTTTATGCCTAAGATAGGTCAAAACGACGTCATTTTATTAAAAAATTAAGAAAATATTGCATTTCAAGAGGATTGAACCAAAGAGTTCTAAGACAAAAGGTTTACAACAAACCACCAAGCCCACTTAAATACTTGATATAATTCTAACAAAAATAGTATATAAATAATACTGCAGTTGAACTTAATTTCATTTATCTCATGATATAATTTATAATATTTAGGCTCAAATGAAAAATAAGTGCCCAAAGTATATCACTTTTGAACTTTAGATGCCTAAAGTATTTTTTTTTGTAAAAATAGGTGTATAAAGTTTTAAAAGTTATAATTTTAGTTGTCTGGCCGTTAAAAAAAACTGTTATCCATTTAAAACGCGACACATGACATGAATATTGGTTTTTTTAATTATTTTTTGAAAAAAACTTTAAAATTTAATTTTTAAAAAACCCCAAAATTTACAAAAATATTTAAATCAATCCCTAAATCCTTAAAATCCCTAAATCATAAATCCCTAAATTCTCACCGCTTCAACCGTCGGCCGCCATCTCCGACCCCACCCGTTCGTTCGCCGAAATCAGCCTGTCGTTTTCCCCAACTTGCTATCGCCAGAAACCGGCGAACGGTGCATCAATCGAACGGTTATTTCACATTCGACATTTAATGTTCAGCTGGCACACTGTTCACCAATTTTCGACGACGGCGAATGAGGGGAATGGTCGGCTGGGTCCGGCGACCGAAAGGGTGGGGCCGACGACTGCGGCAACGATGAAGGTTTGGGGATTTAGGATTTAAGGATTTGGGGACTATTTTAGAAAGTTTTAAAATTTCAAGATTTTTTACATGCTATTTTAAATTTATATCATAAGATAAATGAAATTAAGTTCAGCTGCAGTATCATTTACATACTGTTTTTGTTAGGATTGTATTAAGTATTTAAGTTGGCTTGGTGGCTTAGTGTGAACTTTTCATTTTAGAGGTCATTGGTTTAATTCTCCCCAAATACAATGTTTTTTTTAATTTTTTCCCTAACAAAATGATTTGTCAAAACGACGTCATTTTAGATTTAACGGTCCGTTACAATTTAACAGTCGAGTGCTTGAATTGAACAAAAAATAAAGTTCAGTGGTATTTCGTGTATCATTTTATAGTTCAGTGATATGATCGATACACAGATTAAAGTTTAGTGGTATCTCGTATAGTTTACTCTTATTTCTTTTTTTTTTTGGATGTTTCAGCATTTGACTTATGATTTAGTCAAAGCCTTAATCACTAATTATTATCAACTCTTTTTGGAATAACTTAACAAGTTTAATCACATATACAAACACAAATAATACACTTTCGAATAATTATACCTATAATAAAATTAGGGACGAGTCTGCCACGCTCGACGAGCCGATGAGCACTATTAATTTAAATTATAAAGATTAAAAATCTAAAGGGCTCACCGTATAATTATAAATTATTTAAAAAAATCGAAAAGTAAATTAATTAAAATATATTATTTTATTTTTAATTCTTTTAAACATAAATCAAAATACCTATCTAACTTTAAATTATAAAACCTTAATTTTTGTTCATTTAAAATTTAAGCTGCCGCCGCCGTTACTGCAGTTGCCACCGCTGTTTCAATGAATGAATTCTAGTGACGACAAATTTATTGATATCGACCAATGAAAGGAAGAAGAATGCTATTCAAATGCATTTGTCGACCAATTAATATTTAATTTCAGTAAAAGATTAATTTATTCGACAAATGCTATTCAAATGCTGGAGATTAATTTTTGTTCATTTGATTCTTTTACGCAAATGCTATTTGAATGCAGCGGCAGCGGCAAAAACGGCAGCGGCCGCTTGAATTTCAAATTAACAAAATTTAGGGTTTTATAATTTAAGAGTAAATAGGTATTTTGATTTATGTTTAAAAGAAAATTAAGAATAAAATAATATATTTTAATTAATTTATCTTTTAATTTTTAAATATTTTATAATTAAACGGTGAGTTCTTTAGATTTTTAATCTTTATAAATTGAATTAATGGTGTTCATCGTTAATGATACTCATCGGTGCTCGTCGAGCGTGACAAAAATTTCTTAAATTTAGTATAAAGTATAATCGAACTGAAAATCAAAATATATCCGGATACAATATCTACATAAGAGATTGAGAATCAAAATATATTCTAACAAATTCCACTATTCATATTAATTTTGTTTTTGTTTAGTAGTTGAACTCGAAAGTCCTTGGATTTGTCAAAGGGGTCAAAATGAAAAGGTAGCGAATGTGGTGGACCCTCTTGTGTAATTATGTCCGGTCGTTTTGGGTATTGATTGTTGATTTTGGTCCCCCCTACGTTTCTCCAAAATTTCCAGCTGTGGCTCCGCTGCGGTTGACAAAATACCGAAACTTCTTTTACCGACCATAAAAATAAATAAAATCGGAAGATATATCTCTTAATTAGTTAAGTTGTACAATGGAATTTAAGAAATGCCTTTAAAAATGTTTTTAATATAAAATATTATTATTATAAATAAAATTTTAAGTCGCAAATATAATCACAATTATAAATATAAATAATACAATTTCGAATAACTGAAGTATGATTGGATTCACAATTATAATCACATTATATTTGCGTACGATGAAACTCGAATTGTTAGTACTTGCACTATGCATAATAAGAAAAATGTAAACTTACATTGTTAGTACTTGCACTATGCATAAATTGTTGATTTAGTTCATGTGCTTTAATTTGATATTTTTTAATCCTTATACTTTTTAGATTTTAAAATTTAAATCCTAATTCAAATAATGACTGTGAAATTTATTAAAATAAATTATATCATTAGCCCCTATATTATATATTAGTTATAGATTTAGTTCACGCTCTCTAAATTGATCATTCTAAATAATATAATTTAATTATATTGTCTATGTATTCTTATAGTCGATATCCAATACTAGCAATTATATGATAAACAACAAAAAAGTATAGTATTTATACAAAAAAAATAATATCTATCAACAACAAAATAGTTATACAATAAACTAAAAAATATATAAATGGAAAAGAGACCCTAAACTAAAATTATACACACAAATATACAATAAAAAATTAAATGATTAGACACAAAATATAATACCTATACATAAATAAATTCCTTATACAAAAAATATAATACCTATACATAATAAACCCAAACTAAAAAATATAAAAAACAAATATAGTATAAAGAAATTAATATTAAATAATTAAATATAAAATAAACATAAAACATAATAAACCCAAACTAAAAATATAAAAAAACAAATATGTTATTTTATTTAATAATTAAAAATGTGTTATTTGAGTAATAATCCCTATCTGCAGCTTCATGTTAATTAGCCGCCACGTGCGCCGACAAGAATCTCATATTTAAATTATCAGGTTATCCCGTGTGTTCCCAGCTGGCATGCCACGTTGGCGTCCTTATAGATAGTCTTAGTATAAATACCTTCTTACATCCTCGTTTTCTTGTCCGAAACCTGAAAACTCTGAACTCAAGAAATTTCCAAATTAACACAAAAAATTCTCAATGTGAAGCCTTTACTGTTGCAGTAAATGGGAAGCCTTTCGATAACAATCTCAATGTGACAACCGATGGTGTGACTGTGTATGCAGCAGAATGGCCTATTTCAGGGCAGATACACTAATCAGCCCGACACCTGATGCTAAAAGTTCGGTTGGACCTTTGATCGATGCCGGAGAAATCTATCAGGTTATGCCTTTCGATGGACAGACACTTGCACAAGATGGTACCGCATTTTCGGTCACTAGTTTCGGTATCCATCGTAATAACAATCCATTTTTAGTAACAATGTGTTGGCTCTTTGATATTTCCCAGTGCTGGCAATGGAAGAAATTGCAAGAAGCTTCGATAACAATACTTAATTAAAAGATTTTGAAATTTAGAAATTAATTTAGAAGTTAAGAAACAGTTTGAGGATTTCAAATGAAATTAACCCTAAATATTACCCTCACGGTTCTCTACATTTTGACAGATTCCTTCACGACAACAAACTTGATGGACTACGAGAGAAGAAAGGCTTAAAACTTCGCTATTCATCATTCTAACGCTTTTACATGATTTGATCCTTAAATTATACTTTTTTTTCACTTTGGTACATATTTTTTTGTCCACTTTAATATTTAAACTATCATTTTGGTCTTATCTATGTCATAAATGATATTATCTATCACGTCACGTTCTTATCGACTGACATTATTTTTTTTACACACTGTTAACTTTTTGGGTAAATTGGAATGAAATGATAGTTTAGATATCAAAATGAGAAAATGACTATTCTTCAGGGACCAAATAATGAGTTAAGCCTTTTTTTCCATTTGTTCTTTGAATTGAATCAATAATGTTTATGGATCTGTGTTAGGGGTCTCTCCCGAAACCCATTTATCTTCCTAGGGTTAATGAGACGCTCTTGGGAACTTTTAGTTTTCAGCGTTAGTGTATTAAATATAAATCTAATGACATTTTAGATAATTTTGAGTTTACAATATTAATTAAATAAGAATTTTTGTTCCTTCTATTTTAAATTTAAATATTTAATTGATACACAATCATTTTTAATGTTTAATTTTGGCTTCGTCTATGCTCTTGACATATTACAACAATATGAACCGACACAACAATCAACCCGAACATGTAACTTCTAAGTAAACAACATGCAAGACCAGAACAAATCATGCTTCTTGGACTACATTTTCCTCGTTTTTTTTACTAAGATACAAACATGAGTTGGTGTTTGATTATGGTTGTACATAAAATACAAAGAGAACTCAAGCTTAATCCAGTTTACATTCAAAGCATCTAATTAACAAAGTGTTGGTTTTGTTTTCTGAGATCCAACATTGTAAATCGAGCCTCATTTTCAACGCAAAAAAAGAAAAATATAAAGATAGATTCTTCTTTTTAGATTAAGATTTAACGAAGACAAAAGCTTGTTATCAAAATGGGAGACCAAAATGAGACACAAACTGCCCAATTAGACCAACATTTTCTCCATTGAACCATGAAAAGTTGGGCACTTTTGGCACATTGTCTTTACTTATACTCAATGCCCTCTTTACTCTCAAAGTACCCCCAACATGAGAATGGTACACTTGTTCGATTCCCATTTGGGGACTTGATTGGAAAAAGAGGTTTAATTTTGCTTCAATCCCTATAACTCTTCGCACCTTTAAAATTTAATCCCGATGTTTTTTTTTTGGTTTAACCACTAGTTTTCGATCTACTTGCCGACTAATCTAGATGGACTTTACAAAGGCTCATTATGAGGCAACCCTCCGAACTCAATTTTCTCCATTTACAATGCCACGATTCGAACCCTTGATCTTGCTTAAGGGATCTAATGCCTCATCCCACTAAATCAACTTGTTGGTTTAATCCCAATGTTTTTAATTTCATGAATTTTTTTGATATAATCACCAGTATTTAGTCTATTGGTTGACTAATCTGAATCGAGTACTACAAAGCTCCATTATGGTGGACGACCTTCCAAACACAGTTGCTCCATTCACAATGTCATGATTTGAATCCTAGACCTTGCTTAAGGGATCTAGTATCTCACCCACTAGACAAATTGGTTGTTGGTTAATTTCATAAAAGAGTCCGATCGATAACATTGTTAACGAAATCAATTAAGTATTAATTTTTAAATCAAACAAGTAAAGAGACTAAATTTCTGAAATTGAAAGTAGGACTGAATTTCAAAAGTTCAAAGAGTACATGGACATGAGCATAATTAAACCCCCAAAAATCCATTGAGATGAGAATGAAGAAGCCATGTGAAAGTTCAGTAGGTGAGGAAAAAGTAATATTGATGGTCAAAGAGATGAATAAATTATACCCTTTGTGTGTTTTGTGTATGCATTATGATTTTGTTGTGTAGGTAAGAGTTGAGAAACTTTATTTCTGCTTAAATCTTTACCAGCTAAGGTTCACATGGAGCTATAGGAAGCGTTGAAAAGACTTGAACTCATACATGGTTGGAAATGGCACATCATAATGTTAAAATATATGAACCCTAACATGGGGATTTGGAAAACTCACCATACCAACATGTAGGTAATTCATAGTTTGTTTGTTTTCCCTCTTCCTTTTAAACATTGGGTCTATGTTGATAATGGAGGTAATAATTGTCTCACAGTATAATTTGATGTTCATTGACCGGTTAATATGAATCAAATATTGCAAATGCCAGAGGTTCATTATAAAATGATCCTCTCAATCCAATTTATTCTATTCAACATCAAGATTTGAACCTTTAACCTTGTTTAATGAATCTAAGTTGACAACTTTTTTTAGTATAACCACCGGTATCCAACCTATCAACTGATTAATCCGAATCAGATACTACTGATGTCCATTATGGGACGACCCTCACAACGTTAAAATTTCAATCTATAACCTCGTTCAAAAGATCTAATGCCTCGTCCTATTAAACAAACTCGTTGTCGGTAATAATCATTGCTCATGACTCTTTAACACTATCAAGTTAAGCATATAATTTAATCAATAATCATTGGAACGTAGCCACATGGGTTGGCCAACACTTAAACCAGTGAGAAAACACCAGTAGATCCTAGGGGGTCTATACATGTGTGTTTTTGCCAGCTTATTCATCTGCATAGTTAACCATTGTTAAATTAAATACAGAGTTAAAAAGATAGTTTAATTTAACCCACAGTTTATTACAAATCTCATTTGATGACAGATCTAAGTAACATGAGATGTCCCAAAGATCCGAATATTAAAGCAAACATCTGCATGTGGATTCTAACAAAAGGAAACAACAACTTCTCGTTATATATATATATATATCCATTGATTTTGAAGATATATTACCATAGAGGCAATGCCTAAAGATGTTCAACAGTGAACAGCAGCAGCCAGGTCTGTTTACTAGTTCAACAATGGACCCTAGGATTTCTTTCTCCAATGATTTTGCAGACCCCCATGTCGGGATCAAATACGAGAGCAACTATCGAGAAGCACCGGTGTCTTCGGACTTCGAATTCTCGGTGAACAACTATGCCATGATACCTGCGGATGAGATCTTCTTCAAGGGTGTGATGTTGCCTTTGAAAGGCGATGACCATGGCAGGAAGCTGACATTGAGAGATACGCTGCTAGTAGACGATGAGGACGAGGACAACGGCTCGTTCCCGAGCCTGCGAAAGGGTTCGGGACGGTGGAGAGAGCGGTTGGGGCTGAAAAGGACGAACGTAGTGTCTAAGAAGAGGAATAGAAATGAACCTATTCTCGAGAAAGTAGTTGAAGAGAAGGGTGCTGTGCCTATGTTTCTCCATGATCAACATCTTATCAGCAAATAAACGCATATGTGAGATTACACTTCACTCCTTTCCCAACATAATTATGAATCTCATCCCTCTGCTTTATAAAAATCGAGAAGTTAGTCCATTCAATTTGTTAGAATTCGATATGAAGAACGGACTCAAATGAATTGAATTAGAGATGAAATTCAGAATTAGACCCTCTTTTTTCCCTTGCTAAAGATGTGTTTTCTGATGCCATGTTTCTTCTTTTTGGGGCATAGGGCAGAAGTACAATTGAAGATGAAGAGATGATGCTAATTGGGGTATTTGGCTAACTCTGTATAGGGTACAATATAAAGAGAGTTTTATTGCAATTCAGATTTTTAAGGTAGTTATTACAGTTTTCCTTTCACTTTGCTTTGTGTGGTTCTTCTTCTCCGTGTCCTCCTCCCTAGTGTCTTGTCTTTCTTTTTTCATGTATAAATGTCTGGTTTTAGGGATCTTTGCTTTCAATCCATGTATTCTATTCGTTTGTTTCTAATTTCTATGCTTTTCAATTCTCAGATTTTCTTTCCATTACCCTCTTAAATAGGTTTAATTATGCCTCCAGTCCCTGTACCTCATTCCTTTTCCTTTTAATTTTTGAAATTTACTCGCTATAAATTTCATTAAATTTGGATATGAACTAAGAATTAAGAATAGAGGAACTAAATTTCAAAAGTCCAAGGAGTAGAGGGACTTGGGCAAAATTAGGCCTTCAATGTTAAACGAAACATTCAATGGAAACTACCATGCAAATCACGTTGTTGGTCCCTGTGGTTCCTTCCATAATTCATTTGACATAGAATCACAGTAGAAAGGAGGGGGGAAATGATGTTCACAATCATATGTACTGTCAATAAATCAGATGAATTCCAACGATTACATTAATATGCCGAAAAAGAAAGAACGGACGAACTATTTAAACCGAATCCGAGATTTAATCTAACTGATTCAAACAATCACTCTGCAACCTATTATTATAAATGGTGAAGTTCAAACTTCAAATCTAGAATGTATGAGAAGAAAAATATTTACATTCTTCGCAAGAGGGATTCAAATTACTTTCCTTTTTTCCCCATTCTTTTTCCATTTTGAATAACAAATACGGCAATGAATTATGTACAACAAGCATAAGCAATATGCACAGTGCCTGAGGCTTGGAAAGAATAACACCACTGTTTTAGTGGGAAAGACTTGCTCATGATTACCAGTATACATAATTACATTTTGTACAAAACTTACTGCCGGATCCAGTTCCGACGACGGGAAAGAATCGGTGTGATGGCTTTGCTCAACTGTATACCTGGAACAGGCAGATTACACAAAGTCAGGCAGTGCACAATTCAAGAAACTGGCTAGTAAATCCAGCTAACAGTGTAAGTTTGATATCGGGTGCGGACGGTAACTCAACTAGTGACCGAGGATCATAGCCAATTATAACAGCATGTGCACAACAAAGAATAATTATGGTAAATATGCATCCTCAACCGTAAATAGTACAGCGATGTCATTTGATTTCTTTCAATACCAAAGAGAACGCATTACCATCTATTGTAAGGTGGGACAAAGGGGCTCACTAAACTTACACGAGAAGTCAAACTCTAGCACCGTAGAAATCGAGGTACATGAAAATTCCTTGTTCTCATTGAAAAAAGAATGTTCTTCGATCTATCACAACCGTCCTGCGTATCAACAAAAAGAGAAATAAGTAACTGCAAATTTCTTCTGATGCACAACTGATAACCCATAGATAAAAGTTTCAACTGTAGAGCAAATACAGGTAAAATACCAGAACTGACACTGTTGGTGGTGGCAAGACTAATTTGGATCCTTTGGCAGAGTGGGACCAAAATATTTCTCCATCGACACTTTCTTGCGCTCAGGATCAAGGCTGCAAACAAAGATACCATCATTAGTTATTCATTCCTGATTTAAACGTTGCTTGGAAATCATTTTGTTAGAACAACTATAAACAAGGGGCAGAATGGGTGGGGGAAAACAGATAAAAAAAACATTGAGTTTGTATC